>CM053792.1:699268636-700468636 GCA_028749045.1 Cupressus sempervirens
TTTTCTCATCTTCAATCATGAATTTGTCTTCCTCAACTTTATTTTTCTTCTTAGCCACCTCACATAGCAATGTTGATTGGACTTCTTGATCTATCTTAAGATTTATGACCTCTTTAGCTAGTGGACCATTTTTTTCCATCGTATCTATAACTCTCGCATCAAATTCACTTGAGTTTCCATCTAAAAATAGTTTAGTAGTGTCTTCCTCTTGGTAATGTGTTTCTTTCTCCTCAATAGCTCTCTCTTTCCTTCTCTTTAATGAGCACTTCAACTCAACTCTTACTTTATTCAATTGATGTAGGAAAAGTTGGATTTCAATCTTCTTTTTCTCAAAGACTTTTCCCAACTTGTAGACTTCCATCTTCAAGATATTTCCTCAAACATGCAAAGATTTCATTTTTAGAGAACTAGGATTTGATGCCAAATTTTGGAAATATAATAGGGAAAGTAAACTCTAAGAGGATGGTGGGACTGAAACAGTCCTTCAAAACTTTATCCAGTAAATCATTCACCACACATCCATTTCATAATTTGCACGTAAATTGAAATACCAAACTAAGAATGTTCATCCATAGCATCAAAACAATAAACATTCAACACATATATGAAACAAGATATTTGGTTACCCAAAAACCCTCCAATGAGAAGTTAAAACTAGGGTGGGGATAAACCCTCAAATCTTCACTATTATAGTCATATAGTGTATCCAATGAAGGTTAAAATGCTTGATCATAAAATATGATCTACCTGGTTAAAGGTTTACAAAGATTTTTAGATCTTACCTTGCTAAAGGATTTCAACATCCTATTAGAAGTGTTCCTAGTTAAAGGACTTTAGCTTAAATTGAAGTAAGCACTTAGTTAAGAGATTTATACAAAAGTTTGCTAGAACTTGAAACCTATTAAAGCTACTATGTTAAGAAATTTTTCTTATTCACCTAATAGAATGTCTTAGGATTGATCCTTTTGTTAGCACCTCTCTATTAGATATTAGATCACCTCTTTCCTAATGTAGACTTGATCCCCTCTAGTTAGATGTATCACTTCTATCCTCTCTTCTTTCCTTTTTTCTTTCTAACTAATTTTGCAATTCATATCTCAATCCACAACTCCTTAGTCACCATGAATGCTCTATTTTCATATGTAAACTTCTCTCTTCACTCCTTATATTATTTATAGTTTTCCTTCCTTAAGAAGACCTAGGTTACTTAGGCTTAGGAAAGAATCAACAATTGTGATTTACCTATTTTTCCACTTAGAACATCCCTTATTCTGATTGCTTGCATGTATTGCATAGGGATTCTCAATATATTTTTATTCATATCACCTAGCATTGCAAAACAATCCTTAATTTAACCTAAAAATGGTTTGCATAAGAGTTTGTGCCATTACAAATAACTATGTCCAAAACTATTTACTCAGCACTTGAAGCCTCTGATGCCAAACATCTACTATATCTTCAATGTTGTAACACAACCTTTAAATGATTTTTCATCCATTCTTCACTTGACATCTAAGTCACTTGAAATATATACTAATTTTCTCATCACTAGAGTGACTTAGCACTAATTGTCTGCTAGGCACATACTACATATTTTTCTCAACTTGCATTATCTAACAACTTATGCTTTCCATATGCTCCTTATCTGGCATGCACTTTATTAATATGACTAAGTGTGTAGTCACTCATACATCAAAATGAATCGAAGATTAACAATTATTGGGTACTAAGAAGTTATGATGAAAATTCCCAAATAAAAAATTCTATATGGTTGTAGGAGAACTGTGGAAAGCTTGGGAAAATTGAAGGGGTTCAACCAAATATAGAAACTTATCCCTCATTACACAAGTCATTTGATAATTTAGAAATTATTCTTTAAGGAACCATTCATAAACAGGATATGGGGAAAGGAAACTCATTATTCTAGGTAAGATTTAAGTTACCTTAGCAAGCTTTGTACATAGCTACTCCATTTCTTCCTCCTTTTCCAAGAGATCCTAATAATGGTTGTCAATTTTTTGATTCAAATTTTTCTTTTGTTGTCTCCATTGCTTTCTTTCCATAGTCAACTAATTATAGAACTAAAAAATAATAGAGAATAATGATATGGAATGAGAGGCACCTGACATGGTATTTTCATTAGGTCTTTCTCTTGCTACATTTGGAACAATAGTCTCTTTATCAACTAGAAATTTTTCTTTTAAAGGGCTTGTCCACAATACTTTAGTCTTCTTAGGATTGTAAAATTGTTGAGTAGCTATAGCTGGCACATCTAAACCCTAATTAAGTATATGCTCTACCACTTCATTCAAAAATCTCATATCAAGAACAAAATCCTCTTCAGAAAAATTTATTCTTGATGCTATATGAGGTGATTCTAATTTGTCCTCTTCTATTGGGAAGTTTTCTTATGACACATTGTCATTTTTTAAGTTGACAAGGTCATTAAATACCTGGGGTCCTCTTGAGGATGAAGCCTTCCTCTGAAACCAATAGTTTTGTTCATTAGAACTAGAATCTTCCTCAATCACTACTATTTTCTCTTCACCCTTTTTATATAGAGAGGGTTGCTCTTTTTCAATCTTAGATGGTGAATCATAAGATTCACTATTCATTCTTGACCTAGTTTATGGTACATTTGCATATAGATTTCGTTTCTCTCCATGACTTCTCCTTACTAGGGTTTCTTTTCCCTTTTGGGAAGCGACTAAGGCTACAAGAACTTTTTCCTTTTTCTTTTGATAGGAACTAAATGGCATTTCTCTTTCTTCTTATTCTTTTCACATAGAAGCCCTAGTTGTCATAAACAAGGGTGTGGTCTTCTATTTAGATATTTTGAATTTCTTCTTGCCTTTAGCCTAGAATGATCTAGATATAGAAACTCTAGGATAAATTTTAAGGTTTTTATGCCTAGAACTTATATAGTCACCTTAGAAAGATGTTGGGGTATGTGCAGGATCATGGTGTGCTAAAAAGTGGCGATCTAGAAAATATCTAATTCTGAAATGCCTTAAAGTATTTCAAAATATATGGGTATATGCAGGATCATGGTGTGACAAAAAGTGGCAATCTGAAAAATATGTAGTTCTAAAATATCTCAAACCATTTCAAAATCTATTCCAACTTTTTTCCCACCCACCCTGATACTAAATGAAAACAATTAATATCTTTATAAGGTCTACTATATCTTTTGATACCAAACCTATATGGTCAACTTTAAAAACATCCTAAAAATGTGCTTTTGGCTTGTTTTTATGTGATTTTTACTTCAAACATGTAGGTGATGATTTTTTTCACCAAAATTTGATGAAATGAAAAGGGTTTCTTAAGAATGTTCTTATCTTTCCATAAATGTAAGGTTTGTCAAATTATGAGTTTAGTAAGTAATTATTATTTATTTTCTAATAGAGTTACATATAAAGTGTTGACTAACACACTACTTGAAAAACAACTATAACTTTCAAATTGTACAACATTTTTTAAATCCAAAAGATGCATCACATTCTATGTTTCTTCTACTATAAGGAAAAAAAATTTAAAAATAAATTTTGCAGAGTTTTGAATCAGTTAAGGTGGTCAGACATGAGAGTTTTTTTATTCCAAAAATACTAAAGTCAAAAATTAATTATTTATTATTTATTTAGAATAAAAATGCCCAAAAATATGTGTCACATTCATCCATGAGTCTACTACTTATATCTAGAATATTATTAAAAAATATTATCATTTGATTTTGATTAAGGTGGTCAGACATACGTCTGCTTCTTATTTTTGTTCTAAAATTTTTGTAATATTGCATTAAAATTCAAAATTTCGATCAATCAATTTTTATTTTTTTGAGATAAGTCCTAGTAGTTTAGAAACTAGATTTAATTTTCTAGAGATTATTTTCTCTCAACTTTTTGATATAAAGTTAATAACAATTAGAAAATTGCACGTCAAGTTGACATAACCCTGATTTTTTGATTTTTTATTGCCACTTAAGAGCATAGTTTGGTTGACCATGATTCCACACATACCCATATTCCAACATTTTCCCCACCCATTGTGATACTAAACAAAAGTAATTAATAAATTAATCAGGTCTATTATATCTTTTGATACCAACCCTATATGGTCAACTTTAAAAATGTCCCAAAAATATATTTTTGGCACGTTCTTTTGTGTTTTTTACTTCAAACATGTAGCTGATGACTTTTTTTCACTAAGATTTGATGAAATGAAAAGGGTTTCTTAATAATTTTTTTACCTTCCCATAAATGTAAGGATTGTCAAATTACAAGTTTAGTAAGTAATTATTACTTATTTTCTAATGGAGTTACATATAAAGTGTTGATTGACACAATCCTTGAAAAACAACTATAACTTTCAAATGGTACAACAATTTTGAAATCCAAAAGATGCATCACATTCTATGGTTTGTCCACTATAAGGAAAAGAAATGAAGAAATAAATTTTGTAGTTTTTTCAATTAGTTAAGGTGTTCAAACAAAAGAGTTTTTTAATAATAAAAATACTAAATTAGAAAATTAATAATTATTTATTTATTTAGAATAAAAATACCCAATAATATGTGTCACATCTAGAAATGAGTCTACTTCTTATATCTAAAATATTATCATTTCATTTTGATTAAGGTGGTCAGACATACATCTACTTCTTATTTTTGTCCTAAATTTTTTGTACTATTGTGTTAATATTCAAAATTTTGACCAATCAATTTTTATTTTTATTGAAATAAGGCCTAGGATTTTAGAAGATAAATTCAATTTCCTAGAGATTTATTTCTCTAAAATTTTTGATATAAAGTTTATAACAAGTAGAAAATTTCTTGCCAAGTTGACATAACCCTGATTTGTTGAGTTTTTATTATCACTTAAGAGCATTGCTTGGTTGACCATGTGTTGGAAAATAGATTGTCTTTCCTACACAATTCAGTAATCCAATCAATGCCCAAGACAGGAAATCCAAAAAAGTTCATAGCAGTTGGGTAAGTGTTATGTTAATCATTTCCCTTTAAATTTTTATAGGTATAACACCCTTTACAAATGATTTATGAATGAATTGAAAGATGAAAATAAATAAATTACTAAGTTTCTCTAGAAAATGTTTAATGGACACTCACATACTTTCAAGTACTAAGATATTGGTTTACAACTTTAAAAAATTAACATTTAATCGAAAAGCTCACAATCTTTCCATAAGTAAAACTCAAAATTGAACTTAACTTCTATAACAACTTAAACCAATTTTCACAAATAAAACACAAATACAAATATCAAGAAAAGTAATAGTAGATGTCATAAAATATTATGCATCATAGCTCACAAAGTAACCATAAGTGATTCTACTCAAACACTAAGTTTCAAAACATTGTAAAATATGGTAGATATATATTTAAAAAGACTTCCCATGCACAAAGTCATTAAGAGAGAACTTTCACATATATTACTATATGTCGATCACTATTTCCACCCAACCAACTTTAATACTATGGAAGTTTATCAGAGTGTTTTTAAGCTACTAAAATCTAACCCTATTCTAGCCAAATGCTCCAACATTTATAATCTTTTACAAACCCAAAAAGGCCTCCATTAAAACCCATCCTTTTGGTTGAAAAATAGTTATAAGCAAAGAAATAGATCTACAATAGTTTTAAAAATTCAAATTTCAAAGATAATCATTTTAACTAAACACCCTCACTAGGATTTCCTCCATCTACCATGGTTCTCTTGACTAATTTCCAGATTCTGAAGGTGCTCACAGATTCCTACATCATGTGGGAGTGAGGATTCTTCAAGCTTAGTAGTTTTTATCTACATGCATCATTCTGCCACTTGACCTCCCTAATCCTATGAATTTGTCTTGCCATAAGGCCCTTATTTATTTATAACATTGGTTAAATATTTACTAGGGTAGTGAAGTCTTCGAAAGTAGTAGTATCATTGTTTTTTATCCTAGACATGGTGTCATTGAAGCTCTTAGTTAAAACCTTCAAGTTCATGTTGTCATCCTCAAACTATAGAATACCTATAGAGTTGATGATTTGCATATCCTTGAGGAGCTCTTTATGCATCCCAATGACTTTGAGTTCCACTGCTTGCAACTCTTTGATGGCTCCCTTATAAATTGAATCCTTCCAACCCATATTATTTTTGAGGATAAATAACATGCATGAGTCTATAATTTTCATGGGATTTTTGCTCAGAAACTTCAACACACCATATTTTTTAACTTCGTGGACTTGAAACACAATGGCATGGCACCAACTTTGATTAGCTCCCTACACTAGAAAAAGGGTTTGGAGCTCACCCAACAATATTTCTCCTTCTAGGTATGTGGTAGTGAAATCCAAAATAAATTTACTACCTTGCTTTACTATGCAACTTACCCACTTGTGCATTGCTTCTAAGAGTAACTTCCCCCTTTACATTTGTTTGACCAATTGTTGGTTATCTAATGAATTGAGATCAAAATATTATAGTCTAAATTATAGGAAGGGTGCCCAAATTCATTAGAGATTCTATGTACTCAGCTATAGTGATTACCACCCTTTTTAATTATTTCATTTCTTTGCTATCCCTTTTAGATAGAGTCAACATGTGATCTGCTGAGAATTTGAGGAAGTGATTCTTAGTATCTTTGGTCATAGATCCCAACTCAATAGTAGTAACTTTAGAATATTTTGCATAAATCTACCTTGAGTCTCCCTTCTATTTGTAGGTAGCCACCTCTGTTGTCACTTTTCTTGTCATAGGATCCATAATCAACCACGCATTACTTTTCATTTTATTGCTTTTAGAACTAAGGGTTGCATACTCAGTAATGATGTCTTTGATAGGTATGGATACCATTTGAAGGTTGTATTTCTTGCTTACTGAGTTTGATAGCCAGGGTGGAATAGAAAAAATAGTTGTCATCCCTTGGCTACTTTTAGGAGGGGTCATGAAACTAGATTGCTCTACTCTTGAGCCCTCTATTAGTTCCATATCACCATCTTGCTTATCTGAGAGAGAGAATACTTCTCTTTTGTCTTCTTCCTATGACATGATATCCTCTTTCTAAACCTTCTCACATAAAAGCACCTCAGATTTGGTCTTGGAACTAGTTCTAGGAGTTGTAATTTGTTTAGGAGATATTGCTCTTTTAGGTTTTATGGGAGTGGAAATCTCACCTACAACATGAGAAGAAATTTTGATGTCAGAAGTTAATGTTTCAAAGCGAGAAACCACATTTGGGGATTTTGTAGTTTGTTTCTTGTTAACTAATTTTATGCTCCTTCTCCTTAACTAGTTATCTGTGCAAGTTAAAATGGATCTAGTTCTAAGGTTTATATCATCTTCTTCATCCCAGTTCTAGTTGACTTCTAGTTTCTTATGCTCACTTACCTCTTCCCATCCTAGTTCAACAACATCTGAACCATCTTTAATTATTCCCTCCAATTTGAACTTTAATTTTAGGGAACTAATTTGAGGAAGTGTTAATCTTGAATCATCCCTTTTAACCACCTCTCCCTTAAGATTGAGCACCTTGCCGCAAAACCTTTGCTATCAAAATCTCTTCTTCCCTGGTAGAGAATCCAAGGTTAAAGCTAAGCAATTTTCTTCCAATCATAGAGGTATTAATCAAATTACTACAAGCTAAATGACTGAGTCTGATAGGAAAAATAGACTCCCACTTTTCTTGAGGCAAGTTATCTTTAATCATGAAAAATAATTGCCTACAAATCTTAACTATAATAAAACAATCTAATACATATCAAGGTAGCTTCATAGGCTTCTCTTCAAATTCTACTACTCCCATGTATGTAAACTTAAGAAATTTAATGAAATAGATTCTATATATCTACACTAACCTTTGGGCCTTTGGGGATATCCTTGGCATTAGTGCTTTTCTAAGGTTCAAATTCTTTCTATCAAAACATCATGTATTTTCTTGAATTCCTCTAACACTTTTTCCTTTTGTAGTAGGGGACAATATTGGTAAACAGTTTTATCTTTTTTCCAAGGTTTATGGGGAAGGAAGTAATATTTCTTACACACACGATGCAATAGGTTAGGTAGGAAGACATATAGAAATCTTCTCTCGATATCTTAGAATGTTTGAGTTGATTACTTATCAAACTAGCTATCAATTCTACCCAATATAGAAATTGTTTTCCTTTGAGGATAATGTCTATTTAATGGTTGGTAAAAATCACAAACCCATGTCACCCTTTTGTAAAGGAAAAGGTTAACAAAATTCTAACTGTTCATCTTCAATGACATAAAATTGGTATTATTATTTTGAATTTGAAAATGAACTAAACTAATGAAATGTGTAGAAATGGATGAGTTTTAGGACTATAATTTTTTAATTATTATTTGGAATAAGAATTGATATAATTTCCTAATTTTTATAAAAAAAATTTTTTATGGAAATAAACTTATTTCCCTTTGATAAATAGGTTTTAAAGGGACCCTGAAACCCAAAAGTAGCTACAAACCAAGGTTGATAATAAGAAAAAAATCTCAACTAGAAAAAATGAGTCTAAAGGCTGATAATAAGCACGAGGCCCAGCTAGAAACAAAGGCCAACAAAATGGCTAGAACAAACTATCTTTATCAAAACTAAGCAAAAGCCAATAGTAAAACAAAAAAAACAAAAAAGATAGAACTAGAGGACTAATCTTCATTCTTCTTCTTGAAATACTGCATGGTCTAGGTAGCCTCATAAATCTTCTGGTGCTCCTTAGCCTTATGCTCCTAGACTTCCTCTATTTCCTTGTCCAAACTAGCAAAGGTGATGTTAGTAGCCATATCATCATCAGACCTGGCTCTTTCTCTGTCCTTTCCATCCTCACCTACCAGTAGGCCTCAGTCTTTGATCACACTAGTTAAAGAGAGCACATTTTCATTGATTGAATTGAGGAGAGAGATCATCTGACTAGCCAAATTATGATTGTAGTTTTCAAGATTCTTAATTCTCCTCTCAACCAGACTAGCTCTATCACGCTAATCCTCTTGGTTATCATTTTTAGTGTTCATGTTGTTGCCCTCCAACTGACACACCTTCTCTCTAACATTTTCTATCTCATGGTATAGCCACTTGATTGATCTAAAATTATCAATCATGCTATTATGAGCATTGTTCAAAAGGTTCATTCCTATCTCCCTTGCATTATTAGAGATGACCACAATAGCTAGATCAATGAGCTCTTCAAGCCAAGGTTCTTCCTGATTCTCCACCAGAATCTAAGGATTCATAGCTTCTCTATAAATTCCAATGTCGCAATCCCAACATTGAAATTCCTCCAAACTTTTCTCCTATTTTTGACAAGCACTTCCCCCTCTTTAGCACTAGCATTATCCTTTTCCTTCTCCTTAGAATGAGATTAAGGGTGGGGATGAATAGGGGAAAGGGGGAGAATTGAAACAATTACTTCCTAATTCAAAATCCTCTCTTTATCCAAATTATCCCTCTTCCATTATTTCTTGGCATGGTCCTCTTTAATCTCCTCTTCCATCTCCTTGTCTTCATCCTCAAAATCCATGTCCTCCTCATCCTCATTGTAATCCATATCCTCTTTGCCAGAGGTTTTTCCATGGTCTCGAGGGCTCTTTCTCCTAGGGTTAAATCAAAGGATTGCTTCTTAACATGACCCTTAAATTTCTTTCCAAAAGAAACATTCCCCTCCTTTGAGCTAATGCTCTAAATTTCATTAGAGTCAAAAGAATAGTTGGAGCTACCATTGTCCTTGTTGACATCTAGTGAAGGATTGTTGCTAATTGTCTGAGATTTGAAGTACTCATGGATTAGTAGCGACAATCCATCATGTAGAGTAGAGTTGACAATGAGTTTCTTCTTAAAGCTAGTGATAGCCTTACTCATGGAATTAAGTAAGTAGTAAGGGAAAGAAATTTTCTTACCATGGCAGAAATGATTAAGAAGAACAAAATGATGGGTTCTTACTCGATCAAACCTAGGGTCTAGAGTTATATATTCAATGATAGCATGCAAAACATACCTCTAGAGCTTTTTGATGGAATTTTTCACATAAAATGTCTCACTCTTAATCAGTTCATTCATTTCTTCGGTGCTCTTCACAAAATCCTTCATAGGATTGGTAGAGAGTTTTTTAATCCCTGTAAAACTTTAAACCCTCGATAGGAATCTCTATGACCATAGCGACAACCTCCTCAGTGATCAAAAAAGAGACACCATTCACTTTCACCTTGTCATCTTTTCATGAATTCACCATACTATTGGTGACCTTAGGATCAAAATTGTGAAGTTTAGCAATGTAACTAGAAACCCCTCCCTTTTTCAACTCTTTCCAAACTTTTCCCCTTTTCCTCCATTTCTCCTGATCCCCCACCAACTCCTTTTTGTAGAATTCTCCCACCACCTTTTTAGTATTTTCTCCAATAATTCTCATAAATTCTAGGCTTTGAAAATCCTTCGCAGACAAAATTTTGGCACTGTTTCTATGATACACACCAAGATAATTCAACTTACTAAAACACAAGCAATAAATGATAATTTTGACCCACAAAATGTGTCAAAAAGAAAAAGAATGCCTCAACTACTTGCCTAAACCAAAAAGGCCTTTATGACTCATACTCATATCCCATAAACCTTTAATATTCTTTATTACCATTATATTTCCATCATACACCCCTATATTTTTTCTAGGTCAGTAAGGGTCTTGGCTTTTCCCAGAATATCTATTCCCTATTTCCATTTAATCAACTTGTTAGATCCCACACCTTTATTGGCAAACCAATCTACAAGTATATTTGCTTCTTTGAATGCATGCGTGATGTGGATAGTCTCAAATTTAGCAAAGGTGTCACGTGTCTCTTCAATTAGATTGGCAATCAACCAGGAAGGATGTGATTTCCCATTAATACAATTAATTATTTTATTGGACTCCCCTTCTAACCAAAGCTTAGTTATTCTAACTTCAAAAGCCAGATTAAGAACTTGGCACACTACTCTGGCTCTTGCAAAATGATTAGTTTTGATTCCCAATAGAAGAGAAAAGGTTGTGACTCCCTTACCAAAATTATTTCTTATTATTCCACCACTTCCTAAGGGACCTAGATTTCATTTTGAGGCACGGTCAAAATTGGCTTTGTTATAGACTATGTTATAGCTAACATATATATGTAGCATGCTAAAAAATGAAAATAAAATTTAGACCTATATTTTCTCTTTTATATGGATTGAAATTTTAACTCATCTAAAATCGATAGTTTTCATCTCCCACAACATTTTTCAAAACAAAACTATTTTAACTAGGAGAAAAGTTATACATTCTAGAAGAGGACTCTCTCCTCTAGAACGTCATATAATTTTTAGATTTTTTTGATATGATTTAATATATTTTTTTCTCAAAATTGACATCTTTTCAAGTGTTAAAATACGTGGTTCTGGAATTTTTTAATTACAATATACTATATCTAATTAAAACACTATAAACTCTATTTGAAACTATTCTTGACTCTGAGCTTTATAAAATGATGTTTATACATTATTAAAAAAAATCATAAAAAATAGTAAGAGTTTTTGAAATGCCACTTTTCTGAAATAATTTTATTTCTTTAGTACTTGGATACAAGCTAGTATAAGGCATGCATTTAATCGACATTTCCAATTGGAAAAGTGTGAGACCATATAGAACTTAGCTAGAATGAATTTATCTAGATCATATGTTTAAAAAAAATGAATTTTAGATAGAAATACTCAAATTCAGTCATTCTTATAAGTTAGCCTAAAAGGTGACACAACTTTGTACTTTTACCCTAGTACATCCAATCTTCAAAGAGGAAAACATGTGCAGGCCCTTTAATCTGGTGTAGCAAAATCATGAGTTCATGGACATGAGACTTCATGTGATCTTTAATGATTATTTTGAGTAGCCTCAAACAAGGTTTATAGTTTTTCTCTATGTATTTCCTAGCCATCATGTTATGGTACTTGTCTGGGTTTTGTTGGTATTCAACCAAAGACTGGGTAGGGCTAAAGATAGTCGATGTGGTCTTAGGTAGATGCAATACTGACAAGATAGTTTTCCTATAGATGGACAATATTGGTTCTCCATATTTTCTCAAAATACTCTTTGTTCTTGCATCATAATGATCAATGTACAACTAAAGCAATTCAAGACTTAAAAGGGTGGGAGAAAAAGTAGCAGCCTTGATTAAACCACTTGTTAGGATTTATAAGCAACCATTAACCTAATTAGTTTGTTCAATAAAAATTTCTTCTAACTTCTCAACCCCAACTCCTTCTAAATTAGTGTTTGAAATGACAGGTCTCTTACATTCAAGATTGGAAATATTCCCAAAGAAATGTAGAATAAACCTCATTCTAAACAAAGGAAAGAAAAACCCAACACTTCTCTTGATCTTCAAAGTAACAATCATAGGAGAAAAGGGCAAGGGATTTCTTATATTCTCACTTGTGATTAGCTGATAGAAAGTCATACCACTTCCCTTACTTCATTGTTGTATTTCTTGTAATCTACCTTTGCGCATGATAAAACAATTAAATGGGAAACTGGTGTTTTAAAGGTAAGAAAACATACTGGTGAAAGTATCACCTCATAATGAGGTATTTATGGCAAGATTGTTACAGTAGCTTAACGTGCATGCTTGAAACTATGAAATGACTCCTTCATTAAATGATCACCATACATGAATGTCCTTGTAATATTTATTAACTCTTGACATCCATTTTGAACCCCAAATGAAATATATTTCTTCCTTTTAATCATGATGAGGACTCAAACTTTTCCTTAAGCAATAATAAATTAGACAAGACCTTTTAATCATTACTCTAACACCTTATTTAATTTCCCAGGAACCACTATCCTTTTAGGAATCATTAATATCCATGTGTAAAAATCATTAGCAATAGAAATACTTTGAACTGATTTAAACCAAGGTTCAAAGAGGTTCGAAGTGGTTCAAGTAAATTTCTCTATTGGACTTGGTAGGTCCCACATGCAAAAAAAGGTAAGTATCAAAAAGCTTTGGTTGAACTGCTTTGAACTACTTTGAACCAAGGTTCAAAGTGGTTCAAGAGAAAGACTTACATAGAGACATCACAAGACTGAGTTCCACGTGCAAGGCACAATGACTCTTGAAAAGGAGAAAATATGAAGAACTTGCTTGACATAAGATTTTTGAACTTTAAAGAGGAACTAAAAAGTTATATTGGTGACTCAAAACTAGGGCTAACAAGGGCTCTGACTAGGGACTATATATGTGGAGTACACAGAGAACTCATAATGTTAGAAACAATATTGACCAAAAGAGCACAAAAACATGGCTAACAAAAAATAGAATGAAAAAAAACTAGAAAGTCAAAAAGGATATATACATGAGAAGGACCTTTTTGAGGGATTACAATTTCATCAATTTTAGGTCTTTCTCATTATATGTAAAGTGTAGACTAGTACCTATTGACAATTAGCTAATAGTGATTGTAATTTTTGTCATTAATGGCAACACATGATGTACATGTTGACAAGAAACCTCAAAAATAAAGATACTTAGTGTTTGGTTATCAAAAAATTGTCTAAGTATAGAATTTGGTTTACAACAGTGTATTGTTTTGTTTATTACATGTTGTAGACATCATATTATGAGAAGAGAAGTTACATGGAGATAGAATACATGTTGGTGATGAAATTTATAACCTTAGAAGTTTTTATAGATATTACAAAATAGAGTTGATCATGTTTTGATGTAGCACAAAAACGGAATTGATGGAAAGAATTGTTTTGGTTGCAAAACAATTACTTGTCCAATTAGGGCTGACATCCTAGATATTTACTCTAACTTGGAAAAGTAAATTGTAGTCTTAACTGATCCAATAGTAATTTACGTAAAGGCATGGTATTTATGTCAAGGACTTCTTGTGATAACAAGGTGTGTAATCTTGGTGTATTAGTGCTATCTTGTAAGATTCTGAAATGAGTGAACTTCTGTGAAAGTGATATATGTGAAGTTTTGTATGAGCTATCTGGTGATCCAAGATTGAGCTAAAGATTATAGATCAGTCAAGGAAGGAAAAATAATAGTGAATTACTTGTTTGAGCAGTGAGCTCTTCTTGTAGTTGAAATTGCATGTTTGGGCAATGGGCTCATCTTGTATACATTAAACTACAATTCCTAACATGGTTGGCACAACTCCTAACATGGTTGGAATCTCCTAACAGGGATTCAAAGTCTTGTAATAGGGACTGCTATATTGAATTTTCTCATTGACTCCTAATAGGGTCCATCCTCTAACAAGGAACTTATATATTAGTATATTATCTAGTGGGTATCATCCCCACCAAGGTTTTTACTTGGCTGAGGTTTCCTTAGTTAAAAAAAATGGTGTTATGAGTTATCTTCATGCATTGTTACTATTACTATTCAGCATTAATTTATTGCTTTGTTATGCATGGTTTAAAGTAAGTAATAATATCCAATTGGAAACTAATGTTTGTAGATTACTGATTCACACCCCCCCCTCCCCCACCTTCCAGGTAATCCTTATTTCTAATAGTACCATTCAGGTGACTCAGATGGAAATCATTTGGACCAGTAGCTTCTGTGACAAAAAGTGGACCTTTCTATAATGAACCGAATTTACTATTTGCTCCTTTGGGCTCTTGTCCCATAAGAGAACTTCATTTCCCTCTGTGAAGTTGCATAGTTTTCCTTTCATGTCAAGAATCTACTTTACTTTCGTCTAGTCTTTGGTACTGTGATCCACAAGGTTATCTCTTTCTTCCTCTAGTTTATTCAAATACATCACTCTTTTTTCCAAGAAATCTTCAAAAAATGGTTCCTCAATTATTGGTTGCAACTTCGTGGTGGATAACTCTAGAGGCAAGGATACTTGAGCCCCTACACTATACACCAATTCAAAATGAGACATACCAACAACTCTCTTAGGCATAATCCTGTTAGCCCATAGTGCTTCATATAATTTCTTATGCCAATTTTGAGCATTATCACTTACCAATTTTTTCATTATGACGACCAAATTCTTGTTGCTAGATTCTACCTACCCATTTCCCTGAGGGAAATAATCCAAAGAATGCACCAAGGATATGTCATGTTCATAGAAAAATACAAAAATCTGCTCAAATGAGAAATAGGTTACATCATCTGCCATTATCTTTTGTGGAACCCCAAACTTGACAAATATGTACTCCATCAAGAAATCACACACCACTTGTGAGTTATCCTTCTTAGTTGGAATAGCTTCCACCCATTTGGTGAAATAATCCATGGCTATCAGAATATATACATGACCAGTGCTAGATGGAGGATTCAATGGCCCTATGAAATATATACCCCAATAATGAAAAGGTTCACCAATCACTACTGGTCTCAGTGGTAATGTTGCTAGCTGAGGGCGACCTATAAATAGTTTGCACTTCCCACAGTCTTTCACAAATAAATACACATCTTTAAACATTCCTAGCTAGTAGAAGCAATTTTTGAGGATTTTTAAAGCTATTACAAAAAAGAAAAAATTCCCACCATAAACATCTGAATGGCATAGTTTTAATAATTTCTTCTCCTATTCACTATCTACACATCTCAGAAAGGTCCCATCTATACCCCTATTATACAACATCCCCTAAGAAATTACATACATTGCTACTTTTAACCCGAGGTTACATTTTTATTTATAACTCAAATTCATGGGGCATTCACCATATGTGAAGAAGTATACTATATTAGAAAACCAAGGATTAATTTAACTAACTAGCAAAATAGAAGTTGTAGAAGTTGTGCTTTCTGATGACAACTCTCCATTTTCTACTATCAATTTGCATAAACCTTGACCCCTAACCAAATTATTAGGTTTAATTGTAAGGTCATATTCTTGAATCTTATCCATGCACACTACCCTCTTATTTATTCCAATCTCTTTTTGAGTTAGTATGCTCTTAACTACTCTTTCAGGCACATACACAATAAAATTAGAGTGCAAAACATAATACTTAAATTGTTTCACTCTGTTCACCACAAAAAATGCATGTTTCTCCATTTGAGTATAATTCATCTCATGGTTTTTCAAAGGGATGCTCATGAAGGCGATTAGGGCTTCTTCATCTTGATCATTTCTCTAGGTTAAGATGCTAGACAGAGTATGCTTTGAAGCATAACAGTAAATAATAAAATCTCTTTTGAATTTTGGGCTTACTAACATAGGGGCATTTGAAATAGCTATCTTAATATATTCAAAAGTCTTCTTACCTTCTTCTTGCCATTTGAAAAGGTGTTTCTCACTCATCATGCTCAACATATGCCTTACTTTTTTAGGGATGAAGCTCCTTAGGAAATTTATCTGACTCAAGAAGGATTTTAAATCACTCCTATTGGTAGGAAGAGATAAATGTAGAATTTATCCTATTTTTTTTAGGTCAATTCTTATACCTTTCTTTGAAACAATGTGTCCTAGAAGTTTTCCTTCTTCTACAAATAAAAATAAACTTTTTGAGATTGAGAGATATGCCATGTTCTCTGCATTAGCCTAATACTACTTCTAAGTTTCTTAGATGATGTTTCCTCCTCTTGGAGTAGATAGTCAGATCATTCAAATATATTACAATTATTTTATCTTGCAAGTCTTTGAAAGAGGAGTTCATTGATCTTTGAAATGTCACTCTTACATTGATCAAGTTGAAAGGCATTATATTAGAAGAATAGGTTCCCTAGGGAGTTCTAAAAGTTGTCTTATGTTGATCTTCTAGTGCAACACTTATTTTATTATACCCTAAGTAACCATCGAGCATTGACATAACTTCAAACCTAATGACTAATTACAAAACATGATCCATAGTCGAGAGTGCATAATTCTCCTTAAGGATGGCTTCGTTTAAGTTCCTAAAGTTAACGTAGATCTTATCATGCAATTTTTCTTTCGCATAGGAACATTTTTTTCTATACAAGTTTAATGGTGGATTGGATATATTATACACACTTTCAACATTTTCTCCACTTCTTTAAATATTGCTTTATACACCATTGGGTTATAATTTCAATTGTTTTGTCAGAAAGTGGTTGCCTTAGATTTTATGGGTATATGATGCTTAAACTCTCCATTCCTAAAATTCTTCAAGTCTTCATACCCCCAAGAAAAGACATCTCTATACTTGAAAAAAAAGTTTGAGCAAGCAACCCTTTTCTCTTTCTAAGCATGTTCAACCAATAGAAATACACATAGGAGCTCCCTCATCTTCGATGTTTATTTTTTCATGTTCCTTCAAGCCTTCATTGTGATCACTTTCCTTTCTGATGGAACTTTCATCTTTCGATCTAAACAAATGTCCTAAGGAAACTAATCTCCTAGGAATTTTATTTCCTTTTAATTGAATCACCTCTCTAGAATCAATTAATTCTTCACCAACTAATTTACCATCCTTTTCTAACCCTTCAAAGAAAATGTCATAAAATTTTCCCATACATCCAATAAAATATTTTAATTATGAATCATTGTCAAAAACTTTCTAATGGTTTACATTATTTAGGACACTAGGTCTATAGATTATTTTGATCCTATATGTATCACTCTTAAAATCTAGATGTGGCAATAGTAAAGAAGTAAAAACAACTAAGGAATCAACTTTAGAATTTTGACAGCGAGGTATAAACTCTATGGAGAAAGCATAAAGGATTCAATCTCATCCCAAAATAGGTTGCTATAGTGTTTCAACTTATCATTCTTTTTACAGAGAACTGATTTCTTACTTATTTTAGGATGAGTTCTACATCACCTTTTACCCTTAATTGCTTTATCTTTTTCACATTGGTTTCTTGCAACCCTAAGAGTAAGGCTTCATATTCTACTATATTATTTGTATTGTGAAACTCCAATTTAAAAGAGAATGGGAACAAGTCTCATGAGGGAGAAATTAGGACTGCTCTAGCTCTTGATCTTGAGTTAGAGTAGCTTCCATCAAACTCCAATATCCATATGACATCCACATCACCTTTCTCCTTAGCTTTTCTAGGTCCAACATCTGGTGAAATAACATAGTTTCCAAATTGACATTCTTCGTATAGTATCTGGGCTTTAGGATTGTCTAAAGGTATGATTGTGTACTTATTTTTTGGTTCTGACTCTAGCTTGATCTTCCTTTTACTTACTAGGATTGAGGCTTCAGACCTATCCATTTTGATCTCACCTTCCATGTCTTTACAAAATGTTCTTCTCACCAACATTCCATTACTGGTGGGAATGTCAACCACCAGGATGGTTAATCTCGTCCTCTTTTTTGGGCAAGTGTAAAGGACCACTTGTACATATTTTACTTGACCAATGAAGAGGACTTGCTTCCCATCCATGGAATAGAAGTGTCAAATTTTTTTAATGAGGTTCAAACCAAGGGCTTTAGCTACTAGAGCTGGCATGATGTTATCATAAGCCCCTAAATATATAATGCAATAGCTGAGTTTTTTTCCATTTAACAATAGAGACACATAGAATGGGTTGGGCTTCCTCTCTTCAACTTCCCCTTCAACAACATTAATACTAGCTTCTATATTAGGGATTTGTCTAGTACCTTCTGATACAAAAATGGGCTTTTCATGATATTTCTTGTTTTTAGCAACATTATGAGTTAATTGGGCATTTTCTAGAGGTTCCCTTTTTACATAGTGGACTAATTTATCTAACTCTTTAGAATTCATTCTCAAGTATTTTTCCAATGAGATAGAGATGGAAGAAGATTTACATAATTCTACAATTTCAAAGTCGAAAGTGCTAGCTATTAATTTTTCTCTAGATAATATTTTAAAATATGTACTTTGAGTTAGGTCATTACATGTGTGTGTTCTTTTCCTTCAAAGCTTGTGGAAACTACATTGATTCCTATGTAGACTTTTGACTTCTTTGGTTCCTAGTCAAGATAGTGAAAGAAAGATCTTGTAGTGTCAAAAAGGCATCTCCTCCCCTTTCTGTGTTAGATTCAAAGTCAAGAAAATAGGTACCTAAATTTTTAGTTTCACCCTTTTCACACTCACCTAGTTGTTCAATGCTAAGAGTATCTTTCACCATTTGAACACATCATAACTGATTAATTCAAGTTTTTCTATCATGATCCATAGTTAGATGGAAAGAACACATGGTTTGTCATGCCTGACCACTTCTACTGGTTATTCTACTTTTTAGAACTTAGCTATGATCTAGTTTCTTTCAGTTTGATACGTTGATTATTTAGTCAGAACTTGGTTACATTTTGTTTAGCAGAACATAAAAATTTTGTTGAGTTTGTATTTAGTATCAAAATTACTCTATTTAGATTTGATAGATGACTTATGATTTTAATATGTTATATTAAGAGGTTTTATATACCTAACATTTCTGGTTGCATAAATTAGATTGCTTGGAAGGATTAAACGTTTAAAGTTCTTAATTTAAATTTGAGTTTTAAGGTTTGAAAACATGATTATAAGAACTTATAATGTTAGGGTATCAAGTGTTTCATGAGGTTGAACTTTACATTGTATATGCATATAAATTGTTAAAAAGATTAATTATGTTCCTTAGAAGTGAATTTGACATAGCATGTTTGCAAATGATGTAAATGGGGTTATATATATCTAATTTCATTGTACCCTAAATTGGTTTTGTTTCATGAAATTAGTTCACTTGTTTTATTAAGGGTCCTATTTACCACAGTTGATAGAACATACACATTATTTTGTTTTGTTAATTGGGTTTTGAATGCTTAAAAAGAGGTAAATTTTGCATTGTTTCAAAAAGCCAAAATGGTAGTGGTAATGGGTCTGTCTTATGTACCTGGCATCACTATGTGTCACTGAAGCATTAAATGCAAAATTTAAGAGGTATTATGGCACTCAAGGTATTGTTGATCATTTCATTTTGCAAGTGGGTTTCCTATTGAGATCAGGCCAAAAAAATGGCCACCTTCCTTTGTATGGTTTACACTTGTGAGCCTAGTTGTTGTGGTTTCGAAAACATGGAAGAGTTTGTTGAATGTATTTGCATGCATATGAGGCTGAGCATCGAGGTGTTGCTCAAAACTAGTTTGTTTAGCAAGTTCTTCAATCTCTGCAATTTTGAAGTTTGGTTGGATTTGGCATTTGGGTCTTTCGCATCAAACTTCATAGCAGGGCTCTGTGTTGAGAAATTTCTATCTGCTGAATCTCACGTAGGGGCATTTTTCTAACCCTTCTATTTTTTCTGTTCATACTACATTTGATTTTGGAAATTAGGAATAATATGGTTGTTCAGTTATATACAGCTCATATTGACATCTGAGTCTGGAAGTATGCAAAGTTTGATATTTTTATGGTTGAATTTTGTATATTTCCATATTGAGGTGTGAGTGTGGATTTGTGGCTTTAATAGAAAAGTTGCATTTGGGTTTTTTTATATAAAGTGGAAACGTGTATCACCATGTTGTTACCATGGAGAAGAGTTTAGTGTGGACCTTATCTCTGTATAAATTTTTGTAAGCTATTCTTTCAACAAAATTGCATGAAATTTGCGGATAAACATAAATCCGTTATGTTTTATATGAGTTGGGCAGGGTGTTATATCATACATATCAGGTGGGAATTAGTAATGATTGATATGATTAGTTGTGTTCAAAGTTTAAAAGATTAGTCACTGTGTTTTATATATATACATATTGTGGAAACTACGACTCGAGTATTATGTCAATCAATTTGCGAGTAACTATGTGCAAAAGTCTTAACATGAAACCCAAACTTGATTTGGAAATATCATGCAACGGTTAGTTGAATTGTTTATGTTATACTTAGGGTATTTGGTTTTGATAGAGCTGAGCTTGAGAGCACCCGTATCTTGAGTTCATTGTTAAATGAGGTTTGACCTCAGTCGTGAGCTCGTAATTGGTTGCAGTCTCATGACTGAATAAGGGCACAGTCACTCTGTTTCATGGATAGTAAATTGCAACCAAGTGTAGTGATAATATAATTCAATGTGTTTGAAATTTATAGCTCGATCTTATTTCATGAAAATGTCTTTAGGAAAACAACTAGCAGATCGGTCTTACTCGATTATTATTGAGATGAAGAATATGGTATAGGGTTTTAGGTATTCTTAGTTGGTTGTAGTTATTTTTTTTTTTAAAACTATTGTTAATTCGTTGAAGCTATGAGTAGTGGGTCGTGTTGAGTATAGTCATGATATTGAGCGATTATATGGGACTGCAACAGTCATTTAGTCAAATGGTTAATGTAAAACTAAAAAGAATATTAAACTATCCATTATCAGTATAAGTCATTAGTTTTATTATGTTGTTAACTATTGATTTCATGGGAATTTTATGATAGTTAGTATCTTAAGTTTAAAAGCTTTTCTTCAAAAATAGTCATAGCAATCGTTGAAACTGTTGGGATTTAGTTTGAAACATGAAGAAGAAGTTTCATGCGATAGTATAGATTAATTTTTATATATGGAAATTGATCTTTATAGAAATTATGGAATTGTTGAGATATTATGATGAAATAAAATTCTTTTTAAGTTAATCAGATGTATTTTAGTTCATAATTGAAATGGACAGTTGTTTGTGTGTAAGGCAGAGTTATGATATAAGTTTGTCAATTTAAACAAGAATATCATATGAGCATTGTTTTATTATCTTAGTTTTTTCAAAGGATAATTTTAGTTTATTTTGACAGTAGGAGTAAGTAGTATAGTTTTACAACTGGTAATTATCATTAAACAGATGTATTAGTTTAGTTATAGTTACGAGAGCATAATATTATAGAACTTATTTCTGTTGTTAAAATAATCTAAGTTTACTTTTGAATTTGGCAGTATAAGATGAGATTTCTAAGATGAAGAATGTAATATCATGAGTAAATTGTTTTGGTTATTCGTTGCTTGTGCATTCTTAGAATATATGTTTGATGTGTATTTTAAGTATAGCTATAATGAACGTATATCGAGGTGGCTGAATTTGGTTTATCTTATTTAGTTAATTAATTCAGTGATAACTATAAAATGAATTGGGTGGGTTAGTTACATATATAAAAGATAGTTGGCCTTACCTATGACTTAGACCTTTATGGTTAAGCATGCAGAACAAGGCATATTTCTATTCTATCATTAACAAGTATAATAGAGAAACTCGTTATGTGTTGACTATGAGCATACCATACAGGGATGTAGTATCTTAGTGCCATAACGATGACACCTCAGTATATATATGTTTCATTTACGTGTTATTCTTAGTATGAGTTTAATTTTGCAATAATAAGTAAAGGTTTACTTCTTGCATATTAATTTTGGAACTGCACTATGTTGTAATAAAATGGATATCTGCATTATGGTTATGTATATGTTTGGTCTAACATGCATGTAGGTGGATTACACTATACAATTTAGTGTGTACTGAGCCCTCTTTTGTTTTGTGTTGCTTCCTTTGTGTTTCCAGGTGCTTCAAGTTTACAAGTAGCTAAAGATGCTTAATGAAGTTCTTCCTGAATCATTATTCATTTGCTTTGAGGGTCCATATTTGGATGTAGACATTTAAGGATGAGATTGTACTTCATTATTGTACTGAACTCAATATGTTTTAGAATCTTTATGGAATCATATTTGGATGATGTTTTCTTGTATTTTGAGGTTTTCAGTTTGAGAATGGCTCAATCTGTGTACTTGTACTTGTACTTGTAATAAGAGGAGTTATATAAAAAAAAATATTGTGTACTTTATACTTGTTTTTGGAATTCCTTTTTATTGGTTTTGTGGATAGTAGTAGTGTTACATGGTCTCTTTATGTATTTCTTCAATTTGCAATCTTGGCTGAGGGGCTATTAGAAAGGAGTTTTACCATGACCTTGGTTTTGTCATCATCTATTAACATCCTGATATGGGCATTGGTAAGGGCCACTAGTTCTATTCTATTATCTCTTCAACATAGCCATATTATTCATTAATCTTTGCATGAAAGTATCAGTGGGAGAAAATGTAGAAGCATGTCTAGAAGATTAAACCTCTCTTCTCCACTTATCAATAGTGATGAGTGAATCTTCTAATTGAATTGACAACCTTTGAGTAGCAAACAGATCAATGACTACATCCTTTATAAGATGGAAACTTACATCAGGTAGGACTACATTTACAAAGAATATCTTTTGATTTTCACCATTTGGTGTAGAGGTAGCACGAATCCTTTGGATCAACCTATTGAACTTAGCTACGGATTCCCTCATGGATTCATGTATTTCCTTGGCTTAGCTAAAGGAAAAACAATTGGCTTAGCTAAAGGAAAAACAAGCACTCATTATTAGGGGTCTTGAATCTATTTCCAATGTTGTGTTTATGTTATTCCAACTAGCTATGGAACTATGGGATAGGTGTTTGAACCAATTAGTGGTAGCATCGGTCAACATTTGAACAAATAGCCTCACAACTATTTCTTGAGTAGGGATACTTATAATTCCACATGCTGTATGAAAGGAATTTAAGTGATCTTTAGTAGATATTTTTTTATTGCTACTAAACTTAGGAAAATCTTCAGTTGTACCCTTAGGCAACATAGCGAGGTTAACTCCAAAGTTCAATGGACCTATATTTTGTCACTAGGATTGGATGACAAACATGTTTGGTAATATAAATATTTGAGGTTGGATATTCAAAAGAGAAGGAACTAAAGTTTTTAATGGAAGCAGGGACTACACTAGAGGTGAGATAGGAGAATGTTTGGGAGGAGAGCTAGGTCTACTACAAGATTTAGTTTTCCACTTGCTTGAAGTATTAAAGCTAGGAAGAAAAATCAAATTCTTTAAAGGTTCAAAATTTTCATCTAGAATGCCCTTTTATCTATCTCCTCTTTTGTACCTTCTATTAGCTAGATCTGTTTTATTTTTCCTCTACTTAAGGTCTTGCAAGGGCTTGAGCAAGTCTATTAACCATTGCCTCTTCTTGAACTTCTAGCACACCTCTTAGGAGATCAACCCATTCTTCCTCTCTTTCAAGAACATTCAAAACTTCCTGAAATTGTTGACTATTTTAGCATAGCATCTAGGAAACCAAAGTTAAATAAAAACCAATTTCCTCCTATGTGTCTTTGAACCTTAAATTATGCTAAAAAAAAGGTAAAATGTTATCATGTGGTAGGACCATTGTAAATCATTATTTCTTCAAAAAGGGCTTAGTCCTCTTCCTTCCAGGGAATTTCCCCAGTAGAGTCACCAAAAAGCTATTGGTGAATAGATTGTCTTTCCTACACAATTTAGTAATCCAATCTATGCCCAAGACCAAAAATCCAAAAAAGTTCACAATAGTTAGTTAAATGTTAGGTTAATCATTTCACTCTAATTTTTATAGGTACATATCCCTTTACAAATGATTTATCAATGAATTTGAAAGATAAAAATTAAAAAATTACACACTTTTGCTAAAAAGTGTTTAAGGGACACTCACATACTCTCAAGTACCAAGGTATTGGTTTACAACTTTAGAAATTTAACATTTAATAGAAAACCTCATAGTCTTTCCATAAGTAAGTAAAACTCAAAATTGAACTTAAATTCTACAACAACTTAAACCAATTTTCACAAATGAAAGACAAATACAAATATTAAGAGAAATAGTAGTAGATGGCATACAATATTAACCATCATGGCTCACAAAGTAACCATAATTGGTTCAGCTCAAACACTAAGTTGCAAAGCACATTAAAATATGATAGATATATATTTTAAAAGACTTCCCAAGAACAAAGTCATTAAGAGAGAACTTTCACATATATTACTACCTATCTATCATTATTTCCAACCAACCAACTTTAATACTATGAAACCTTATCAGACTATTTTTGAGCTACTAAAATATAACCCTATTCTAGCCAAATGCTCCAACATTTATAGTCTTTTACAAACCTAAAAATGCCTCCATAAAAACCCATCCTTTTGGTAGAAAAAAATAGATATGAGAAAAGAAATATATTTAAAATAGTTTTGAAAATTCAAACATCAAAGGTAACCATTTGTAACTAAACACCCTTGCCAAGATTTCCTCCATCTACCATGGTTTTCTTGAATAATTTCCATATTCTGAAGGTGCTCATAAATTCTTCCATTGCATGGGAGTGAGAATTCTTTAGGCTAAGTAGTTTTGATCTATAGGCATCATTTTCCCACTAGAGCTCCCTAATCCTATGAATTTGTCTTGGCATAAGGTCCCTTTTTAAATATAACATTGATTCAATGTTGGTTAGGGTGGTGAAGTCTTTATAAGTAGACTGCATTTCAAGGTTTTTTATCCTAGACATAGTGTTATTTAAGCTCTTAGTTAAAACCTCAGAGTTCATGTTGTCATCCTCAAACTATAGAATACCTGTAGGGTTGATGATTTGCATATCCTTTAGGAGCTCTTTATGCATCCCAACAACTTTGAGCTCCACTACTTGCATCTCTTTGATGGTTCCCTTGTAAATAAAATCCTTCCAAACCATATTATTTTTTAGGATAAACATCATGCATGAATCTACAATTTTCATGGGATTTTTGTTCAAAAACTTCAACACACCATATTTTTCAACTTCATGGACATTAAACACAATGGCTTGGCATTGGCTTTGATCAACCTCCCACATTAGAACAAGGGTTTGAACCTCACTCAACAATATTTCTCCTTCTGCATATGTGGTATTGAAATCTAGAATACATTTACTACCCTCCTTTATTATGGAACTTACCCACTCGTACATTTTTTTTGGAGAGTAACTTTCCCCTTTTCATTTGTTTGACCAATTGTTAGCTATCTAATGAATTGGGATCAAAAACTTGTAAAGTCTAAATTAATGGAAGAGCACCCAAATTCATTAGAGAGTCTATGTACTCAAGAATAGTGATTACCATCCTTTTTAATTATTTCTTTACTTTTTTGTCCCTTTTAGATCAAGTCAACACATGATTTGCTAAGAATTTCAAGAAGTAATTCCTTGTATCTCTAGTGATAGCTCCCTCCTCAATAGTAGTTACTTTTAAATTGTCTGCATCAATCTCCCTAGAGTATTCCTTCTATTTGTAGGTAGCTATCTTTTTTGTCACATTGCCTATCATAGGATCATTCATCAACCATGTGTCACTTTTTATTTTCTTTCTTTTTGAACTACAGGTTGCATACTTAGTGATGATGTCTTTGACATATATGGATACTAGTTGAAGGTTGTGCTTCTTGCTTACCTAGTTCTATTGTTAGGTTGGAATAGAAGAAATGGTTGTCATCCCTTAGCTACTTTTGGGAGGGGTAATGAAACTAGGTTTATCTACTACTAAGCCCTCTATTAGTTCCACATCACTATCTTGGTTATCTAAGAGAGATAATCCTTCTCTTTTATCGTCTTCCTTAGACATGATTTCTTCTTTCTGAACCTTCTTCTATGCAAGTGTCTTAGATTTGGTCTTGGACCTAATTCTAGGAGCCATGATTTATTTAGGAGATATTTCTCTTTTGTGCTTCTTGGGAGTCAAAATATCAACTACAACATGAGATGGAATTTGGATGTTAGAAGTTAATGTTAGTGTTTTTTGGATTTTGCAATTTTTTTTCTCATTAACTAATTTAATGCTCCTTCTCCTTAACCAGTTATCTATGCAAGTTAAATTGGATTTGGTTTTAAGATTTATATTATCTTCTTTATCTTGGTTCTAGTCCACTTTGAGTTTCTTTTTCTCACTTGCCTCTTCCCATCCTGGTTCAACAAAATCTGAATCATCTTCAATTATTCCCTCTAATTTGAACTTTAATAACAAGAAACTAATTTGAAGATTGAGCACCTTTGTTGTGAAACCTTTTCTTTCAAAATCTCTCCTTCACTAGTAGAATCCAAGTTTAAGGCTGGGTAATTTTCTTCAAATCATAGAGGCATTGATCATATTATAGCAAGCTAAATGACTGAGTTTGATGGGAAAAATAGACTCCCACTTCTTTTGAGGTAGGTTATCTTTAATCATAGAAAATAATTGCCTGCAAATCTTAGCTATTGTAAAATAATCTAATGCATATTGAGGTAGCTTCATAGGTTCATCTTCAAATCCTCCTACTCATAGGTATGTAAACCTAGGAAAGTAAATGAAACAACTTCTATATGTTTTAACTAACCTTTGGGCCTTTGAGGATATCCTTGGAATTGGCTCTTTTCTAAGGTTCAAATGAACATTTTCTATCAAAATGTCATGCATTTTCTTGAATTCCTCCAGCACTTTATCCTTTTATAGCAAGGGGCAATATTGGTAAATACTTACATCTTCATTCCAAGGTTCATGGGGAAGGGAATTAATATTGATGACACACACAATTCAATAGGATAGGTATGAAGACATATGGAAATCTTCTCTCGATATCTTAGAAAGTTTGAGCTAATTCCTTAGTGAAGTAGCTATGAATAATGCCCAATCTAGAAGTTATTTTCCTTTCAAGACAATGTCTATGTAATGGTACATCTAGTCTTCAAAGAGGAAAACATTAGCAGACCCTTTAACCTAGTGTAGAAAAACCATGAGATCATGGATATGAGGCTTCATCTGATCTTTAGTGATTATTTTGGGTAGCCCTAAACAAACTTTATAGTTAGTCTTTGTCCATTTTTGAGCCATCATGTTACGGTACTTATCTGGCTTCTCTTGGTATTCAACTAGAGATTCGGTAGGGCTAAAGGCAGTAAATGTGCACTTAGGTAGATGCAATACTAAAAAGATAGTTTCCCTAGAGATGGACAATGCTGGTTCCCCATATTTGTTCAAAATAATCTTGGTTCTCACATCGTAGTGATCAATGCACAACTAAAGCAATTTAGTACTTAAAAGGGTGGGAGGAAAAGAAACAGCTTCGATTAAACCACTTGTTAAGATTTCTTAGCAACCATTAAGCTCACCAGCTTGTTCAAGAAAATTTTCATGTAACTTCTCAACCCTGACTCCTTCTAAATTAGTGTTTGAAATTATGGGTCTCTTACATTCAAGATTGGAAATATTCCCAAAGAAATGTAGAACAAACCTCATTCTAAACAAAGGAAATAAAAACCCAACACTTCTCTTGATCTTGAAAGAAATAATCATAGGCAAAAATGGCAAGGGAATTTCTTTTATTCTCTGCCATGATCAGTTGACAAAAAGCGAGACCACTTCCCTTCCTTCACTATTGCTCTGCTTCTAATTTCCCTTTGCACATGATAAAACAATTAAATGGGAAACTAGTGTTTTCAAGGTAAGGAATCAAACTGGAAAAAGTACTACCTCATAATGAGGTATTTATGGCAAGATTATTGAGGCTTAACTTACACACTTGAAACTATGACATGATTCCTTCAATAAATGATCACCTTGCATGAATGTCCTTGCAATAATTATAAACTCTTGACATCTAATCTAACTCCCAAAAGAAAGATTTCAATTCCTTTTAATCATGATGACAACTCAGCTTTCACCTTAAGGAATGATAAATCAAATAAGACTTTTTAAACATTACTCTAACACCTTATTTAATTTCCCAAGAATCACTATCCTTTTAGGAATCATTAATATCTATATGAAAAAATCCTTAGTAATAGAACTACTTTGAACCAAGGTTCAAAGAGGTTTGAAGTGGTTCAAGTAAATGTCTCTTCTACACTTCATAGGTCCCACATGTACAAAAATATTAGTGTCAAAAAGCTTTGGTTGGACTACTTTGTACTACTTTGAACTAAGGTTCAAAGAGGTTCAAAGTGGTTCAAGAGAAAAATTTACAAAGGGACATCACAAGATTGACTTGCACATACAAGGCATGATGACTCTTGAAAAGGAGAAAATACAAAGAATTTTCTTGACAAAATTGTAGAACAAATTTGAGTTGTCAAAATTTGAGAACTTACAGCAATATCAACTGATGATGATGGAGTCGAGGAGGCTAACTTGGTAGATGAAAAGGAGTGCAGCTCAGTAGTCGAAGAGGGATGCAGCTTGGTAGATGAAGTGGTAGTCACTTCTACTGATGATACCTGGAGCTGAGATATGGTAGGTGTAGATGGTAAATCTGGTGTAGATGAACCTGCTGAAGCTAACTCCAACCTTGATGATGTCACAGGTTTGTCTGGGGAGTGAGGAAGGGATGCAATGGCTGCTGCTGCAATTTTTACCATATCATCCTCCTTATCTTCCTCTTCAGCTTCTTCCTCTTTGTCTTCTTCCTCTTTTTCTTCCATCATTGCATGCAACTCTCCTGGTGTAACTGTGATGGATGGAGTGCTATCTGATTCATCACTGCTGCTGCTGCTATCATCATCCTTTATTTCTACTGGGTCTACACTGGGCTTATGTAGATGATAGATGTTTTTCCACATGTTTGTAGCATCATTTACAACATGCTCTATATCTTTGATCAAAACCAAACAAGTGTGGAATCTGATCATCATTTTACCTTCATAGGTCTTCAATTCAGATTTTACCTCTGCTCCAGTGAGACTAGGCCAAAGATTCTTCAGGGATTGCTCATATATATCTTTTACCGTCTTGGTGGCTAACTCCCATCTTGGCTGTACTCTCTCCAGTAGTTCTTTAGAGATATGAGGAGCAATCTGGTCCGGGGAGTATTTCCATTTTCCCATTTTGTTAAGTACCAGTTCCTCAATTTGCATTTTCTCTGCATCAGCCCTTGTCTCAAATCTCAATGCCTTGAAATTTGCAATGCCAGCTCCTTCTTCCAATGTTTTGAGCCTTTGCTCGAATGTAGGTGCAGGTTTGACCAATACAGGTTCCTGAATACCTTTTCTCGTTCTCCGAGTGAATACTGTAGTAGGCTGCTTCTTGGGCTTGGTAATGATTACCTTGCCTTTCTTCTTTGGCGGTTGCTCTTTTTCTGATTCTTTTTCTCCTTCTTTTTCTTCTTCACTTTCTTTATCTTCACCTTTTCCCTTGGTGACCATAAGAGAACTCATTTTAGTTTTTAGTTTGGCCATTTTCCTTTTACCTTTGCTGATGGCCTGTGGAATTTTGATTTCTATTTTAATTCTGGCCTTTGCTTCATCATAAGTACCAAAAATTCGTTGCCTTGGGTCTACTGGCTCATTTACCAGTGCTTCAATGATATCCCTGGTTTCATCAATATTTACCTCATATGGAAGAGGTTTCACCCATGCAACTCGGGGTCTAACTGCCTGTATGTATACCTTGTCATAGTCAACCATGAAACAGACATCATCCTTATATTCTTCAACAATTTTTGGAGGTATTCTGAATCTTTGGAGGAATCTATGATTGAGCTCCATGCGGGTCGAGTGATTCAGCGATGGCAGGAACAAGCTTGAACATCGGTGCCTTCCATTCCATTCCCTTTACAAGCATTTCGGATCCTTTCTTCGCCTTGCTGCTGCTGGTGCTTGTGGAAGCCATTGCTGCTCGGTGAGTAAGAAGATTTCGTAAGAATACTTTGCTGGAAAATTTCTTCAACTCACTTGAATTCGCTTGAAAGCCCTCTTTTTGTAAATCTCGAATTCGCGGTGAAAAATGAGGTTGAAATCTGCCCTTTTGATGAAAAATTTGTCATTAATGTTCAGCACGGAGGTAGCTGCGATCGACAGGCTGTCATCCACTAGCTCGGCTTAAACTTCACAACTCGGTGACCAAAAGAAAATAGGTTAATCCACCCTTAACTCGGTAAGAGAAGAACCAACCATGGTTGGTAAGTGCAACTTGGTGAAAGAAGCCTTATTGCACCCGACTGAGCTCGGTAAGGTCATGTACCGACCATGATCCTGATGTATCTGAAATACTGATTTGATCATATTTTCATTCTAGGACTGCTTAGGATATTGCTTGTAGATACAGTCCTGGTCTTATCCTGATGAGTCTTAATTGGAAATGGGAGAGTCACTCACTTCTTGAGTGACCATTCCATCACTTGAATTATCTGGCTCGGTAGACTTTGGAATCCATTGCTTCTTCATTTGTTTCCGAATATTGTCTACTTTGATTTTCTTCTCATCCTCGACTTTCTTTATGTTCATGCAGTTTTTAGATATATGACCAAGTTCTGTACATGTATAACATCTTACAGTGGTATCCCTTTTTCTTAGGTGATGCCTTGCACAGTTTATGCCAGTATGACCATATTCTCCACAATAATGACATCTGCACCAAGTGTTGTAGTCCCAACCAAATATTGCTTTGACAAGTTGTTTAGCTGGATTAAAAGATTTGAATTTGCATTGTGATGCCTTATGACCTTGCTTTTGGCATTTGTGATATTTACCTTCAAATTTAGGTTTCCTTTTGCATTCATTGGCTTTGTGTCCATGCTGATTGCAATTGTAGCACTTTCCATTAAATTTGCCTTTTCCATTGCTCCAACATCCGTTAGATGTATGACCTAACTTACCACAGTGGCTGCAAGTAGGTTTTTGATTCTTTTGAGTACCCTGTTTGGAGGATTCACCTTCTTCCTTGTATCCAAGGCCTGCTTTACCATTTTGTTTATGAAAGTTTTCTTCATTTTGCAGATTCAATTGATCCATGTCTTTTTGAGATTTTACCATTCTCTCATTGACTTGTTTTTTAGAGATTAGATCACTTTGTAATCTTGCATTGATTTTTCTTTCAATAATTAAGTCATTTCTCAAAATCTCATTCTCAGATCTCAGATTCATAATTTCTTCATTTGCATTAGATAATTGAGTTACAAGATTTTCAAGCTGAGAGGATTGATTATTCCTTACCTCTAAGTCTTCATCTACCTTGTTCCTTTGCTCCAAGATTTCGCATAGCCTGATGGACTGGATTCCTTGTTCCCTTTTGAGCTTTCTTACTTCTTCCTACAGAGATCCATTCTTTTCTAAGAGTTCTTTGATTGCTTTGTTAGCTTCATCTGAACTATTTGATGGTGAGAGATCTTCAATCTTTTCTTCAACATACTGATGGTCATTCATTTGCTTTGCAAGTTCTTTTCTTCTTTTCAAGGATTGTGAAAGATGCTCTTTTGCTTCATTGAGTTGAGCCATGGCCATTTTCAAATCTAGCTTTTCATTCTCAATAGTTTTGTCAAGTCTGAATATCTCCATTGTCCTTGATCTTTGCTCAAGCTATGAAGCTTTTATCTTGAGAACCTTATAGCTCTGATACCAATTGTTGGAAATATTCAAGATATGACAAGTTACTAAGAGGGGAGGGGTGAATCAGTAACTTCTAAAATTTCAAACAATAAAACTGTATACTGATATATTCACCATTCATCCAAGTAACCTATTGTAAGCATGAAACAAAATCATTTGCAACACTTGAACACACAGATTTGGTGACCCAGAAACCTTCCAAATAGAAAGTAAAACTGGGGTGGGGATGAAACCCACAAGCTTCGTTACTGCAGTATGAAGTTGGCCGGTTAAGGCTTACAATGACCACTTCTGGTGATCTGCCCTGTTAGGAGCATAAAGGATTGCTAGATCCACCTTGTTAGAGGATTTCCAAACATATAATAAAGTATGGACTCTGTTAGGAGATTTACAAAAGACTGTTAAGTCTACCTTGTTAAAGGATTTACCAAAACTGATTCACCTGTTAGAATGAAACAGTGGATCTGATTACAACTGATTGCTGATAAGATCCGCTATGCTCTGATTCACCTTGATGTGATAGATAAAACTTTTCTGCTTCAAAACTAGACCTACTGAATATCTTCACAATTCAGCCCACATACTTTCGCACGCATGTATTTCTTTCGCACTTTCACACTTTCACATTTCCATTCATTACCATTGCCATAACAACTGTTGTTTGAATGATACAATACATTGCATATATATACCATCCATATAAACAATACATGCAAGGTCGGCTAAACAATACATGCAAGGTCGGCTAAAACAACAAGTGCAAATCTCTATACAAAGTCGGCCCAAGGTAAAAACTTGGGTTCACTGAACAGACTCGGTGTCCTTCTGATACTCGGCGTTCACTGCGTTACTCGGCATCGTCATGCACTCGGTAGAAGTGAAGGCATGGTTCATACTAAACACTTCAAGTAGTTCTGAACTCGGTAACCACTGGAGACTCGGTAGAAGAGATGTCACTCGGTGAATACTTCTATCTGAACTGTTGCTCGGTGATCAAAGGAAACACTTGATAGAACCTTGTGACTCGGTGATAGTTAGATTCCTTGATATCCGTCTGAGCTCGGTAAAAATTAATTTCCTTGATAACCTCAGGAGCTCGGTTATCATGAAGTTCTCGATTACATCTTAGTACATCTTTACTCAATCAAAACTGATTCCTTTCTTTACCTTGAACACTCGGTAAACATAGGTTGCTTTGTTCACCTTGATCACTTGGTAAACACTGACTTCTTTGTTCACCTTGATTACTCGGTAAACACTGACTTCTTTGTTCACCTTGATTACTCGGTAAACACTGACTTCTTTGTTCACCTTGATTACTCGGTAAACACTGAGAACTAGGTAAAGCTTGGCTTCCGGTGAGAGCTCGGTAAGCATTCAGAATCCAATAAGTGTTGTAACTAATGACAAAAGTGTATCATAATGCCAACAGAAAATACTTTAATAAAGAAAGTATTTATTATAAAATAATTTGAATGTTAACATTACAACATTTGGGGTCAAATCGGGATGACAATTTGTGATGGCAGTGTAATTTTTTTTATTTTTTTATTTTTTTGCAATTGTCTCCAACACCATTGCAATATCAACGTTGGCATCATAATTGCGATTTTCTTGCAAGCATTAAAAAAAAAAAACATGACAATAATTTTCCATTTTATTTTTATTGTGGATAGTTGCATGCGAAAGAGGTGTGGTGTTGTGAACACTATCATTGCCCTTGTGATCAATGCATTTGGTTGATGTGCACTTGTGATCTCTACATTTCATTGTCCTTTCATTTCTCTATTATTTCATTGTTATGCCATGCCCTTGATCTATGATTTCATTATCATACCATGCCCTTTCTTGGTGATTTCATTGTTATGTCATGCCCTTTCTCTGATTTTCTTCTAGGGTAAGAATAGGTTACATATGTAAATTTTCTTTTCCTTTTGTTCTAAACATGTATGTCTTTCTATTTCCTTCTAAAAATGTATCTCTTTATATATTCAAAGAGATCTTTTTTAAGGTGCTTATTACATATTATCTACACAATAGAAAAATGATCCAACTACATATGTATTCTAAAATCTAAATCCTACATAAAAATAATGAAGACAAAAAAAAATGGACAAAGTTTGCAAAAAAATTTACAAACACATATGATAGCTCAAATATTACAAAATACACATAATACACTAAATAATGTTTTTACTATACAAACTCTTCCTATTTTGTTGAATAGAAAAATAAATATAGTTGAAAGCTTGAGCTATGCAATATTACTTCAATTTTATCAACCCTAGACTCTTTTCTTAGCTCCACCAAATGCTAGGTGATATTATACTTCTAAGATATACCCCATTTTTATTTTTCTTAAACCTTTGATTTGCTTGGTAATTTTGTAGTATGCATGAGTTTTTAATCTCTAGCTTATTGATGTTGATCAAGAAACATATTTACTCCAATAGTTTCCTTTGTAATCATAAAAACTAAATTCCACCATTAATAAAAAGAATTGCAATGATCTCAATGCTGAATGTAATTGATTTTTGAAAGGCATTTGGGGATTAAGTCTATTTTCTGATTTAATCAAAGGAGAAATAGAATGTACCTAGTTGACATCTGGGATAAGATGAGGCTTAGAGTGCTCATGGGTTTAGTACCATAACCCAAATTCTTATATGGTTATCTAAAACAGAGAGATCTAATGGTAGCAACTTTGAATTGAGTTTGCATGGATATCCACTGGGTTTATGAAAAAAAATTCTAGGACTTGTTTGTGCATGTCCTAATACTACATGGATAGAAAAATGGTATGCCTAATTAAAGGGGATTACTTTCCAAATTAGAAAAAGAAAGAAAGAAAAATGTTATTGACTAACAAAAAGTTTTTATAGTAAAAAAAAAGGTTATTGATTTTGGTGTGGACTAACAAAATACACAGAATGATATTAGATTGTAAATAGGGTTGTATTTGATATTATGTTTAATTCATAATTATAGTTAGATACTCTATGACTCCCTATTTGAATTTTGTTCAATCTATTTTTTTATGAAATTTTATGTACCAAGATCTTACTTTGTGTATACTTTGATCATTATAAGTATATGATGATTAGTTGGTTTAGTATTTAATTGAATTCCCTTTTGAGTTCTTTATTCATATATTTACAACCACTTTCCTTAGTGTTATCCTAAGATGATATGGGATTTCCTATGCATCATAAAAACATGGAGAAAGAAATTAAAAATCTATTATAGAATATATAACAATAAAGAAACAATAAAATTGTGAGAAGCAAGGATTTAGGTTACTTGAAGATGGAGAAATTAATTTTTAATTGAAAATAATTTAAATAAGCAATTGTTCCTAGCTAGTAGGATCAAATACAAATTTTCAAGGTGATAAAATTGCATATGCATGTAGATGCATCACTTGCATGCTAGGCATGAAGTGTATTCCCAAACTTATAACAAATGGTTGGATATAAAGGCTCCACATGATGGCCCATCAATGGAAGCCAAGTATGTAACCATGCATGTATTAACATAGTCTCCCTACAAGGATCCCAAGTATCTATTGGGTATGTGCAGGATCATGGGCAACAAAACTATGCTCTTAAGTGGCAATAAACAATTAAAAAATCAGGGTTATGTCAACTTGACATGCAATTTTTTACTTTTTATTAACTTTGTATCAAAAAGTTGAGAGAAAAGAATATCTAATAAAGTGAATCTAGTTCCTAAACTACTAGGACTTATCTCAAAAATAAATAAAAAATTGACTGGTCAAAATTTTGGATTTTAATGCAATATTACAAAAATTTTAGAACAAAAATAACAAGTAGACATAGGTCTAACCACCTTAATCAAATTCAAATGATAATTTTTTTTAATAATATTCTAGATATAAGTAGTAGACTCATGCCTAGATGTGACACATATTTTGTATATTTTTATTCTGAATAAATAATTAATTATTAATTTTTGACTTTAGTATTTTTGGAATAAAAAAATTCTCATGTCTGACCACTTAACTAATTCAAAACTCTACAAAATTCATTTTCTCATTTTTTTTCCTTATAGCAGAAGAAACATAGAATGTGATGCATCTTTTGAATTTAAAAAATGTTGTACCATTTGAAAGTTATAATTTTTTTCAAGTAGTATGTCAGCCATCACTTTATATGTAACTCCATTAGAAAATAAGTAATAATTACTTACTAAACTCATAATGTGATAAACCTTACATTTATGGAAAGATAAAAACATTCTTAAGAAACCATTTCCATTTCATCAAATTTTGGTGACAAAAAAGTCATTAGCTACATGTTTGAAGTAAAAATCACATAAAAATAGGCCAAAAGCACATTTTTAGGATGTTTCGAAGTTGACTATATAGGTTTGGTATCAAAAAATATAATAGGGCTTATAAATATATTAATTGTTTTCATTTAGTATAAGGGTGGGTCAAAAAAAGTTGAAATAGATTTTGAAATGGTTTGAGATATTATAGAACTATAGGGATCACCACTTTTTGGTACACCATGATCTTGCACATACCCTATTTGTGTTGTTAATTTGTTCATCCCTATATGATCCAAAATAGTATGAAGTACTAAATCTAGTAGTAAATTATCCCATCTCTCTATAAAATATAGCATAGGTTTAGAGTCCCTTGGCTCCTAGAAATTTGTAGTAGCTATTCTCACCACTGGAAGAATAACTTCAGTGAAGAGTTGAAGAAGAAAGTTCTACTTCTTTGTAAATGCCATAACCATGAGGCTCATTCCCTTGCAGTAGCCTCTACCACAATGACATTACCTCTAAACCATCCAAAGGATGTTAAAGTGGTCACCAACCTTGAAACACTCTAATAAGGAATGATAAAGAAAATTTTGACGCAATACATGAAAAATTCCAAGGTGATCTTGACAATTCCTAGTAACTTAATATCTTAAATACAATAAATTAGATGGTAAAAATCTTGTGTGAAGTTTGTTTTCTTTAAAGATCCCATCATGCAAACTTTGAACAGGGAAAGAAAATAAGGAACGTACACAAAACTAGCAAAATGTTTCAAACAAAAAAATATGAGAAACCAATATTTAAGATATTAGGATATGTTGGTTTAAGAAAATGTAGATTCTATTTCTAAGGTGATCATGATAGAAAAAGAAAGAATCTTATTCCTGCTATAGTTTGGTTGAACAAAGATGAATTTTTGACACAATAATGACTCATGTTTAACACCATTCACTTGCACATGAATAAACCAATAGATTTCTATGTTGAAGGGAAAAATAATTTGATAGAAATATGAACTAATGAGGAATCATGTGAACAACTCCCTGAATGTTCAAGAAAACAAGAAGGCCAAAGCAAGAAGAAGAATGGAGGGAGTGACAAGGAGTTAGAAACAAGAGGAATGAAGAGGAAGATGATAGAGGACAAGGGGCATAGGTGTTTGATCCTCAATAGCTTTCATTTCAACATTCAAGTTTTTAAGATTGGTGAACACCCTCACTTAAGGACCTCTCATGACAAGCACTTTCTATACTATTTCAACACCATGTTCTTTCTTCTAAGCTAACAATTCTTCAGGTGCATTTTCTTGTAAAATATTAATTTTGTAAAACTTTTTGTACTATTTCAACACCAAATGTTTCTTTCAAAACCATGTGTTCTAATATAAACATTAAGTACAACATGTCTAATTTTTTTTACAAATATACACATGAATTACACCAAATGTTTCTTTCAAAACCATACGTGTAGATATAAACATTAATTATGCTAAATGTTTCTTATAAAATCATATGTGTAGATATAAACATTAAGCACAACATGTCCAATATTTTTACAGATATACATATTAATTACACCAAATGTTTCTTTCAAAACCTTATGTGTAGAGATAAAAATTAAGTACAACATGTCCAATATTTTTGTAGATAATGTAAGTGCCCTTTCTTGGTTATTAAAAGAGTAGAAAAGTAATGCCATAAAATAAATGATAGGAAAAATCAGATTTATGATAGGATTTACTATGAATGTAAACAATCTCATATCAAAGAAAAGTGGATTTGGCTGAAAATGCATGATTTGCATACCTTCATTGAGGTAAGTCGTAGTCTTTTGTATTTAACATATATTTGTAAAACTAAATTCAATTTTCATTGTATTACATTATAAAAGAATGAATTTATTAGTTGAAAATTATTGCAATATGTGATACCCCTATAGGTCCCAAATAACTTTGACAATAATATCAAACAAGTGATATATGATCTTGGAAAATACATGAAGTAAGCAGTGATGTTCAATATATTAAACAAGTAATATATTGTAAAGTCTTGTATTTATATGTTTTTATGTCTTGAATCCTTTATCGGTGGTTTTCATCTAAAGAAATCCATAAAGAAGATATAAAATATTGGAAGAAAAGAATTCCTCTACTAATGTGTGAAATGTAAAAGTGTTTACCTTCAACTTTTTTCAATACACAAGAAGACTACCTCATAAACCAAGTTGAAGAGATTGAATTGTGTGGACTTGTATAGCCTAGGTCAATGTAGGGAGTCCTTTTAGGTTGGTTCTTATAATATATTATCTAAAAAAGAAAAGAATTATGTTTATTCTTATTAAACAGAGATGAAGAATCAGAGCACAATATTATTTGTGTAAAATCTTTGCATGCTTCCATAATTTTGTGTAATGCTTCACATGGTATCAAATAAGGATAATTATTCCAACAGAAAAATGTAATTGGATAACTTTGGGGATTTGACCTAAAGAAGATTTAGACTTTTATGGAGAAGCCTCTAATCTAGATAGTTATGGAGTACATGGTTGATCACTCTATTTCATGTTCACATGAAACATGTCATTTTTCTGGATGAATATTTTATTGCACAGATCTTATTAGACATGCTATATGTAATTTGTATTTGTTGTTAAACAAAGAACATATCCATACCCCATTGTATATTTCTTTGTATTGTCCTCAATTGTTTTTTATGTTGGGGGACGTTAAGGTCAATATATTTTCCATGTAACCAATTTCTCATAAGTGCACATTAATTTTTCCATTTCTAATCTCTGACTCTAGAGTGGAAGAATTCATCCAGGAAAGAAGTTCTTGATGTATTTGGAAACAAAAACTTATCAAAGAAACAAGAATCATGCTGAAATATTGATGAATATTGGTGAAGTAGAACTAATCACATGGAGATATATGGTAACAACAATTTATAGAGGAGAGGAAATATTCAATCAAATTTGGCATGGGTGGGCTTCTCACATAATGGATGGATAGGAAATAAAATTAATCCACAGCATTTGAAATCTATCTTCCACCTCATATAAAAACATTAAATATTTTCTAAATAGGGTTGTTGAATTTTTCAATTTCCACTAATATACTTTCCAAAGGAAAGTGCTTTAACACTTATTCATTTTGTAGCAATTTTTGTGGAGTTCTAAGTAATTTTCTTAACCACATGCGTGTCTATATTAGTTAGTTACAACTAGCAATGAACAAATACAAAATAAATATATCTAAAAAATATTTAACTTTAGTAGAACATATATGTATAAGCTTAAAAAAGAGATGCGCAATATTGTGCTTGTGACCTTTCCATATGATAATTTAGAAATTTTCCATCCTTGGGATACTACTTTCTCCATTGGTTAAGTACTCAAATAACAGTACTACATTTTGATTAATTTTTTGTGATCTAATTTCATTTAACCTCTATTGAATATTAGTTTGACTATGTTCTATTCAATGAGCCTTGTCACAACATACTAATTCAGAGATATAATATACATGCTTGAAGAGTTCAAATCTGAGCAACCATAGGGATAGGCACACCAATAGAAGCTGCAACCAAAACCATATGAGAAAGAGGAGCCTCCAAGCAAGAGATGAGAAAGGAAGACACACAACCCCCATTGAAACACCAATAGGTAAAGTAGATCAACAAAAGAAAAGGAGCTTTTGTGACACCATCAACAATAAAAGGAACTCGAACTATGATAGAAGTAACTAGAACCATCACAATGGGTTCTTGAATCACATGATCTTCAACATAATGTTGTGAGGTATAAAACATGATTTTAAGATCATACTCACAATATGTTAGTATACATTATTTAGAGGCAAGTGCTTCTTGGAAAACACTCTACATAATCACATTCATTGCTCATTGATTTTGAGGGATACTTACATAATGATATGTATTAAATATTTTCTATTGAAATTATATATTATAAAAAGATAATAAAAGATAGATAGATTTATTAGAAAATAGTTAAAGTAGATCTTGTGAAATTAAGCACATTTGCAGTATTAGGTAGACCTATAGGAGAGAAAATAGAGTGTGCTTTAGAAGGAGGAAATTTGTTCTACATGAATGAAGTTGCACCACATTGTAAGGACCTTATAAAAGAAATGTTAAGTAATAAAAAGGTGTTGTAAATCCCTAGGGAGATGTGTAGATAAGTAAATGCAAAAAAATATCTCATCATGTTTCAAGACATGAGATATAACAAACATTGAATGATGCCACAAGGAAAACACCTGAAGAACATGTAAAAAAAATGTTCTTTTTTAGAAATACATTTTACTATGTTGATCCCACCCATACATTGTTTAGCATAGGTCATGTAGTTTTCTCTTTGGCCTCTCTCAAGGAGATTATGTTTGACATTCTATGAAGTTGTCTAATTGATACTACTTCTGCTCAAGCATTTCATAGACAGTGTTGCATTTCCATTTCCTTTTTATATTACTATAGATAAGAAGCCTAGCGTCATGATTATTTCTCCACGTAGGAAGCTATGGATTCAACATACATTTTGTGTGTAGCATTAGTTTATAGAGAAATTGACATGAAAATAGGCAAACCACTATGAAAATGCTAGTTGGAAACATTTGGCAGTGGTCAGCCTATTTTTCATGTCAAGTCGTCAATAAACTAATGTTACACAATAAATCTATGTTGAATCCATAACTTCCTACATGGAGAAATAATCATGACATTGGAATTCTTAACTATAGTAATATAAAAAGGAATTGGAAATTCAATGTAGTGCCTACCCTTGTTCACATCTTTCTGGACAAATTGTTGCTATTATTATTAGACTATGTTAGACTAGCTTTATGTTGATGGATTAGTGGTATTGTTTTGAGACTATCGGATATTATGGTATGGACTCAGTTGATATATGATGAGATAATTTAGACTTTACATTTCATGTATGGATGATGATCATTATATTGTAGGAGTGTCAACAACATCAGGATCTAAAGGCAACTACAACTCAGGTGGAAATAGGAAGGCTTCTTTTTCTAAAGGGAAATAATATTAGTAGTAGTCTCAGCAGACATAGTTGCAGAAGGGATCAAATTCTTAGGCTCAAGGTGGTGGTAGAGGTTCTAACTCCAAGAACAACCATAATACTCAATAATAAACAAAATCAGCCCAATCAGCCAGCTTAGAGCAGTCAGTCTTTTGTTAGCAAGAATAGCTGTCAGCAATCAAATGCACCACCTATGGGTAAAGGATCTGGTAGAAATACAGAATGTTTTTCATGTGGTTAGATTGGATATTATGTAGCTCAATGTCCACAACAAGAACCTAAGTTTTTAGGACCTAGCCCTACAGCTTCAGAGCCTATAGTTGGAGATGCAGGTAGAGCTCATAGAGTGTTTGCAATAGTAGACCACTATCAAGCGGATCATCAGGGAACAGTGGTTGAGACCATAGGTGCTATTTGAGGTATATCTCTTTTAGTATCGTTTGATTCATGAGCTACAGATTCATTTATTTCACCATCTATAGTTTCTAAGTGTAAGCTGGATGCGGTGAAGCAAGATTATGGTTGGCAAGTGGAACTAGCCTCAAGCATTAAGGTCTCCATAGATTCTATAGTTCATAAGTGTGGGCTTAGTTTAGGAGGATTTGATACTGTAGTTGACCTTTGATTCATACCCCTTGGTTCTTACAATGTGGTTTTGGGCATGGACTAGCTTGGATCTCATAGAGCCAGTATAGATTGCAAGAAGAAGATTATTATGTGCCAAGATGACCAAGGAATGATGTGATGATAGTTGGGATACCAAGGCCTATATCTCTGTGGATGATTTTTGCTATACAATTGAAGTGGAGTTTCCATAAGGGATGTCAGATATTTGCTATTATGGTAAATAATCTTGATGAGGAAGATTCTTTGATGAAGACTTTAGGTCACTCAATTTTACAGGAGTACACATATGTTTTTCCAAGTGAGATTACAGGCATGCATGCCTCCGAAGAGGGACATCAATTTTAGTATTGATCTAATTCCTAGAGCAGAGCCCATCTCTAAAGCTCCTTATCATATGACTACACAAGAATTGGGTGAGCTATGTGTTCAGCTAGAGGAACTTCTGGCCAAAGGGAGCACTCGACCTAGTGTATCACCATGGGGAGTTCTAGTGCTCTTTGTGAAGAAGAAAGATAGTTATTTGCACCTTTGTATTGACTATAGACAGTTGAATAAGGTGACTATTAAGAACAAGTATCCTCTACCTAGGACTAATGACTTATTTGATCAGATCAAGGGAGCTACAGTATTCTCCAAGATTGACCTTAAGTCAGGATACCATCAGCTTCACATTAAGGAGGTTGACATTTGCAAGACCACTTTTCAAACTTGCTATGGGTATTATGAGTTCATAGTGGTACCTTTTGGGTTGACCAATGCTCCATTAGTTTTCATGAGTTTGATGAATGGAGTGTTTTGATCTTATCTTGGAAGGTTTGTACATGTGTTTCTTGATGACATATTGATATATTCTAAGTCTCAGAAGGAGCATGAGGAACACTTGCGATTGGTTTAGCAGTATTTATTAGCTTTATGCCAATGTAGCTAAGTGTGAATTCTTCAAATCTGAGATTCAGTATTTAGGGCATGTCATTTCAGGTGATGGTATTTTAGTAGACCCTACAAAGATTTAGGTGATAATAGATTAGCCTACACTGACTAATGTGTCAGAGATTCATAGTTTCATTGGCCTAGCTAGTTATTATTGCAGATTTGTCCAAAACTTCTCTAGGATAGCACATCCTATCACTTCTCTTCAGAGGAAAGGAAAGAAGTTTGTGTGGATGGAGAAATGTGAGGAGGAATTTTAGAAGCTCAAGGAGATTTCTAATAGTGCACCAATTTTAGCCATACCTGATCCAGAAGGTGATTTCATGGTGTGTACAGATGCTTCTCTTGAAGGGATTGGAGTAGTTTTGATGAAGAATGGATGGGTGATTGCATATGAATCACGCAAGCTCAAGGATCATGAGCTAAATTATCCTACACATGATCTTGAGTTAGAAACAATAGTTCATGCTTTGACAAGGTGGAGACATTTCTTGTTGGGGCATAGATTCAAGCTACATAGTGATCATCGTAGTCTTCAGTACATTTTCACTTAGCCTAATTTGAATGCTTGCCAGAGGCGATGGATGGAATTTCTATGCGAGTATGATTTTGAGGTAAAGTACATTAAGGGAAAGGAGAATGTGGTGGAAGATGCTTTGAGACATAGGAGACATTTGATATCATCTATGACTCTTAGTGTGGATTTGAGGAGTCAGATTCTTCAGGAACTTCCTACAAATTTTTGGTGTTAGGAAGTGTGTAAGGAGATAGATTTAGGTAGACCTTTGGAAGGTAAGTTTGCAAGCTATGTTCGAGAGTCAGATGGTCTTTTGAGACATTTGGGGAGGATTTATGTGCCTTTATGGATGAGCTCCACACCGTGATCCTAGCAGAAGCTCATCGTACACCTTACTCAGCACATCCAGGTGTTAAGAAGATGCATGCTGATTTTAGGAATTTGTTCTTTTGGTCTAGGATGAAGCAAGACATTGCTAATTATGTGGCTAGGTGTCTTGAGTGTTAGAGAGTCAAGGCAGAACACCAGCACTTGGCACAAATTTTGCAACCAAATCTCATTCCTTCATGGAAGTGGGATATCATCTCCATATATTTCATAATAGGATTACCTATGATTGTTTGTCGTCATGATGCTATCATGGTCATCATTGATCAGTTGACTAAGGTGGGACATTTTTCACCAATTAGGTCTTCCTACATAGCAGCTTCTATAGCTAATGTCTTCATGAGTGACATTGTGAGATTACATGGCATTCTTAGAAAGATCATTTCTAACAGGGATCCTATATTCACATTTGCATTCTAGACAGTGTTGCAACATGAGCTTGGAGCACAATTAAATTTCAGTTTGACATATCATCCAGAGATAGATGGTCAAACAAAGAGGGTGAATCAAGTTTTGGTAGTGATGTTATGGATGTATGTGATGGATAGGTAGACTCATTGGAAGGACTATCTCTACCTAGTGGAGTTTGCTTACAATAATGGGTATCATAATTCTATTCGCATGGCACCATTTCAGGCATTATATGGATGTCCTTTTTGTACACCCTTGAGTTGGGACAATCTTGAGGATCGCATCCTATTGGGTCCTAAGATACTTGGTGATGTGGAGCAACAATTAGTGCGTATCCATGAGCACTTGACTATGGCACAGGATAGGTAGAAAAAGTATGCTGATGCACATAGGATAGATAAGCAGTTAGCTATGGGAGATAAGGTTTTCTTGAGAGTGTGTCTGTGAAAGAGTCTGATCCAATACGGAAAGGGTTCTGAGCTAGTACCACACTTTGTGGGACCATTTGAGATTCTAGAGAGGACTGGCCCGATTTCTTACCGCCTTGCTCTATCGCCCAACCTAGCTCACATTCATGATGTTTTCCATGTTTCATTATTTAGGTAGTATATCCCTAATATTGTACATGTTCTTGATTGGAATGCATTGCAAGTAGAGGATGGGTAGCTAGCTTTGGAGTCAATTCATATTTGGAGCAACAGGAGTTGACCCTCAGGGGTCAAACCATTGAGCCCCCATGGTACCCCTCCTCACGGTGACATTTTTTGTTATACATTTGTATCAACTCTCATTATTAATAATGTGGGTAAAATTTATGATGCGATTTGTGATTCAATTTTTATATTTCATTTTATTGTCAAACTATATATATTTATGTATGTATATATGTGTGTGTGTGTGTGTGTGTGTGTGTGTGTGTATAAGTATATATGTATATATATATTATTAGTTATAAATAATCATTATATTTAAAAGATAAATGATCTAAAGTATTAATAATATATTAATAATTAACTTAATTAAACTTAGTTTAATTAAGGTTAATTATTAGAATGTGTTATAAATCAAAGTTTTGAATTATGTAATTATTGGGTTCATTAGAATTGTTAATTGATTATTGGAACTCAATAGGGGTCTTTTTCTTAAACAATAGAACAATTAGAAAATTGAGTCTAATGGTTTTGGGAGAGAAGCTTTTGTCTATCAAACAAATACATAGGTTGGGAAAATGTACAAAATGTTCCTCCATTCATTATCCAAAATTAGAAACGGAAATTGAAAACCTCCACATTTAATTCAAGTATGTAATTTTAAGCAAAACCAAAACATGTGCTTGCATTGTGTATTTTTTTATGTTTCTATTTTGGGTTTTAGGTTGACTAGTGTTGACCAGTTATAGGATGTCTACTAGAGGCTTGGGGGTTATGATTGTGATGTCGTGATGATGTCTTATTTTTTATCTTTATCAACCCAACCATGGTTATGTGATGGAATTCTCTATGTAATGTTTGTAATTACTAATTGTTATAGCTTAGATTCATATGTATGAGACACTTCACTTAATTATTTTTGAGTCATCGATCAGTTATCTTTGGGATATTTTCCAGTCGCCATGATGGGACTGAAATGTTGATTTATGATGTCATGTTGTGAAATGTTTTGACTCAACCATTTTGGAGTCTTCGATCAGTATGATTTGAGATATATTTTGGTTATTGAGAACCAATGGATACTTTTGATTATCAGTGATGCTTCAGTTGCCAATAGAGAGCTATTGTGGTCATGATTTTCTATGGATACTTTTTAGTTGCTCATGGAGATTTGATGCTATTATTGTGGATATTTGATGTTCTTATTTTGGATTATCTTTTGATTTTTTCTTTCCAATTGCTTGTATAGGACTATGGTGATTTATGATTCAATGAGCTTAGGGTAGGTTATTTGCTTGTAGTGTTGGGAAGTAGCTTGCAATGGGGGCCATGGCCCTAAGAGGTTGCCAAGGTAACTCATTGTAAGTTGTTTTAATAAGTGAAAACATTCACACCTAACACTGACTTAATGAACCTAAAAAGATAATTGTTTTGTTCTTGCCCATGCCTCAAGTTCTTGTACAAACTAGGATGGGAGTAGAGAGAATGCATGGTTGCGACCTTGCATTCCATAGTATGCCTTGTTAGTATGAGAGGATACTAGTGGCCGCATGAGGATCAATAGGGACCCATGGAGTATAGCTAACTACCAGGGTAACTTCTACATGATATATGCGATGATACTTTCCCACTTGCATAGTAGGTTTCCTACATGTCTTTGTGTGCCTCTGGGAATTAGATGTCGAGTTGTGATTGGAACCTTTGAGTTAGTATAATTCTAGGATTCTGAGACTTAGAGAGTATTCTTATGCTATGTGATTTCGATAACTTGTTTGAGACTTGAGATTATCTCCTAAGCATGATGGGAGTGGACCACTTAGGTTCCATGTAGTCAGGTGGTGGTGTTTTTCTGCTCTTATCATTTGAGATCCGTTTGAGACATCGTGGTTGATGCATCCTTTATGATGGTGGATATGTATCCTTTCACTGATGATTAGCATATGTTAGATGATGTTATCTTATGCTTATATTTTCATGTTAGATTACTTTTTGCATATGATGTAGTATATGTTAGGAGTGACATTCATACTATGTTAATACTGATGATCTCCTTGGTGATTTGGAATGTTACGCATGGAAGGATGACTAGGACTCATGATGGTCTAATGATGCTATTAATGGTTGGGAGGAAACGTGCACTTAGTTTATTATGTTTGATCTTTATGATGGATGTCTATATCCTCTATGATGATGTATCATGTATGACATATGATTATCTTTACTTTGTTGCATCATGGATTAGAATAGGATGATGTACCTTATTTCACATATCTATATTCTTTAAAGCTTTTCATACCCTGTGACATGTATAGTGGATGATGGAGCATTTAGAAATGTAATGTATAAACATTGGACTTATCATTATTATTTCATGAGGATGTGATGTTAGATGATTAGTTAATTTAGATGTAAGTCAATGTTAAGGGATCCATGAAGAATGTAATCTATTATGTATGCTATGTTTACTTTCAGTTGTACTTTTACTATTGCTTCCATTGTCATATGTATGATGTAAATTGTTTTACTTTCATGTATTTTTTTTTTAAATGCTACGAAACTTAGTAAAACTTTAGGTTTATTCTTTGGATCCCTTGGTGGGGTGTTACATTCAACACCATCTATGAAATACTTGAGCATAAGTAGTATTAATCATACAACTTAGAAGAATGTCAAACACAATCTCCATGAGAGGGGCCAAAGAGGAAACTGCATGACCTACACTAAAAAGTGTACACATGTGATCAACATAGTAAAATGTATTTCTAAAAAAGAAGAAAAAATGTTTGTTTTAATATATTAGTAGGCCATCGTAATTGTGATGGCAAGATTTGAAGGAACATCATTGGAACAAGAGCATTGTCATTGCATATATGTTGAACCTATGATGAATAAAAATGAGAGAGAGTTTTTACACCCATGGCACTAGTGTTGCATGCCATTGCGGTTGTGATAGACATTTTAACACTTGAATATCAGCTATATAGTGTAAAAATTTCTATTCATATGACAAAGTGAAACTATTGGATGTCATAATCGTAATGGTGGCATATCACAATTATGCCAATATCATAGTGACCTCTTGGCCTTGTCTTCTACCAAATTGCAACATATTTTGGCATAATAATTGTGATGGATGAGGTTGTCATCACAATTTGTGATGCCAAAATTCTAATTCCCAATTGACAGGAGCCAATTCTTGGTACTATCACTTGAGCAATGGTAGGCCATCATAATTATGACCTCCTGCCATCGTAATTCAAGACCAAATGTAGTAGTGTAAAGAGAAGAATTTTTTTTGTAGAAACTATTTAAACTATTATAGGAACTCCTCTTTTCTTGGAGGTTTATGATACAACTTATGACTTTTTCCATTTACCAACAACTTGAAATGCACAAGATCAACAGTTGACAATTGGATGACACCATTTGGAAAAACAAAAAAAATCTCATAAGGTCCCAACAGCTAGTTTGAAATTTCCTAGGGGTATGTTGATATCTAGTATTGTAAAGGAGAGCCTAGTCTAAAATTTATAACTTATCCTTAATAAATTTATCATGCCACTATTTCCTTTGTTGCTACACCATTTCTATGTTATGCAAGGAAAATTTCCTCCATTCATCTAGTCTATTTAGAGTCACAATCCACTCCCTTAGGAAAATAGTAAGATCCAAGTCTATTTCCAATGCTATCCTTAAAGTCTTGTGCTCAAACTCCACAAGAATCATAGCTGACTTTCCATATAAAAGCTGAAAAGATGTGAATCTAGTGATGGGTTTCCATGTAGTTATGAGAAACAATAGTCCACCTCTATCACCCAATATAGTAGTGCAAATTAAATATTAACTAATAATGAAAGCATTAATAGTATTAAATGAGTTAACACTTGTGATATGACCAAGGTTATCACCAAGAAAGAAGGCAAACCAAGAATGGTAGACTCCTTATCGTATAACCCACAATGACATGGATATGTCCCTAATGGATGGAGATGTGTGCTCACCACATGCTCAAGCTTCCAATGGATGGGTGATTATCAAGTATAGGGGTGGATGGATGATTCAATAATGGACATGTAGAGGAGTTTCAACATTATGATGGTATTTTGGTAGTTTGTAGGCTCTCAAAATAGCATTATAAGTTTTCTTGAAAAGTGGATGATGTTTGTGAAGGGAGAGGGGTTCATTTATAGACTAAGGGGTAGAGGAATGAATGGTCAAGATGCAAGGATTGGGAAAAGCTTATGGAGGGCTAGGATGTCCTAAAAGGAAGCACATGGATTGTGCTAGTTTGGAGCCAATTAGGAGGTGACACATGTCACCGGGTGATTGGATGGAGAGAAGCGCAAGATGAATAGTCAACAAAGGAGGTTCAAGAGATAAGGGCTTCATAAATGCTTTGTAAGAGCTTTTAATGCTTAAGGGTGAGGGTGAGGATGAGATTTTTAACTATGGCTTGGTTAGCAAGTCTTAACTCTTGCTTAAAGTTGTGCACATGTTTAGGAGGGTAATTAGACTTAGCTCAAGAAAGGGGTTATGGGGCAAGTGACTTAGCTTTGATGGGATGGGTTAGTTAGGTGGCTAAGTGAGGTTAGTGTGGGTGAATGGGTTGGATTAGGGGTTTAGAATGATTTATTTAATAAATGAGAGATGTGAGATTAAATTAAATAAATATGAGGATTTATTTAATTTAATAGAGGAAAAGGGATTTAATTGGTAAATTGATTTTGGGTTATCATTTGATTTTATCAATTGGACTATAGTTAATTAAATAAATCAATTAAGTAGAGGATGACAATTAATTAATTAAACAATAATTTTTTAATCAATAATGTCCTAGAAGATGACTAAATACAATTACCTAATAGTGTAATCAAATTTAGGTGTCTACAATTTGTCCCTCTTTGACATAGTGTTGGAACAACACTATTTCAATGAAGTTTGAATATAAACAATGCAAAGAAGACTTTTTAAAGCAACACATTTGCCCCAATTTTGAGTATAGAAGGAGAGAATGGACTATATGATGCTCCCTCAAGAAGGCAGTGGGGAATGAAAACAAGGAACAATGACTTTGTGAAAAGTTGTAGTAAACCAGTGGCTACAAGAAGACATAGAAGGACAAAAAAAAGGTGAAAAGGATAGTAAATTGAAAAAAGAAATAAGGTAGGGGGAAAAAAAAAGGTCAATGGAGGATTCATAGAGGAAGACAAGGCATCTTGGGGGGCCTATAAGGGGCAAGAAATAGGCTAGACAGGGTAATTTTCTTTCATATGAATGAGGAGATATTGCTGCTAGGAGCTCTGATCAGGACAAGATGATGGTTGTAGAGGGATGACTAGAGCAATAGGTAGATGTGGTATGACAAGTATGACTACAAAAAACACTAGATTTTTCAGTAGGGTCAAAAACCATGCTTTCATTTTTTATGTGTGAGATATTATAGCATTCCTATGAACTAGAAAACATGATCCTATAGACACAGGTCCAGCAGGATCTCTAGCTAGATCGGCAAGATTACGATCTTACAAAAATGGCTAGTAGTAAGTGTAGAAATAGGCTTAAAAAATAGGTTTTGCAAGATCATGAATTTGGGTAGGGAGTCTTTGCAGGGTTATGATTATGGTAGTGGGAATGAGATCTTGCCAAAAAAAACATGTGTCTAGCTGCGAGAGTGTGATTTCACAACATTGGATGAGGTTAATGTAGGAACATGATAGAGATTTGATCGGGAGAGGAAGTTCAAGCAGATGCCACAAAAACATTAGTCCATAGGATCACTGGTTTTAGCTTGTGTAGGAATGTGCTGCCAGGGATGTGGGTGAGGTTTGTTGATGGGTCAAATGCTCAAAGCATGATCCTGCAAGAACATTGGTCAATGGAATCACTATTTAGAGAGCATTCAAGAGAGCATGGTGGTGGGAACATGGGGAAAGGGGAAAAAGGGAAAGGTATGTAGACAACACAAGATTTGGTAGGGAGATGGGTTTTAAGTGAGGGGATGTAAATATGAAAAGGAGTATTTATGTGTGATTGGTTTGGCATGGAGTGGTCTTTGGATGCTCTAGTGTCATGTGAGTGATGGATAGTTGTACTACATGCTGACAGATTGGGTGAGGATTGAGGGCATTAGCTTAGGATATCTAGCAAGATTTCCTTATATACACATCTATATGGAAATAGTGACAACATTGTGTGAGCGATGACAGAATGAGATAGACACATTCCACCTATTGACAAGGGAGATGACTATGACACTAGAGGATGTGTATAGGATATTCAAATTACTAATGTGAAGGATTCTATTAATGGTGATGAGAGAGATGACTACAGAGGTAGCAGTGTAGGGGATGGTGGGGTTGGGTGTTGCATATCACATTTGGATGGGTTAGTTTGCACTAGATGAGCACCTAGATTGGGTACCCACATAGAGGCGAATCTATTTTTATGTATGTGGGTTAGTATTTTCATACATTCCCCCAGATATAGGTAGGATAGGAGTCACCTTGGCATTGATACTAGTGATTATGCAGATAGTGGATGCAAGAGTCCTGATGGCCAAGGGTTTTTTGATGCCGGCAAAGTCATATTGAGATTTGCATCAAATTGTATATCAAGGAGCAGGATGGTAGGGGAGGAGCATAGGATTCCCTACATTATTACAGGTTCGAGCATAGGAGCACATCACAAAATTTAGGCCAATTAGATGGAGGGATAGGTAGGTAGAGGAGCCAATGGCTTATGGCTAGGGAGAGCCCTTGACCTATCATCATATAGAGGATGTGGACTACTGGCGAGTCTAGATAGATGAGATTAGGGCAATGGTATAGAAATTGTATATGGGGCTAGGGCCATGGGTGGAGGAGGCATAGTATCTACCCTACATCATATCACCATGCTTCATTTTTGGGTGGTGAGAGTACATAGCTAAGTAGTACCAGCCAGATAATGCCTTGTGCTAGCTTGGATGGGTTCAAGTTTCTCCAAAGGAGCCAAACTAGTATGAATGGGTGACACAAGAGCTAGTGTCAATTTATGGGTCAGTGCTACAAAGAAAAGGGTTACTTCAAGCCTAATGGGAGTTAGTGCCACAATAGTGGGATTGATTTATTAGAGTGGAAGATACGGTCCCCACATAGGAGTACTAAGATTGATTCTAGAAACTAAGGCCAGTAGGCTGAGCACAAGTGACTAGGGAAATAGTGTTGGCAGGGAAGATAGCTTGAGTAGCCATATAGGGTAGATGTGTAGCAAGAGGGCTATGAAAATAGGAAAAGGTGTTAGTATAGGAGGAGGGGCTAGTGTGGTAGTAGTGGAGGGGAGAGAGATAGGAGGAGAGAGGGGCATAGCTAGAGAGGAGAGAGGAGAGGCTAGTGGTGGAGAGAAGATCATAGGGGGAGGAGGAGCAAAGGCCAGTAGGTGGAGGAAATGTGGATGGCTCTTTGATAGGGGGAAGGGATGATGGATGGGTAGTTTGATACACATCCCTGTAGTAGCTATAAAATGCTACTAGCCAATTGCTATGAGACATGCAATAGGAGAGAGATTAGGTCAGGATAGAGTAGGATTAGTTGTGATAGGAGTGTGATATGGCACAAGGTTAGACAGACAGAGCAGGGATACAGGTGGGGGCACTGCTGGTGGAGGTTGGGTAGGTGGAGGGAAGGTTAGAGGTGGTGAGCCTAGAGAGGCAAGTAGTATGTTGGTAAATAGATTTGTTCTTTCAGATTATTACTCTTTAATGCCCAATTCAGAACAATATCAGATCACAAATTGTTGGAAAGATCCTTATGAATGTCTTAGCTTTCCTCTAAATTGGTAGGTACAATTCCCTAAAATATATTTGAAATGAATTCTATTTTCTTCCAAAACTAATTTGGGGTATGTTCTTAACCCAAGAATAGCAGAGGGATAACAAAGCTAGACCTAAATAAAATCCAACTCAGGTAGATAGAAGTTCCTCAACACTAAAATAGATTTATGCATCTACACTTCTTATGAATCCATAAATTTCATCCACATAATTAACTAATGCATAACTAAACTAATTCAAATATCAACTATGATTAATAAACTAGAAATGCTAGAAGGATTTCCTATTCAAATGAACTATAACAATATTTATCACATTCATTTGTGTCAATACACTCTTTTTAGCCACATTATGTTGTGTTAATACACTCTTTTTAGCCACATCAGGGACAAAGACTATAGAATGTGAAAGAAACATATAAAGTCAAAAAAAATTTAGGGCTTTAACCACCATAAAAGCATGCTTTTCAATCTATGAATGTTTTAGTTCATGATTCTTCAAAGGTATTCTCATGAAAGCTATTGGGGCTTGTACCCCTTTGTCACTTTCTTGCATAAGTATCGTCAAGAGAGTATGTTCAGAAGCATAACAATAAATAAAAATATCTCATTTATAATTTGGATGACATAAAACTAGGGCATTAGCAATAGCAGTATTTATATCTTGAAGGGCTTGCTTTCTCACCTCATTCCATTTGAAATTTGAATTTCCTTTCATCATATCGACTATATGCTTAGTTGTTTTTGCAAAATCAACAGCAAATCTTCTAAGAGAATTCACTTTCCCAAAGAAAGATTTAACTCTTGTTTTATTTGAAGGAAAGCTCAATCTTTGAATGGCTTCTACCTATTCAGGGTCAATTCTAATGCCCTCTTGGGACACTATATGAACTACGAGTTTCCCTTCTGTTACATAGAAATTTGACTTCTTGGGATTGAGAGAGATCCCATGCTCTTGGAATCTCTGTAAAACCTTTCTCAAATCCTCCATATGATCTTTTCTTTTTCTTGAGAACATGGTGAGGTTATCCAAGGATATGACTATGATTCGATCCTTCAGATTTGAAAATGTCTTACTCATACATCTTTGGAATGTAGCACCAGTGATGATAAGTCTAAAGGGCATTTTGTGATATGCAAATGTACCCTAAGGAGTGGTGAATGTCATCTTATGTTGATCTTTCTCCTCTACTTCAAATTGATTATAACTTGAGAAACTATCAACCATAGACATCATTTTAGATCCCACCATAGTTTGCAATAGGTAATCCATCTTAGGAAGAGAAAAGTTATCTTTAAGAGACACTTGGTTCAGGTCACAAAAATTGACACAAATTCTCATTTCTCCGTTCTTCTTTCTAACAAGTACTATATTGGCTATCTAGGTGGAATGATGAATGGGATAAATGATTCTCACTTTTAACATCTTATCTACCTCTTGAAAGATAGTATCTATGAATTTAGGATTCTGGTTCCTCTATTTTTGCAGTAAAAGGTACGGCATTAGGCTTATGTGGAATTTGGTGTTTTACCTTCCCATCTCTATAACTTTTTAGGTCTTCATAACTCCAAGAATAAACATCTCTATATTCCATGAATAGATTTCTTGCAGCTTCTTTTTCTTTAGGTGAACAACACTTCCCAATATTAATCATTCTAGGATTATGGATATCTCCAATGTTTATTCCCTGATACTCACCCATAGTGGGTCCCTTTTCTGCACTCTTTTGCTTTATGTAAGCATCATGTCTATTGAATGGTTTTTCCAAAGCCACAAAATATGGAGGAATAACTTTACCTTTTAGCTGAGCTTCTCCATTTTGATTCCATTTCTCATTTTCACCAGAGCTTTAATGATCACTTCCACTGGATTCATGCTCAAAACTAGACTTGTCATTTTCAAGGAACATCTACAAACTCTTATCATCATTGAATATTTGGCATGATTCTCTATTATCTAGAACATCATATCAATACACAACTTTGATTTGATACTTTTGGTCTTTGAAATTTGGATGAGGAAGTAATAGGGAAGTAGAGACTACAAGGGAATCAGCCTTGGTATTCATATCTCTCAAAATTGCTTGAATAGAGAAGGCATCTAGGCCTTCTATTTCATCCCAAACTTTGTTTCTATAATTCCTTAGTTTGTGATTTTTAACAAAATATTGCCCTTTTACCTATTTCACAATAAGCTCTATGTTAGTTTGAGCTTTTATGATCTTTATCCCTCTTTCTTTTGCTATTATTATCCCTAGTAGTAAGGCCTCATATTCCACAATGTTATTTGTATTCCCAAATTCCAATTTGAAAGCCATATAGGTTCAATTTCTCCTTTTGAGGATATCAATCCTACACCTACTATAGATCCTGAAGAGGCACAACTTCTATCAAATCCAAGTGTCCATATGTCTAATGCATCCTTTTTTTCATTAGAAACTTTCTTGCTTTGATTCTCATCTATCTGTTCATCCAAGATTTGTTCGAAAAACAACATATAGTTGCCGAACTCTAGCTCTTGGTATAAAATCTAGGCTTTAGGATCATCTGACTTCAAGACTATGAACTTTTCCTTTTCTTTAGGTTCTAATTTGAATTTATTATTGCCAACAACTATCATTGCTTGGGACCAATCTAGCTTTATTTCTCCTCCTAACTCTCGATAAAAACTTCTACTTAAAAGAAGTCCATGGCTTGCTAGAATGTTAGCTACCAAAATAGTCAATAGGAGCTTCTTTTTTGGATGTAAAGCTAAGGCTACCTGAGTGTCTTTAATCTACCCAAGTAAGGGAGCTTGTTTAGCATCCATCAAGTAGAATCTTCCATGTACTTTAGTGAGATTGAGATCCAAGGCTTTGGCTATGGAATAAGGCATAACATTATCTGATGCACCTAAATCTATTATACAATTACTGAGTTTACATCCATTAATATACAATGAGATATAGAAAGGCTCTAGCTTTTATTTGGGAGATGTTGCAAAGACTATATAATCTTCTTGGTTAAATAAACTAGATGACAAGGTTTCATCTTATTTCTCAACCATTACATTACATTTCCCATCTAATGTATTTTCTTTACGTCGGTCTACTAGTCTTTTTAACTCAGAAGGGTGTGACTTTAAATAATCAATAGTGGAAATTTGAATTTTGTATTCTTCACAAAATTGAATGAAATCAAAAGATGTCTTGTCCTTACCCATTTGTGAAGTAGATGCTCCTTGGTTAGTATGTACATTACTCATTGAAGGACTTGAGTCATTTTTGTGAGTGTGACTATGGGATTTATTCTTCAACCTCTGCCCCTGGTAAGCACTATGTATGATGTTCCATCGATGGTTGCATAATATTTTCCTTTTGATATTAAATCTGACTCATATACTAAAAATAAATTTCCAAAGTCACCATTTGGATAGGAATGGAGCTTTGAACAAGGATTTGTAGTGTTCAACTCATTAGTAGATAACAACTACATCATGTGGGTAGTCTATGGACAACTCTTGCTGTCATGATCTATGGTCAAATTAAAGACACACATATTTCCTTTTTTTGGTGCCACCTCAATTTGCAACCTAGGTTGTGATCCTATAAGCTGTAGAAGTCTACTTTTGTTGTTTCTTCTTGGTGAATTTTGATAATTCTTCTCATAGGGACTATTGAATCTGGGTAACTACTTCTTCATTACTACCAACTTATTTGATAATTTCTAAATCATCTCCTCAAACGATATGGTATTAATGAAACTTCCCTTAGTTTGAAGTTCTCATTTTCATTTTCTCATAGAAATAAAATCATCTTCAAACTCATTCACTTTCTTTTATGTGTCAGCTAGATTTGTGGGATGTGCTTTCCTTAAATCATAATTGACATCTAGAGGAATCACACTAATAAAGAAAGCTTTCAAATTACTAGGTCTGGGTCTATCAGTGGTTGGAATTCTATTGATAATATTATTAAACTTGGTGATAAAATCTCTCATACTCATAGTGGGTTGCTTCTTAATTGAAGTCAACTATGTTAGCAGGGCATGTTCATCTTTTGTAATTTTGAACCTTGTCTCAAAGGCTATTCTTAATGTGTCCCAATCAGTTATCGAGCTATTAGCTAGATGATAAAACTAGTTTTTTGTATTAGCTATGAGGGTTTCTATGAACAATCTCATGGCAACATCTTCATGTCCCACTCCTAAGATATGAGTGGCTGCAAAGAAAGCTTTAATGTGTTCATCTATAGTGACTTTCCCATTGCTTGAGAATGAAGGGAATTTCTTCCTTGAACGAGATGGGAGTGGATGATAAGCATTTAATGCTAATGGTCTTGTTGTTATAGGCCATGGGTAGCCATGATTGTCCTGGCAATATATGGTAGGAAATTAACAACTAGAGGGGTAGTAACTCTATGGAGTGCTAAGACCTAACAAGTGGAATGTGAAGTGTTGGTGTCCTAATTTCTAATAGGGGAAGGTAGCCTACTCTAGCTTTTATTTTCATTTTTTCACTTTGGAATGTCTAATATAGGAAAACTGAGCTCTATAAGCTTATCAAAGATAGGGTCTTGCCCACCCTATTCCTTGCTAATTCTAAGGAACCTAAATTGTTCTAGGATGTTGGGTCTAGTTTATCGTTAAGCTTCTTGTCTCAATTGTCTTTTTTCTCTCTGGATATCTCTCCTTTGAACAACTCTCTCTAAGGCTTTAGCTCTTCTTTCTTCTTCTTCTAACACCTACCTATTGTTCCTATAATGTTTAGTGTTGCTTTTATGTGTCCAAACGAATGTGTTAAGAGATGAAATTATGTCTTCTTGATCATCTTGGAACCCACGATTAGGTTGGAGCACTCGAATAATGTTTTCATGAGGTGCAACCATCTTCCCTCATGACATAAGCTTTTAGTCAAGTGATTGTTCATCTCCCTAGTAGAGTTTCCAAAAATCTATTGGTAAATAGATTTTTTCTTTCAGATTATTACTCTTTAATATCCAATTCATAACATTATCTGATCAAAAATATTTGGAAAGCTCCTTATGAATGTTTTAGCTTTCCTCTATATTGGTAGGTATAGCTCCCTAAAATAGATTTGCAATGAATTCTATTTTCTTCCTAAACTACTTTTGGGTATGTTCTTAATGCAAGAATAGTAGAGGGATAACTGAGCTAGACCTAAATAAAATCCAACTTGGGCAGATAGAATTTTCTCATCACCAAAATAGATTTATGCATCCACACATCTTATGAATCCATAAATTTCATCCACATAGTTAACTAATGCCAAACTAAGCTAATTCAAATCTGAATTATGACTAATAAACTGGAAATTTTGGAAGGATTTCCTCTTTAAATGAACTATAATAATACTTATCACATTCATCTATTGCCTCAGAATAGGGAAGGTAGAACTCTATTCTTCCCTTGTTCCAATTGAAACAAAAGAGAAAACATGAACTAAATACAATACTAACTAGAATAAAAAATGATCGACATAAAATACCATTTGATTGTCTCTACAAAAAAGAGTACTTCACACCAAAAATTTGCCAACCTTTCATTAATATTTTCAATTCATACATATAGAGTTTTTTAGATGATTGTTATAATGGAAGTTTAATTGGATCATCTTTTAAGGATGACAAATGGAAATGTGCCAGTTTGTCATATTAAAAAATTACAAAAGAAAACAAAAAAGGGGGCATAATATGAATCACTTAGATTTCTTTTCCTTCTCAGTTTTTATCCTATATGCCTTAGCAATAACCATTATTGGGATTAGCTCTTCATGGTTGGGCATATGTATATTAGTGAATCTCAAAAGCCATTTTGAGTGTTCACTTGCGAACTCCTTTATGACATTCAACTAATCCAACAACTCCTCTATGGCCACATGTATCCATCCACTGGGCATGTAGAGTTTTGCAATTCTATTCTACCTACTAGGAGCCATTGCAGATAGATTATCCAAAAAAGTAGAGAAGTTACTTTTCATTACTTCCACTCTAATGAGATCCTTTCCTTGACCACTAGTTTGAGAATAATTGTGTAGCCCTCTCATAAGCTCAAATCCCCTATCTTGAGTCTTCTTCACTTTACTTTATATTTCCTTGAGTCCCTTCTTAGCAACCTGGATCATTTCTAACTTGAACTGCATACTTTGGAGCCATTCCAACAAAGATTCATTCCCTTTCTTCATAATATTTGCTTCAATCACCTCCTTTGGTTTCATTTGGGTGGTCATCTTTAAAAGGGAGATGCATTCATCACATCTAACCCTTTCTCTAGCTGGAGTATTACTATTAGTTAATATATTATCCCTTTCTATCTCCAATCTAAGGATAGCATTTCCAATTTGATCTATGAGTGAAACTTCTTTTGATTTAAGTTTCTCAATCCATTCTCTACTAATCTGGCCATAATGTCTATCTTCCTAAAGCTCAAAAATTAGAGCTTGCACTTCAGCTACACTAGGAGTCTAAGTCATAGACATACTAGAAATATTTTCTGGTGGAGTGACTAACTACCTAATAAATTAGTTCAATTCTTCTATCTCTACTTTCATCTTGATTTTTGACAATTTGAGAGTTTCCAATTGTCCTTCTATCACCTCATTACTTGATCTCCACAAGCCAACATTTGTATCATATCTAGCTTCCCCAAGATCAATTGAATGTAGAGTAAAATCATTAGGCATCATATCTTCAATTCTCCCTCCTTTGTTTGGCTTGGCTATTTCCATTATCAAGTGCCCTGTTTCTAGATCTTGCCCAAGTATTAATAAAGTCTTTTACTTCTTGACCTTTGCCAATGTAGTCCTAGAATGAACCATGAGGGATTTTATGTCTTATATAGAAACACTTTCATCCTTTCTCTTTCTTTTCCTTACCAAAGTATCTTGTTAGCAAGAATCAGTTCCTATCACTTTCGAAGCTATTTGGAGTGATTTAATGCTGTAAATTTTCTTCTTCACTAGAGTCATGGTTACAACAATTGAAGAGAAAGGATTCTTTGAGTCCTTAGAGATGATTTTGAAAGAAGCTTGGCCCTTCTCCATCTCTGAATTCTTCTTTGTCTCTTCATCTAATTCAGTAGACTTGTTGCTACTAGTTTTTCCATTCCCTAGGTCTACTATCTGTATAGGGGAACCACATGGCTTTAAAAGTGAAGCACTTGCTAATGGCATGGGGCTATGATGAGGGGATGGGATTGGAGTTTTATGCAGAGAAGGAATAGGGGTAGTGTGAGGAGATGGAACAGAAGTAGTATGTGGGGAAGGTGTTGGAGTAGGAGCACTATCCTTTGGTTCTTCCACTTTCTTCTCTTTAGTGCCAGTTTGGGTTCCTACAACTAGGAAGGTAGCATCATGACATGTTTGGGCTATAGGAACATTCTTGTATTGGGGTTGATCACCTCCACCCATAGGTTGAGTTGGTCCTTGGGTGGAAGCTATGGTCACACCCAATGTAGCACACTTAGATGAAGTAGGAATTATAGTTGTTGGAGGAGTTTGAGTGGCTACACCCTTACTCCAGCTCTTTCCGGTTGTCCACTCAACCCATTTCCTAGTTCTCTTGTTTATCCTAGCCATCATGATATCAATATTCTCTTCCACATCCACATATAGCTCAGAACTAATAGGAATTCCCCTTAATTTAGTCAAATATGTATTGTTATACATATTTTGACCATCATCCCCTAATCCTTCTACATTGAGATCAATGCCATATGTCTTTATTTCTTCCATTGTGATCCTAGAGAAAGCACAATCTAGGCTCTCCAACTCATCCTTGCAATCTGCCCAATAATCCTCTAGGGTGGTGACATACTTGATCACACTCCTAATTTTAAGCACCTCTATTGCATATCCATTTGGGTTGAACATGGGCCTCACAACCTCATATTCTTCCAATTTTTAGTTATTCTTGAATTCCTTTCAAGCATGTTTTTCACATTAGACTGAGAATCACAACTATAAGCCCCGACCTTCATGGGGAACTCATACCCCTTCTTCCTTAAACTGACACTCACCACATTCACTTGGATAACTTTTCTCATGATCTCTATGAGCATGATCATGTTTCTTGGGTATCTGGGAAGCTTCAGAGGAAATTCATCAAAGGCTGCAAGATGCAAATACAAGAAGGATGACAATTGAATAACGTAGCTACCAAACTAACTGATGGCTACAATCACTTCTGGGCTAAACCTCCTCTCTAGGAATCCTTGTAGTTCCCTAAAAATCCTCATTGTAAATGAGTCATTAACTTTGACATACTCTACATAGCTATTTTATAATTGAAAGCATGGATAAAATTCATAACTTTTTACATTATTAGGAAAATCATCTATTCTAGAAAGTCCCAGCCATAATTGTAAAGAAGCCAACATATAAATTAGGAAAGAAGACATGTAGAAGGTATTGTAGAACTTTGTAGCACTGAGAGCTCTGAAGATATGTTCACTTACCTCATATGCCCAATCAACATAATGTGTATTTGAATAGATGATTTTCACTAAAAAGAATTATTGTTCTATTAAATTGAGTACTTCTACCTCACCTTTCAACTGATGCAAAAGAGCTACAACGTCCACAATTTTGGGCTTGATATCAGTTCCAAAAAGGGTCATAGGAACCTTACTCTTAGCTCCTTGTGGCTTTTGGAACTAGGACCTCATGATTTCCTTCCTCCACCCCATATTCTTCAAGGAGAACTCACACATGGCTCCTCCTATGGTCAATTCGGATAATTCTTCCTGCTTTGGAATCTAGAGGCAATTGACTATAGTTTGCTAATCAATTGAGATCAAAATTGTATGATCCAACAATTTTTTTTTTAGTATCTAGATTCTAATGGTTAATACATCCAACAATCAGCTTGAGGGTTTGAATTACCACTGGAAACCTAGCTACTTCCACTAGCCTACTTCTTAGAGTTTCTCTGTTATTGGGTGGATTGGCTCCATCCTCAACCTTCTTTGGAAATCTTGCATGTCGAAGAAATAGATTGAGGTATCTATACCATTTTGCAATGTTAACTTAATTCCATTCAATCCATCAAATCTAGGAAATCTTGTTGCCATCTTAACTAAGATATAGATGAATTGAAAATCTTAAGCTGAAAATAGGATAGAGGGTAGAGCTAGTCAACTATGAGAATTCTAAAATCACTATTCAATTCAACAACATAATAGTTTAAATAAGAAAGCGGTAGTTTGAAAATCTATTATGTTCATCTCTATATAGAAATCCCAATCCAACCATTAATCTTCAAGATCCACGCCACATTGGCGAATTAAAGGATAAATATGTTAGATTAGTAAATGTGGGGGTTTCTCTAATAGATTTTTCCATGTCTTTTCATTGTTTCTATTGGCCCAATGGTAACTTTCATTTATTACAAACTTAGTTTCCTATTTTTCACCAAGGTATAGAAAATTAAGAATGGGGTACTCTATGGGGAAAAATCTGCTCAGCCAAATTTTGTTCAAGATACCTTCCCAAATGTGATTAACTAGCTTCCATTATCATATTTAAGCATCTTGCAATTGATCTATGAGCCCAATCATGCTTGCAGAAGTGATTTTTCAATAGATGTGAAAAATCACTTTGCAGGGTTGAAAACCTACTAAGGAGAAGGTAACTTCTATTTTTTCTCCTTTGCATTTATTTTCACTTTATCTTTTAAGTAAGCATACTTCTAAGCTTCAAAAAATCTAAAAAGGGCTATGAAAGTGAAAAGGAACCCACTTACTTATTTTTCCCTCTCACAAATGTCTTTGTTGGAAAACTAACTTCCCGGGTCAAAACCTTTTCATGGAGAAGCTACTTTAGAGTTTTCCACCAGATGTTATTCTAATCATTATGATGAATTTTGAGTGATTCCCAAGGTAGAATACTGCAATGTAGGAACAATCTATCCATAAAATAACTCATTTCTTCCCTACTTTAGCTTGTAGACCTCATTTGTTGACCTCTATGAAAAATCACCTTCACAGTTCGAAACTCCACCAAGGAGAAGCCAATGCTAGGTTTTTCACAAACTCCATTTTCTTTATGTTCAAACTATAATGATTCATGACAAAATTCATTCTTGAAAATGACTTTGTGAAGATCATGAAATGACCCAAGAATCTACATCAAAAAAGATCCTAGACTACCCACAAATCTCACCACAATAAGGGAAACCTACCCAGTTATGTAATGTGGAAGAAGAAGGAAGATGAAAAATTAATAGAGAGACTTTTCACTTGGATAAAATAAATAGACTCAAACATACTTAAAGCTAATTAAGACACAAGGTCATTTACCACTTTGCATAATGGGTATAGGATGAAAAGTGGGGCAACATGGTACAAGAAAGGATGGATGTAATCTAGCAAGAGGGAGATAGACTAGTGGTGAAGGTGGCAACCCTTAGAGTGGAGGTTGTAGTTGGAGGAGGGATGGAGGAGCTAAGGAGGTTGCAAAGAGAGGTAGATGGGTTGAGAGAGAGTGCAGGGTTTTATCAAGGGAGATACCATGCAACAATTCTAGTAGACCATATAGAGAATTATAGATGACTAACATGGTTAGGGATAGCCAGGATCCACATAGGCATGTTGGAAGGAGTGAGAGAAAGTGAATGGAGCACTGGGGACACACAGAGGATAGGCGGGTCTCAACACATAGGGTAGAGCCATGGGATAGGGTAGAGCCAAAGGTGAGACATAGGGATGAGTGGGAAGAGGGATGAGGTAGAGAGATAGGGTACAGGAGGAGGAAAGATGAGGCCACCACCTCCACCACCAATGATACCAGAGGTAGAGAGGGGCACCTATGAGTCCCATGATGAGGAGGCAACAGAGTAGGGAGATCAGTGATATGCTAGTTTTTGATATATTATTTTTTGATCTACCTATGGATGTATTTGTGGATCTACCAGTAGATTTATTGATATGATTCATTCGTATGATATGGATACTGGAATACTAGACTATGATGGACATTGGTATTATTTCAAGAATGGGTGATTTAATTTTTATTCTTTTTGGATGGGATACATATAGAGTGGATCATTCTTTGAGGTGGGATATTGATGTATCGATGTATGATGTCATGCTTATGTGTATGATGTCGATCGTTTTAGATGTATACAACAGACTGATGTGTTTTGATGTAGGATGTGATGGTTATGAGAGACACATGATGTTACTTATGATGTGATTTGTATGGATACCATTGATTATGTTGTGATGTAGGATATGATATTTGATGATGTGATTTGATTTTACTGATAGTTTATGATGCAAGATGCGATGGGCATTATGATGTGTATTTGTGTGGATAGTGGTTGTATGCTATGATGTGGGATATGATCTTTGATGATGTGATTTGATGTTACTGATTGTTTATGATGAAGGATAGGTTTTAAAAGATGCAATTTGTGATGGATAGTGTTTGATATGTGTATGATGTAGGATGTGATGGGCTTTATGATGAGACTTTGACATGTTGTATTTATGATAGTTTTTATGATAACCATAGAAAATAATTACAACAAACAAACCTAAGAAATGGATTTAATATGTGTTAACTATGATAAAAGATAATTGGAAATGAATGTTTTTAGAAAAGAATAAAAAATCATGACCTAAGAGATGAAACATGAAGTTAGAATGAGAAATTTAATAAAAGTGTATGCAAACTTAGGATGATGGTTTATGGTTTTAAACACGAGATGTAAAACTATAATAAAAAATGACAAAAAGAACATAAGTTATGATAAGGAATAAGGATAAAATGAATGCAAATTTATGATAATTTGAACATGAGATTTAAGATAATGAAACATAATAAAAATGAATGCCAATTGTGATGATAAAATCTAAGAAATGAACTCAAAGCTATGGTAAGAACATAGGATAAATGAACTAAAGGTTTAGGATGGTCAACCAAAATAAATATACCTAGTATGTAATAAATGAATTTAATTGATGATGGGGAGACATGATAAGATAAATCCAAACTATGATAAAAAAGATGATAAATGAACACAAACTAGAATGATATGACATGGTAGATACATTTAACGCTATGATGGTGGATGGGATAAATAAACATAAGCCATGATGATAAAAAATGATAAAGGAATTTAAAAACTACGATCTAGGAATATGATAAACAAACTTAATGTATGATGATGGAAAACTTAAAAAAAGAACTCTAGCCATGATGAGAGAAAGTAAATGCACCTAGGTTTAGGATAGTGAACTATGATAAAGAATACCATTTAATGATGGTGAAACCTTAGCTGGGGGATGAGGGTTTGGTACTAGTATTATAATGAAGATGAACAAAATGTGTGAGGATAAGGAAATTGAATCGAGAGATTCTTATTAGTGATGTCATTTGTTGGGAATGATGCAACATATCACTGATAGGACATGACCTTGGTTTGGAGTGGGGGGGGGGGGGGGGGGGGGGGTGAGGAATGGAATGCGCAACTTTAAAATAGAATGAGTGTAGGAGGCTTTGGGGGATGGGATTGGGTAGGAGATTTGGAAAGATAGGAAAGGGGAAAATGAGATAAGAGCCATTGAGGGAGTGAGGGTAGAGAGGGGAGGTGTGGTTGTAGGATGAGACTAGTGTGATGTGTGTGAGGGTGATAGGAACAACACATTTTTCATATGGGACAAAAAGGTGAGAGTGAAGGGAAATACTAGAAGCTTGAGGGTGGGGTACTTCATAAAGAAGTGCTACTATGTAGTGTGAGCATTTTATTTGATATAGGAAAATTAGGAGCACGCCAAGGTTACTAGGAACGTCAAGGCTTTTTCAAATATTACATAGGATTGACTCAAACAAGCACACAAGGATTGCCCCAACATCACACATGAGTCCCATAGAAATCAATGTGGAAATGGTGATGGGTAATCCACAAGAAAATGATAGTGCCCAACTACATCATGTGATCATGAATGAAAATATGTTTGGATATGCAACGGTGATATCTAACTAACTCATAAGAAGAAAAAGATCTTGGTCAAAACCATGCTCTCAAGTTGCCCTAGTCAAAGTACACCATGATATAAAATATCATGGTGATTTTGAGGAAGGATCAACTAAATCACTTGGGATGACCCTTTCAAAAAATTAAAAAAATACATGAAAACCCAATATCAAAAATGAAAATCCATGATAAAGTAACATTTTTCCAAAGGGATCAGGATAACTAGATACTAACAAGTGAATGTTTAGATAGGAGGAAGGATGCATCCTAGAGAAATGTAGTGAGAGTATTGTTAAGATAATGATAAATTGGCTACTAGAGCTTTCTATAGACAAATGGCTATTGATGCAGGGTTTCACTATAGGACTTTGAAAAATGTACAAGCATGACTTTTCAACAGGTGGATGGTATAGGGACTTATGATAGAATATAGTAGTGGATATGTCTATGATGGGGAAAGGCTTAGGATGAGGAGATAGTATTGATGCAATATAGTTAATGTTATACTAGTATGATACATATAATATTTTTGTTGTTACAAGGATATGATACATATAAGACTTTTGTTGTTACATATAATACTACTATTGTTACAAGGATATGATACATATAATGCTATTATTGTTACAAGGATATGATACACCAAAAATGATACATATGGTAAGGTACAAGGATGGGATAGATATGCTAACTATGATAGAATACATGATCCAGGTAGGCTTTCCAAGCCAATGGATGGTAAAAAGAAATGTTGGGAGTTGTTGGAGTGGGAGGATGGAACTCTTGGAACATTTTGGAAAATGGGAAGATGGGTGATGAGATGTGAAGGGGTGATGGGGGAGATGTGGATCATTGATAGATAATGAATAGGTTAAGTACACCTAGATCCTAATTGCTAGGTTTTCAACAGGGTACCTATCCAAGGCACTTGAATTGCCAAGTTTTCACCATTGCATGCTTCTTTTTCTTTACTATTTTCTTTTTACTTTTTTCTTTTAAGGGATAAAGATACACTGAGAATGTTTAGGCATATAATTTCTTAACATGAATGATTTTGGTGGGATCATTTAGGACTTCACCCTCAAGCATGGATAGTTGATATGCCCTGAACCAAAAGAGGCTGTGACCACATAAGGACCAAGCCATGTGGGCTCGAACTTGCCTTTCTTTCTTGATCAGCTCGGACCTTCATGTTTTCTTTAAGGATGATGTCTCCTTCTTGAAATTAGTGTGGATGGACCTTTCTATTGAAGTTTCCTTGAGGTTATTTTGGTAGACCATGAGGTGGTCATAGGTCTATTGCCTCTTTTCATCATGTAAATTTAGTTGGGTAATTTGAGCCACTCTATAGTCTTTATCTGATATCTAGCCCCTCAAAGAAATGCATAGGGATGGGAGTTAAACCTTAAAAGGTAATACTACTTTAGCACCATAAACCAAGGAGTATGGGGTTGTGTCCATGGATGTATGGAATGAGGTGCAGTAGGCCCATAAGGTAGGGTTGATTTTTAAGTGCCAATTGTAGCCAAAATTATTGTCAAATTTCTTTAAGATTTTCAGTATGGTTTTATTAGTTTCCTCCACCTAACCATTACCTTGTGGGAATTATGGGTTAGAAAAATGGTGATGGATATGAAGGGAAGTGCACAACTCCTCCATATCAATATTTTCAAAATTATTTCTTTGATCAGTAAAAATGGTAGTTGAGATGCCAAAGCAACATATGATATGATAGAGAATAAACATGGACACTTGAACTCCTATGGTAGTGACAAGGGGGACTATCTCTACCCATTTAGTGAAATAGTCAATGGTGGTGATTATCCACTTATGTCCTTATGAAGAGAGAGGTACTATAATACCAATAAGGTCAAACCCCCAACATGCAAATGGCCATGGTGGCAGAATAGGTTGTAGATCTTGAGTTGGGGCTCAGATTAAATTAGCATGTTGTTGATAGGGTAAACACCTTTTTTAAAAAATTCATGCATCATGCTCTAGAGTGGGCCAATAATATCCTGCCCATAGGATTTGCTTAGCTAGAACTATCTCGCTCATGCAAGCACCACAAACTCTAACATGTACCTCTTTAAGAGCAATCACATTCTCATTTTGGTCTAAACATCAAGAGAGAGTATCATGATAGCCACAATGATATAGGGTTTGAGCTATAATAGTATAATGGGATGCTCTATGAATAAGGTTTTGGTGTTGGGTTTGTGTGAGATGGGGAGATATGATACCATTTTGTAGGTAAGTGTGAATTTCATGGTACCGTGGGGATTGGGTACCAACAAAGATGCAAACCCATGTTGATTCATCATTCTTGTATGTAGGCTTGTGTAGCTACTCAACTAAGAATTCATATTGTGTAGCCTCCTGTGAGATCTCCAAAAGTGAACTAATAGTGGCCATGGCATCTGCAACTTTGTTTTGCAATCGGGGTATCTGTATGAACTATATTTGAGTAAAATGTTTCATCAATTGATCTACCAACTCTTTGTAAGGTTGCAACTTGTCATCTTTGGTCTGATATTCATCTAGAACATATTTGATGATGAGTTGTGAATCTCCAAAGACCTATAGCTCAGTGATGTTCCATTCGGCTATTATTTTGAGTCCTACAATAAGGGCCTCATACTCTGAGATTTTGTTGGTACATTGAAACTATAGTTTAAAATATTTAGGAATGTAATATGCCTAAGGTGTGACCAAGAGTATGCCAACTCTAGAGCCATGGAATGTGTAAGATCCATCAAAGTATAACTTCCAAGATGGTTGTACTACTAGTAAATAGAGGTGTTCATTGGGGAATTCCATAATGAGAGGGTGATCTGCAACCAAAGGTGCATTTGTCAAGTGATCTTCTATAACTTGGCCTTTGATGGCCTTTTTGTCAACGTATTGGATTTTTAATTCACTAAGAAGCATGATCCATTTAGCCAAATTCCCTGTGACTACTGTGTGTGATCATGTTCTTTAATTCAAATGGCATCATGTTATAACAAAATGTCCCTCAAGGGGTGGTAAATGTTGTCCGGTGCTAATCTACCTTTGCTATTTGTATCTAATTTTATCTAGAGAAACCATCCATGAGTGATAAGAGCTCATGGTCTACAGTGAGATCAATAATCATATCTATGTTTGGTAATGGGAAATCATCCTTTGGGCAAGCCTTGTTGAGATCTCTGAAGTCTATGCAAATCCTAATATTACCAAAAAGCTTTGTGATAGGTACCATGTTGGAGATCCATTCTAAATAGTGAATTAGGTGAATGATTTTTTCCTCTAGAAATTTTTCTAACTCCTCTTTAACTAGTAAAGCATCTTTGGGGTGCATCTTTCAAAGTTTCTACTTGACAAGCTTAGCCTTTGGATCTATAGCCAAATGGTGTACTACTAGCTTGGGGTCCAACCCAAGCATGTATTGATAGGACCATGAAAAGTGACCAACATTCTCATGGAGAACTTCAATGAGAAGTTCTACCTACTTATGTGGTAGAGATGTTGTAATGTCTATGATCTTTGGTTCTTCGGTTAGATTAATATTAACCAGTCTATTTTCCTCTGTCAAGAGTAAGGATATGGCAAGCTTGTGATCCTATGGGGGAAGGATGAAATCTCCATCCTGAAGTGCCTCTAAAAGGTTTTCACGATTGGATATGTCATTTATTTTCTTTTCATTTTTTGAGTCATCTAATGGTGCTCTAAGGGATTTTTTACCAAAAGATGGCTTTTCTTTGATTTTTTTCTTTTTTGTTTCATATTTTAGTTTAATTTTGAGACTGGATATTTCCTCCTCCCCAAAGTAACCTACTAGATCTAGTTTGTAGACATATTCTAAAGGTGGTGGTGGTAGTTTATGTGGCATTTTTTCCCACATGAATCTAAGGAGTACGTGCTCTATAGAGAATTCATCAACATGGATAGCACTTGGTTGGTCCCAATCAATGAGTTTAGGGTGAGCAAGTGGTAAGTCTATGAGGTTTAGTGATAATTGATAGAGCATAGAAGCTCTGAGGATAATTTTTTCAAGGAAGATATCATTGTAGGATTTCTTTTCTACTTCCTTAGGAATGTCTTCAACCTCAATGGGACTATTTTGGATATTTGTGAAGGCATGAACTTCTCTCATGGTGCCCCTAGTGATAGGGAGTCCATAGCCTAAGCCTTTCTTTTTCTTTACTTTGTATGCTTCCATAGGCTACTTAATGCCTGACTCCAAAAAGTCTAGACCACCTCCTTGATAATCCCATTGTTCTATAGCAAGGCAATGTTACCATGGATATTTTTGTTTAAGGTGCTCAAGAAGTGCTTCACCTTTTGGAGGTGACTCTTTGTATAACCATGTAATAATATCTAGAGTGGTTTCCTCTCCATCAAGGATATATTTGGTAATGAATGTGGTAGGGCCAAATTGGCTTAGCTAAGGGGTTGTATCCAGCCTTGGCCCCTAATATTTTGGGCACCCTTGAGTATGTGGATCGAGGGGCAAAGTGCTGATAGAAAAAGCATCTGTGAGATTGTATTCTCTGCAACCTTGGTAGTTGATCTTAACCATGGAATGGGTGGAGGCTAAAATGGTATCCAAATTGTGGAAAGTGCCAAAAGAACTAGCCATAGTATGGTCAATTTTGATTCCCAGACAATGGTTTGTGTATAGTGCTTTGATTGATTGCAGTAAGCAAAGGGTTCAAGATCTATGTGGATGGTTACCTTAGTGCTATTATGTGCAAACTTGATGCACTAGTAATATGTGGATGGGACAAATTTCATGGCATGAATCCATGGTCAGCCAAGGAGGATGTTGTATGGAAAGTTAAGATCAACTATCTGACAAACTATTTCTTGAGTGGCTAGGCCAACTCTAAGAGGTAGGTCAAGATGGTTCCTTTAGTGGTGTGCTCCAAGTTGTCATATTATTTGATGGTATTGAGCTCATTAATTATATCTACCTCAATGTATCCTACATGTTTGATGAATTCTAAAGTACATAGATTTAAAGTTGATCCATTATCTATCATGACCTACTTGACTGAGAAGTTAGAAACCATGAAAACAATGTGAAGTGGGAGTATATGATCAAGTTCAACCATTAGGATATCAGAGGTTTTGAAGGATAGAGAACATGATGTAGAAAGGTGGTCAAACAATTTGTGGAACTCAGTGGCATTTATGTCAGCAGGGATGCATGACTCATGGAGAGTACTGCCAAGGATCTCTTGATAAAGTGGGCTTTTTCATAAGAGATCTAGAATGGAAACCTGAGCTGGAATATTTGTAAGGTGTTCCAAGATATTATACTATGGCCCTAATTGGGGTGGTCGTAATGAAGATGGTCTCAATGAAGGTGGTCTTGATGGTGTAGATACAGATGGGCCAACTATATTGAGTTAGGATCATCGAGTAGTAACTGCACATTGGGTGTCTGGGCCTTTGATGTTTATAACATTGATAGAAGGCTCAACTTGTGATATGCATCCAATGAGACTTCCATAGTCCAAGGATGCTAAAATATAGTTTTGAGACTTGTCTTGGTTATCTCCTTATTTTTTTTGAGTGGTATTGGGTTTTTTGGCAGGAGTGTTTGTAGGTGCTTAACCCACATTTGTGTTATGGGGAGGAAAAGTTTTTTGGTATATCAATAATCTAGTGTTGGTGAGCCTTGTACTCCCACTACGATCTCCCTCTGATCAATAAGGTCTTGGACATAGTCTTTGAGTTGCATGCACTTGAGGGTGGTATGCCCTTTGATGCAATGGAATTTGCAAAACTCATTATCCTTATACTAGGATGCCCTAGACTAATTAGGTTCTAAGGGTTGTGTTTTTGGATATCAAATAAGATTATCCTTGACTTTTTTTTCAAATATTACATCAATGGGTTACCCCAATAGGGTATACACATGAGGCTATCTTTGAGCATGTGGTTTAGGTCTAGCAAAAAGTGTGATAGCATTAGTCTAATTTTCATTGCTAGGTATTTGGGCATTGTGTTGATTGTTTTGAATAGGTGACTACTGATAGAATGGTGGTTGTTGCCGGTAAGGTTGTTGTTGAAAAAACATGGTGGGAATGTTAGATTCTTCTCTAATGACATGAACATGTTGAGTGTTAGTGATTCCATTAGTAACTATGTTCTTATTTTTATTCCAATAGAGTGGTTTGTCATTGCTTGAACATCGATCCTAAGTTTTTTCTTTGTAAATTTTGATGACACCATCTTTGATGAGCCCTTGCTTGAGTCCCATACTTTTTTCCTTAATGTCTTTGTATGTTTGTAAATGGTTCATAACCATGTGATGGGAAAGATTAGGATGTGCATTGTTAATGAAAATTTTGACAAGGCGACATTTTGGGATGGTGCATGAAATTCTAGTTGTGAGGGTTTGCCAATGTTGTAAGTATTCTGCAAGGTTTTCCCCTCCCTTTTGCTTGGTATGAACTAGGTCTACTATAGATAACTCAATCTCAATGAGATGAGCATATTGAGCCACAAAGGCTTCAAAAAGATCAGCATAGGTCTTAATGGTACCCTAGGGTATGCGACAGAACCATTTGAGGGTAGGGCCCCATATGCTTTTTGGAAAAAGTCTCATGAGGAATACATCATTATAAGCCAGTTCTTTGCAATTCATGTAGAATTCCTTGACGTGTGTGATTGGGTCACTTTTCCCTCTAAATTTATCAAACTTGGGGATCTCAAAGTGTTTAGGAAAAGGTGTCACTGTGATGGTTTTGTCAAAAGGATATGGATAGTCATTATAAAATTTGAAAGTTTTCGAGTATGTCTCATCTTTGAGAGATTTAAGAGGATTTTTCATTTCTTACCATTTCGAATTTACAAATGGGTTAACGGGTGCCCCTGGTCCAAGTACCCCTAGTATAGGATATGTAGCAGATGTTGAAGGCTGATATAGCAAACCATGACTTCCATATGGTGGTGGCTGAAAAAGAGGTTGTACTACTATTGGGATGGATGTTGTGGGTTGTTGGAATGTAGTTTGAGCATACTGTTGCATCTATTGGGTATATTGTTGTTGAGGAACATAGGTGTGATGATGTTTCCCTACTAGATAATTCTATGGGCATGCCTAGGCATTCGATTGGTGTGAAGATTGTGGTTGAAAAGATGGTTGTGTAGGCAATACCTAGGCCATGCTTTGGGAATGTATACCTTTCCCAATATAGGTTGGTTGTGATCCTACTTGTGAAAGCAACTGAGTATTAATAGGTGCTACCTAATTAATGTGAGGAAGGGTGTTCACAATTGTGTATTGTGGTGGAGCAGTGATTTGGCTATTTCCTAAGGGTAACATAGAAAAATAGTTGGTAATGGGTGGTAGTGAATAGACTTGAGGAGGAAGGGATGAATGTGACTGAGATATGGGCATGGATGTAGTGCTGAAGGGGATACTAGTGGTAGGCTCTTGTGCTGCACCAAAACTCCAAGGTCCTAAAGGAAATGAGGCCGAAGTACTTTGGCTAGTGACATATATGTTGATAGTGATGTTAGGGGTAATGGAGGATGAAGTATTTGACCCTAATGGAGGCATTCTTGTAGTGTACTCAGGTGTAGGTTTGATGTTAATGGTACTAGTAAATGGATTGGATGTGTTTTGGGATGGAAGGAAAAATGCAGTGTTACTAAGTAAAAAGGGAGGGCATTGTGAACCAAGGATAGGGATGGTGGAAGTAGATGTAGATGATACACTTGTGGTTGGTTCGAATGTGGTATGAACTAAGGGTTGAGTGAGGATGGGTTGAGTATTTTGTGGAATCAGAATAGTGACCTATGTTGAGGGGATATTTAGGTCTGTTGGGTCTCTATGTGTTGCTCGGTACCTATAGTTTGGTGAAAAGAAAGGATCGTGAGGGATAGATGACCCTGCGGATGGTGGTTGCCATCCAAATAGAGGATGTGCAAGATTTGTAATGTTCAGAGGTGGTGGTCATCCAAAATCAAAGGCACCAACATTGTCTATTATGAAGTTTCCCATGATGGTCTCCCTATTTCTATCTAAGATGGCATTAACTATAGTCATGTGTCTAGGTTGGTTCATGAAAGCATCAGTATCTATGGAAGAACCTATTTCTTTTAGAGTTTTTGGTGGTGGATGTGGTGGTGTCATGTAAACTATGGGGTATGGCTGAGCCTAAACTATGTTATTTCTAAGACTAGGATACATTTCTTTCTCTTTCTATTTATTCTTACCAAAACATGTGGTAGGTGGCATGAAATGCCAAATTTCCTAAGGGTGGAATGTAAAAAGGGTGTTGAAAAGTATATATGAAAACATGATTTATCTAGGGGTGACTAAAATGGAGGAGTTATCTAATATGCAAAGGAGGATGTGTGAGGATGTCCTTAATGATATCTAGGAAGCATAGATGATATGATATTAAGTGAAGGATATTTTTTTTCCCTTGAGTGTGAACTTGAGAATGTGGGGGTGATATCAAAACCTAAGGTAGCCTTGTGAAATTTTTTGGAGGATAAATGGGGATCAAGTGTGTAGCCCAACCTTTTTTCCTAAGGTAATGTGGGACACAAGTGACAGTTTATCCTAAACAATGTTTAGTTTGAGGACACCTATTATAGTGGGATGGATGGAGATTTCTTTAGGGGAGGAAAAGCTCAAAATGGTGATGCTAAATGTTTCTAAATGTGGAGAAACTAATGGAGGACACAGGGCTTAATGATGCTTGATTTGGAGGATTTATGAATCCCTGAGGTTGATAACAAAAAAGGGAGGAGATGATTCTACCAAATATTCAGACGGCATGAAGAGCTAAATGAAAGACTAAACCTAGGTGGGGACAATTTTATAAGTGTGTGTGGAAAATGAAGGACCTAATCAGAGTAAATAATACTAGAGTTATTGATAAGGCTATGGTTGACAACTGGTCGGAGAGTTAGGTTCTGAATTTTGTAGTCCCACTCAGTCTATAGTGCAATGTCTGCACTGTCTTTCTCAACTTGTTCTAGTTTGGTAATCCTTGGGTTGGGGACTTACTTCTTGTGTTATGCTTCTATCTCCTTGTGAACTAGTATTTTTGGAAGTTTGGCCTTCTTGAATTTGGTCTTGGTTTGGCATGACATGAGATAAATCTAAGAGATTTGATCACAACTATGTTTTTCTATTTTTTATTTTTAGGTACTGACTACACTAAGTATACCTTTTAACCTCAAGTTGGACACATAAATTAGTTGAGGGATAGCTAAGTTTCCAGCAATGGTAAAGTAATAGAGTAGGGAAAACTAGGGTTATGATTTGTTGTGAATAAACTTGCTAAAAATCATTTTGAACAAAGGTAAGGAGGAATTATTTTGAAGATAAAATGTGTTATTTTTGGTTAAGTAGGATTGGTAACAAGGATATTTTGGAGAAAAATTTGGACCAAGGCGAAAAATATTAGTTTGTAACTAGATTTTTGCTAATAGTTACTTTCGAGATAACAAGGATAGTTTTGAAAAAGGTAAAGTTGAACTAATGAGGCAAGCAGTTGTTGTGAATGGACTTGCTAACAACTATTGTTGAAATAGCAAGGATAGGACTTTTTAGATGCATTCAGATTATGAGAAAATAGTTTCTCAAAGGACAAAGCTCAAATTTGAGAAAGACAAACAAGTGATCTCTTTAGCAAAAGGATTTGATAGTAACCATAGAAATTGTGTATGTTCTTACAAATATTTTTCATGGGTCTTGAGCATAAGTAAGAAAATTCAAATATACTATTTATCCCTAAGGTCAAATTTTAGTTGCAATATGCTATTCAACGGCCCACAATTTGATGTCTCTTGATTCTAATGTAGTATGTCCCTCTAATTGAAAAGGCGAGTCAATACAAGAGTTGATCGACAAATGATACACATTAAAGAATCTTCAAGGCATGACAAATAGAAGTTCCTCTTTTGCGAGAACAACGACCGTTGGAGATGAAACCCAAGTAGCCTTATGCCTCTGCTAGGGGAGCATAATGGTGATTAATCTTGAGGGATGTTATTTCCCTTGCACTATGAATAACATACCAAGGATAAAAGGGTGGTTACTAAGTTAGTTCATAATTAGATTTTTGGAGTCTTGCCAAATGGTTGTTATGTATGTGATCCACTTAAGGATCTATTCCAAACATGCTAAAATCATGAGGAAGTTTTCCCATCTTAGACTACCCCCAAAAACATGATGCCCAAACTTGGGAGGTAGAGTGAGAATGTTTACCTTTCTCCTCATTCATATACCGGCCAAAATTTTTACCAGTTTGAGCTAGAAGCACTCCTAAGTTGTTGTAGATGATCTTGCTAACAACTTTTGGTACACTTGTCATATATTTTAAGGTCTTAAGATGAAAAAAAGAGAGAAGAAAAAGATGTGCTAGAGTGCACAATCTCAAAACATGTAAGATACTTAATTCATTTCTATTTGGACGCTTTAGTGTATCCTAATCAAGCTAGTTTTTTAAGACACGTGAGCTTAGCATTCAATTGTTCATTCCAACATTACAGTGATGGTCCAAAAAAGGTGCATCACATGTGAAAGCTTTGAAAAGGATGGAATTAGAATGAGTTTATCATTAAGGAATTCAAGATTTTATGTGTTCATTTTAAGTACTAAAATTGAGGTGTTCACACATAATGTTCATTTGTGCCTTGAAATGAAGTGCTCATCGCATTGGTTAAATTTTAGATACTTGACATTCAAGAGTGGATTTTTTAAATTAAGATACTCAAACATTCCAATGAAAAGTGATCTAAAATTTAAGCATACATTCAATAGAAAAGAGAAAATTGTTCTTTTTAGAGCATTTAAAGGTGGATTTTCTGTCAAACACTTGACGAAATTTGCAAACACATGTTACCATTGCACTCCAATAGATACCTACAAAATACAAGGTCAATCCAGTGATCCTGGGGATATAAGAAACAATGTCATAGGTATAAATATTGATCCCATGGCATGGGAATGTAGATGAGAAGTAGCAGGATTGTAGTATAAAGAACTAGTGAAACCATGGAAAAATGGCTATGGGTAAAAAATCGTAGAGCAATCCTAGAAAAAATGTGATCCCGAATGTTTCTAAGGGAGCATTCCTACCAAATTATTATCTACAAGTTCAATAGAGAGGGAGAAAAGTGGGATATAATGGTTGACTAAATAGCTCAAGCATTCTGTAGATCTTTTAAATAATCCTACTAGTAAACACTAGCGTTCTTATAGGAATAGGGTTAGTGGGAATGAGTGGGGTGTTTTTTAATTACACATGGTGATGGGGTTTCTAGTAGAGAGTGATCTCACCATTGTGGGGACATGTTCCTATGGGTTTAGTTTGTGATCTTGAGGCTATGGGTTTACAATTTTGCATTTGTGGGATTGCGAACAAAAGGTGTGAAAAGGTTGCCAAAGTTGGAATTTTCTTCTATGCCTAGGAGCACAATTCTTGATGAGAGACTTTGGTACCTATAAAAAATATTAGGAAACCACCTGCATACACAAATAAACACAAAACATCAGTTTCTTAGTTCAAACATTAACAAGAAAAAGTGATTTTGTAGTGACCCAAATGTGGGTCCCACTAGACATGCCAAAATGTATCACCTAATCTAGTAGTCCAAATTTAATACTAACTAATAATGAAAGCATTAATAGTACTAAATGAGCTAACTCTTGTGATAGGACCAAGCTTATCACCAAGAAAGAAGGCAAACCAAGAATGGTAGGCTCCTTATGGTATAACCCATGATGATGTGGATATGTCCCTAATGGATGGAGATGTGTGCTCACGGTGTGCTCATGCTTCTAATGGATGGGTGATTATCAAGTAGGGGGGTGGATGGATGATTCAATAATGGAGATATGGAGGAGTTTCAACATTATGATGGTATTTTGTAGTTTTTAGGTTCTCAAAATAACATTATAAGTTTTCTTGAAAAGTGGATGATGTTTTTGAAGGGAGAGGTTTTCATTTATAGGCTAAAGGGTAGAGAGATGAATGGACAAGATGAAAGGATTGTGAAAAGCTTATGGAGGGCTAGGATGTCCTAAAAGGAAGAACATGGATTGTGCTAGTTTGGAGCTAATTAGGAGGTGACACATGTCATGGGGTGATTAGATGGACGGAATAGCAAGATGAATAGTCAACTAAAGAGGCTCAAGAGATAAAGGCTTCATAAATGTTCATAAATGCTTTTTAAGAGCTTTTAATGCTTGAGGGTGAGGGTGAGGATGAGATTGTTGACTTTGGCTTGGGTTAGCAAATCTTAACCCTTTCTTAAAGTTGTGCACATAGTTAGGAGGGGATTAAACTTAGCTTAGGAAGGGGGTTAGGGGGCAAGTGGCTTAGCTTTGATGGGATGGGTTAGTTAGGTGGCTAAGTGAGGTTAGTATGGGTGAATGGGTTGGATTGGGTATTTAGAATGATTTATTTAATAAATGGGGGATGTGAGATTAAATTAGATGTATTTATTTAATTTAATAGAGGAATAGGGATTTAATTGATAAATTGATTTTGGGTTATCATTTAATTTTATAATTTGGACTATAGTTAATTAAATAAATCAATTAACTAGGGAAGGTAATTAATTAATTAATTAATGATTTTATAATCAATAATACCCTAGAAGATGACTAAATATGATTACCTAGTAGTGTAATAAAATTTAGGTGTCTAGACCACTAAGGTAATTGAGAGGGAGGGCAGATGAATCAGTTATCTGAGAATTAAAACATTTATCTTCTTTAAAAAAACTTAAACATTCAACCAAAGTAAATAGGAACCATAATAAAATGCACATAGACAATTATGCCAGATATGTTGACTACGGAAACCCTTGATACAAGGAAAACCCTGGTGGAAATGATGCCCACAAGATGATTTACTAATATAAATATTCCTTGTTAGAGGATGGACCTTGTAAGGAGTCTATTACATCATTTAGTACATAGAGTCCCTATTACAAGACTTTGAATCCCTGATAGGAGATTCCAACCCTATTAGGAGTTGTGGTACAATGTATGCAAGGAAAGCCCACTGCCCAAACATGCAATTCTAACTACAAGAAAAGATCATTTGTCAACCATGAAATTTACTATTATGTTCTTCTTTCCTTTATTTTGTCAACTAAAGCTATCACTATTTGACCTTGTAGAGTAGGTCACAAACCTCAAATCCAAATATCAAATCTTAGATCACTCAGCAAAACCTCGACAATGAAGTTTCTTTCACTTCCACACTTCTCTGGTCAACTTCACATTCTGCTCTTACTATTGCTTATCATCAATCATAAAACTATATCATTTCATACCATAATAAAGGAAAATGTCCTTCCTTTATACCAAGTCCACAAAATGTTTTTTTGAGTTGGCTACTAGAGCTTCTCAATTAATTATTATAGGACCACATTAAGAACATGTTACACTTAGGAATATTATAAATCTTTCACCTTTCAGCGTGAATAAATTTTTGTACATGCAATATTATGACTAGTGAACTTAGCCATGTCATCATCAATATGTCTTCTTCATGTCCTCAACCTCAATTCTTAAAATATCAACTCTGCTAAGAGATATAACAAGTTTACCAACACATGCCTCTATTAACTTTATCTCAGAATAGATATTACCAAAACTTACATAACTTCTTCTAGACTTGTCCTTTCTTCTTTCAAAATTAACTGCATATACTAGATACTCAAAAGTATCTCTCATAATCTTAGATAGTTAGAATACTCAACTAGCCATCCATACCAACTTGATCTTTCCACTATTCTTTTGTCAAGTACTATAGAAAAATACTATGTTGACATCAATGACAAACTCAATCATGAATATAACATATCATCATATTAACATATCTACAATATCCATCATAGGAATATCATCAACATTCATGCTTCCAACAATATTCCCCTTTGGCATTAATGAAAACATAGATGAAAAGCATCTAGTTCCAAGAATACCAACGAAAGATTGTTCATCCTCAAATCCTCTTCATCAATCATTCTCCCCCATTGATATACCTCAATGTGCTTTCTGAAAAAGTGTCATGCATACTACTTTACCATGTTGTATTTCATGCCAAACATCTCTCCCATTGACATCAATGTCAAAGGAATCAACAACCATCTTTACTGTATCAAACTTTGCAACAACTGATTCTTACTTAACTTGAGTGTCAAAAGACACTATTCGAAAGAACATAGAAGATGAGTCCTAGATGACTCTATCCATCATAGATACTCCCCCATATAGGAAGCATCAAAATTTAGTCTAGATAACCAATGGTGCTCTATTATAGTATGCAAATGCACTCTTGCATCTTCTACTCTGATTTAGGAAGGGGCATAACCCCAAGAATACCTTGCAAATACTCAAAAGTCTCTTAGGGAAAAGGCTTAGTGAATATATCTAAAATCTTCTATTTAGTGCTTACATCCTCTAATCTTATTTCTTTTTTTCCAGCTTTCTCTCTCAACATATGATACTTAATAGAAATTTTTTTGGTCTTAGAATGCAACACTAGATTCTTAGACATATTTACCATGCTTGTGTTGTCACAATGTATGACAAAAAGTTCATTGATTTCTATACTTATATCCTTTAGCATCCACTTCATCCAAATAAATTCATTGAAATCATTTTCTACGACAACATACTTTGCTTCTACTATACTTTGTGATGCACAATCCTACTTCTTGCTTAGGCAAAAAACCAATCTTCCTCCAAGAAAGAAGGCTCCACCACTGGTACTTTTTCTATCATCCATACTGCCTGCCCAATCTGCATCAATATAAGCACTTAGAGTGAAATCAATATCTATCATACCACAATCCAAACTCAGACATTCCTTTTAAATATCTAAATATCCTTTTGACTACTACATAATGTGATTATTTGGGATTAGTTTGGAATTTCACAACAATTCCAACTGCATTTTCTATATCCAGCCTTATGTGAGTCATTTATTGCAATCCTTCGATCATAGATTTGTGCTTTTTTTGCTCAATAGCTAGCATCTCATCTTTTGTAGATAACTTATGTCTAGTTACCATAGGTTCTCCAATGATTTTTCATGTTTCCAAACCAAACCTTTTCAATAAATCCTTCAAGTACTTAGTTTGAGAAATAAAGATTCCTTCTTTATTCTATACTTTCTTCCTCATTTCTTCCAAATATGATATCATCAAAAAATATTACCAAAATAATGAAACCATTATTAATTTCTTTCCAATATAGATTAATGTCTACCATACCTTTGCTATATCCAACTTTTGTCAAATGCTTGTCCAACCCTGAATACCATGTTCTGGGTGCTTGCTTCAATCCATACAGTGCTTTCCTTAGTTTTCAAACTATGTCCTTGTCATTTGTCAAAGGAAATCCTTCAAGCTACTGAATCTATATTTCTTCAACTTCTCCATTCATAAATATTGACTTGACATCCATCAGATATATTTTGAATTTCTTGTGTACTGCATAGGCTAAGAATAATTTTAATGCTTCTATTCTGGCCACTAGAGCATAAGTATCCTCGTAATCTATCCCTTCTTGCTATGAGTAACCTTTACATACCAATGTTTCTTTGTTTCTTACAACTTCACCTCATTCATTCATTTTGTTCCTAAATAACCATTTAGTTCCTATCACATTCTTGTATGTTGGTCTGGGAACCAATTCCCATGTCTCATTCTTTATTATCCAATCCAATTCCTCTTTCATGGCTTTTTCCCAATAATCACCTTTACATGCTTCATCTGTATTCTTAGGCTTAACTTGAGATATCAATCATAATTCTTCATTTACTCTACTTCTTATCATCACACCTTTTTCTTTGTTTCTGATGATCTTCTCAGATGGGTGGTTCTTTATCATATTCTTTCCTGAAGTAGTTGTTGCTATCTCAACTCTTGGTTCTACTAAAGGTTCTAAGCTTTGTTCCTATTTTGGCTATACTTCATTTTGGAACTAATTGTTAGTCTCAATAAATACCTCATGATTCCTTGTCTTAGTAACAACATCATCATCTAAATTATAATCAACTATTCTTTCATGTATTCTAAATTTCTCAACAATTCTCACATTTTCACTTTCCATAATATTCTTAGTTCTCTAATTATAACATCTATAAACCTTTATTTTCAATGAATAACCAAGAAATATACCTTCATCACTTCTAGCATCAAACTTACCAATATCATCATCTCTTTTGATCTAACACTTACTCCCAAAAACTCTGAAATACTTAACTGTAGGCGAGTGACCAAACCACAGTTCATAGTGTAGACTATTCTGTTCATAGCTTCTCTCCAAAATGTTTTGGACACATCATTCTTTGCTAACATAGCTCTTGTAGCTTATGTGAGTGACTTTTTCCTTCTCTCTACAACACCATTCTATTCAAGTGTTCTTAGAGCAAATAATTGTCTTATAATTCTATTTTCTTTACAAAACATGTTATAATCATTTAAAGTAAATTCTCATCCTCTATTTGATCTTAAACATTTAATCTTCATACCAGATTCATTCTCAACCCTATTTTTGAATATCTTAAACTTATCAAATGCCTGAGATTTCTCTTTAAGAAATGCAACCCACATCATTCTAGAAAAATCATTGACTAGAATCATAAAATACCTTTCACCATAGAATCCTTTAGCATTTCTCCAATTTTTCTGTAGTCGTAAACTTCTTATTGGTAAAAGAAGTTCTATTATGCTTAGCCAAAGCTCACTCCTTGGAAATTATGTTAGTAGACTTTATAATCTTTGGAAAATCTCTAACAGCAAACATTCTACTATTTTTCACAATACTATCAATGTTTATATGACCAAATATTTTATAGCATAACCAACTATCATCTACCTTTGCAACCAAACATGTCATTTCAGTAGGATTCAACTAAAATAGATTACCTCTAAATCTGGTTCCTATTCTAATTACCTTTCCATTTTTTTCTTTGATCATGCATGTTTTTTCTGTGAACTGCAACTGATAACCTTTGTCTACTAATTGTGCAACACTCAAAAGATTTTGTTTTAAACCATCAAAAAAGTATACATCCTCAGTGTTAGTTTTATCATCAAGAGTTATAAATCTAATACCTTTAACTTGGCATGCTACATTGTTTTCAACTCTAACAATTCCTCCAACCTGACTTTTGAAATCAACAAACTTGTCCATATCACCAATCAGATGATATGAACAACCACTTTCAATTATCTAATCAAATTTCTTCTCAACTTATGACATCAAAGCTACATTTTCTAGACTTTCTTCTTTAATTGCCACAAATCTAATTTCATCATCACTAGCACTTAATGCTTATTTATCAAAATCATTATCTTCATTTGCATACAAACACTCTCTACCTTTTTGGGGTTTGTAATTTCCCTTATACTTTTTCTCTCTTTCAGGATAATTGGATGCATAATGACCATATTCATCACAAGTACAACATTTTAAGATTTTCTTACCTCCTTTTCCTCTTTATACTAGAACAGATACACCTTCAACCTTTTTGTCTTCTTCTAATCTACTAGTGCTAGTGAAATCTCCTCTAGCACTTGTGCTTCCGTATAGACTAGATTGAATATTCAAGGCACTAAAAGTTGATTTTTTTCTAGTCAATTCTCTAGATTGTCTGAGCTCATTCTCAATTGCTTCAAGTTTTCCAAGCAATGACTCCTTTGCGAAATCTTTCATATAAGATATCAACAACTATATCATCTAAAATACTGACTTAAATGGTCATGTTAGAGTCTTCAATATCTTCCATATAACCTCATCATCTTCTTTGGTTCCTCCTTGAGCTTTGATACCTAAAGTAATTTTTGATATCCTGCCTGTATATGTTCTTACAGATTCATCTTCCATCATTTCAGCATCTAGAAATGCACAAATCCAATTTTTTAGTCTCAACTTCTTAGAATGTGCATCCCCTTCAAAACTATTTTCCAATTCTTTCCAAATCAAAGGTGAAGTAGCAAGTGATTTTACCTAATTGTACTCAATTTTGGGAAGTACAGTCCATAGTGCTTCTCTAGCTCTCATGTTGCACATGAAAAAATCTCTTTCTACCTCAGTGAAAATTTCCAAATCCTTTTCAGCAATGATTGGCTTCTCTAATTTTTTCAAGATCCAATATCCCAAACCCATACACAAAAAATGTGTCTTAATCTTTTATTTCTAGCTATCATAGTTTTTTCTATTGAACTTCTAACTATTTGTCTTGAACATGTTTTCCATGGATCTCCCAAAGTTGTTAAACTTTACCTTTAAGGACATGATGCTCTTATACCAATTGTTATAAACAATAATCCACCAAGATAACAAAGAGGGGGGGGGGGGGGGGGGGTGGGGTGAATCAATTATCTGAGAATTAAAAAATTTATCTTCTTTAAACAAACTTAACAATTCAACCATAATAAAACACACATAGACAATTGCACTAGATATGTTGACTAGGGAAACCCTTGATCACAGGGAAAACCTCAGTGGCAATGATGCCCACAAGATGATGTACTAATATAAATATTCCTCGTTAGAGGACAGACATTGTTAGTAGTCTATTACATCATTTAGTACATAAATTCCTTGTTAGAAGACCTGGAATCCATGTTAGGAGTTGTCATACAATATATGCAAGAAGAGCCGACTACCCAAACATGCAATTTCAACTACAAGAAGAGCTCACAGCTCAACCATTCAATTTATTGTTATGTTCTTCTTTCCTTTGTTCTATCAATTGAACTAATCACTATTAGACCTTGTATACCAAGTCATTAACCTTGGATACAAATATCAAACCTTGAATCACTCAGCAAAACCTTGGCAATGAAGTCTCCTTCACTTCTACACTGCTCTGCTCAACTTCACATTTTTCTCTTATTGTTTCTTATCATCAATCATAAAACCATATCATTTCATACCATGATAAAAGAAATTTTCCTTCCTTTATACCAAGTCCTCAAGTAAATTCCCTAAGTCAGCTATTAGACCTTCTCAATTAATTATTATAGGACCACATTAAGAACATGTTACACTCAACAATAACACAAATTTTTCACCTTTCCAATCAAATAAATTTCTATACACACAATATTATGACTAGAAAACTTAACCACATAATCATCAACATGTCTTCCTCATGTCCTCAACCTTGATTCTCAAAATATCAACTCTGTTAAGAGATATAATAAGTTTACTAGAACATGCCTCTATAAACTCTATTTCATAACATACATCACCAAAACTTACATAACTTCTTTAGACTTATCCTTTCTTCTTCTGATGTTAACTGCATATAAAAAATACTTAGAAGTATGTCCCATAACCTTGGATAGTTAGACCACTCAACTACTATGGAAAATACTATAGAAAATTGCCATGTTGACATCAATGAAAAACTCAGCCATGAATGTAACATATCATCATAGTAACATATCTACAATACTCCCCCATAGGAATATTATCAACATTCATGCTTCCAATAGTAGTCCTATAAGCCCATAGTGCTTTAGGAAGTTTTTTTGTCCAACCCTTCTTATCAAATAACATTATCTTGGTAAGGATTCCTTCAAGCTCCATATTAGTTACCTCTACCTAGCCATTGGCTTGTGGATGATGGGGATAAGATTTTCCATTGCTAATTGTATATTTGTCCATGGAAAAAGTTATCAGGTTCAAAGGTAATTGAGCACCTTGGTCAGAGACTAATTCTCTAGGAACACCAAATCTTGTGAAAATGGATTCATATAAAAATTTAGCAACATTATTATGCCTAGGATGTTTCATAGGCTTGGTTTTTCCCCAGTTGGTGACATAATCAGTACAAACCAAAATATAATATTTACCTTGTGAAGTAGGTTCAATAGGCCCAACAAAATCAATTCCTCATTTATCAAAAGGTGTTACAACAACCTATGGCTATAGGGGCATCTCATCTAATTTAGTAGGCCTCCCTAGTCTTTGGCATCTGTGACATTTCTTAGTGTATTTATCTGCATTCTTGCAAAAAGTTGGCCAATAGTATATGGTGGTAAAATGACCTCCACATAGCTCATCATGGCATGCCCAAAGGGTATCATAATTTTCATCCTCTCTGACACATCTATACATCACTTGATCAAGGTAAGTGTAAAATATAAATCCAACAATCTAAGAAAAGTTAGAACTTTTCTTTGATAATATTTTTCTTTCCTTCAAAGGGAAGTAAGATGGTGTCCCAATTGTGTTGAGGTAATTTACAATGTCAACATACCATAGATTTTGTCCTGATAACAAAAAAAGATATTCGTCTCGAGAACTTTCATCAATGACTATAGGATCATCAAGAACATGTAAAAGGGATAGAAAGTTAGGATTGGATTTTCCAAGTTTTTCCATAATGGTGATATCAATTTTTTGCATAAGTGACAACTATCTAGACATTTTTTTGATATGGAAGTTTTATTCATTATGTATTTAATAGTTGAATGATCAATGTGGATAAATATACCATAACCATTAATATACTATCTGAACTTATTCAATGCATAAAAAACTGCAAGAAATTCCTTTTCTATAATGGTATAATTGAATTCTTCTCCTTGTAGATTATTACTTATGAAATAAATGGCATTCTCTACTACTCTTTTTTGTCCTAGTACTGCTCCTATGGAATAGTCCAAGGCATTTGTGTGAATATGAAATGGAAATCCCCAATTGGGGCCTCTTAATACTGGTACTTTTGTTAGAACCTCTTTAAGCTACAGGAAAGACTTTTCACACTTAAAATCCCAAGAGAATTCAATTTTTTTTTCAACAAGTTGTAGAGAGGTGTTACAATTTGACTAAAATCCTTGATAAATCTTCTACAATAACTATGTCCAAGAAATCTTCTCTCATACTTATTATTTTTAAGCATAGGCAAAGTGTTGATTACCTCATTTTTTGCTGGATCTACCTAAATACCTTGTGATGAAATGGAATGACCCAATAAAACACCTTCCTCCATCATCATGAAGCATTTCTCACTATTTAAAGAATGATTGTAGTCTTGGAATCTTTTGAGAACCTTATTCAAATTGGTTTTACCTTCTTGAAATGTGGTCCCATAGGCAGTAATATCATCCATATATATTTCCATACATTCAATAGATATGTCAATAAAAATATTGATAACTACTCTTTGGAATGTAGCTAGTGCTTTACACAAGCCAAAAGGAAAGATTGGGTATGCAATGGTTTCCCATGTTGGAAATATAATAGGTGTAACTGAGAGGAAAGGGAGGAATCAGTTACCACAAAAATAAATCTCATATCCCTTGGATGTTAGTACAAAACAAATTCTAAAAAATAAAATTTGTTGATGCTTGAAAAACACACTAAAATTTTGTAAATCAAAAAACATAGAAATAACTTGGTAAATACTTAACATGAAAATCTTAAGATGTTATCTATGATTACCATTACTTTAATTTAGTTGCAAACACATAAAATAAATAGTATGAACACATATGTCACCATGAGTTAATGTAGAAACCCAACTTGGAAAAAACCACCAATTGCAAGTAGTTACTGATTTTCACTCTTCTGAAGTGAGTCCTATTAGGAGCCTACCCTATTAAAGGTTAAAAAACACACTAGTAGGTGTGACTTATTAGAGGATTTAATCACCCTATTATAAATGGCCTTGTTAGAGGTCTTTAGACACTTCAATAGAAATGCCACCTTGTAAAAATATTTACAAATAGTTGTTAAGCCAACTTTGTTAAGAGATTTATATCACTGCTACAATGGTTAGAGAGTAATAATGGCATGACTTCATTTGGATGCAACTAAACTATTGAGTATAGATCTCAATTTGGCTTGTATACTTGATCCTTCTTGATCTAATATGTCCTTTCAGCTCCTTGAGTATATTCTACTTATCCTTCTAATTTTCTTTCTCTTAGCATAATCAAATCTTCAATTATCATCATTGCATTTCACACACACTCTAAGTCTCAACTTGACCTTATATTATATCTTTCCTATAGTCAAGTCAGCTAGAATACATCTTAGAATAAATAATATTTATTTCCATAGTTGGCTAGAACCAACACACAAGTCATTTTAATTTAATATGCCAAACAAGAAAATCATTTGTTTATCGACCTTGCTCAGTAGACACTAACTCAGAAATGATTTTCCCTTGTTAACCAAGTGAACTCAATCAACACTGCATACTCAAAAAGTTCCTTTGGCAACTAAGTCAGCTCTGTTAACACTTGTTGCACCCAACATTTCCTTCATTAATTGAGTGAGCTCAGTTAACACTCATCTTCCATAAACTTTCCTTTGGTGCCTGAGTGAACTCAGTAGATACTAGACCTTCTAAACAAGGAAAAGTTTGAAATGCTCGGTAGGCATAGAAATCTATCTTCAATGCCTAATTGAGCTTGGCATACACTGAATAGTAATGATATGACATTTTTTGTAACATCAAAGATAATTCACAATTAATCAATTGTTTCAACAATCTCTCTCTTTGGTATTGATGGCAACACATGTCATAGCATAATGAAATTTTAGAGCAAGAATAAAGTAAGGAACATATCTTTAGTTTCATTCTAGTTTCCATCCATGAGAACTCCCTCTATTAGTGTTAACTCTTTCTAGCTTCAATTTCTACCTCTATCAGAAAACTTCTGGCTGCTATAACTTCTTCTGATAGAAAACTCTACCAAGTTCATTCTCCCTCTTTGACATCTCTTTCTCTTTTTGCTTACAAAATTTCTATGACAAAAAACTTCTCCACAAAATTTCTTATGAGATATGATAGAAAAATTCTCCCTCTTTGACATTTTATGCCAAAGTGAATATCAATGTGCCGCAAGTACAAATTCATTTGTAATATGCCCTTATCAATATTGCACCAACTAATTGATATTCAATAATGCTTTGATTGATGCATCACTAAACTTCATTTAGTGAGCTTCAGATAAGGGAATTTCCCCTAGCTTACTTCTTAGATACAAAAATGCATCCTTAGGTAATGACTTGGTGAATATGTCTGTAATTTGATCTTTTATATTTACATATTCCAATTTGACTTCTTTATCTCGAACTAATTCTCTGAAGAAATGATATTTTATAGCAATGTGTTTTATTTTGGTATGCACCACTAGATTCTTTGATATATTTATTGCACTAGTGTTATCATAGTATATGACTACTCGATCCTTGAGCTTTGTCTTCATACCTACCAACAATTGTTTGAACTAAACAATATTAAAACAATTGACTTCTACTACCACATATTATGCCTCCGCTATGGACTAAGAGATACAATTTTGTTTCTTGCATGTCCAAGACACTAGTTTTTTACCAAGAAAGAATGATCCACCACTAGTACTTTTTCTATCATCAATACTTCTTGCCTAGTCAACATTTGTGAATACTTGTAATTCTAAAATGCATCTTATTCTGTACCATAAACCATATTCTTTAGTACATTTTAGATAGCTCATGATTCTTTTCCTACCATCATGTGATTTTCTTTGAGATTTTTGCACAATCTTGCCACCATATTGATTGCTAATGCAATATCAGGCCTTGTATGCACTACATACTACAATTTTTCAATCATTGATCTATATGTGGTCTAATTTACCTCTTTGAAATCATCATTCTTGGGGAGTTTATGTCCATTAGATATAAGGGTTCCAATTCATCTTGAGTCTTCTATTTCAAATTCTTTAGTATCTTCCTGATATTTTTAGATTGAGTAATGTAGATACCATCTTTCTTCTATTCAAGATGCAACCCAACAAAGATTTTTATCTCACCAAACATAGACATCTCAAATTATTTACTCATTTCTTTTGAAAATTCCATGAACAAGTCATCATTTCCTATGAATAAAGTATCATCAACAAATATTTCTATCAACACAATCTTCTTGTCTAGTCCTTCTTTGATATATAGACTACTATTATCATCTATTCTTTGAAAACCAATCTATATTAGATAGTTATGAAGTCTTTCATACCAAGCTTTGGGAGATTTCTTGAGACCATATAATTTATTGTGTAATTTGCAAACCATGTCCTTTTTTCTAGGATCTCTAAAAACTTTAGGTTGTTCAATTTAGACTTCCTCACCAAGAATTTCATTCAAGAATGCAAATTTTACATCCATTTGATAAACTTTAAATCCTCTATTTCTTGTATATGCTAGTAAAGTTCTAACACCTTCTAATCTTGCAATAGGAGAAAAAGTTTCACCATAATCAATACCTTCTTATTGAGAATAGCCTTTACATACTAACCTTGCTTTGTTTTTGAAAACATTTCCATCTTCATCTAGCTTATTTTTGAATACTCACTTTGTGCCAATTACATTTTTATCCTTGGGTCTAGCAACAAGAGTCCAACTTTTTTTTTTCTCTATTTGTTCAATTTCTTCATTCATTGCTTGAATCTAACTTTTATTTTCCAATGCATCTTTAACATTTCTAGGTTCAAATTTAGCAAGTAAACATGTACCATTTAACTTTGTTCTTGTCATTGTTCCATTTGATTTATCTCCAATGATCTAATCAGGTGTATGATGCCATCTACCATATCTTACTAACATAGGTTGTTTGGATTTGGAATGGGTTTCATTGATTTTATCATGAACTTTAGTATCAATCTCAGGTTCCTTTGTCTATGGCTCAGGTCCTTCAGACTCAATTTGTACTAGCCTAGGTTTTGGGGACTTGGGAGGTGAAGCCTCCTATCTACCAAATAGATTTGGCATGGTATCAGGTTCATAGTAAACAAATCTTTTGTAATTCTCAAGCTCTTTGTTACTTTCTTCTTCACTCTTTTTTGAAAACTCATCAATTCTCACATGTGCACTTTCTATAATTTTATAAGTAGACAAATTCAAACACTTGTATGCTTTACTTTTGTAGGAGTGTCCTAGGAATATGCCTTCATTACCTTTGACATCAAATTTACCTTTCATAGATTCTTTCAAGATATAACATTTTCTACCAAATACTTTCAAGTAACTTACATAAGGTTTATAGTCATACCATAGTTCATGGGGAGTTTGATTTGAGTATTTCTTTAGCTATACTCTATTTAGGGTATGAACTGCAGTCCTAATTGCTTCCTTCTAGTATTTGATTGCAACATTCTTTTCTATCATCAATGTTCTTTCACAATCCATGATGGATCTATTCCTTCTTTTAGCTATACCATTTTGCCGAGGTGTATCAGGGGTTGATACTTGTCTTTTAATTTCCTTTTCTATGCATAATTCATTAAATTCATTGGAGATAAATTCACTACCTCTATCTAATATTAGACATTTGAACTTCTTTCTAGTTTATTTTTCTACTCTTGCTAGATACCAATTGAATTTATGAAAAGCTTCTAATTTTTCTTTTAGATACATTACAATCATCATTCTAGAATAGTCATCAACAAAAAAGAATGAAAAACTTTTCTCCATTGTAACTCCCTATTAGAATAGGTCCATATAAGTCCATATACACAAACTCTAAGACTTCTTCAAAATGATAGTTCTTTCTTTTGAAACTAGTCTTTCCCATCTTACCAATTTGACAATTTCTGCATAGACCCATACTAGGTTTGCTTAAGCTAGGAATACCTCTTACTCTTTTGTATTTTCTTATCTAAACTAGGTTATCAAATTTTACATGATATAATCTTTTTTGCCATAACCAACTATCATCTACTCGAGCAATAAAATATGAACTTTCACTAAGATCTAGATAGAATAGGTTACCTTTTGTTTATTTTCCAGATCTAACTAGATTTCCTTTTCCATCTACTAGTTTGGCCTTTCCATCCATAAATTCTACCTTGAATCCAATGTTATTCAACTATGCCACACTAAGTAGATTATGATTTAGTCCTTCAACCCAATAAGCATTATCTCATATAAGTTCTTTGGTCAAATAGATACATCTTTTTCATTTTATGTAACAATGTTCATTGTTTCCAAATCTCACACTACCACCACCATAATATTCCATGTGCTCAAATTTTGTTTTGTCTCTACCGATATGAAGTGAGTAGCCACTATCAATAATCCATGTATTATTTTGTCTAATATGAGAGATAAGTGCCATCTTATCATCTTCATTATCAGATTCATCTTTCACAACAATATATACCATTTCATCTCCACCGTTATTAGAATCTTTAGCTATAAAATAAGATTTCTTACCTTTATCCTTGTAGTCTATTAAATTTTTGAATTCCTTCTTTTCTTTGTACTTATTTCTTTTCTTCTGATCCTTTTTTTCTCTATTTGGGCATCTTGCAACAATGTGACCAACTCCCTTATAAGAAAAGAAAATTAGAGGAATTTTGCCTTTGTATTTTCCTCTACCTTTAGAATATTTGCTTGTAAGTAGGGCTTTCAAAACTTCAAGATCACTGTTAGAACTTTCTTCTTCTTCTTCTTCACTTCTCAATTGATTAGCCTTTGATTTCTTACTCTTTTTCTTAAGCGAGAGTTTGGTTTCAAATGTAGACTCAATACCTTTGGAACTAGGAACATAGTTGTCATATTTATCCAACTCAAAACCTGTCAATCTTCCAACTAGAGCATCCAAATTTATTTTTCTATTTGGATCACATCTCATAGCTTGAATAACAAACACTTTAATTTCATAAATAGGAATAATGGTTCTAAGTACCTTGCTTACAATTGTCTTGTCAACAATGTCTCCTCTAGATGCTTTGATTGTCCTCACACTTGCTTTGATTCTTTCTAAATATTCTACAATGTTTTCATCTTCTCTCATTTTCATTTAATCAAATTGACCTTTAAGACTTTATATTTTAGCTCTTCTTACATTGTCATCTCCTCCATAAATGTCTTTTAGTTTGATCCACATTTCATGACTTGTAGTGCAGTCTTTTACTTCATCAAATTCAACATAACTAAGAGTAGATGCAATATCACTTATCATGATGTTATGAGTTTTCCTTTCAGCAATGTCTTCAATTGATAATGTTCCAATGTGAGTCTTGTATTTAGTATCAAGATACTTACAACCTGAGTCATTGATAGTTGCCAAATGTAATCTCATAAATACTTGTCATGATGCAAAATTGTCTTGGTTCAACCTAGGAATCTCTCTTCTATAAGACATCATGATTTTTAGCTTAGGTCCTTGAAACCTTCTCTGCAAGCACCAAAATCTCTTATACCATTTTTTGGAAATATAAGAGGAGTAACTAAGAGGGGAGGGGTGAATCAATTACCACAAAAATAAATCCAAAATCCCTTAGATGTCAATATAAAATAAACTCTTAAAACTAAACTCTATTGATGTTTGGCAAACACACAAAAATGTTGTAACTTAGAAAACATGAAAATAGCTTGATATATACTTAACATAAAAATCTTAATATGTTATCTATGATTACCATTACTTTAATTTAGTTGAAAACATATAAAATAAATAGCATGAACACATATGACACCAAAATTTAATGTGGAAACCCAATTTAGTAAAAACCACCAATTTCAACTAGTTACTAACTTTCATTCTTCTGAAATGAGCCCTATTAGGAGCCAACCTTGTTAATGGTTACAAAAAACAAAAATAGGTGTGACCCTATTAGTAGTGGTGTTGTTAGACATCTTTAGAAACTTTAATAGAAATGCAACCTTGTTAGAGGATTTACAAATAGCTATTAAGCCAACTCTGATAAGAGAATTAGACCACTGCTACAATGGTTAGAGAGTGTTAGAAATGGAAAAAGAAATCTGTAAATAAGTAATACCAAGAAAGAATCTAAGTGAGTAAATGCATGAAAATATATTACCATAAAATAGGAGAGAGAAAGCTTTAAGCTCCAAGACCATGAGACAAGATATTTGGAAAGGGGAAAGCAAAGAAAACCCCTTGTGACATTATGAATGAGGCATGAAAAGCCTAAGAAGGAAAAGAGAGAGAGAGATAGAGAGAAATGCTCATACAATAATTGAGAAGAGGAAGAAACCTTATTGTGAAATGAGAGAAGAGGGTCATCTCTTAAATAGATATGAGAGAGAGGAGTTAGAATGTAACTGCCATGTCTATGAATGCCACCATTCATAAGTGTGTGAGGCCAAGTGTGAGATTCCTCTTAAGGAGGAATAATCTAAATTAGAAATTACAATAAATATTTGTGCTCACATATTCCACTAGATGACAAAATAAGATGTAGTGGAAAAAGGACAAAAAAGAAATATATTAGGATACCTTGGCTTATATCCTAATATATTACAACAATAAAGAAAGGAGTTCTACCCTTGGTTTATAAACACACCAAGGAGAGATTACAAATTCTAACACCCCTCTTTAATCTTTACTTGGGGTAATTACATCAAAGGGTATTAAACCCATAATTTACAAAAATCTACAACTTAATCTTCAATATGAAGTAATTTGATTGTCTTCAAGCCATATGGTACAGTTGCAGATCCAAGAGAAGTACATGAGTCCTTTGAATGTGATCAAGTGGAAGCATAGACAGATCTTCATATTTGAAAAAATCAAGAAGGTTCCTTGATGGATCACCTGAAAAAAAAAACAAAGAACAAAAAACAAGACAACTATCCACAAGTAGAATTACATTGAATGGTCTAGTTAGTAAAAAAAATTAAGTTATAATAATTTAATCAAGGAGGAACTAAGAGAGATGAGAATAAATGAATGTGTTCACCAACATGCAATGGAGTAAACATGATATCTAAAATAAGTCATAAGCTCAAAATGATCATAATATGGGTCAAAATGACCATTCTTTATGTAATAAATCTCTCATGAAAGAAATATACTAATGCACAAATGACCACAGACAAGGGCAACTAATGAAACCTACATCAATATTGCGTCAATCCCATGGATATAGATAGTCCACTAATGAGTCATCCCACTACAGGTGAATGGGTCATGAATCCATCACCTACATGACCCACGATCTAGGCAATAAAGTATGCAGAACATTATCACATTGTATATTTATCAAAGAAATATAAGAGAGACAATAATAAATAAGTAGAACATGTGCCTCAAGCACTAAATAATTCAAGTTACAGTTTTGCCGAGAATTATAGCTGAAGTGGACCAAAGGAAGGGTTTATGAGGAGTAACAACATATTGCCTTCAAATAAGAAATCCATCATGGACAAGCAACATCATTGCCATGAGGAAAAAGATCAACATGGGTCAAAACAACTTTCTCAAATAAAGTCTCCAATATAGGAGTGCTCCAAGATATGGTAGCCTCGTCACCTATACACTCAAAAATGAGCAAAGTGTAGGAAGTCATACCATGATTAAATCAAAACTAGGAGCAAAGACTAAGGAGATAAAGAGATTGAAATGGGAAATCCCCATAAAATATCATCCTTGCATTGAGGAACAAAGTGGAAAAAATGGAGGGAAACTCCATTGAAGTAAGTGCACACCAATTATAGGTTGGAGGGATACTCCATGGGCCAGATAAGGCAACTACGAGTCAATTTAAAACTGTCGGGTCCACCATAGTTAACCTTGATAAATTGGCTCCCGATGGAACTTACAAAAAATATCATATAAATCAATGGTATAAAACCATAAAGTGCCAACATGGGCATGGAACGATGATATAAAAGCATAAAACTGCAACCATGTGCAGATAGATCAATTAACTCAAATCATTAAATAATGAAGGCAATAGTGTAAGATACTCATAAACCTGAATAAATTGAAATAAAAGAAGTATTTGGAAGAGCAATAAGCATAAATTATTAGGTATTAGTTAAAATCTCCATGCAAGGTGAACACAAGTGAGAAGATATAAAGGATGGGCCCACCAATAAAGACAAGAATCCTCCTAAATTATTATAAATGAGGATATTTATTTCTCAAAAAAAATTATCCTTAAACTTCTTCCTTTTCTTACTTAAAACCATGTATAATAGTAAGAGAGATTTAAAGTAAAATATTGCACTTGTGTTGAGCTATTTGACAATGAATGATTACATGCCAAAAATAGGTTGACAAGAGGCAATGATAAAAGCAATGAATGATTACATGCCAAAAATAGGTTGAAAACAGGCAATAATAAAAGAAAATGATGCTTCTGTCAAGAGCTAAAAAAAGAAAAAAGAATCTTGCATGAAAAGACAAGAAAATGTTACTAGGAATAGTAGAGATATGTTATAGCAGACTAACAAAGGGTGAGACAGCAACAATCAGTCTGATTTTGCTTTTAAAATTCTCACCAGAACAAGCAATCATCTAAAAAAAGAAACCTGAAAATGAAAGACCAGCAACTGCAGATAGAGGAAAAAAAAATATATGAAGCTGTAACAGCAGAGCTCGCCTTCTACATGGTCGACTCCAAAATAGTTAAATCAATGCCGCAAAAGTAGAGAATTGCATTGCAAGTAGCATTGGGACGAAGAATATGAATTCCCTGTGTTGAGCCTTAGCGTTGCCGAGAAATTTAAGCTGAAACTGGTTACTGAGGTCAGCGGAGGCGGTAAAAAGTGCATTGCAGTCTTCATGATCATACAACACAAACAAATGCTTTGTGTCCAATCCCAGCTGAGGACACGCCAACTTACCATCCACTTCCCTCTGAAATGAACCTTTGATCTTCCCAAGCCCATCAAAAAATCTTTGGCCAAGAATCTATTAATGACATCCTTCGAATCGCTACCAAATCTCTATCAAAATCTTGAAGTGCACATATTTTCTCCAATCTCGACCAAATTTGGCCAGAGGAGTGTCAATCGCAATGGGAGATGTTGGTAATATTATGGTTGAAATTAATGGAAAATGCAATTTCAAGGATGGAATTAGTGGGAAACCTATTCATGTGACTCGACCTGTAACCAAAAGTTTTGGAGCCCAATTACTTGCCAATGAAAAGGTTACTGCAAGCAATGGGATGTCTGGCACGAAAAAGAAAGCAGGGGCTGCGAACAAACAAAGGAGGAACAGTAAGCCCAAGGACATTCCTCCAGCAATTGTGGAAGTTAAGGATGATACGGATGAGGAGGACGTTGCAATTGTTGAACCAGTACCCAAGGCAAAAGGGATTCGTAACCGCACTACTCACGCTGCAACAAGAAAAGTGAAATCCCAAACACTAACTGCGACTCTTACAGCCAGAAGTGAAGCTTACTGTGGACGGTTTGCTGCTGAAATGGCTGAGGCAGAGGACCTATTGCCCAATATTGATATTGGTGATCTTGATAATCAGTTAGCAGTTGTGGAATATGTGGAGGATATCTACAAGATCTATCATAAAATTGAGGGAATGAGCTGTCTGCCAGATTACATGCCTTCTCATTTGAAGATTAATGACAAGATGAGAGCAATTTTGATTTCATGCCTTCTCAATCTACCAGAGTTATGGGCTGCTCTACGGGTCTGAAAAGTTGCAGGACCGGCTCTCCATCAGAGCTCAAATGGGGTGCCATATTGCAGATCAAAGTATTTATCTCAGCTCAGAGCTACAAGTACTGATCTTGAGTTCGACTCTTGAGGACAAATACAATGGATTTTGGAGAGAAATACAGAACTCTTCACCTCTTTCAGGGGAGGATAAGCAAACTTTAGAGAGAAAAAATCTGAAATATTGGCAAGCACAATGGCTAGAAAAAGAAAACTAATGTGCACTATTGTTCATAACATGCAGACAACTACTTCTGATAAAGCACATGAATTCCAAGAAGGAAAGATGAATAAGCAAAGTATCACTTTAAATCAAATATATTTAAATCAACAGCAACTATAAGCCCTAGTGCTCTAAAATACACAAATTTATAATGAAAAACACTACAATAACATGCAATCTCCCAAACCTACACAAATTAGAGCAAATAGGAGTTAATCTAGTTTGGCAGTAAACCAGCCAAACCAAAAAAAAATTCAATTTCTTCCAACTTAAGAAGATTAAAAAGGAATTAGTGAAATCTCTCTCAAGAGTTTCCTTTGAATCATACCTTCATGCAAACACTCAAAACAAAGATTAAACTACACTGATACCATGTTAGAAATGGAAAAAGAAATCTGTAAATAAGCAATACGAGGAAAGAATCTAAGTGAGTAAATGCATGAAAAGATATTACCATAAAATAGGAGAGAGAAAGCTTCAAGCTCCAACACCATGAGACAAGATATTTGGAAAGGGGAAAGCAAAGAAAACCCCTTGTGACATTATGAATGAGGCATGAAAATCCTAAGAATGAAGAGAGAGAGAGAGAGATAGAGAGCAATGCTCATACAATAATTGAGAAGAGGAAGAAACCTCATTGTGAAATGAGAGAAGAGGGTCATCTCTTAAATAGAGATGAGAGAGAGGAGTTAGAATGTAACTCCCATGTCTATGAATGCCACCATTCATAAGTGTGTGAGGCCAAGTGTGAGATTCCTCTTAAGGAGGAATAATCTAAATTAGAAATTACAATAAATATTTGTCCTCACATATTCCACTAGATGACAAAATAAGATGTAGTGGAAAAAGGACAAAAAAGAAATATATTAGGATACCTTGGCTTATATCCTAATATATTACAACAATAAAGAAAGGAGTTCTAACCTTGGTTTATAAACACACCAAGGAAAGATTACAACTTCTAACAAAGAGTAACAATAACATGACCTAATTTTGGCTTGTATACTTTATTCTTCTTGATCGAACATGTCCTTTCAGCTCTTTTAGGATATTCTTCTTATCCTTTTGATTCTCTTTCTCTTAGCATCATCAAATTTTCAATTATCTTCCATGCATTTCAGACACACTCTAAGTCTCAACTTGACCTTATATTTATATCTTTCCTATAGTCAAGTTGGCTAAAAGACATCTAAGAATAATTAATATTTCTTTCCACAGTTGGCTAGAACCAACACATAAGTCAATTGAACTTAATATTCCAAACAAGAAAATCCTTTATTAGCCACCCCTACTCAGTAGACACTAACTCAAAAATTATTTTCCCTTTTTAACTGAGTGAACTCAGTCAACACTATATACTTGGAAAGTTCCTTTGGTAACTGAGTGAGCTTGGTTAACACTAGCTCCACCCAACATTTCCTTCATTAACCTAGTTATATTAGTTAATATTGATCTTCCTCAAAATTTCCTTTGGGACCTGAGTGAACTCCATAGATACTATCTTTTGAACTAGGCAAACTCTAGAAGGCTTAGTAGCCATAGAAAAATGTCTTCAATGCCTGAGTGAACTTGGCATACACTGACTAGTAATGATATGACATTTTCTATAACATCAAAGACAATTCACAATTAATCAATTATTTCAACACCCCATGGGCATGGAAAGGTGGTTTTCTCTTGGCCCTCTAGAGCTATTTGGATTTGATTATAACCACTAAGAGCATGTACAAAAGAGAAATAGTTCTTGCTATCTAAATTATGAATAACTTGATTTATGAATAATAATGAAAAATGGTTTTTCTTAGTGGCTAAATTTTGTTCTCTATAATCTACACAAATTCTCCATTTTCCTCCTTTCTTTTACACTATAGCTAAAGGTGAAACCAATTGGCTATCAGAGAATGGGTAGATAAAACCAACATTTAACAATTTTTGCAATTTAGTCTTAACTATGTCTCTTAAGACATGATTAAATCTCCTTTAAGGCTACCTCACGAGCTTATATTCTAGGCTGATATAAATTCTATGAGTAAAAATATTAGGGTCCAATCCCTTCATATCTATATAAGCCCAAGAAAATGGCTATTGATTCTCTTGTAGTAGCTTCAATATACCTTTCTGATGTTGTGGTGACAAAACACTACTAACATTCAGTTCCTTCTCTAAGCTAACCTCAAATATAATTACTTTTTTCATCATGGATATTTGAGAAAGTGGGGGAGAATTCATCTCATGAGGTAGAAATGAATGAAGTAATTGGTAAGATGCTGAGTATTGAGATTCATTTCGAGGTGAAAAAATGGTTTCCAAGGTATAGTCCTATTGTGAACACAACTAAGAATATACTCCATACTCATTAATGGATGAGATACCATCATCATCTTCTTGAGGAACTATATATGGATTTATACTTATCACCATAAGATGATGGATTGATTTTAGTTCTAATTCATCATCTCCTAAATTAGGCCAAACTACTTGATTATCATGTAATATAGACTCAACAGGAGAGTATAGGGTCAAGCTATTAGTATGCATCCCATTAGATATTGTCATCTTTCTAGACCTAAAAGCTATGTAAGAATCTATAGTACCTAACCATGGTTTCCCTAGGATAAGTGGATACCCACCCATCTTGGCTTTTGGGGAAAGGAAAACAAAGTCTATAAGGTATTCCCAAGAGTTTAGCATAACTATAACATCCTCTACCATCCCATCTGATTTAATAGTAGAACTACCAACAAGATGAAGAATAGTAGGAATTTCTCCAAGGCTAATAATATGCAAGTAAGCCAAGATTTCCTTTCATTACATTTATAGATGTTAGAAAAAATATTCCACCAAGATAAGTGAGAGGCAGGGGGGTGAATCAGTTATCCAAAAATTATAACATTATCTTCTCTAAACAAACTTAACCATTCAACCAAAGTAAACCACAACTATAATAAGATGGACATAGGAAATTACACCAAACATGTTATTAGGGAAACCCTTAATCAAATGGAAAACCCCAATGGGAATGATGCCTACAAGATGATGTACTAATATAAATATTCCCTTTTAGAGGATGGACCCTATTAGGAGTCTATTAAAACATTTAGTACATATAAGTCCCTATTAGGAGACCTTGAATCCCTTTTAGGAGATTTAAACCCTGTTAGGAGTTGTAGTATAATGTATGCAAGAAGATCCCACTACCCAAACATACAATGTCAACTACATGAAGAACTCACTACTCAAACATGAAATTTACTATTATGTTCTTCTTTTCTTTGTTTTGTCAACTTAACCAAACATTTTCAGACCTTTTAGAGTAGGTCACATACCTTGGATCCAAATATCAAACCTTGGATCACATAGCAAAACCTTGGCAATGAAGTTTCCTTCACTTCCATTTTGCTCTCAACTTCACATTTTGTTCTTGTGTTACTTAAAAGTATCATCCATAGACATTTTTATAATAAAGGAAAATCTCCTTCCTTTATACAAGTCCATAAAACAATTCCCTGAGTTGGCTATTAGACCTTCTGAATTAATCACTATAGGAGCACATTAAGAACATGTTAAACTTAGTGATAATACTAATCTCCCACCTTGCAACTTCAATATCATTTTGTACATGTAATATCATGATGAGAAAACTTAGCCACATAATCATCAATGTGTCTTCTTCATATCTACAAACTCAATTCTAGAAATAAGAATTCTACTAAGAGATATAACAAGTTTACTAGAACATGCCTCTATAAACTCTTTCTCAAGACAAACATCACCAAAACTTTCATAACTTCTTCCAAACTTATCATTTCATCATCCAATGTTAACTACATATACTAGATACTTAGAAGTATCTCCCATTACATTAGATAGTGAGAATACTCAACTAGCTATTTGTACCAACTTGATCTTTCCATTGTTCTTTTGTCAAATACCATAGAAAACTACTATGTTGACATCAGTGACAAACTCAGTCATGAATGTAACATAACATTATAGTAACATATCTATAATACTCCCCCATAGGAAATATCATCAACATTCATGCTTCCAATAAACTCCCCCTTTGGCATTGATGAAAATGTAGATGAAAAACATCTAGTTCCAAGAATGCCAACAAAATATTGTTCATCTTTCTTTTCAAATCCTCTTTATCAATCATTCTCCCCATTGATATACCTCAATGTGTTTTCTGTCAAACTATCATTTCATGTTGTACTACTTCTAAACATGTTATACTTATTATTTCTTTTCTTCTCCTCATGCTCTTCTCATGATATTTTTCATGCCAAACTTCTCCCCCATTGATATTAATGTCAAAGGCTTCAACAAGCATCAAACTCTGCAACAACTAATTCTTACTAGCTCAAGCATCTAAAGACACTATTCACAACAACATTCAATAAGAGTCCTAGATGACTCTATCCATCATAGATAGTCCCTTCTATTACATTGGACTGATGCACTCTTGCATCATCTACTCTGATGTAGGAAGAGGCATAACCCTAGCATACCTTGTAAATACTCAAAAGTCTCTTTGGGAAGAGGCTTAGCAAATATATCTGCAATCTTCTCTTTAGTGCTTACATACTCCAATATAATTTCCTTTTCTTTAACTTTCTATCTCAACATTTGATACTTAATAGAAATATGTTTGGTCTTTGAATGAAACACTAGATTCTTAGATATACTTACCATGCTTGTGTTGTCACAATTTATGACAATAGGTTCACTAATTTCTATCCGTATATCCTTCAACATCTACTTCATCCAAATAACTTGATTGCAATTATTTGTTTTTGTAATATATTTTGCTTCCATTGTACTTTGTGATGTACAATCATGTTTCTTTCTTAGCCAAGAAACCAATCTTCCTCCAAGAAAGAAGGCTCCACCACTGGTGCACTTTCTATCATTGATATTGTCTTCCCAATCATCATTAGTATAGGCACATAAAGTGAAATCATTAAATTTGTCATACCACAATCTAAACTGTGATGTTCATTTCAAATATCTAAATATCCTTTTGACTACTACATAATGTGCTTCTCTAGGATCAGCTTGAAATCTTGCAATAATTCTAACTGCATTTACTATATCTAGTCATGTGTGAGTCAGATATTGCAATCCTCCAATCATAGATTTGTACTTCTTTTGCTCAATAGTAGGTGTCTCATCCTTTGTAGATAACTTGTGTCTGATTAAAATAGATGTTCCAATGGGTTTACATGTTTCTAAACCAAATTTTTTTAGTAAATCCTTCAAATACTTAGTCTAAGAAATAAAGATTCCTTCTTTATTCTATACAATCTACAATCGTATAAAATATATCATTTCTCCTATCATACTCATCTCAAATTATTTATTCATCTCTTCTACAAACTTGTCACTTTCATCATCATTTCCTTCAAATATGATATCCTCAAGAAATATTGCCAAAATCATCAAACTGTCATCAATTTCTTTCCAATAGAGATTACTATCTACCATACAATGCTTTCTTTAGTTTTCATACTACATCCTTATCATTTATCAAAGGACAATCTTTAGGCTACTCAATGTACACTTCTTCACGTTCTCCATTTATAAATAGTGACTTGACATCCATCTAATACACTTTGAATTTCTATTGTGCTACATAGGCTAAGAATAATCTTACTACTTCTATTCTAGCCATAGGAGCATAGGTCTCATCATAGTCTATTCCTTCTTGCTATGAGTAACCTTTACATATCAACCTTACATTGTTCCTTACAACTTCACCTTGCTCATTCATCTTGTTCTTGAATACCCATTTAGTTCCTATCACATTTTTGTTTGGTGATCTGGGGAACAATTCACATGTCTCATTCTTTACTATCTAATCCAATTCCTCTTTCATAACTTATTTCGAATAATCATCTTTACATGCTTCACCTACATTCTTATCTTCAACTTAAGATATCGAACATGGTTCTTCATTGGCTTTGCTTCTTGTCATCACATCTTTATCCTTTCTTCTAATAATCTACTTAGATGATTGATTCTTTCTTAACTCTTGGCTCTACTAAAGGATCTAAGCTTTGTTCTTACTTGAGCTCTCCATTTTGAAAATCATTGTTAGTCTCAAGAAATGCCTCACCATTCCTTAGTTTAGCAACAACACCATCATCTAAATTGTAATCAATTATTTTCTCTTGTATCTTGAATTTCTCATCAATTCTCACATTTACACTTTCCATAATAGTCTTTGTTCTTAGATTATAACATCTATAAGCCTTTCCTTTCAATGAATAACCAAGAAACATTCCTTCATTACTTCTAGCATCAAATTTACCAAATACCAACATCTCTTTTGATACAACACTTACTCTCAAAAGTTCTGAAATACTTAACTATAGGTGAGTGACCAAACCATAGTTCATTAAGGGTCTTGTTTGTGTCTTTCTTGACTTGTACTCTACTCATAGTGTATAATTTTTTATTCACAACTTCTCTCCAAAACATCTTGGATTCATCATTCTCTACTAACATAGCTCTTGTTTGTTTTTTAACTAACCTATTCCTTCTCTTTGCAATGCCATTCTGTTCAGGGGTTCTTGGAGCTAATAACTATTTTTTGATTCCATTTTCTTCACAAAACATGTTAAACTCATTTGAAATAAATTCTCCTCCTCTATCTAATCTTAAACATTTAATCATCATACTAGATTCATTGTCAACTCTATTCTTGAATATCTTGAACTTATCAAATGCTTCAAATTTCTCTTTAAGAAATGCCAGACACATCATTCTAGAAAAGTCATCAACTACAATCATAAAGTACCTTTCACCATAGAATCCTTTAGTCTTCATAGGACTGGTGAGATCTATGTGTACAATCTCCAATTTTTTTGTAGTAGTAAACTTCTTACTGGTAAAATAAGTTCTATTATGTTTTGCTAAAATGCACTCCTTGCACATTGTGTTAGTAGGTTTTACAATCTTTGGCAAATCCCCAACTACCATAATCTCTTATGCCATAACCAACTGTCACCTACCTTTGCAAAAAAACATGTCATTTTAGTAGGATTCAACTAAAATACATTACCTCTAGATCTGCTTCCTATTCCAATTAGCTCTCCATCTTTGTCTCTAACAATGCATGTCTTCTTTGTGAACTACAACTGATAAGCTTTTTCCACTAGTTGTCCAACACTGAAAATATTGTGATTTAGACCATCAAAAAAATATACATCCTCAGTATTAGTTTTACCATCAAGAGTTATAGATCTAATACCTTTAACTTGGAATGTTGCATTGTTTCCAACTCTAACAATGCCTCCATCTTGACTTTTGAAGTCAACAAACTTCTTTATATCAAGAGTCATATGATGTGAACAACCATTGTCAATTATCTAATCGGATTTCTTTTCAACCTATGACACCAAAGCTACTTTCTCTGGAATTTCTTCTTTAATTGCCACAAATCCAATTTTGTCATCACTAGTACTTATTCCTTGTTCATTAGAACCATTTTCTTCATTTTCTTTCAAACACTCTCTATCTTTTCTAGGTTTGTAATTTCCTTTACAATTTTTCTCTCTTTTAAGACACTTAGATACATAATGACCATATTCATCACAACTCCAACATTTAAATATTCTCTTACCTCGTTTTCCTCGAATCTATTGCTACTAGAAAAATATCCTCTAGCTTGTGTGCTCCTTGATAAACTAGGTCAAATATTCAAGGTGCTAAAAGGTATCTTTATTTTGGTTAATTCTCTAGACTATCTAAGCTCATTCTCAACTGGTTCAAATCTTCCAAGCAATGTCTCCTTTGTGAAATCTTTGGTACAAGATATCAACAATTGTATCATTTGAATTGCTAGCTTAAATGGTAGTTTAAAGCTCTTCAATGTCATCCATATAACCTCATCATCTTCTTTTGTTCCTCCTTGAGATCTAATACATGAAAAAAAATTTGATATACTACCTAAAAATGTTCTTACAGATTCATCTTCCATCATTTTAGCATCTTGAAATGCACAAATACAACTTTGTAATCTCAATTTCTGAGAATGTTCTCCACCTTCAAAACTAGTTTCCAAAGCTTTCCAAATGAAACATGAAGTAGCAAGTGACTTTACCTAATTGTATTCAATTTTAGGAAGTGTAGTCAATAGGGTTTCTCTAGCTCTCATGTTATACATAAAAGTATCTCTTTTTTCCTTGATACAAGTTTCCAAATCCTTTTCATCAATGATTGTCTTTATTAATTTTTTCAAGATCCAATATCCTAGACCCATACACAATAGATGTGTCTTCATATTTTCTTTCCAACTAACATAATTTGTTCCATTAAACTTCAAATTATCTTTTCTTAACATGCTCACCATGGATCTCTCAAAGTTTTTAAACTTTATATTCATGGACATCACACTCAGATACCAATTGTTAGAAACAATAGTCCACCAAGATAACTAAGAGGGGTGTGGGGGGCAGGGGGTGGGGGTATGAATCAATTATCCAATAATTAAAACATTTATCTTCTTTGAAAAAAATTAACCATTCAAGAAAAGTAAGTAGCAACCATAATAAGATGAACATAGACAATTACACCATATATATTAACTAGGGAAACCCTTCATTTGAGGGAAAACCCTAGTGGGAATGATGCTCACAAGATGATGTACTAATATAAATATTCCTTCTTAGAGGATGAACCCTATTAGGAGTCCATTACAACATTCAATACATATGAATCCCTATTAGGAGACTTTGAATCTCTGTTAGGAGACTTTGAATCTCTGCTAGTTGTGCCAACCTTGTTAGGAGTTTTAGTTTATTGTATGCAAGAAGAGCCCATTGCCCAAACATGCAATTTCAACTACATGAAGAGCTCACTACTCAAACATGCAATTTATACTTATGTTCTTCTTTTCTTTGTTCTATCAATTGAACCAAACACTACTAGAACTTGTAGGCTAGGTCATAAACCTCAGATCCAAATATCAAACCTCAAATCACTAAACAAAACCTTAGCAATGAAGTTTCCTTTGCTTCTACTCTGCTCTACTCAACTTCGCATTTCATTCTTGTGTTTCATACTAATACCATCCACACACCTTTCATGATAAAGGAAAATTTACTTCCTTTATACTAGGTTAATGAAAAAATTCCTTCAGTTGGCTATTATACCTTCTCAATTAATGATTATAGGACTATATTAAGAACACATTACACTTAGCGATAACATTAATCTTCCACCTTACAACTTGAATATCTTTCCATATATGTAATACTATGCCAAGAAAAATTAGCCACATAATCACAACATATCTTCTTCATATCCTCAACCTTAATTCTTAGAATAACAATTCTGCTAAGAGATATAACAAATTTACTACAATATGTCTCTATAAAATCTATCTCAGAATAGACATCACCAAAACTTACATAACTTCTTCCACACTTATCATTTCTTCATCTGATATTAACTACATATACTAGATACTTAGAAGTATCTCCCATACCCTTGGATAGTTAGAATACTCAACTAGTTGTGTGTACCAACTTGATCATTTAGTTATTCTTTTGTCATATACGATACAAAACTGTTATGTTGACATCAATGACAAACTTAGTCATGAATGTAACATATCATCATAGTAACAAATATATAATACTCCCCCATAGGAATATCATTAGAATTCATGCTTCCAACAATAGATTCTCCTAAATCAACTAAGGAATTTTTTACTTTAATTCTATGAATGGTGCCTATAACTAAAGAACTCAGAGGGTTAGAATAATTACGTACTATTAGCTTCACTATCACAAGGTTAGACAATTATCCTATGACATGAATATTTTTCTAATCTTTCCATTTCCTCCCTAGTTTTTTTATGCAAGCTTGCTTAATGGCCTTAGTGTAAACATGAACTTCTTTTATAGTATCTAGTAACCATATTTTCATAGTCACATGCTTCAACTAGTTCAGCAAATATATTATAGCTTGGTTTTCTATGGGCACAACTAGATCTACTAGTCTTTGAGGAAATGGGGAGTCTTTTCTTGTAAGAGTAGCTTATGGGGTGGGCACATCTACCTTTTCTGTGGGAGGATCTTCACCCTTTATGATTACTATCCTTGAGGTGGAGCAAGAGTAGTTCCTAACCTAAGTTGATATCACTAAAAGAGATAGCATAACTTTTTTGCTATGTTGGCTATTTTCTATTACTAGATTTAGGATTAGGATGTGTTGGAAACTTGGTTTTCTTAGGTGTATTGGTATTAGTTGCAGGATGGGTCATCATAGCATGCTACTAAGGTGGTGTCATTGAGGCTTATTGATTGGGCTGGTTAGACCACTAATTAGGTTGCTACCAACCTTGTTGAGGTTGATTTAGCCAATTTCTATTCCCAATAAAACCTTGGGGACCTATATTTTGGTAAGTTTCCATTGACTATTGTTACTATAATTTTGTAGAGGGTCATTTGGCATACCTAGTCTTTGGACCCATGGCCTGCATTGAGAATCATAGAACACCTCTCCATTTTCATCAATAGCTTTGAAGTTAGTAGGCATTGACTAGGGCTTCAAACTTGCAACAGTCTTGTATTTACAGTTCCTCTTCCTTGCTATACAATGTGGACAATATTTAGCTAACATAGTTTCATCTTCCTCCATCTTCCTACTTACTTGCATGTTCTCTAACTAAGTGGAAACATCATTAATGATGTCCTTATTGAAATTAGATAGAATATTGAACAAATCCAACTTAGACACTCTTGAACCATTATATTTACTAAGCATGGTCCTAAGTCCTCTACCTTTCTTCACAATGGGTCTTGAGTAATTTAGATATATACTCTTTATATCATCCTAGTTCCTCTTAGTAATGTATCCTCCTTCAATAAGGTCTAAAGGCTCAATAATTGCATCATTTATAGCTTTTAGAAAAATATTTTTTTGTGACTCCTCATTCAACTAATGTTGGGTATTGTGCTACAAGTTAAACATAAATCTTGAGACATAATCTTCAAAGTTCTCATCCTCTTTTTGTGACATTTTGAAGATGTTATCTCCCTTCATATAATGACCCCTATATTACTCCTTATATTTAGCAAGAAATATATTCTCTATTGCATCCCAATCCCTTACAACATTGGCACCTAATCCCATGAAGCATCTTAGCATAGCTTCTTTAAGAGTAGATGGAAATAATTTTAACTTATGGAACTTAGATGTATAATTATAATTCCCACAAAGGATATCAAGTTAAAAAAAGAAGGTTTCATGATCTTTAGTGATAATGCTATAAAAATTGGGAAGTTGAGAAGTGGGTATGTTTTTTAGATTATTGTTTTGATGAAAATTAGGGATGGGAAAAGGAAAGGTAGGTTAAGCCATTCTTGATGGTGGAACTAGTTGTTGTTGTGGTTGATAAATGACAAGAGCTAATGGATTGTCCTAATACATAGGTTTAGAGAAAAGATCAATCAAGTGTAGTAATTCTTTAGATTGTGAGGGTAGTTGTTATTGTGCATGAGTGAATGGCTTTTCTAATAGTTCTTCTTCTTCAATCTCAATTTGGGGTTCCTCAGGATTAGGATTAAAGATATCTTCTAGTTCAATTAGGATATTTTTAGGAAGGAATATCCCAAGATGATCTCTTCTTCTTCTAGGCATACAAAATGGAAAAATACACAAACTAAACTAAGATAATGACTCCAAGATTGGATGAGATTATCTTACCATATGGCTATAGGAGTAACAGAGTTCTAAACACTTCTATGAAACTATAAACTGATTCCTAATTAGCTATGAACTAAGCTCACCTCCTACATGCCCCCGCATGAAAGAGTGAATGAATAAAAACTTAGAGATTAAGAACTATAAATATAATTTTATTCATGAGTGAAACAAAAGTAAATACTATAGCAAAAAAATTGCATTTATCACTACTATTGGATTACAAGACAATTCCACACAAAACCTAGCTAGCATAGGAATCTAAACTCTACCTTATTTATAACATCAGCATAAAACAAAACTTCATAAATCTAGGACCCTCTAATGTCTAGGATATGACAATATTGAAGATACAAAATAACATCATTTAATATAAGAGTAAGTTGCATTCAATTGGACATGAATTTAGGAGTTCATGACTTCTAGATTTACTCCATAATGGATGATAATCACTTTGACTTATCCCACAAACGTAACTACTGATAACTAGAAGTAATGGAATCATAATGATCTCAAAATGGTCAACCAACTTCTTATCACCACTCATTTTGTTTATGTTGGCTTGTTCTTCCCTTATTGACTCATTATTTCTCTGTAAAAGATTAGTCTACACATGTAAAAATTGTAATATATATCCAAGATACAATTCATAATGAGTTTTTATTAAGTTAGTTTTTCTCTTATCACACTGCCATAGGAAGAATTACACAATCAATGCAAGATAGAAATATATAATATTTCATTCCATATAACTATATAACATATGTTTACAAAATATTCATTCAATCTTAGAAATATTAAAGTGCACGCCCATATAGCAGTATAAACATAGGTAGTTTGAACAAGTCCAACAAAAATTTATAAAGTTTACAGGTCCTTAACCATAAAAACATGGACCAAATAGGCCTTAAATTGGCCTCATCAGCCACATCCTTTTGAAGATGCAAACATTAACCTAGAAGAAAGACCTCAAAATGAATCATAAAACCTTCAATGAGTAGCCTAAAACACAAAAAAACCTCAAATGGTTTCCCCTCAACAACTAGCACCATATCTAGTGCCTTCACATCCCATTATATCCTTTAAACTCTAGTCAAGAAGACCTTTTTAAAGATCTCATAGAAAATAGTGCTAGAATCACTAATTTGGTTGGTAGGTTGCGATCTTCTAATCTTGGCCACCACTCCACCATAGTCAAAACATTAGAAAAAAATAGCCACTAGTGCTAATGACGTGACTAAGGAGGTGAACAAATGGGGTAAATAGATGGATGGATGTCATACATATTATGAAGATGGGTTATCCTATGATAAAGTTAAAGATAAAAACATAAGAAAAGGTGACATGTGTGATATTCTCATTGATCCTAATGATAGCCTCAACCTAGAGGAATGTCCCCTTCATTTCTTATTAATTGGTATGATGATAGGGGCATCAAATAAGATTTTTAGGATAGGTGTTATATGATATTTGACCAACCACATTGTAATGATAATGAGGTGCCCTTATATTTTTTGAGAAAATTATATCACGAGTTTATCATTTCTAACAAGTCAAATTACTTTGACTTCTGCTAGCTCCAGGGTAGAGGGAGGGGATCTACATAGGATAGGCCTGACACATGTATATTCACCTATCTAGAGAAAATGAAGCATCTAGAAAAAATACCTTTGAGATATAACTTATATAGTATCATATTAATAATCCTATGCTACTTATGATTTTTTTGGGATGCTACACCTACCAAAAGATCATTTGGAAGGACTTGGATGAAATCATCGAGGACACCCAAATGAAGAAAGGTAAATATGTTCAATTCCTTTATATTTATTAAAATAGATTATGAAAGAAGATGATTAAATTTCTAGTCTATATTAATGAGTTCACCTGACCTATTTATTGTAAATCTATGTAGAAACAAAGAAGCGATGAATGCACTAGATGTCGCTAATATTCAAGAAGGGGAAGAGGTAGCATTCTCATAATTTATTTCATTTGCATTCTTGTTTGTCCAAAAATATTAGAAACTAGGTTCCTTTTTGAGTGGATGTCATATCATGGATTTTTACACAGGAAATAATCAAAGTTTCACATCATCAATGATTCCTTCTAATATAGTGGGATGACCATCATTGGTATGTATTAGTTCTATATACACAATTTCAACACATGAATTTAAATATGTTTACATGCATTTGCAGTTTCAAACTGATTGTTGTTTACATGAAAGTAATTTATTGTGTTTTACTATTTTGTTCAAGTATACAACATATATTATATTTTTTCATATAGATAAACATCACAATAGGTTCATCAACTGATGTATCTCCTACTGGAATAGGAGTACTAGTTCCATCTTTGGTATGCATTTGTTCTTTATTCCATGCCTCTTGTGTTTTTTTAGTATGTGTTAATTATAATTGATTTTGCATTAATTTTATTAATTTGTGAGTCATCCTCCCCCATAATAGACCCCATTATGATTGGTGGATTCTCTACCTATCCCCTTTTTTAGGAGTTCTACTTGTTCAATTTAGAACCCATTACCCTCATCATTCAACCCTAGCATAGAAGAATGAGATGAAGTGATGAAAAACTAAATAATCAATGTAAATTAAAACCATATTTTAAGTTAATTTCATATTATTTTTGGATAAGATATCTAACTTTGCATTTGAATCATTCTTATGCAGTTGTAGAGTGAGCCATGTCATGGTGCAAGGAAGATTCATTTTTATGATCCCGCTTCATCACAGATTTTCATATATGCATATTATGTAGATATATAATTGTGGTCATTTAATGGGCAATTTTTGTACATTTTCAATATTTGTAGTGTGCATATTTACCTTTACATAGGTGATGCCACATTTTTTAACTATACTTTTGATTTGGCATAAATGTTATATTTTGACATGTACTAGCGATGTTTGATTATGTTTTGTTGGACATGAAACTTGATATTTTATCCTATTTATTCATTATGATATGTATTTTAAATATTCATTTTTGGAACAAGAGTAGTGGTCAAGTTTATGGATGCCATGTAGTATTTTTAATTTTAGATTTGTAATATGTTTGTAATAAAAAAAAAATACTAAATGTTTATAAGCATAAAAAAGAAGGAAAACTTTAAAAATGACAAGATAAGATTGATAATGTTGAATAGATGTACCAATGTCAGGATATGCTAGATGGATTTAGTCTTACAAATGATCTTGATTATAGAAATTAAAATCAAAGAAAATAAATATTGTCAGAGATTTGCCCTTTTTTATTGATTTAATGGATATATATTTTTATGCTCAATGTTGAACATATATGGTTATAAATTGGGTTGTTGAACACATAGAACTCAATATTCAAGAAGGATTCTATATAAAAAATAATCTAGATAATGTTGAATTGATGAACCAATACTAGGATATACTAGATACAAATAGTCTTACTACTGATCTTGATGACACAAATCAAAATCAAAGACCAAATATTGCAATAATTTTGCATTTTCCATTGATTTCATGGTTATTTATTGTTTTTCTCACTGTTGAAGACATATGGTTATAAATTTAGTTATTGAAGAAATATACCTTGATATATAAGAAGGTTTTACTATCACAAATGAGCTTGATAATATTGAATTGATGAACCAATGTCAAGATATAGCAGATGCATTTAGTCTTACAACTATCTTAATAACACAAATCAAAATCAAAGACAAAATGCTATGAGATTTTTGCATTTTTCATTGATTTCATTGTTATATATTGTTATACTCTATGTTGAAGACATATGGTTATACATTTGGTTATCAAAGTCATAGACCTTGATATGTACGAAGGCTTTACTATCGCAAATGAGCTTTGGATGGGTGTGTGAAGCCTAGTGACACCCTTGTTTCTATTGGAATTCATGTTCCACTAGTAGTAAATAAATAATTAGTGTACATGTGGAGAAACTTGTTTGAGTTGTTGGAACCATAAGTCTACTTTGGAACCATGGGTCAAGATATTGTACAAAATTGCATCTATTAATATAATAAAGTTAAGGTGTAACTTCTTTCTTTCTCTATTTTGTTTTCATTGTTCTATTGTTTTCAATATGGTATCGAAGCCATCTTCATCTCAAAAGAAGTTGATGTTGTGAGGATGTAAGTATGGTGCTACTATAATTTTTTTTGTTGTGCAACATTGAAAGATATCTTCCTATTTTTATTTTAGTAATTTTGAAAATGGATATGCCTCTATAAAAAATATAATGGTCAAAATTTTCATACATGGAAAGTAAAAATGAAAATGTAACTAATGAATAACAGTTTTTGGGGCATAGTTAATCCCAATGAAATAATACCTAAAAATGGTAGAAAAGGATTATTTGGCAAAGAATAGATGAGAAAGATAAGTGTATTATTGATCTTGCACTTTTAGATTTGGAATTACACCATGTTGATTTAGAGAAATCATCTAAATAAATTTGGGATAGACTAACTAAGCTTTTTGGAGCCAAAGAAACATATGCAAAATTTCCCTTAAAGTTGGATTTGGGTATGTGCAGGATTATGGTCAACCAAACTATGCTCTTAAGTGGCAATAAAATATTAGAAAATCAAGGTTATGTCAACTTGACCATGCAATTTTCTACTTGTTATTAAATTCATATCAAAAATTTGAGAGAAAAGAATTTCTACCGAATTGAATCTAGTTTCTAAACTACTAGGACTTATCTCTAAAAAATAAAAATTGATTGGTCAAAATTTTGAATTTTAATGCAATATTACAAAAAATTTAGAAAAAAAAAAAAGAAGTCGATGTATGTTTGACCACCTTAGTCAAAATAAAATTATAACATTTTTTAATAATATTCTAGCTATAAGTAGTCGATTCATGCCTAGATGTGACACATATTTTTGGGTATTTTTATTCTAAATAAAAAATTAATAATTAATTTTTGACTTTAGTATTTTTGGAATAAAAATTCTCTTATGTTTGACCACCTTAACTAATTCAAAACTCTACAAAATTCAAATTTTCATTTTTTATCCTTATAGTAGAAGAAACATAGAATGTGATGCATCTTTTGGATTTAAAAAATGTTGTACCATTTGAAAGTTATAGTTGTTTTTCAAGTAGTTGTCAGTTAGCACTTCATATGTAACTCCATTAGAAAATAAGTAATAATTACTTGCTAAACTCATAATTTGAAAAACCTTACATTTATGGAAAGATAAGTATATTCTTAAGAAACCCTTTTCATTTCATCAAATTTTGGTGAAAAAAAGGTCATCAGCTACATGTTTCAAGTAAAAATCACATAAAAATAGCCCAAAAGCACATTTTTAGGATGTTTTTAAAGTTGACCATATAGGTTTGGTATCAAAAGATATAACAGACCTTATAAAGATATTAATTTTTTTCATTTAGTATCATGGTGGGTAGAAAAAAAGTTGGAATAGATTTTGAAATGATATGAGATATTTCACAACTATATATTTTTCAGATTGCCACTTTTTGGCACACCATGATCTTCCACATACCCATCTATTTAGTTTTAAAAAGTTAGATGAAATTACTATGTATAAAAACAACTAGCTAAAGTTGGTGTTGTAATATATAAAGATGATGCTAAATCTGTCCTGATTAATAGTTTTCCTTCAAAATATATCAATGTTGTTTTTTCTCTCAGTCACATGTCTTCACAAAATTTAGAAGATGTGATTTCAAAACTCTTGGTTGAAGAAAAGAGAATAGTGGTAGGGGATTCAAGAGAAAATACTCAAATTATTCATGCATTATACTAAAATAAGAATATGGGAAAGAGAATGTATGGTAAGAATGAAATTGAATGTTTCTATTGTAAAAGGTTTGACATATGGAAATCAATTGTAAAATTTATGCAAATGACCTTCTCAAAGGTAAAATTAAAGAATCAACAAATATATTTGTTCATATTGAATCATCTAATGTTGTTTGTGATGATGACATCATTGAAAATAAAGAAATTAATTTGTTTCAAAGACACCTATACTCTAAAAATAGGAAAGGATTTAGTAGAGGTTAGATAGATGCTCAATACTTTGAGGTGCTAACTGATCAAAGAAATTATACATCATTGGGGTTATGAGATACACATGTATGGATTGGTGTTGAATAGTTTAGGAAGATCTTAAAATTTGGAAGCTTGGAATCATACCTTTTCAAGGGTTATGAGACATTTCATGTGGATATGATGTGTCCAATGGTGTTTCAAAGCTAGATGATAGCTACATGACTGTACCAATAGTTGGAGACAATTTGAGGAAGTCTTGATCCTTTATGACCTATTTTTAAAGTATAATTTCTATAAAATATTTCCTTTAGTTGTCACATTAAGTGGTGGGTTTTGGAATAAAATGATCCATCAATAGTAAATAAATAAATATTACATGTGGGAAACCTTGTTTGAGTTATTGGAAACATAACTTTATTTTAGGTGTGAGTCAAAGAGTTTTAATTTGAATTAATATCTAATTGTAGATGAGTTCGATTTAGGTGTCCATAAGTTTTAGTTAGCTATCAAGTTTAGGTGTGTGTTGTCAATCATGAATTTATTTGTTGTCAATCTAATTAGAAGTCATTTAGTAATGTTGATGAATCAATATATTATATAAAAGTTTTATCAATTATTTAATAAAATTAAGCTAAAAGTTCTTTCCTTCTCTATTTTTCTATTTTTTTCAATAGCTTTTATGATATAGTCTCTAGATCAATTGGCACCACCATGCACCGAAGTGTCCCCAAAATGCACTAGGAACATTATACCTAGCATCTTCTAAGAGTTTTAACTTGGATCTCATGATGGCTATTGGAAAAATTTCATATGGTAGAGGATCATGTTGAAAAAACTTGTTAGGATAAACCATGGATAGAAATTAAAAAACTACATGCAAATATAGCCAATAACATAAAATAATAGATCACACAAAAATGAACAAAAGGCACCAAGATTTAACATGGTTCACCCAATCCTTGGGCTACGTCCACCAAACAGAAAGTTTGATCTTATTACAATCCAGTAATTACAACTTGATTATAGTTTGTAATCCCTTACAGCTTAATGCTACTACAAGAAGTAATTTTGCATCACAACATGATGAAAATACCCAACCCTAAACCCTTTTATACAAGTATTAAACTGCTTTGGGGTTATAACATGTCGGCCATAAATTAGCCATAACTTTAGTGGCAAATCTACAAATGGTGAATCTATGAATAATATGTACAGTACTTTCTTGATCAGTCACCATAATCTAACAAAACTTACAATATCTTATCTGAATTTTGAAAGATTCCAAATGGATTTGATTTGGCACAACATTTCTTGATGCCAAAACTTGTAATGTTATACAGTGAATTGGTGTAACATTGCATATATTTCTAATTATTCATTGTGGACTCAAGCTGACTTTTCTATTAGCTCTTGATTTGTGGGTCAACCCCTAGTGACACCCTTGTCTTAGCCATGAAGTCTCTTGAATAATCATGACCACCGTACACCAAAGTATCCCCAAGGTGCACTAAGCACATTTCAACTTCTATCTTATAAAGGTCATAACTTAGATCTAGTGAGGGCTATCAAAAAACTATTATATGGTTGAGGACCTCCTTGATGAACCCTATGGTAACCTATGTCTATTGTGAGAAATTCAAAATGGATTTGATTTGGCACAAAATTCTCACTTTATGTTGAAAGTTACAGTATCACTGAGTGAATTAGAGTAACATTGCATATCTTTCCAACTATTAAGTGTGACATCAATTTTCGATTTCATCAGCTCCATATGGGTGGGTGAACCCTAGTAACACCCTTTTCTTGGTCATAGAATCTCTAGAACAATTGTGATCACCATGCACTAAACTTTCCTAATGGTCCACTGAGAATGTTTCAGTTGTCATCTTCTAAGGGTCATAACTTAGAGCTCATTAGGACTATTGACAAATTATCAAATGGTAAAGGTCCATCTTCAAAAACCTAAAAATAACCTATCTTGTTTCTATGATTTTCCAAATGAAATTTATTTTGCATACCATTCTCGCTTGATGCAAAAAATTTTAACTTTACTTAGCAAATTGGTGTAATACTACATCACTTTTCAACCATTCATCATGTCATCAATTCAAATATTCTATTAGCTTTGGATGGATGGGTGAACCCTAGTGACATGATATTTTCTTCCACAAGGTCTTTAGAATAATTGCAACCACCATGCATCAAAGTGTTCTGAAGGTGCACAAATGATGTTTTAGCTTCCATCTTCTAAGTTTCATAACTTGGAGTTCATGAGGGATATCAACAAACTATTAGATGGTAGAGGAACATGTTGAAAAACCTTATAATTTAACCTATCTCATTTCTAAGATATTCCAAAGGAATTTGATTTGGAACAACATTCTCACTTGATGCCAAAAGTTATAGAGTTACTTAGTGAATGGTAGACCATACAGTGGTAGACCATACATGTGGATATGAGATTTCAATGAAAGAATGGTACACCATACAACTATATTAACAAAAAAAAAAACACTACTGATAGAACTACACACCCCATCAAATACTTAGTTTCCAACAGTTGTCACAGAAAGTTTAATGGAATCATACATAACTACATACTTAAAACCAAATACTTATACATATATTTGTTACCATGGGAATAAGATCATATTCAAGTGACAAAATTTATCTACAAAATTTGGCATAAGAATATGCACATGTATTTTTACAAATTTTCTATACAAAATTTTGTTGATCTCATATTGGTTTTGACAAGTGAGTGTCAACAAACTTAAGTTATTTACTTAGTTCATACCAAACTAGTAGTACATGCCAAGCCATAGTGATTGTTGAGCCACTCATGTACCGAGTCACTCAAGTGTCGAGAAGATGGTAAATGCCAAGTGACATATGATTCAAGTAAATAGTGGATGCCGAACAATATAGGTGTCGAGTCATAGCATAAAGATTAGCATAAAGACTTCAGATGCTGAGTGACACAATTTTGAAATATTTATTTGTAATGGCACAAACAATTATGTAAACCTTTTTTGAGCCAACTTAAGATTGTATTACAATATTTTGGAAATAATGACGAATCTCTAGTTGGATTCCCTATGCAATTACATGTAGCTAATCAGAAAATGGGAAGGATTAAGTGGAAAAATGGATGAATCTTAGCTGTAGATTCATACCTAACCCTAAGTCACTAAGTCTTCTTAAGGAGGAAAATCCCTAAACTCTCTACTAGATAAATGAGTGTGTGTAAGGAATTGAAGGAGTGAAGAGAGAAGTTTGCATGCACAAACAAAGCATTCATGGTGGCTTAGAAGTTATGAAGTGAAACTACATTGCAAAATTAGTTAGAGAATAATAGAGGATATAGAAAAGGATCCAAGAAAGAGACATTTGATTTAGAAGGATCAAGAAGACAAGTGTTTAGAGGTGATCTATTATCAGGAAAGTAAGTGCTAACTATAGGATCAAAGTTGAGACATTCTAACAGGTGATTTTAGTCAAAATCTCTTAACATAGTAGTCCTAACAGGCTATATGAAATCCTTTAATAGGGTGCTTAATTAGTTGTGAGTTAAATTCCTTTACCAAGGCACACTTCTAATAGGGTGTTGAAATCCTCCAACAAGGTGAGACCTAATAGTCTTTGTACGAATTTAACAGGGCAGACCTCTCATAGGGTAGATCATGACTCATGATCAAAACATTGTAGCCTTCATTGGATACACTTTATTACTATAGTATTGAAGATTTGTGGGTGTCATCCCCACCCCAGTTTTACCTTCTCATTCGAGGGTTTTTGGGTAATCATATCTGGTGTCATATTTCTATGATGGCTTATGTGTTTACATGATTTAGATGTATATTCTTTACATGTTATTCTAGTTTAATCATTGAATATATGAGAAGGATGTGTGGTGAAATTTTTATGCATCCAAGTTTAAACTATTGATTCACCCCCCACCTTCTCCCCTAGAAGTTTACTTTCCCTATCATAATTCCAACAATTGGTATTGGAGCCTTGTTCTCTGAAAGAGAAGCTTTGTAGCTTTAAGGAAAGATCTTAGAATGGAAGTCTACAAGTTGGGAAAGAGTATTGAGAATTAGGAGATTGAAATACATTCCATTCTACATCAACTAAATCAACCAAGACTAGATTCAAAGAACTCCTTGAAGAGAAGGAAGGAAATTTCTATTGCAGATAATGACACACAATACAAAGAGATAGACATTACAAAGCTATTTGTACATGGAGACTCTAATGAATTTGATGTAGCAGTTGTAGATCTAATGGAAAAGAATGGAGCCCAAGCTAAGGAAATTAGAAATCTCAAGTTACAGAAAGAATCACAAGCTATACTACTATGTGAAGTGGTTGAAAAAAAGAAGAAATCCATAAAATACAAAGCCATAATTGAAGAAGACAAAATAATTTTGGCCAATAGACTCAAAGAAAAATTATCAAAATTAAACAAGATTTCTAAAATGCAATTGGATACTTTAAGTCAAATGATGAATGCCAACTATTAGTTGAATGTCAATAACTTTGAGATAACTACATTGAAGTTGAAAAATGAACAACAACAAAGTGACCTAAAGAAAGAAAAGGAATTTTTTTAAAGTTTCAACAAGCCAAATGAAGCCATCAAATACTTTGAGAATTATTGAGATCCCTTGGATCTAATAATGATACATTTGGATAGGGATAAACAAGTATTGAAGAAGAAGAGTCATCCAAGAGTGAAAAAGAAAGGAATAAGAAAAGGTAAGAACTCCAAACCTACTTGTCATAATTGTGGTAACAAAGGATGTACTATTAATATGTACAGGATCAAGACTACAAATTAGAATATCAAGCCTAAGAGCATGGTTCACTACCATAAGTGTAACAAGCAAGGTCATCAGACACATGAATGTAGAACTAGGACCATGCACACACAAAGATTTGAATATTATTACTAAAACTATCAAAATTATGGACATAGAGCTTTTTAATGTAGATCAAAACCCATGTCATCATCAAATAGGCAAGAAAAGGCAAGGAACAATGGTAACTCTTACAACTTGGATTATAAGACAAAATAGAGATATCATTATTGTCAAGAATATGGACATGTTCCTAAGAATTGTATTTGGACACACTTCAGCAGTAACTACAAAAGGTGATTAAGTCAAACCACATGTTTTAGCTATTTGAAGATTGGTCACTTTAGTAGATACTGTCCAACTAGGTCAAAGCCACCAAGTTGTGAATTTGATAAAGGTAAAGGTAAGGCAAATGTTAAACACATCAGAGATGAGATGAATAAGACATGGAAAAAGAAGAATGGTTGTAGCACATTAAATGGAGAAAGGATCACTTCACCCAATGGGTCAAGGGATCAAACCTCATCAAAATAGGCAATTAAAAGGTATGTGGGACTGATATTTAAAGGCTATATCATACATCAGTTCCAAAGGAATCTACTACTAAAAAGACTACATTACCATGAATAAAGATCCAAGATGTTGATAGGAATCCAAGATAAATTTTTGAGTTTTCCATGTTTTCGTAGAACATGAAGTATTTCCTATGTGTGTCAAGTGGAATGCTAGAAGATGTCAAGCTAGTAGTTTGGTTTGTTGATGTTGAGCTCGTAGTGGTTTTTGAGTGATGGAAATGTCAATAGATGTCAAGTGAGCTTGAAATTGGTTGATGCCAAGCTTACAACTATGTAAGCACTTACCATTTATTGTAGGGTTTTCAAAGGGTATTTGATCAATTTTAGCTCATTTCACATAATTTAAAATTTGAGAAATAGTGAGAAAAGAAGAAGGTGATTTGGAAATCCATTCCAAGTAGTTGTAAAATATTTTAGTAGCAATTCTACACCATCTTGACAAATCTCGCAAGGTATTTATCAAGAGCTGAGATACACAGTTTAAATTTTGTAAATCCAAGTTTCTCATTATGGTGTCTAGCTCAAAGAATGTAGAAGGAAAGGAAGTTTTGAATCTTTAGTTAGTGAGTAATTAGATCAAGCAACCCATTTTCAAGGCTATTAATATTTCATAGGAGCAAGACCCTTCTAGTGCATTGTTGATGATTCCACCGAAGGTGATAATAGTGCAAGATGTAAGAAAATGCCATAATTATAAAATTGGTAGCATTGGTGACATGGGGATTAGGGATGCATACAATAGGTTGTTTGATAATGGAAATATCAAAATTACTAAGAGAATAATCCATAGGGTTACTGGTTATCCAACCCTAGACTAGCCTAAGACACTTAGAAGTGATTCTAAGGAAGTGATTGAGAAGAATACTAGAGCTATCTTGAACAAGAAAGGCATGCCAATAGATACAATCAATAATCCTCTAATAGAATTTGTTTTAAGGGTAATATCACACAAGTTATATCAATGTAGTAGATTAAATAGTGTGCCCTATATAGTTGTGGATGTGAGATACAATATTGTTAAGTAAGATCATATATATGATCTAGCAAAGCTACAATTACAACAATTCATGGAGAACCTTGGAGCAATCAGAAAAACTAAGAGTGAAAAATGTAAATTTGGTTCCATATTAATTTTTATATTTTTTTTTGTACAAAACAAATTACCCTCACTTGGAAATATGGGATGGAAAACCAACAAATCAGTAGTAGTATAGATTGGTCAGTACATTGAGTAGCTAGGAGAGAATTTTGAATCTTTGATGACAAGTTACTTTGAAGACTTCAAGAAGTCAATGAAGGAAATATTGAGAATTCTAGTATCCTTAGTTAAGAAACACTATGATGATGTATTTTTTCTTGTGGATGCTAATTATACATTTGTATAAGCTTTTACTCCAAGGGTGAGATGGTTCAGACCCTTAGGTTATGAAATCAATGTAGACGAAGCCTCAACAACTATAAAATCTTTACTGGTAGAAGAGGTAGATAAAATTTCAAGGGTTTTTGGAAGTTATGAGATGGTAAATTCCAAGATTAAAATGGAATTGAAGATTAATTCATCTTTGAAAAAAATGAGAGGATACTAAAGAAGTTGAAAGCTAAGTTTGGAGAGGGTGTCAATAAGGAAGAAGAAGAAGAAGAAGAGGATGAAGAGGAAGAAGAAACACAAGGTGTGGAAGAAGACCAAGAAGAGGAGGAGACTAAAGGTGCTAAGGGAGAAGAAGCAAAGGAAGTACCAACTCCTATTGAGACAAAGAAGAGGAAGGTCAAGAAACAACATGTGGCAAGGGCTACGAAAATTGTTAAGCCAAGTTAGCCTAAGCCCACTTTACCTACCGCAAGATCCAACACACATGCAACTACACAAAAGGCTAGGGAAAAGATTAAATAGAACAAGGAGTTCAAGAGTAGAGGAGACCAAGAAGGAAGTATGTTGCACAAGAAAATTTTGAAGAGGAGAAAACAAAGCTAGATGACAACAACCAATTTAAGGTGGCGAGTCACACCCCTCTTTCATATCTTGATAATAATGTGAAAATGTTAGAAATAGTGTAGATCTATCAAGATTTGGTCATGTTGATTTTGATAATTTGGGTAAAGTAGAGAAAAACCAAGTGAAGGAGGCCATATATGCCATGATAGAAAAATTCAAGACAACTCCACTAGAGATTGCCAACTCTATGCCTAAGAGTCTATATGAAAGAGTTGAGCAAAAATGGCATTATTTTCTAGACTTGGAGAAACAAACTAGAAAAGAATCTCTAGTGCAAGTGATGCCTAAATTGAAAAAGGAACAAATTGTTAAGGCTATAAAGAAATATGAAATTAGGTTCACACCTAAATATAGAGCCTTCAATATTTTGCAAAATAACATTGAGGATGCTATCAAGAAGTCCACATAGATGTGGAAACTTACTTATGGTTTGACTATAGTTAACGAAGGATGATGAAGAAGATGATGAAAAAGATAACAAAGTTGGTGGAGGAAAAAAAATGCAAGTAAAGGACAAGGAAACAACTAAGCCAGCTAGAAGAATAGAGTGTGCAAGACACACAATTGATGAATGTTAGTCCTCCACATGTCACAAGTCAGACTACTAAGATAATAAATATCAAGGATGTTTCTAATTCATCATATCAAAACATCAATCCCCTTTTTGAAGATGATTTAAAGAAGATCTTAGATTAGTCTACACTATAGGGAAAACTTTGTGACAATGATGTTTTGGTCAGTATGGATGAGCTATAGAATTCAGTGACTGATGTTGCAAGGAATAAGCTAAATCCACAAGAACCACCTTTTATCATCCCTTTAGTCACTAATGTAAACCTTTTATTCAAATGCAAAAAGATGAATCTAACAAGGTTGATACAACTGCCAAGATTGATACTATAGAGAAGAGCACAATGGGAGCACAAGTTGCTATTATAGAAGTAGCTTAGATAGACTTATTTGTACCTATAGCACAAGGTGTATGTTAGGTTATTGTGGTAGAATAGGAAAAGCCTAAAGAGAGTGAAATGACACCACAAATAAAGCAGAAAACTACCATCCAAGCCCTAGTAACCTTACTAGTATCTAGCAGTCCATCAAGTCATACTCTTCAGAAGCTGAGCACATATGCAACTCCATTGCTGATCTCAATGCCAGGCTCAAGTTCATCAAAGGCTAAGGAAGTGATTAAATATGGAGATGTGAGCCTCAATAAATAATTTTTTCTACCCAAGTTGGATTATGATACCATGACTATAGAACATATGGACATATTGCAACAACCCCTAGCAAGGAAAAAGCATCAATAAATTCTTAGAAGGGAGCACAGGTAGAAGGAGGCAATGAAAGATATTAAAGACATATTTTAAGATGTACCTAGCCTAGAAACTCCTATTGAGACAAAGCCACTAATGGACCAACTAACAGATATAGTGGAGAATGTTAGTAATGAAGACCAAGATACAAATGCTAAGTTATTAGAATGGTCAAAAAAGAAATTTCAAAACAAGGTAAATGAAAAGATATTTGGTGACATAGCACTAACACAAGTTGCATTAGAAAGTAAGGTTGAGGATATGAAGAAGGTACTTGAGAACATGTTCTCATTGTACACTAAATTATGAAATCCAACACTCTTCACCTAAGAGAATAGAAGTCATATTCTGAGTCTAGAAAGCCAAATTTTTGCATCAGGTGCAACACTACCAATGAATCCAGCTCAGAGTGAGAAGAATTTTAAGTCATTGCTTCAAACATAGAGTTAGTAAGTAGTATTGATAGTAGATGAGGTTGACATAAGGGCCAAAATAACTAGCCTCCAAGAATCTCTCACACCCCATATAGAAATATTGCATAAGGAGCTAGACTATGCTGAAACCTTAATGAAGAAAGATCCCAATCTTTCTACCTTAGATGGTCTAGTTCACCTTGCTTCCAAGCTAGAAATCTAAATCAATTCATTGGATGTAGCATGTGAGAACTAGGATTTAGCTCTTAAGATGATATTGGATGTTGATAAATCCTTTCTAGACAAACACACAATAGGTGTATAGCCCATTTGACATAAGTGTCAAAAAGGGGGAGAGAAAACAAAAAAACAAGGGGAGAATAAAATAAAGGGAGAGACATATTTTTTAGAGAGAATAAGAACAAAGGGGGAGAATGAGAATGAAATAAGAGAATGGGGAAGAATAATCAAAGAGAGAGAAGCATAAAAAACATGAAGTACCAGATGGAAGAGTATTAGGGAGACAGTGTATGGAGTCAAAGTGTATCAACAAAGACACATTTACTTAGTAGGAGTACCAAATTATTGATACAGAACAAACATATCATCTTAGGGGGAGTTATCAATTTTTAAGGTATCTAAATGATTACAAAATTTTGAAATTTTGAAGTTTTGTATATAAGCCAAGTTGAGATATGTTATGCTCCTAAGATTAATGATGATAATGCATACTCACGTGTTTTTGACACTCATTTTAAAGGGGGAGATCATTGATCTCAAATTGGTTTTGACAAGTGAGTGTCAACACACTTAATTTATTCACTTAGTTCATACCAAGCTAGTAGTACATGCCAAGCACAACATGTATATATTAAACCATGTCGAGTCATAGTGAGTGTCGATCCACTCATGTGCCAAGTCACTCAAGTGTTGAGTAGACAGTATATACCGAGTGACATAGGAGCCAAGTAAACAATGGATGCTAAGAAATACAGGTGCCAAGTCATAGGAAAAGGATTAGTGTATGTTGAGCATCTTAGACTTTAGATGCTAAGTGAAATAGTTTTGACATGTTTGTTTGTAATGGCACAAACAAATATATAAACCATTTTTGAGCCAAATTAAGATTGAATTAAAATAGTTTGGAGATAAGAACAAATCTCTAGTTGGATTCCCTATGCAATTACATGTAGCCAATTAGAAAATGGGAAGGATTAATCAGTAAAATGAATGAATCTTAGCCATAGATTCATACCTAACTCTCAATCACTAAGTCTTCTTGAGGAAACACCTTAAACTTTTTAGTAGATAAATGAGCATGTAAGGAATTAAAGGAGTGAAGAGAGAAGTTTCCATGCACAAATAGAGTATTCATGGTGGCTTAGAAGTCATAAAGTGAAACTACATTGCAAAATCAATTAATGCAAAGTACAGGATAGAAAAAAGGATAGAACAAAGGGACATCTAATACAAAATCATCAAGAAGACAAGTATTTATAGGTGATCTATTATCAAGGAAGCAAGTTATCACCATAGGATCAAAGCTAAGACATTCTAATAGGTGATTTCAATCAAAATCTCTTAACAGAGTAGTCCTAATAGACTGTATGAAATCCTTTAATAGGGTGCTTACTTAGTTGTGAGTTAAAGTCCTTTATCAAGGCACACTTCTAATAGGGTATTGAAATCCTCTAACAAGGTGACACCTAATAGTCTTTTTAAGCCTTTAATAGGGTAGACCTCTCATAGGGTAGATGATGACTCATGATCAAAACATTGTAGCCCTCATTGGATACACTTTATTACTATAGTAGTGAAAATTTGTGGGTATCATCCCCACCCCAATTTTACCTTCTCATTGCAAGGTTTATGGCTAATAATATTTGGTGTCATACGTGTATGATTGATTATATGTTTAGATGATTTAGATGTATATGATTTACATTTTATTTTAGTTTACTCATTGAATGTATGAGATGGATGTGTGGTGAAATTTTTATGGGTCCAAGTGTAAACTATTGATTCACACCCCCAACCTCTTAGAAGTTTACCATTCCTATTGTAATTCCAAAAAATTTGGCATCTAAATATGAACATGTTACATTTTTACAACTTTTCTATATAAAATTTGGCATATGAATATGAACAAATTACATATTTATAACTTTTCTATACAAAATTTGGCATCTTAATTTACACGTGTTACATTTCTTCTTAGTTTATATATACAAATTTTCGCATGTAAGTATGTAGATGATAGAAAATTAGTTACAAAATTTCACATAATGTATATACAAAATTTAGATAATTATTCTACTGGATATTGTAGAATCATTCTTTTGGATGATGCAAAATCAATCATGACAACCTTCTGGATCAACACTAACTCTTAGTGTGTCAAGTATTGCCTTAGGATCTGATATAAGAACTTTCCACAAATTCTTGTTAAGAGGTCTACCATGGTATTTTATCAACTAAATATTTTATGTAATATTAAGGTTATAGAAATGAAGAATATGTCTATGTGTCTTAAAATCGTGAAACAATCAAGCATTATAATTACTAATAGGGTACCTACATTTGATTAAACCATATAAGTTAATGCCAATATTAATACAACTAGTATCATAACATCACTTTTTTCTTAGTGTTAATGAAACTAGAAAAATTATTAAGAACCTTCTAAGCTGAGTGTCTGGGATGACAGTGGATCCTATTGGTTAATCAGTACACTCACCATTAGTGGTTGTAGTTATCATTTCTTTATGGCTTCAATATAACAATATAAAAATAAATCTTTCCCTTCTTCATTATTCTCATCTATAATAATTTCACATGTACATGACCCATTTTTAATGTACATGTCCATATATTAGTATCAAAAATAGTGGAGAGTGTAATTTTAAAGAAGTATTAAATTGCAAGATTACTAGTATCAGCTAAGTTAAATATGTTGTCAAAATAAGCTAATACTTTAGTCTAGCTCAATTGTAGTTCTCTAGTGATTTCATATGAATCAAGAGGTTTCCAAGGTCTATAAGACCAATTCTTAACTCATTGTCTTTATTCACATTCATCCCATAAAAAATGCATTCATGCAGAGAAAAAGTATATGAGGTGTCTAGTATAAATTGCTAATGATACCATATTTGAACTTCTAAAAGAATGCATTTAAATTGATCCTATTAGGATTCAATAGATCTAGAAAAATATATGAATAAATAGTTAAATGTAGAAACAAAAGAAGAAAACTATAAGAACACATATAACACACAGATTTAATGTGGTTTGCAAAAAACTTGGGCTATGTCCACCTACACAGTTGTCCAACCTTTCTTATTATCTAGTGATTATAGTACAAACACTTATAGCTCAATATTGCTGCAAGAACAACCTATCTCATTATACATCACATTACACCAATCCCTAACACTAAGCTATCTTATATAATATATTCTTGCTTTAGGGTTACAATATGCCTATCTAAATAAGGTACGATAAAATAGGAGTAGAATTTACAATACTTCTCTAATCAATCACCAAAAACTAACAATCTCCCTCTTGGGGACAGATTGAACTCCACCCTAGACAACAATCTCCCACTTGGAGACTGGTCCTATAGCAATACCACTACCACATGGGGCTCCCACTAGATAAAGGCATTTGTTGTGTATTAACTGCATGATCATTAGTGAAGTAGCTAAATAGAAGATGGTCAAGAAACCAACTTATCCTTGGGGATTTTTTTTCATGAACATGTCTATAGGTTTATCACTTGTGTGAATCTTTTCAAGCGGTAATTGGTCATCCTTCAAAACAAACCATATAAAATGGTACCTAAGCTATATGTGCTTTTTCCTTGAATGAAAAGAAGAATTCTTTACAAGATGAATGGAACTCTAGCTATTACTATACAATGGGTGATCTTCCTACTTTTGACCCAATTCCTCTAGAAAATGTTGTAACCAAATCATCTCCTTAGTAGCTTCCATAGCAACTAAATGCTCAACTTTGGTGGTTGAAAGTGCATTAACCTTTTGTAATCTAGAAATTCAAGTAATTGTAGTACCCCCTATAGTTAAAACATACCTTATAGTACTCCTCCTTATATCAACATCTCCTGCTAGATCAAAGTCAACAAATCCACTCATAGTAGAATCGGATCCTATGAAACATAATGCCTTTCTAGTAGTACCTCTAAAATATCAAAGTATCCATTTGACAGCACTCCAATGTTCCATACTTTGATTACTCATATACCTATTGACAACTTCCACTGCATGAACAATATATGGCCATGTGCATACCATTGCATACATTAGACTACCAACTACTGATGAATATGGGATGTTAGAAATTTTATCTACCTCTTCATATGCCTTTGGGCACATTTCCTTAGTTAATCTAAAATGACTTGCCAAAGGTGTACTAATTGCTTTTGCATCCTATATATTAAATCTTTTCAACACCCACTTTATATACTCACTTTGGGAAAAATTCAAGGTTCTATTTTTCCTATCCCTTGTGATCCTCATACCAAGGATTTTCTAAATCCTTCATACAAAATGACCTTGCTAATTTCTATTTAATTTCATTTATTTGTTGCATATTAGACCTAGAAACAAGCATGTCATGAATATAGATTAACAAAATAATGTAATTTCCCATTATCCAATCTCTTAAAATATACACAGTGATCAAAATGACATGTATGGTAACCTTGTTCAGCCATGAAACTATAAAATTTTAAATACCATTTTCGGGGTACTTTCTTTAGGCCATACAAACTCTTCCTTAACCTACACAACAAAATCTCCTTAACCTTGACCTCATATCCCTCTAGTTGTTGCATGTAAATTTCCTCCTCCAAATCGCCATGGAGAAAGACTATTTTCACATCTAGTTGTTCAAGATGCAAGTCATCTATAATAACAAGACTTAGTACATTTTAAAGTGAATTCATTTTTATAATAGGGGAGAATATTTCATCAAAATCTATACCCTTTTCCCATACAAAACCTTTTACCACAAGTCTAGCCTTATACCTTTTTCCTTCCTCCATCTTCCTCCTTTAGCCTATAAACGCATTTGTTAGAAAAAGGACATTTTCCTTTAGGTAAATGGACTAAGACCCAAGTCTTATTTTTAAACTGGGATTATAAGACAAAATATAGCTTTCATTATTTTCAAGAATATGGACATGTTCTTGAGAATTGTATTAGGACACACTTCAGTGGTAACTACAAAAGGTGGTTAAGTCAAACCACATATTATAGCTATTTGAAGACTAGTCACATCAATAGATATTGTCCAACTAGGTCAAACACATCAAGTTTCAAATTTGATAAAGGTAAAGGTAAGGAAGATGTTGAACACATCAAAGATGAGATGAATAAGACATGGCAAAAGAAGGTAGGTTGTAGCACATCAAATGAAGAAGAAATCACTTCACCCAATGGGGTAGGTGATTAAACCTCATCAAATTAAGCAATTAAAAGGTATGTGGGACTCATATTTAAAGGCTATATCATACATCAATTCCAAAGCAATCTAGTATTAAAAATACTACATTAGCATGAATAAAGATGCAAGATGTTGTTAGGAATCAAAGATAAATCTTTGATTTTTTCATGTTTTTGCCAAGCATGAAGTATTTCCTATGTGTGTCAAGGTGGAATGCTAGAAGATGTTGAGCTAATATTTTGGCTTGTTGATGTCAAGCTCATAGTGGTTGCTGAGTGATGGAAATATCAATGGATTTCGGGTGAGCCTAAAATTGGTTAATGTCAAGCTTACAACTACGTAAGAAATTACCATTTACTATAGGGTTTTCAAAGGGTATTTGATCAATTTGAGCTCATTTCACATCATTTAAAATTTGAGAAAGAGCGAGCAGAGAAGAAGGAAATTTGGAAAGCCATTCCAAGTAGTTGCAAAATATTTTAGCAACAATTATACACCATCTGGACAGATCTCACAAGGTATTTATCAAGAGCTGAGCTACACAGTTTAAATTTTGTAAACCCAAGTTTCTCATTATGGTGTTTAGTTCAAGGAATGTAGAAGGACAAGAAGTTTTGAATTTTCAATTAGTGAGTAATGAGATCAAGAAACCTATTTTCAAGGCTATTCCTAATACTGGATGCAAGAAAGACCCTTCTAGTGCATTGTTGATGATTCCATTGAAGGTGATAATAGTGCAAGATGTAAGAAAAATCTATAACTATAAAATTGGTAGCATTGGTGACATGGAGATTAGGGATGCATACAATAGGTTATTTGATAATGGCGTTTTGAAGGAATAATTCAAAATCATTGAGAGAAAGGGATTTACTTGAGCCCTAGATTTTTCAAGTGTATTTAAGACAAAGTGGATTAGGATAGTGCTTAGTCAAATCCATTATGGTTCATTATGGCTAGAAAATGGACCTATCAAAATTACTAAGAGAATAATCCATAGGGTTACTACTTATCCAACCCTAGATTGGTCTAAGACACTGAGAAGTGATTCTAAGGAAGTGATTGAGAAGAATACTGGAGCTGTCTATAACAAGAGAGGCATGACAATAGATACAATAATTGATTCTTTGATAGACTTTGCTATAAGGGTAATATCACACAAGTTCTATCAATCTAGTAGATTAAATAGTGTGCCCTATATAGCTATGGATGTGAGATACAAGATTGTTAAGTAAGATCATATATATGATCTGGCAGAGCTACAATTACAAAAATTGATGGAGAACCTTGGAGTAATTAGAAAAACTAAGAGTGCATAATGTAAATTTGGTTCAATATTAATTTTTATGTTCTTTTATGTAAAAAACACATTCCCCTCATTTGGTAATGTGGGAAGGAAAACCAACAGATCAATAGCAGTATAGACTGGTGAGTACATTGAGCAGCCAGGAGAGAATTTTGAATCTTTGATAACAAGTTACTTTGAAGATTTCAAGAAGTTAATGAAGGAAAGATTGAGAATTCCTATATCCTTTGTTGAGAAACACTATGATGATGTACTTTTTCTTGTGGATGCTAATTATACATTTGTATAAATTGGTACACCAAGGGTGACATGGTTGAAACCTTTAGGTTATGAAATCAATGTGGATGAAGCCTCTGCAGCTATAAAAACTTTACTCGTAGAATAGGTAGATAAAAATGTAAAGGTATTTGGAAATTATGAGATGGTAAAGTCCTAGATCACCATGGAATTGAAGACTGAATCAGCTTTGAATAAAAAGGAGAAGATAGTAAAGAAGTTGAAAGCTAAGTTTGGAGAGGGTGTCAAGAAGGAAGAAGAAGAAGAAGAAGAGGATGAATAGGAAGAAGAAACCAAAGCACAAGCACCTCTAGCTTTGACACAAGGTATGGGAGAATGCCAAGAAGAGGAGGAGACTAAAGGTGCTATGGGAGAAGAGGTTGAGGAAGCACCAACTCCTATTGAGCCAAAGAAGAATAAGACCAAGCAACAACATGTGGCAAGGACTAAGAAATTGTTAAGCCAAGTTAGCATAAGCCCACTGCACCTACCACAAGAGCCAACACATGTGCAACTATAGAAAAGGCCAAGGAAAAGACTAAACAAATAGAACTAGGAGTTCAAGGGTAGAAGATACCAAGAAGGAAGTATGTTGCACAAGAAAATTTTGATGAGGAGAAAACAAAGCTAGATGAAAAAAACCAATTTAAGGTGGTTAGTCACAGTCCTATTTCAGATCTTGATAATTTATGTGCAAATGTTAGAAATAGTGCAGACCTATCAGGATTTGGTCATGTTGATTTTGATAATTTGGGTAAAGTAGAGAAAAACCAAGTGGAGGAGGCCATATATGCCATGATGGAAAAATTCAAGACAACTCCACTAGAGATTGCCAACTCTATGCCTAAGAGTCTATATCACAGAGTTGAGCAGAAATGGCACTATTTTCTAGACTTGGAGAAACAAATTAGAGAAACATCTCTAGCCCAAGTGATGCCTAAATTAAAAAAGGAAGAAATTTCTAAGGATGTAAAGAAATATGTAGTTAGGTTCACACCTAAATATTTGGCCTTCAATATTTTGCAAAATAACATTGACGATGTTATCAAGAAGTGCACACAGATGTGGAAACTTACTTATGGGTTGACTATAGTTAAGGAAGGAGAAAAAGAACCCATTGAAGTAGAGGATGATGAAGAAGATGATGACAAAGATAATAGAGTTGGAGGAGGAACAAAGATGCAAGTAGAGGACAAGGCAACAACTAAGCCAGCCAGAAGAATAGAGTCTACAAGACACACAATTGATGAATGTTAGTCCTCCACATGTCACAAGTGAGACTACTAATATAATAAATATCAAGGATGTTTCTAATTCATCATATTAGAACATCAATCCCCTTACTAAAGATGAGTTAAATAAGATCTTAGATCAGTCTACACTATAGGCCAAACTTTGTGATAATGTTGTTTTGATTAGTATGGATGAGCTACAAAATTCAGTGATTGATGTTGCAAGGAATAAGCTAAATCCACAAGAACCACCTTTTGTCATCCCTCTAGTCACTAATGTACAACCTTTGATTCAAATTTCAAAAGATGCATCTAAAGATGTTGATACAACTACCAAGATTGATACTATAGAGAAGAGCATAGTAGGAGTAGAAGTTGTTATTATAGAAATAGGTCTAATAGACTTATCTATATCTATAGCACAAGGAAAAGGTGTAAGTCAAGTTATTGTGGTAGAATAGGGAAAGCCTAAAGAGTGAGATGACACCACAACTAAAGGAGAAAAATACCACCCAAGCCTTGGTAACCTTACTAGTATCTGGTACTCCATCAAGTCATACTCTTCAAAAGCTAGGCAAAGATGCCACTCGATTGCAAATCTTAGTGTTGAGCTCAAGTTCATCAAAGGCTAAGGAAGTCATTCAATATGGAGATGTGAGCCTCAATGAAGAAATTTTTCTACCCAAGTTGGATTATGATACCATGAGTATGGAATGGATGGGCATATTGCAACAAGCCCTAGTAAGGAAAAAGCATCATGAAAAGCTTAGAAGGGAGTAGAGCAAGAACTAGGCACTGCAAGATATTAAAGACATCTTTTAAGATGTATTTAGCCTGCCAACTCCTATTGAGACCAAGCCACTAATGGACCAATTGATAGATATAGTGGAGAAGGTTAGTAATGAAGACCAAGATACAAATGCTAAGTTATTAGAATGCTCATAAAAGAAGTTCCCAAACAAGGTAAATGAAAAGATATCTAGTGACATAGCACTAACACAAGTTGCATTGGAAACTAAGGTTGAGTATATAAAGAAAAAGAAGGTACTTGAGAACATGTTCTCATTGTACACTAAATTATGCAATCCAATACTCTTCACCCAAGAGAACAAAAGTCATATTATGAGTCTCAAAAGCCAAATTTTTGCATCAGGTGCAACATTACCAATTAATCTAGCTCAGAGTGAGAAGAATTTTAGGAAATTACTTCAAACACAGAGTCATTTAGTGGTATTGATAGTAGATGAGGCTGACATAAGGGTGAAACTTTCTAGCATCCAAGCATCTCTCACACCCCATATAGAAATATTGCTTAAGGAACTAGACTATGCTGAAACCTTAATGAAGAAAGACCCCAATCTTTCTACCTTATATGGTCTAGTTCACCTTGTTGCTGAGCTAGCAATCCAAATCAATTCATTGGATGTAGCCTGTGAGAACTAGGATGTAGCTCTTAAGAAGATATTGGATGTCCATAAATCCTTTTTGGAGAAACACACAATAAGTCTATGGCCCATTTGACATAAGTGTCAAAAAGGGGGAGAGAAAAAAAAAAAACCAAGGGGAGAATAAGATAAAGGGAGAGACATATTTTTTAGAGAGAATAAGAAAAAAGGGGGAGAATGAGAATGAAAAAAGAGAATGGGGAAGAACAAGCAAAGAGAGAGAAGCATAAAAAACACAAAGTATTAGATGAAATATTATCAACAAAATAGTTCATGAAGTCAAAGTGTATCAACCTTTGTACCTTCAGCTACTACTAATGAACCTTTAGTTACCTTGCAAACTTTATTTGTAAACATGACTACACAACCTTCACTACCTAGTTTTCCTACAAAAATTAAATTTATTCTTAAATGAGGGACATGCCTTACCTCCTATAGCATCCAATCATTTCCACTTGGCGACTTGATCTTTATTTTTCATTTTCCAACAATAAGACAAGGCTCGTCATCACCCAAATATGCCTGTCCAAAATCACCTTAAACGTAATTTTGAAAATATTTCCTATGAAGTGTAGCATGGAATGAGGCCTCATAATATATTACCCAAGAATCATTAGCATTATCTAAAAATAATATTAAAGCATCTTGTAAATCATTACTTGCAACTTTAGCTTCCTTACTGTCATCTTCATTTTTCTCTCTTTGTTTATTTTTCCAAGACCATCAATCTTTCTTCAGTGACCAAGTTTTCTATAGTACCAACAATATTTCTTTCCTTTAGACTAAGAATGTCCTTTCTTTGACTTCCCTTATGACTTTTCATGTGAAGGGACTTTTTCTCTTTGACTTGTTCTTCCTTTGTTCTCGACATTAAATGTTGTAGTAGGAGCATCCTAAGGTATAAGGGCAATCCTGTGTCACCCAAAAAATATATACTTAGACTTAGTTTCTATTTCATGTGTTTTCATTTTTGGATACCCATTTGGGTCAAATAAAGGTTCCAACTCTCATAGTTCCACTATCAGTGTTCGTGTAAATCTTGAAAAAAATAGGAGTATGTAATTGAGCCATCATTTTGGTGAACTAGGAGGTGTAAATTGGCTAGATGAATGTAATTGTAATTTAGAGCATTCCAAAAAAAGAATCAGGTCAAAAGGCCCCACAGTTTGAAAGTTATTACAATTTTTTGGGTTGTGGAGACCTCCTAAGAATGCTTCAAAGTCAGGTTAGGGGCATTAAATGACCTTGAAAAGGGTCAAAAATGGGGGATGAGCGAACCTTGTCTAGAGGGCTATAGAGCACTTCGAGAGCTTTCCGAAAATGTAAACGGTTTGTCAATCAGAGCTACGGTTCAAAACTTATGCCTCTTGGAAGTTCGATTGTCATTTTTGGATTCTTCTAGATTTGCGTTGACTTCTAACGCAGCTTCTGGAACCTTCTATTTGGTCAGTGGATGCCTACTAGCACTTTCTAGAACGTACTCCTAGTCCTCAACCCTTCGAGGTCTATTTGAGGAGATTTCTGGCATTGTAAAAGGTAGTTCGGAGTGGAGTTTGAGAGGAGGTACTGAAAGGAGAAATTATCTCCACATTTATGCTATTGTAAGCCCTTAGGGCATGTTTGGAAGTTTATTTTCTCTGTACTGAATGTACTAGCTTATTTTTTAGTTAATACAATTTGCCTTTTCTGTTATGTCCATTTTGTTCTTGGGTTGTGTCCCCATCAAATGTGGAACCTGATGAGGTTGAAGTATTACTTGTGCTTTTCCATCACATTTCCTCACTTAGGATAATGCCAATGACTTCATCAAATTTCAAAGTATTTGAACTAGAGATAGACTTACTTACATCCATAAGCAAGCTATTCCATCTTTCTGGCAAAGAACATAAAATTAAGAGAGCCCTAACCTCTTCATCAAATAAAATTTGTATGAATGACAATTGACTGGTGGCTATGTTAAAATCATTTAAATAATTCACTATAGATCCCCCCTCACCCATTTTGATACTAAATAAATTCTTCAAAAGAAATACCTTATTTAAAGCTACGAGTTTCTTGTATAACTTACCCAATGTCTCCATCAACACTACAATCATTTTTTCCTTTGATATATTGAATGTTATAGATGACATAAGGCACAATTGAATCGATCCTAGTGCCTTCCTATCCAAGATTTCCCAATTTTCATCTATGATCATTCCTTGTCTCCTAGCTTTCACTTCTAATGGCTTCCATAGATCCTTCTGATACAGATAATCTTCCATTTGCATTTTTCATAATTAAAAATTTTGGCCAACAAATTTTTCAATCTTGAATTTGGAATCCTCCATTGCTTCCACTGAAATCTAAAAGTCCTGTCAATCTACAACAAAAAAGCTTGATCTGATACCAATTGTTAGGAATTGATAGATCTAGAACAATATAAAAATAAATAGTTAAATGCATAAACAAAAGAAGAAAACCATGAGAATATAGATAACACATAGATTTAATGTGGTTCACCCAAAACCTTGGCTATGTCCACCTACACAGTCGTGCAACCTTTCTTATTATCTAGTAATTACAGTACAAACCCTTATAGCCCAATACCATCACAAGAAAAACCTATCTCATTATACATCACATTACTACAATCCCTAACCCTAAGCTATCTTATATAATATATTCCTACTTTAGGGTTATAGTATGCCTATCTAAATAAGGCAGAATAGAATAGGAGATAAAGTATTTACAATACTTCTATGATCAGTCACCACAAACTAACAGATCCTTTAAGAGTAAATCAATCATACCAATTTTCACTATTATCTTCAAATATCAACCAAAGAATTACATTCATTACCTAGACCCATAGTAGATTTACACTATTGCACTATTAATTTTGCATCTCTATCATGGTGCCACTTCATACTTTAATTATTCTTTGGTAAGTTGTATTTTAACATGTTCTCCAACACCATTGTGAGCTCCATTTTTCACATGCATGTAATTCGACCAATAAAACATCCTTGAATTATCTAATTGTGTCATGCAATTGTTTGCCCATATTATGTGCTTATTATAGCTAAAATATATGTTAGAATATGTAGTCCACTAATATAGCTAGTGGGTGAATTAAATAATCCAAATAATAACACAATTAAAAATCTTAAAAAATCTTTACCCTATGAGTAATGTAAACTAAAACCACAACAAGATACTCGTACACAATAACACTAGATATGTTAACAAAAGAAACCTTGATCAGAGGTAAAACCCTAGTGGGGATAGTACCCACAATATGATGTTCTGAGATAAATATTCCTTATTAGAGGATAGACCCTATTAGGAGACTATTATAACATTCAGTACATATGAGTCCCTATTAGGAGACTTTGTATCCCTATTAGGAGATTCCAACCCTATTAGGAGTTGTGCCAACCTTGTTAGGATTTTTGGAAGATAGCTAGACCACTGCCCAAAAAAATTCAAGGGAAAAACCAATGAAACTACTATCCAAATGATCTTTGTATTATTCCTTGGAGAATAATAGAACTAAAATGCACTTTCTTCTTTTGTGTCTATCCTATCAACCAAAATTTTGCTCCTTCAAATCTTGTAACTAGATCTTGAATCTTGCATCCAATAATTCCATGGATTGCTTACATGAATTTAGTAAGCACTCTTCTCCTTTTCACACTTTGCACTTGAACAATGATCACAATACTTGAACATAAACTTCATACACTTTACAATAAAGGAAAACATCTTTCCTTTATACTATATCTTCATAATAATTCCTTGAGTCAGCCTTAAGGGCTTCTGAATTAATTAAAATAAGATAATTAATTAAATTATAATTACAATAGCATTCTCAACTTGTAGTCTATAAAAAACATCACACATGAAATATTAAGGCCTACACACTCCCTGACATCATCATCTAACTATCCTCTATCACTACCTAACTATGCATTAGTTCATTACATCTAGGATGTAAGATAGTCAATAATCATCACAAACTTCTTTCCCAATACTCTCTTTCAACTACTGTCTATAAATTAGATACAACTTTTGTATGCCATTGACTTAGATATTATCTGAGTAGTCAAGGTCAATCATTTTTTTGATTACCTCTAGATCTTGGGCTACTAATTCATTAAAAAATTTCACACATTTTCCCAATTTTGACCAATAATCCTCACCAGGATAAAAACCTTTTAAAAAATTATCTACCTTTTTCATCTTATACTCAAAGCTAACAATATCTCTATACTTAACCATTCTCTCTCTACACAGATATTCATTCATCTTGTCAACAATGACATCCTCTTCTGACATGGGTATTGTAGGAGGCAAAGTGTATCCTCTTATATTCTTTAGGGCATGTCTAATCACATTAAAAGGATCATAAGTCCTAGATGGTCTTGTTGGTAGCTTATATTTTCTCAAAAATTAATTTCTTCCCTCAATGGTATTCTTTCCAATCTCAAAATCTCCCACCCTAGTACATCTACAAAGGAAGGTTCCTTTCTTAACATCTTTTGCTACATATTCCTTGTTTAAAGAAATTAGCTTCCAAAATACCTCCATAAACCCTAATCTTTTAGTTACATATTTAGGTAAACTATGGGGTAGCTAAGGACATCCATAAACCCCAATTATAGTATATTCTTCAAATGAAAAGACACTACCCCAATCATGAGTTAATTGCTTCCCAACATCAAAGCACATTCTAGTTTTAACAACCTTTCTTACAGTCTTGGGGATTCTGTCAATTATCAGTTCTATCTTTCTTAAGACTGTAAAAAAAAAATCATTATAAAAAGAAATTACATTGAAATAAGGGTAAAGCATTTTCCATACCCTTGTCCACCTTTGTATTGAAAATTTGCCAAGTCTCCTTGTTGAGTATAATGAAGGAATTTGAAAATTTTCAAGTCTCCTTGTTGAGTAGTAGTGATCTCCTTATGAATACTCTTAATGATGTAATCCACATATTCATACCCAATATTATGATTTGGGTCTTGGATATTCAAGGGCATAATATAATGTCCTTCTAGTACTTCTATAGTTCCATCTTAGCCTAGGGATTTCTTGATTCCAAACACAATGTTTTGAAAATATCTTTGGAAGAATTCCAAAGGCATATGTTCATCAAGATCCTTCTTCTTTGGAATGTTTCCCACATTCTTCTTAACGAGTGGAATATGCCTAGTCATGTTCTGACCCATATAGAAATTCTAGTGACTTTGTTCTACCCATGCAAAACTCTTAGGAATATCTTCCTTAGCCTCTTAATCTTTACCTTGGTCCTCCTCATTAGAGACTTCAACAACAATCTCATCATTTGAGTACTCAGGGTCAATCCTTTTTCTTATTGCCTCTAGAACTTGGGCTACTAATTCATCAAAATTTGTCACACATTTTCCAATTTTGACCAATGATCCTCATTAAGATAAAAACCTTTGAAACTTGTATCTACCTTTCTCATCAGATAATCAAAACGAGAAATATCTCTATACTTAACCATTCTCTCTCTACACACATCTTCATTCAACTTGTTAGCAATGCCATCCTCTTCCCACATGGGTTTTGTAGGAGGTAGGGTATATCTTCTCATATTCTTTAGGGCATTTCTAATCACATTGAAAGGATCATAAGTCCTAGTTAGCCTAGTTGGCAATTTATATTTTCTCAAAAAATCATTTGTTCCCTGAATGTCATTCTTGCCAATCTCAAAATCTCCCACCCTAGTACATCTATAAAGGAAGGCTCCTTTTTCATTGAATAATCTATTTTATGCCTTAATATTTACACCCATGACTGTGCAACTAGGGCTTCACCTTCTGGTACTTCCCAATGGTTTAGCAAGATATCTATTATAACCATGCAATGTTGTGCTCATTGTTTTATCTAGCCATTATTCCTTCATTGCAGCATCATGACTTAAATTTTATCTACTATAATAATCCTTGCGAACATGTGATGCCTTGCAACCTTAACCATTTGATCTTTCTTTCACCCATTCACAACATCAACTTACTAGCTGGGGTTAGAACTTGTAATAGTGCAATGTACTACATTCACTACTTTTCTACCTTCTTCATGAGTTAAACACTAAATCTAACAAAATTTGATATGAAGGTATAAATTTTGACTACATGATCACCTTGATTGCTTCATCCCAACTTTAGAACTTCAACTATAGTTAAACCTTTGTGAACCAACAATGAACATTTATTTTGACTTCCATACATCCTTCATGACCTTCCAGTTTGAAGATTATCTTGGCCACTTAATTGTGCGATCATGCACCTATGTCAAATTTCTCTACCATGTGTCATAAACCAATGCACTTGTCTATGATTTGGCTTTCACATGTCTTCCCTTTGCTACTTCAAAACCTTAGAAAAATCTAGTTGGATTTCACATGTGATCATGTGATTTCAGGAAGATCTATGACCTTGTGCTTATACTCTTTTCACTCATTTTCAACTTGAAAACAAAAGTTTCCATTGACTGCTGCAAAATTACGTAGTACCCAACACAAGTCATTTCACTTTCTCACTACCTTAGGAATGGTTAGTGAGCAAGGATGTGCAATATTGCAAAAACTAAAAACTTCACAACATTGCAACTTAAGCATATTTTAAGGCATGAACTAATGATTTGAAAGCTTGTCGTAAAACATAAGAATATAAGATATATCAAGAATTTTGGTATATCCTTATTTTGGACCTTTTAAAATCAATTTTGAGAAAAGGGGTTTCTATTGATCACAACGATGGAATACTTTGACCTAGGGTTTTATAAGGATAAACAAAAATTTAGAAACCTTAAGAAAGGTAACTACAATTCTTTCATGATTTTCACTTATAATTTTCAAAATCTTTGGCAAGTGGAAAATTAGACCAATAATGTCTTTGTCTGGGTATGATGGATAACTTGTATCCATGCAAGGATCCAAAATTTCTAGCAAAAGTAGACCACACACACACAACAACCTAAAATAAAACTTTCAAGACTATAAAAAAATGAACGTATATATAAAGGCTATCGACATATGCATAGGAAAATTCAAAATTGTACAAGGATATTAAAGCATAACTATTTTTCATGGAAAAATAATACCTTTAGAAAAAGTATTTCTCCAAGAACTGTCCATGAACTGCCAATTTAAGAAAGTTCCTTGATAATTCATTAATGAAGTATGAGTCATCACCCCAAGTAGAATCAACAAGATATGGACCAAGCCATATATGATCAAAGTGTCCATGTTTTCCTTTGTCCTCCATCCTTGCATTCCACATTAGGACAAGATCATATGGCCCAAAATTTATTTTCATTACCTTTTTGTCATAAAGATTCTTTATCTATAATTGCAATTTTTTATTTCTTGCAGAGGCTTCCTTTCTTGTTTTAGTCAGCCCAACCAATTCATCAATCCTTTATTGCATATCATCAATGATATCTTCATCATACATTTGAATGTAATTATATAGAGCTATAAAGTTTTTTGATGCCTTTTTTCTAGGATTCTATACACAAGGTCAAAAGATGAAACACCTATTGCGTTCTTCACTGTCACTCTATCAACCTAGACTGTTATACAATTTTGAATCCCATTCTTTCTTGTTTTCTTCCAAAGTCCTCTTTATGGCCTTTAATAAGCTCTTGTTTATGTACTTAGCTTGCCTATTAACTTATGCATGTTAAGGTGATGAAGTTGACCTAGTAATGACATATTTAGCACAAAATTTAATAAATTCTTCAAATCTAAAGCACATGGCATTGTTAGTTACAATCCTTTTAGGAGATCCAAACCTTGTAATAATGTTATTTAGTATGAAACTATTTACCACTTTACTAGTGGAATTTCTTGTGGGAATGACCTCTACCCACTTTGTAAAATAATCAATTACCACTAGGATCCAAAAGTAGCTTGTAATGGACTTGGTTGAGATTTCAACTATAAAATCCATCCCCTATTATTCAAAGGGTGGTTGGACTTAAACTGATTTCACTGGAGTGTTCCAAGAAAACTTTAATTTTCCTACAAATCTTTGGTAGGGGTCACATTTTCTAACTAGGATCTGGACATCTTTAAACAAGATAGGCCACCAAAAGCTTGCTTTCATAATCTTGTGGGAAATAGTCTTTGCCATATAATGGCCCTCACATACTCTAGATGCATCTCATTTAGTAATATTTTAGGTTCTATTTTATCAATGCACTTCAAAATTATACCTTGAAAGTTTCTTCACCATAGATTACCATTTACAATAACATATCAAATTGAATGGAACTTTACAATCCTTTCTTTATTATCTATCAAGTGAGGTGGAGCCTGCATGTGTTCCTTATACCACAAACATTGATCCATGTTACATGTATTAGAAATGAAATCCTCATCTAAAGTATTTATTTGATTAGCATCTAGATTTGATTGGGCCATTAATTTAGCTAATCCTTGACCTCTTACCAATTTGGTAATCTAGATGTCTCTATTGAATTATTGGATTCTATTGATCCATCTACACCTTCTACCAAACACCTCTTGTTGAGAAAAAAAATCCTTTACTACTGTACTGGGTACAAAGGCAACAACAACAACACCCACAAGGTAACACTTAAAAGCCTTGATAGATTTAACAAGAGGATATGATTGTTTCTCATTGATTTCATACTTTAGTTCTACTGGCTGAAGAGACTTGCTAAAAAAGGTATAGGTTGTTCATCTCCATCTTTACTTTTCTATAATAGGATGGCAACAATAGTATGGAATGATGCAAAGGAGAAAATATGCATGGGATTTCTACAGTCAGGGGTTCTAAGGACTAGTGCATTCTTGATAGAAAATTTTATTTCTTGGAAGGCAATAGTAGACTCACCTTCCCAATCGATAGTTGCTCCGTTTTTAAGCATCTTCAAAATTGGTCTATTGATTTCATAAAAAGTTTGTCATAAATCTCCTTAAGAAGTTAACTTGTCCAAAGAAAGATTGTATATGCTTGAAATTGTTAGGCTTTGGTACCTTTTCAATTGTTGTTACTCTCTTAGGGTCAATCTTTACCCATCTTTGGACACTATATGACCCAACAATTTCCCTTTTGTAACTCCAAAGTTACACTTCTTTGGGTTTAAAGAAACACCATATTCTAAAGCTTTGATAAAAAAAATAGATCCAAATGTTTGCAATGATCTTCAGCTTTTATTGAATATGTAGTTAGATCATCCTAATAGATAACCATAAAATTTTCAATATATTCATTAAAGTCTACATCCATGGCCCTTTGAAATGTTGCCCCTGCATTGATTAGACCAATGGGCATTCTTACATGCACATAGATCTCCTAAGGAGTAGTAAAGACTATCTTGAACTATTTCTTCTCATCAACAAGGACTTGATTGTACCCTAAGAAACCATCCATCATTGACATTAGCTCTGAGCCAATGATTTGCTGCAACATGGCTTCCATGTTAAGCAACCCATAATTATCTTTTAATGAGGCAATGTTGAGATTTATGAAGTCAACACAAAGCTTGATGTCACCATTCTTCTTCCTGATTAGTACCAAATTAGATACCCATAAGGAATGCCTAATTGGTCCTATTATCCCACCATCCCTAAGTTTCATAAGTTCTTCTTACATCTTAGGGGCTAAAGTAGGATTCACGAGTCTCTTCTTTTCTCTGAAAGGTTTAACATCATCCTTGAGAGTTATCACTTGCTAAAACAAATCTTTCCTATAAGCTTTAAGGTCATCATATGACCATGCATAAACATGTCTAAACCTCCTTAAAATTTTTATCAAATTCTTTCTAATTTTAGGGGATAAGTTTTTTTCCAATGTATACCTTCTTTGAAGTTTCAACACTTCCTAGGTTGATTTCTTCAAGTTCTAGTGGTTTCAAGTTTTTGACCTCTGACTACACTCTATCTTGATTATCAAAGACATTCTCCAAGAAAACTAGTCCCTTAGATACCTTGTTGGATTTTAACTATAAGATCTCTTGACCAAATATTTTCTGCTTTCCATCTATTGTTTTTATCCAAGCATTGGAATATATTTCCTAGCCATGATATTTATTTTCATTTAGGAGAAACTTAAATATGTCCTTATCGTCTTGCAATTCAACATTATTAGAAATAGATGGCCTACTTTATATTTCAATTGTGGACACACCAGCAAATGAAATATCATCAGGCTTGATTGCCACATTAGCTAGAAGATTAGCCATCTTATTATTACTCCTATCCTTCCAAGAAATGCCAAAGGCATCAAATAATTATATTTGGTCCCAAAAAACATTCTTGTACTATTTCAATATTTTGTTCTTGGAGGCATATATTTCCTCAATTTGAGATTCCACTAATTTAGAATCCCCAATAACATGCAACTTCTTAATTCCATGACTAGCTACAACTTTTAATTGTAGTAGTAGTGCCCCATATTCTACAACATTATTGGTACATGCAAAGTCCAAGGTAAATGAGTATCTAAAAGTGTTTTTCCCTAGGGATATAAATACTATCCTAGCTCCTAAGTCTTCTCTAGAACTTTTCTTGTCAAAATACATGGTCCATATCTTCTATGAGTCCAAAAATTTAGCCACCTCTTGTGTAATCATGTGGGTGGTTCTTCAATTTTTTGGATGATAAGTTCAGACCTGAATGCATTGAACTTGATGTCAAGAAAACATGTAGCATCCTTATCAATACTATCTTCAAAGATATAAGTGAGCCTGGGTTTTGTGTCAACCATGATAGCCTTTTCCCCTATATGGAAAGTAGTATATGATAAGTCACACTACAAGTTACCTCCCATCACAAAACTCCACTTCTTAGAGAGCAACATTCCATTGTGGGGGGGAATATCAACCATAAGAATAGCCATAAACAACTCTACATCAAGGTAAGTAGAAAGTTTAAAAGGTAACACATTGATAGTATGTATGATCGGTACTTCTCTAGCATTCATTGCTCTAGATCTACCCTATTTGGTATCTACCTTTAAACTAAGGGCTTTGATGACCTTCAAAGGAATAATCTTATCAGATGCACTATAGTCAATCATATAGTTCCTAAAGGTTCTACCACTTATAATTGAACTGAGGAAAAAGGGGTCAATGTCTTGCAAATATTCTATAGAGGAGTTATCCAAATACATTTGGGGTACTAGAGACATCACCTCTCTATCCTCCACTATAACTAATGTGTCAAATGATAAGACTAGTGGTTCTTGTGTGACAACCCTATTTTTTCCTATTCCTTCCAATCAAGATAAAGCTTTATTTTTATGCTCCTCTATCCTAAACATTTTTTATAAAGGAACTTTCATATTAATTTGTGATAGCATTCAAATCATGTCAACATGATCATAACTTGTAGGATTTATATAAATACATGTGGATATAGGAATTTGAACAACAAGAACCTCCTTTTTCTTGATGGTGTCAGAGTCTAGTTTCTTTTCTTGAGCACTTGTCTTGATAGTTTTAACTCACTGAAACTAGACCTTTTTCTTTGGTTCTGACTTCTTTCTTTTTTTATCCTTGTGCTTGGAAGTCTCAAGAGTGTCCTTCTAATTTTCATTTACTATCTAACAGTAGTGTCTTTAATTAAAATACTAGTTGGCTTAGCTAGAGCATTGTTAATAGTCTGATTCCTTAGGTTGTAACTACAATCAATTTGAGCCACCATCTCTATAGTAATTTTATAAACCTCCTCCTTAGATGGGTTTCTCAAATTTATGTAGTCCACCACTAGCAAGACACTACAAATAGTGTTTTCATCATGATCTTCATCATCTAAAAATACCTACTGATGATGCACCCGATATACAGTTCTCTAGTTTACAACATTAATCTCAAATTCCTCCATGTTGTCACAAAGGTTCACCATATTACATGTCACATCCTCATGATTTCGTTCTTCCTCTTCCTCTCCATTTTTGGCCTACTGATTTGCTACAAATGATTGAGCAACTACACAATATTTAGAGGAGTGAGAGGATTGACATATAGTACACGATGGCATATTATTAGACATGTTCATAGTGTTTCTTTGTAATGGATCTAGTGTTCCTTTGTCCTTTCTATTTTGAGCAGGGTATGGGATGGGCTTATCATCCTTCCACTATGTAGTATAAGGGGAGTTTTACATCCTAGGTGCCTTCTCAGTAGTATTTGGCTTGTTTTCTTGGTAGGTTGGTTAATTCATTTTCTTTGATAAACTTATAACTTGCCCCATTATATCTTCTTTAGGCTTCTTAGCTATTACAAGTTTTTCACCATCCTTCTTGTTTGCTTTTTCTTTGAATAGTTTTGGGTCATCCCTTATTCCCAACTTACTAGAAGCCCTTCTATTATTCTCAATATTGATAATGATTGTATAAGTCTTCCTCAAAGTTCTAGGATCTTTATCCATTAGGTTATATGCGATCTTACTGTAAAAGGCATTGAGATAATTTGTGAGACATAAGTCCTCACCCAGTCTCATGACATGGAAAAATTTATACATCCTTTTCTAAAATCTCACATTAAAGTCAAATGTGGAGTCATTAGGGTTTTTCTTGATATTGTTGAATTCATTCAACATGAAATTGGTATTGGTCTTGTCACTATATTATTCCTTGAATGGTATTTCCAAGTCATTCCATGAGCTAATATTGTTATCAGGTAGCCTTCTAAACCAATCTCTTACATTCTCTATTAGTGAATGAACAAACAACTTCATTACTACATCTTCATGCTCCACCTCATAGTCATTGAGCATATCAATTAATTTTCTCAAGTGCTCTTCACCAGTTATAGTATTGTTTCCTCAGAATTTGAGAACCTTATCTTCAAATCATTAGAGATAGGATGAGGAAAGTTGGGAATACCCACCAAGGAAATTTTCTTATATTGTTTTAAATAGTTGGGCCTTCTCTAAGAAATGGCAGAATTAGACATGCTTTCTCTAGTAGCCTAACTTTATATAGAGATCTATGGTTCTTGGGCTTGTTGAATGACTAGGATTTGGCTAGTGGTAGCAAAAATTGTAGGGGCTGACTGAGATAAATTTTGGTTAGTTATAGCAGTTTCAAAAATGGGAATAGATGGGATAAATTGTGAAGATGGGCCAAGAGAAGATGCTAAAGAGGAGTTAGCTTTGATAATTTATATCTTTCTCTTAGTTTCATCCACATGAGCTTCATTTCATAATTTTTCAAGTTCCTTTGCCAGATCTTTCATTTCCTTCTTAGCCTTTTCTAGATCTAGGTCAAGCTTAGAGATGGTGAGGCTTACAAATTTAATAGGAAGAATATAGGGTTTATTGATTTGTACTCTAACTACATTTTTCTTTCCTTCTAACCTTCTACAAGTTATAGGTCATATTTTAGATATGCCACCCTATAACCAATTAAATAAGGTTCTCCATGATCCAATCGATAAGAAAGAACACTATGCTAATAGCACCTAGCACAGGGACAAGAAGATTCTAGAGGAATTAATACAACTCAAACCAAAAAAAATCCCCTACTTAGAGTTACACATGGAAGCAACATAAAAATTAAATAATCAAAAAATAAATAGAGACCATATTCTGTGCAAATATATGATATAATTAGAGAATAAATCCCAACATGCCTAGCTATGAGACCTTTTGGGTTATGATCATATACAAAGAGTTATGAAATAAAATCCAAAATTACATCTAGTCTTCTTCTCTAGGATCTTCTCATGACCTATCTTATACCTCGTGTCATCCTAATACTATTTTACATCAATCTAAGGTCTTTATATAGCCAGCTAAGCCACAAGTTAGCTAGTCAGACATTTAATTACATTATAGGCCCTCCTTGGAAGAGTAAACCAAAATTATAGAAAATATGAATGAGAATTAACACCAAGCCATATTTTGGTCCACACATGATCCAAGAACATGGCACAATCTTAAAAGTATCCCATTTCCTCATATGAAACTGCACAAGACAAAAATTCCACATGTTTCCATGAAAACTATTTGAAAATAGATGTCTGAGGAAAATGGTGATATATCCTAGCTCCAATTGAATTAGAAATTGTTCTTAAAAAGAAAAGTATCAATTTAGGTACACTACAATCCCTTAAGTGCATAAATTTTGATTCATTAAGGAGAATTGCACATCCATCCTGAAAGTCAAGTATATAAACCTGTCATGAAAGTAGCATAAAATTGTTGTGTTAGAAAAATGGCCATATCTCCCAAAAAATGATGATTTAGGACTTGTACATTTAACCATGGATATTAATCTAGGCCCTATTCAATCCATACAATTTTAAGCTTTTGAATAATTGTACAAAATTAGCTACAACTCCCACAATAAGCACATAGAATATAGAAAAATATAGTTCTAGCGGAAATGCTACTTTACAAACAGAGATATGTTTTTGGTTGATGCAAGATTTCTCTAAGACCCAAGATGCTCCTACATCATTATTCCATTAGCACTAGAAAAAAAGATGAATAAGATGAGAAGATTTATGAAGGCCTTGCCCATCTTATGAAGAGAAATACTAAAGGTATCAAATATTCTAAATGTTTTACTTGTAATGAACTAAGTCAATATTGTCCTAAATATCCTAACAAAGTAATGAAGTATAACAATCCATATAAATCAAGAATTCCTTAGGGTTGTCTTTTCAAAAATTGAGGAATCTAATGCTAGACTAGAGGAAATATTGAGTTAAAGTGATGATGAGAATGATGAGATAGGATTTTTTTTACTAAGGAAGAAAGCCCCAAAAAGGGAAGAAGTTAGAGAAGTAAAAGCATTAGTGTCAAAATTTTAAAAGAAGAAATCTAATTGGATTATTAATAGTTCTTGTTCCCATCACATGAATGGAGATATGAATAAGTTTGTTGATTTCAATAGCTATGATGAAGAAATTTTTAGAGTTGGAAATAATATAACCTTTTATATAAAATTAAAAGGATATATTACACTTGATGGAAAGACTAACAATGATGATGTTTACTTTGTGTATGGTTTGAAACATAATCTTTTGAATGTTTGATAGCTAGTAGAGAATGGATATCAGTTGTAATTTATAGAGAAGACTTGTATTATCAATGAAAAAGATGGTTCACTAATTGGTACTAGTGCAAGGACAAGAGATAATGTATTTTAGTTGAGTTCTACTAAGATGACATGCTTATTTGTAAATGTGGATGATAGTTGGTTGTGGCCTAAGAGATTTTTTCACATCAACTTTTATAATATTGTGAATATCAACACTACATTTTTAATTAGAGATTTTACTAAGGTCATGAAACCTACTAACATGATGTGTAAGGAAGTTGTAATGGAAAAATAGAGAAAAGATCATTTCCAAGTAAGAAATTTACTAAATTAGAAAACCTAGAGATTATGCACACAGACTTGAGTGGTCCTACAAAGAAAAGAACATCCTATGGTGAAAGATATTTTATGATTCTTGTTGATGATTTCACTAGAATTATTTTGTTAAAAATTCTTTAGAATAACTGAGAGTGGAGGTGAATCAGTTATTCAAGGTCCAAATGTCCTAATAAAACTTTTTCACTAATAATAGTGAGCCCTTTAAACTAATCATACATCCAAGATAAACATTCATCTTAGTAGGTTACTGACAAATTAACATGCAAGAAAAACACATGAAGAACCAACACATAACATAGTGATTTACGTGGAAACACAATTTGGGAAAAACCACCAGTGACATGATACTCAATTCTCACTCTTCAGAAGTGATGCCCTGTGAAAGGCCTACCCTTTTAAAGGCTACAAAACACACTGTTAAATGTGACCCTGTTAAAGGATTTACAAAGGGTTTTTAAACCAACCTAAGTCCATAGGATTTTACCCTAAACTAATACAATTGTTAGAGAGTAAACATAAGGGATTTTGACCTGATCCAACTCACAACTTAACTTATAGATTTTAGATCTCAATTCAGCTCACAAAATTTTCTTTGCTTTCAATCTTTGTAGCTCTTACAACTTGTCCTCCTTTCAAGCTTCATCTCCTTGAGTCTCCTTTCTCATTGTGCCAATGCAATCACCTTTGTGGTCACCTATCAAAGTAAAGTCTATGCGCTTTGTTCCTCCCTCTCAATGCCTTCTCTCTCACACCACACACTCTCTCTAACCACACTTGCTTCTTGACCTATAACTCCTTAAATAGAAGTTTGGAATACTTTTCTTGCTCAAGTCTCCCACTCTTATTTTCACTTTGAATGGATTAGGTAAGATTAATTGAATCTACCCTTATCTTTTTTCTTCTAGAAACATCATATAGAATCCACCTATATTCACCCAAAAATGGTTTACCTAAAATTTTGTGCCACTAGGTCAACATTCTTATCTTCCATCTGGTTCACTAAATTCAAGGTAACAAACTTGTTGACTCAGATCCAAAGAATCTTTGACTTTTCAAATAATGTGGTAGCTCAACACTATTAAATTTCTGATGCTTGGCACATACTATGTTAGTTGGCATTAACTGTGTTTTTCTAATGCTTGGCACCTACTATGGATTCACTCAACAGCTTTGTTACAACTTATTCTTCTAAAGTTTCTAAGTGAAGCCAACCTCTGTATCTTCAAGTGTATTATCAATACATCATTTTACCATTGTCTTAACTAATACTTGTACTTCATTACAAAACCATAACTCAACCTTTCCCTTAGGTGCTTTTGTTACATCTTATTGATTAAATCCTCTTCATCAATCAACTAAGTGATAGTACTTGGATCTTATAAGCAATTGTCATTCTAGCAAATAACAAGTTTGACATCAATGAAAAAACAATGATTAAAAATATTCTTTTTTGACAATCTTCCTCTTTAATAGTGATCTTTTCAATCATATTTCAATAGATGTGGGTATAATTTCTTAGAGATAAATCTAAAGCTTTTTAGAAACTCAAGATATTTAAGAGTAGAGTGGAGAATGAATATGGTTTTAAGATTAGATGTATGAGATCTAATAGAAAAGGAGAGTTCACCTCAAATGCTTTTTCTTTTGAAGTTAATGGTATAAAGAGATATTTTTCAGCCCCTAAGACATCTGAACAAAATGGGATAGTTGAAAGAAGAAACATAATAGTGACATAAGAAACAAGAAAAATGATGTTTCAGAACAATGTATCCAAGATATTTTGGAGAAAAGTGGTGCATAAAATAGTGTACACTATGAAGAGAGTACAAATTAGGCAAGGTAATGGTAAGACACCTTATGAACTTTGGTTTGGACATACACCCTCATTATAATATTTTAGAATCTCTTGAAGTATTTTTTACATTAAGAGAGAAGGTGATATTGGAAAGCTTGATTCAAGAAGTGATGAAGGTATGTTTCTTGGATATTCATTGAAAAGTAAGGCATATAGATTTTTTAATTAGAGACCTAAGACTATTGTTGAGAGTGTAAATGTGAGAGTTGGTGAGAAATTTATAATTTAGGAAAGGATACTCAATTATAATTATGATGAAGAGACTAATCTAAATCCCAATAGAGAAAATGTTTGATCGGAAATATTTTATGGGACCAACACTGATTTGTAGAATGAAATACAGAGAGAATTACATATAGAAGAAATAAGAGAATAACCAAAATTTGAATCTAGAACTAAAATTAGAGTTGAAATTGTGACACCTAACAAAAAATTGATAAAGAATCACTATAGTGAATAAATCATTTGAAGTAAGGAAATGAGTGATGAAAAGAAACAAGGTACAGGAAGAACTATGTTTAATTTTTCAATTTTAACCTAAAAATGTTGATGAAGCTAGTAAAGATGATTTTTGGATTGATGCTATGAAATAAGAACTAGATCATATTGAAAAACAAAATACATGGGACGGTTCCTAGACCTATGGATACAAATTTTATTGGAACTAAATGGGTATTCAGAAACACAATGAATGATCAAGTTGAAGTTGTAAGAAAAAAACAAAGATTTGTATGTGAAGGTTACTCACAATAGGAACGAATTCATTTTCATGAAACCTTTACATCTATTGCTAAAGTAGTAGCATTGGAAATATTTTTGGCATAGGAAGCTAATAACTTTTTTATAGTTTATCAAATGGATGTCAAATTTGTTGATAAAAATTATTCAAATGTATTTTGTCATTGATGTCACACAAATTTTATACTCTAACTGAGCATTGCTAGTTGAAACTGAGTTCAAAAGACTCCAATATATGCCAAGCAAGTTTTTGAATTCCTATGTAAAATAAGTTAGGTTGGTTACCAAGGAACTCAGTGGTAATAGAGTGACCCAATTTTAGTCAACCTTTACCATATTAGTTTTATCTATTAGTTAGTTTGTGAAAGCTAACTTAGTGGATGCTACTTGTTTATTTGAAAGGGGATTCAAGCCAACATGACATTATGTTTCATATATATAAAAGGTCAAGTTGTAGATTGAATAATGAGAAGGTGGTGAAGAATCTAAGATGTGAATGGAGAAGGATATCTAATTTAGAGAAGAGTATCCAAGGAGCTACAAAGATTTTTCTAATTAGGGAGGATTTAGAGGATAGGCCATAATAGTGATTTAAACATGCAATCTAATTTCTTCATTAACTAGGTCAATCATTGTCACTCTAACAATTATAGTAGTGAATAAATATCTTAATAGAGTTCAGTTAATAGTCATTTTGTAAATCCTCTAAGAAGGTGGTAGTTCTAGACTAAAGTTTCTTAAGACCTCTAACAAGGTCACTCTTAATAGGGTGATGTTAATCATTTAATAGGGTCACACCTAATAGTGTGTTTTGTAACCTTTAACAAGGTTTTCTCCTAACATGGCTCACTTCAAAATAGTGAAAATTTTGTAACAAGTTGCATTGGTGGTTTGGTTTTCCCAAATTGGGTTTCCATGTTAAGTCATGGTGTCTCATGTGTTCATATTATTTTCATACTTCTTTATCTTTTTGCAACTAAGTTACTAAAGGTTAATGCACATTAATATATATTATATTTCTTTGTTAACTAAGTTATAGTGAATATCTAGTTCTAACCAAGCTGTGAGTTTAAAGGAAGTTTATATGAACATTTAAGGGATTTGGAATTGTTTTAGTTTTAACTGATTCACCCCTCCCTTCTCAGTTACTCCTCTTATATTTCTAAAAATTAGTATCAGAGTTGTTGGTGCTTGTAGAAAAGGTTTCAAGTATGTATACTAAATATCAAGATGTCTTGTGGAAAAAACCATTCCCAAGTTGAACAGAGAAAACCTTAAAGCATGGGAGGAACTCACGAGGCTACATTTGGGAACCATTGGAGTTACATGCCTAAAATTCATAGAGAACCAATATGTGTCACCTTTCAATCCTTTGACTATGGATCATATGGTAGATAAAAATAATCACAACACAATGATGATTGACATTTCTTTTATTATCAATTATGTTGAATTTGATGAAGTCAAATATTTTTCTACTACTCATGAAATGTGGAATAAGTTGTAAAAAAAACTATGGAGGAGATGAAAATTTGAGGAGAGCCAAAGCAAAAAGTTGAAGAGGTCAATTTCATCACATGAAGATGAGAGAAGATGTAAACACTGCAAAATATAGTAAGAGAATCAAAGAAAATGTGGGTGCAATTAGAGCCTCAAAAGGAAAAATAGAAGATGAAATGATAGTTAGCAAGCTATTAAGAACTCTTCTTTCTATTTATGCAATTAGAGTTTTATCTATTTGAGAAATGAGATGCGATCCCAAAAGTGATATAAATTTGGATGCACTAGTGGAAAGGTTAACAACTTTTGAGTTTGATAAGTTGGATAACTATCTTTCTAGATCTTGCAATGTACAATTAACATTGAAAGAAAAGTTAACCCTTTGTAAAATGGGAGGAAACTCGAAAGGAAAATAGTTTGACAGTGAAGAAGAAATATATGATGATGATCTTGAAGCCATTGAAGCCCTACTTGCAAAGAGGTTACAAAAAGGAAAAGTAAATATAAAGGAAAAATTTCATTGATTTATTTTTCTTGTGAAGAAGTTGTTCACATTTTTGCAAGGTGTCAAGACAAGGAAAGTAAAGATGACAGAAAGTCCAACAAGTAACAAATCTTTTTATATTTCTAAAGATTCTTATAGTGATAATGAAATGGTATATATTGCTATTAAAGATGAATTAGATGACGGGGATAATGAAAAGATGGAACTTATTTCTCATGTTAGCAAGAATGACACATGGATAATAGATAGTGTTTTTTCTCATCACATAACTGGTGATGAAACTAAATGTGAACACTTGGAGCACTATGATGGTGGAAGTGTTAAATTTGGAAATATTGAATCATGTTATGCGAAGGGAAAAGGTTGCATTGTATTAACTAATGTAATCAAATGTGATAATGCCTACTGTGTTGAAGGAGTGACACTCAATCTTCTATGTGTGGTACAACTGAGAAACATTGAATTCAAGGTAGAATTCATGAATAGGAAGGCTAGGCTTCTAAATGGTAAAGGAAACCTAGTTGGAAATGACATTCAGACAAGTAGTAATTTTTTTACCTAAACTTCACTAAAACTACATGTTTGCTAGTGTTAGGGTTTGACAAATCCAGAACAATATAAGAATAAATAAATATATGCAAAAAATGAAGATGAAAAAGAATAAACAGTTATATGCAAAGAATGAAGATGAAAAGAATAAATAGTTATATGCAAAAAAATAAAGATGAAAACACAATGAAGATAGATTTAATGTGGTTTACCCTAAACCTAGGCCACATCCACCTACATAGCCTCCAACCTCTATATTATCCAGCAAAAATGTACACCAACATTACAATGCATCATGCATCTCAGCCGCTTATAACAACATTTTAAAGCAGGTTTTATAATGTTTTGACTACAACATCAACAACCCCTACATGATCAGTCATGATAATATCAACAATCTCCCACTTAGAAACTAATCAGGCTCTACACCAAACAATCTCCCACTTGGAGACTTAAACTAGATGACAATATAGTGTGTGTAACTCCCACTAGATAAAAGACTTTTTTGTGTATCACCTCCATGATCATCAATCAAGAAATACAATAGAAGCTAAGAAAGAAACTAGCTTCTCCTTGGCGATTTCCTTCGTGAACATGTCTATAGGATTTTTACTTATATGAATCTTTTTATGTCATAATTTTTTATCCTCCAAAGCAAACCTTATAAAATGGTACCTAATCTATATGTGCTTTGTCCTTGAATAAAAAAATAATTCTTTGCAAGATGAATGGCAATCTCGATATCACTGTACAATAGGAAATCTTCCTATTTTTGACCCTATTCCTCTAGAAAACATTGTAACCAAATAATCTCCTTGTTAGCTTTCATAGAAACAACATACTCAGCTATAGTCGTTGAAAGTACATTAACCTTTTGTAATATAGAAATGCAACTAATTATAGTGTCTCCGACAGTAAAAAAATACCCTTTAGTAAACCTCCTTATATCAATATCTCCTTCCAAATTAGAGTCAAAAAATCTACTTAGAAAAGAATTGGATCCTACGAAACATAATACCTTTGTAGTAGTACCTTTCAAATATCAAAGAACCCATTTGATAGCATTCCAATGTTCCATACCCAGATTGCTCATATACCTGTTGGCAACACCCACTGCATGTGGAATATATGGTCATGTGTATACAATTGCATACATTAGACTACCAACAATTAATCAATACAACATGTTAGACATTTTATCTACCTCTTCCCATGCCTTTGGGAACATTTTCTTAGTCAATTTGAAATGACTAGCTAGTGGTGTACTAATTGCTTTTGCATCCTAAATATTAAATGTTTTCAACACCTTCTTTATATACTCACATTGGGATGAATTCAAGGTTCTATTTTTCTTGTCCTATGTAATCATCATATGAAGGATTTTCTTAATAATACCCATAACCCTCATACAAAATAACCTTGCTAATTTCTATTTGAGTTCATTTAATTGTTGCATATTAGACCCAATAACAAGCATGTCATCAACATAAAGTAATAGGATAATGTAACTTCCATTATCCAATCTCTTCAAATATACATAGTGATTAGAATGGCATCTATGGTACCCTTGTTCAACCATGAAACTATCAAACTTTAAAATACCATGGTTCAAGTTCTTGTTTTAGGCGATACAAACTTTTCCTTAACCTACACACCAAATTCTCCTTACCCTTGACCTCATATTCCTCTGGTTGTTGCATGTAAATTTCCTCCTCCAAATCTCCATGGAGAAAAGTTGTCTTGAAATCTAGTTATTCAATATGCAAGTCATCTATAGCCACAAGACTTAAGTTCTAATTTAAGTCATGCTTAAAATAGAAGAGAATATTTCATCTAAATCTAGATACCCTTTTTTTGTGCAAAACCCTTTACCATGGGTTTGGCCTTATACCTTTTCTTTCCTCTATCTTCCTCCTTTAGTCTATAAACCAATTTCTTAGACAGTTCTCTTTTTCCTTTAGGAAGAGGGAATATATCCCAAGCCTTATTTTTCAACAAGGAGTCCATCTCCTCTTTCATGCCTAGTTTCCACTATTGTTTGGCTAACACCTACATTTCTTCTTCATACTAGAATTAGTCAATAAAATGGAATACAAGAAGGATAAAATATTTTAGGAGGTCTACTTGATCTTGTAGAATGTCTAACACTTATATGAGTTTTTGGGATAACCTAATCTTGCTGAGCATCAAGTACTAGTGGATTTTCATTTTTAGGAGTCTCATCCAACACCACATATTCCTGTTTGACCTATTCATGCTTCTTTTCTTGCAACTTTTATTTATACATGACCTTCTCATTGAATATAACATCTCTTCTTTTGATTATTTTAAGATTTTCAAAATCCCATAATCGATAGCCATAGTCATCTACTCCATATCCAATGAAGCTACATTTTAGATATTTAACATCAAGTTGGTTCTATTTTCTTTATCAAAATGAACAAAAGCTTCACAATAAAAAGTGTTCATAAATGTATAATTTACCTTTTTTTGGTCAATGCTTCCTTTGGAATACCACCATCCAAAGGGGTTGAAGGTAATTAGTTTATCAAATAGATAGTAGTGTTTACAACATGTACCTAGTAATGAAGGGGGAGACCAACATGAAATCTCATGCTCCTTGCACTTCCATGATTGTCTTATTCATTCTTTCTGACACCCCATTTTGTTGTGGGGTTCCTAGAAAAAGCTTCTCCCTTCAAATTATATTAATATAAAAAGAATCTTCAAAGATTTTCTTGCAATACTTATCTCCATTATCAAATCTAAGCTCACTTCAAATTCTTTCTTGTCTCATTTCCAACCAAAACTTTTCATTTCTTAAATGTTTCAACAACATTAGATTTTTGTTTCAACGAATATACCCACATTTTCTTGGTTGAATCATCCATTAAAATAACATAACAATGAGAGTCACAAAGAGGTGATGCTTGATTTGGTCCCCATACATCTAAATGTACTAGCTCTAACTTTTCGCTCTTCTTTTCTTTCCCAACCCTGAGAAATCTAAGTCTTTTCCATTTTCCATAAACATAATATTCACATAACTCTAAAACTATATTTTTAGTCCTGGCAATAGATTTTTAGAGTGAAGGATTTTCATCCCTTTCTCACTCATGTGCCCAAGCCTATGGTGCCACAATTTTGAATCTATTCTTGTAACATCTATAGTAGCTTTCCCTACATTAACATTATCAATAGTAGCTAAGGTAGAATAAGTCCTATTAATAAAAGGATATAATGTCTCTGCCTTTACACCTTTACCTATTACTAATGAACCTTTAGTGATCTTCGAGATATTGTCTAAAAACATTACTATGTAGCCTTCACTACCCAAATGTCCTAGAGAAATTAAATTTCTTCTTAAATTAGAGATATTCCTTACCTCCTATAGAATCTAGTCATTCCCATTTGGCAAGTTGATCTTTATTTTTACTTTCACAATAGTAGGACAGGACTCATCATCACCCAAATATAATTGTCCAAAATCACCTCAAACCCAATCTTGAATATATTTTCTATGGGGTGTAGGATGGAATGAAGCCCTAGAATCTATTACCTAGGAATCATTAACGTTATCCAATCATAAGATTAATTTTTCTTGTAAAACATTACTTGCAACATTAGCTTCCTTACTATCATCTTCATTTTCTTCTCTTTTTTTATTTTTCAAAGACCAACAATAATTCTTTAGGTTAGCAGGCTTTGCATAGTACCAACAATATTTCTTTCCTCTAGATTGAGAACATCCTTTCTTTGACTTCTTTGATGACTTATCATGTGAAAGCCCTTTTCCTTTTCTCCTTGTTCTTCCTCTATTCTCCATTTTTAAAGAGGAACTTGATGAGGTCAAACTTTCACCTATGCTTTTCAATTGCATTTCATCACTTAGGATAACACCAACACCTTCATCAAATTTTAAAATATTTGAAACATAGATAGAGTTACTTACAACCATAACTAATCTATTCCAACTTTCTAGAAAAGAACATAAGATTAAGAGAGCCCCAAACTCTTCATTGAATGACATTTGTGTGGATTACATTTGATTGTGACTATGTTAAATTCATTTAAATGATTCTCTATAGATCCTCCTTCACCCATTTTCATATTAAAAAAATGCTTCATAAGAAATACCTTATTCAAAGCTAAGGGTTTCTTGTATAATGTAGCCAATGTCTCCATCAACTCTACTATTTTTTTTGCCTTTGATATGTTGAAAGTTATAGACAGTGCAAGGCATAGGAAAATAGATATTCCTTCCTATCCAAGATCTCCCAATCTTCCTCTATCATAGTTCCTTGTTTCTTGGTTTTTCCTTCTAATAGTTTCCACAAATCCTTTTGATACATATAATCTTCAATCTACATTTTCTAAAACTATAAATTCTAGCCATTGAATTTTTCAATATTGAATATGGAATCCTCCATTGTTCCCACTCAATTTTGAAAGTCCTATCAATCTACAAAAACAAACCTTTCGATGATACCAATTGTTAGTGTTTGGCGGATTCAGAACACTATAAGACTAAACAATTATATATATAAACAAAATAAGAAAACACACAAAACACATATAACACATAGATTTAGCTTGGTTTACCCAAAACCTAGGCTACATCCACCTACACAACCTTTAACCTTTATGTTATCCAACAAAATCATACACCAACATTAAAATGCATTATGCATCTTATCTGCTTATAATAGTATTTTAGGGCAACCTCTAAAATTAAAATTTTTAGGGTTTTACAATTTCACTACAACATTAACACCCACTACATCATTAGTCACCATAATACCAACAACTAGCTTAAACAAAGGAACCCAAATCATATAATATGGGAATTGAGTCTCAGATGTTAGAGTAATTAGATATTTCCTAATTAACTCTAGTTTGCTTAAGCTAAACTTTATCCATCTAATAATTAATTATTTTATGAATTATTATGATGTAACCTAGGTTAAACCTTTTTATGGTTTTGATCTCCTTTATAAGGACAATCTCTCTTTGTAATTATTAAACAAGTCATTTTTTATAATATCAATTTCTTTTTTTGCTCATCAAGAATATCTCATCTACAAATTTGGATATTTCAGCCTCCACAATCTTTTTCTTCTCTCTTCTATGAAAGGTGTTTGCATCTAGGTAATTCTTGGGAGCTGTGGGGTTGATCTTTCATCAACATCAACATAGTATTAGAGCTCTAGATCTTCATGCCCCTATTTTGTTTATGAGAGATCTAGTTTGGCTTTCAGATCTATATTTTTTCTTTTAGAGGGTTTTATTTTTAGAGATATTTTGTATTGAATTAGGGGTGTCACTAATTTTTGTTTCACTTTGAGCTCAAATGGACATCATTGTTGATCTTAGAGTGCCCCCAAACCCCTATTTTCAAATAAAATTTTTCCAATTTGGACATAGTTGGAATCTGAGGCAAAATAATTTTACTTCATGATTTGACATGTTTCTCGAGTCTAATTTTAAAAAAAATTTGGCACACATATCAGACTTTTTAGCACATAAATCATAATTTTTTGGAATGGAAATCAAGATATTTGGTCTGAGAATTAAGATTTTTTGGCACGCAAATCAAAATTTTTTGGTATGCAAATCAAGAATTTTTGTATGCAAATTAAGATTTTTGGCATATAAGTCAAGATTATTTTCATGCAAATTGAGATTTTTAGCATGTGGAATGAAATTTTAGGTAGACAAATTGAGACAATTTTGTTGTAAAACTAGCATGCTCCAAGAAGTAATTTCTAGTGTTGGTGTGCACACTTTTCAAGACATTTGTTATGGATCCTAAGGTGGTAATTTTATTTTATTTTTCCCTTCCAACACTTTATTTGACCTAAATGTGGTTTTTGGGCCATAACTTGCTCATCTGAACTCCATTTTTCACAAATAAAATATCATCAAAAATTTGGTTCTAGGCCCATTGTGATGATAGAGTTTATTTGGACTTTTGATATGATTTAGTTTCTAGTTTATGGAGTCAAAATTAGAAGTTATATTTCTCACTTTGGGAGATAGATCTTGAGACATTATATTTTCTAGATTTTTCTCCAAGCACATCCGATTTAGTTTTTTATCTTTTTCTGCATTCTAATGGATACCTTGGTTTTTTCATGTTTGGGGATTGATTTTATTTTTTTAGATGATTTTTAATGGGTTATACTATCTATTATATTAGCCTTATGTGTTGTTTGATTTTTTTTGACATCATTTTGTAGTATTTTTTCAAACGCACTGAGGTAAAGTTCCACTCTATTGCATTTGATGCTCTTGCACATCTTTTTTTGTTTTGGTGTACTTTCACTACATTACAAAGTGTCTGGGGGGTTTGATGTTGGCCATATTCTCCATCTTGCTTTGTCAAGTGAGTATTCCTTCCATGAAATTAGTCTCATAATATGTCAATGACACATGCCATTATAGGTGTTTGTACTTCTTTTTCACCTTGTTGTCCCTAGTTCTTCTTTCTATAAGAGGTATTGCATTTAGTTTTAGTGTTCATGTCTTGCCTTTCAACATTAGAAGGGAGTAATATTGGTTCTATTTCTTTCTTGGTTCGATGGAGTATGCTATATATTTAGTATTTGATCCTATGTATTAGGTGATTGCAATGGCTGGATACCTATGCATTTCAATGAGATGGATCATTTACCATATAAATATTCTTTCATTCCTATTTTTGGAGCCCTTGAAGCCACCTTCCATCTTTGATTGATCATCTTTTCAAATTTAGTCTTCTCTACCTACTGATGTTCTATATAGTGGAGGCTCTTTAGATTAGCAGCTTGGCAGTGTTTGCAGCTTCATGATCATCTTCTGTTCCTATCTTCTAGGACATTCCATAGTTTATAGGCTTCTTCAGTCCTTCACTAGTTTCATACAACATTATTTCCATCTCTTTTTTGGCTAGGGTTTTTCCCATGTGGTTCTCTCTATTTCTCCTCTTTTCTAAGATTTGGTTGTGCTTCGGTACCTTATCAAGATTTATTGTTGGGACCCAATTCTACTTTTAGTAGTAGTTTCTAGACTTTTAGCTACTTCTTAAGTTTATCTTAAGGGTGGTGTTAGAGTAATCAGATATTTCCTAATTAACTTGAGTTTTCTTAAGCTAAACTTTATGCATCTAATAATTAATTATTTTATTAATTATTATGATACAACCTAGGTTAGACCTTTTTAGCATTTTGATCTTCTTTATAAGGATGATCTCTCTTTGTAATTATTAACCAATTCAATTTTTACAATAGCAATTTCTCTTTTTTCTCATCAAGAATGTCTCATCTATGGATCTAGAAGTTTCAACCTCCATAACCTTTTTCTTCTCTCTTCTATAATAGGTATTTTCATGCAAATGATTCATGTGGGAGTTGTGGGATTGATCTTGTTGGGGTTTTGAAACTATTGAGCAACAAAATGCTCAATACCAGAATGAAAGTACTCAAATAATCTAAAGACTAGCTAATTATCATAATCAATTACAAAAGTAGACCATCTGAACCCAACTTCAATGAAATCGAGGATGGTTTCCTACTCTTTAGGCTCTGCTAAACCAAGGTGGGTATACCTAGGGATGATTCTAAAGTGAACTATTGTATGACATTATCTTAGTTTCATTCTAATTTTCATCTTATATTCTTAGGCACATACACAATTTATCAATTTCTTTGAAACTCTCAAATCTATATGCATCCCCTATAACTAGATTTTGTCCTAATTCTCCTAGATTTTACAAGTGTTTCTAGGAATAGTCGCTACCTATGACTCAGAAAACTAGATGTAAGTGAGTGGTGACCAGCATTACAACCTTGAACAAAATAATATATGAATGAGTTTGAAATTATAATAGTTTTAATATGTAGAGGTAGAATTTACTCTTCATCATTTCTGATTTTATAAGACCAATGCCTTATCTAGTGGGCAACATAGTCAATTATTGGTAGGAGACCTTATTCAATAAGCTTGTAATTAAATCTGTCAACTATAATCACCTATTTCCATTCTTACATGTTATCCTCTTCATAAACTCATGAATTCTACCAATTCATTGAAGCATTTACATAACTTGTTGAATTAAAAGCAATAATATAATCAATAATCACCCCATCTAGAATGCATTCAATTAGATGAACATTATCCAAATGATCTCAAAATTGATAAACTCATGAAAAGGAGACATAAAGTAGTAACATAGAGTTTGGTGTAAATATCCCTTTGTATTATCCTTCTTACTGGCTAATACAATAACCAATAGGAACTTGGTAAGGAACCTAGAGAATCATGTTGACTATGCATTTCTATTTGTTATCAGAAAAAATATCTCTGAAAATAAACTTAGAACCACTACATATGACTAGATTGAATGTACTTTTTTGGAATAATTGAAGACATACAAAAAATTTCAGACCATCACAATGCCTTGAAAGCTCACTTATATAGGCATGAATTAAACAAGCAACAAGAAAATGTGATTTATAGGTGTCTCTTTATAACAAATCCAAAACACCTATTAGAAAAGACAAAATTGCAAATAACAAAAGGTCATGCAGATCAAATATTCCTTTGCAAATCCCTTTCTATTACATTTTGTTATTTTGATTTGGCTGCAACTTTGATTCCTTTGTGTATACAACTGCTAAGTCCACCAATGATGAAGTCAATTATGAAGATTCCAAACTTACCTCAACCTGTGGGTTTCACCATCATTATACTGTACTGTGAGAGTCACTCTTACCTATCAATATTCCTTTGTTATACTAGTATCATAGGGTAATGGGATTGTCACTTAATATGAAGCATCAGAGCTTTAGAGGAAATGTGGTTGTCAAATATAATAAAATGAGCATTTTCTACTTCCTCAACCTTATCTACATTCAAAACCACTCCTCTACCAAAATATGTCCCTCTTTTGAAAAGAAAGACATGCATTAACAAAAAGTAAGAGTAATTATACTCATGAAACCCATGAGTATAAAATCTTCTTCACCCTCTTCAAAAAATCTACACAGGGCTCTATATATCTCTACTGCCCTAGTATTGAAGTATACTTTCTTGAAAAATTCTTTAGATAATGATGTTATTGCTGACAAGATTCTAATTTTTCCAAGTTCATACTTTGCTCTTTTCACTACCTTAGTGGTTTGATCATAGCTCTTTACCACAGTCTCAAGGAGATCATAATCCACAAAAAAACCTAGGATTACTAGTCTTCCTCAGTCAAAATTTCATATACTAGCCAGTAGAGTAAACAAATTCTTCTATGCAAATTGTTCTTTGAGTAAATTTAAACTAGCTTGTGAGATATCAGCATCCTAGACCCAATTACCTTCATTAAACAATCCTCCTACTATCCACAACTTAAGATTTAATGAGTCCATTGGAGGCATTTGTTGACTATACTTGTAGGACTGGAGCACAACAGAAATTATGGTATAGTTACTTAATTAAAATTCTTTCTTATCCCTTTCTGCAATTCTACAACCTTTTCATGAACAAATTACTTCACACACTTGCCAAATACAATCTTCTCATTAATTGCTTCTGCTCAAAAAAGGCTTAAAATCTTTATTCACATAAGGCGGGATTGAGAAAATCTTTTGTGTTATACTATATTTTTTTTTACACATACAAAGCTTTCATATCAAATAAATATGCAGATAGGCACCACCTTTTGTTTTTAAAATCCGCACCATCGATCTTAACAAATTCTGTGATCAAGGGATGCAGAAAAAGGTGACAAGTATTCCACTTGACAAGTTGTCAGTCAATCCAATGAGAATGGACCACGTATATAGCTCCCTTCTTGGTGGCATCTCCATTTGGATCCATTGGCAACTGAGGACATGTGTTGACAGGTCACTACCTCACTATACATAATAGAATGAGCACCTTTCCACAACAAAGTAATGACAACCGTTGATTTGAGATCAATCCAAGGTTAAAGAAACTACATGAACATCTTAATATGAGGTGGGTCCCATATTTTCTATCTCACATGGAGTAAACCATGCACATCTTTTATGGTGAGATAGTGAGAATCGTTGATCTTAGCTTGATCTGACGATCAAAATCCCTCCTGCATTTTATGAATGGGGGTGGGTCCAGAAGATTGATGACGTAATAAATTTTGAAAAGCTAGCAAAAGAAAAACAATATTCTAATTCCAGTCATCTTTCCACATTGTTTGGGTTCCACCATATGTTCATTTCATGGAAACTCACTATATCGCTAATGGTGAGAGGCCTATATTTTTCGATTAGCAAGGTAGTGAGCTCTAGTGACTTAACAAAACTTGGCATTGAAAATCAAAATCATGTCACATCACATTTACCCACTTAGTAGTTCTAAAATGACAATGATATCATCATTTATTATGCCACTTGGGACTTGTTAATAACCACTGGGAAGTTTGAGGACTGCCATGACATAGTTTTCTAGGTTGATCACTACCTTGCTATTGACAAGAAACTTGAACTTCTCGATGGTGAAGACACAAGTACCAAAGCCTAAAATATTCATGGGATCCCTGGTTACTTTTCTAGCTTAGGGAGCAAAAAAAAGTTCATGTGATTAAAAAGAAACATGAAACATTTTTTTATCACTACCTCCATTTATCCAGGCACTGTAGTTTTTAGTTTGATGGCAATCACTATGTCATGATGGTCCCTTAACTCACATCTTATCATAATGAAAAAGTGATAGCCCATGATTTTTTCCATGATCAGGTGGTGCTTCTTAAAAGGAAAAGAGATGTAGGGTGCAAAATCTAAAGAACATAAGGGAATATTCGAAAACATTTTAAAAAATCATGCCTGAGTTTTAAAAGAAAACATAGGAGACATAGGATTCACTTAAGGTATTATACTAGATGTGTTGAGAGACAAAACTTTGAGAATTTAATAGATTTTGACAACACGTGAATTAGGGCATGACTAGGGTAACCTAAGATTATGAAAATTATGAGGAATGAAAACCCTAGTCTACAAAATGCAAAGATCGAAACTAATTTTTCACCAAAATTTCAAACCTTTTCTATACTATGAAAAATTAGACCAACATATCTTTCATCAACTTTAGCATCATATAGATTTGAATGAGTCTATAGTGCAACCCAAGTTGCAACCAATGCCAACTGAACAATAATTAGAGCAACTCGAGTTGCAACCAGTAATAGAGGAACCCAAGTTGCAGACAAAGGAGTTATTGAAGACCTTTAGAATGGAAGATTCCAAACCAATTAGAATACCTATGTCTACTAGATAATTGATGTCTAGTTGAATATCTCCTAAGAAAGTTTAGGAATTCTTATGTAAATTGAGTCAGGTAGGTTACTAAAGGAGTCCAGTGAAAGCCAAGTTGGGTTAGTTACCAAGGAACTCAATGGTAATCGAGTGACCTAATTTTAGTTGACCTTCAATAGATTAGTTTTATCAATTAGTTGGTTTGTGTAAGCTAACTCAATGGATGTTACTTTTTTATTTGAACGGGTATTCAAGCCAACTTGACATTGTCTTTCACATAAATAAAAGCTCAAGATGTAGATTGAATAATGAGAAAGTGGTGAAAAAGATAAGATGTGGATAGAGAAGGATATCTAATTTAGAGAAGAGTATCCTAGGAGATACAAAGAATATTATAATCATGGAGAATCCAAAGGATAAGCTAGAAAAATGATATGAATTTGCAATCTAGTTTCTCCATTAATTAGGTCAATCAGTAATACTCTCTAACAATTATAGCAGTGAAGAAATTCCTTAACATAGTTGACTTAACAATCATTTTTAAATCTTCTAACCATGTGGAATTTCTAGATTGAAGTGTCATAAGACCTCTAACAAGGCCACTCATAACAAAGAAATTTAAATTCTTTAATAGGTTCACACCTAATAGTGTGTTTTGTAACCTATAATAGGTTTGGCTCCTAATAGGGATCACTTAATAAGAGTGAAAAGTTGTCACTAGTTTGCATTGATAGTTTTTCCAAATTGGGTTTCCACATTAAATATTGGTGTCTCATGTGTTCATTTTTTTTTATTAAAAAAAAATCTTTTGAAGGGAGTTTGAAACCCTTTACAAATCAAAAAATTTTCAAAGAAGCCCAAACCAAAAAAAACTATAGTCCAAAGGTGAAAAAGGTCACCCAAAAGTACACAGTGACTAGGGTGGCATCACAAATAACATAGTACTCATCAACCACACAAATAGGTTTTGAATGGGCACCTAAAACCCCAAACAAGTTTTGAAGTGTGCCTAAAACCCTATACAAAACAACAATTGAAGGTGAAGCATGTTACCAAAAAAAAAGGTGACAAAGGTTACAATAGATATAAAATAGAACACTACAACCACAAAAATAGGTTTTGATTGGGCTCTTGAAACCCCATGGTGAAACACATGATAAAGAACTATAGGTCAAAAGAGCCAAGGGACTCTAAAAATACCAATAGGCCAAATGCCAAGAGAACCAAAAAAGGACAGCCACACTAGACTTTCCCTTTTGAACCCTTCTTTTTAGACCATAATGCCATATCAAAAGAGGGATTGGATAGATTGACCTTTTTTCCTTTTACTGTAGCCCATCCATCCTTCACAAAACCAACATCTTTCTGCTACTAAAAATTAGTACCATCATAGCCAGTTCTTGAAACCCCCAAAGCCAAGGAAAAGGCAATAGAAGAGGAAGTGATAGAAAAAGCTTGAGATTGAACAACAACACTCAGAAAAGGATCCACAAGAGAAACCACCTTGGAACTACTTTATCTTATTTTGTTACTACTTTATCTTTTTGAAACTAAGTTACTAAAGGTTAATAGTCAGTAATATATATCAAATTGCTTCGTTAACTAAGTTAGAGTGAATATCTAGTTCTTTGCAAGTTGTGAGTTTAAAGGAAGTTTGTATTGACATCTAAGGGATTTGGAATTGTTTTAGCTACAAATGATTTTCCCCTCCCCTATTAGTTACTCCTCTTATATTTCAAGAAAAAAAAGCTTTTTTGAATGCTAAACTGTAAGAAGATGTATACATTGAGAAACCCAATGATTTTCATTCGATATACAAAGAGGATATGTTCTGTAGATTGAAGAAAGAATTGTGTGGATTGAAAGAAGCACCTAGATCTTGGTATGTGCAATTGGATAAGTATCTGATAATTTTGGTTTAAAAGGTTATGGTGAAAATAACTTATATTTCAAAAATATCAATCTTGTCTTGCTAATTATTGAGGTATTTAGTGATAATATATTCTTTGGAGGAGAAGATGAAGCAAGTAAGATATTTTAAAAATAATTGAAGAAAGAGTTTGAGATGAGTATGATTGGTGAGATGAAGTATTTCTTGGGATTACAAATTTTTTAGAACCAAGATAGTATTTTCATATCAGATTTTATGTATCTTAAAGAATTTTTGAAGACATTTGGCTTGGAAAGTTGTAAACCTTTTGGAATGCCTATGGTAACTGGACATAAGTTATCTAGTAAAGATGAAATCCCTATTATTGAATAGAAAAAATATAGATCTATGATTGGTGGATTGTGATATTGGACACACACTAGACCTAATATAGCCAATGGAGTTGAATTTGTGCCAAGATATCAAGTACATTATAAAGAGTCACATTATGAAACACTAAACAAAATGTTCTGATATTTGAAGGGTACAACTTATTATAGATTATGGGATTATAGATATAATGATTTTAATTTATGTACATACACTAATGCAAATTGGACAAGAAGTGTAGATGATAGGAAATGTACTAGTGGTGGAGTATTTTTCTTGGGAGGAAGATTAGTTTCTTGGCTAAGAAAGAAACATGATTATATTTCATTGAGCATTAGAGAAGAAAAGTATATAGTAGAAAAAAATAGATGTTATTAGAATATTTGGATGAAGAAATGCTAGAAGACATTAAGATTGAATTTACAAAGCCTGTTATCATATATTGTGATAACATAAGTATAGTGAGTATGTCAAAGAATTTTATTTTATATTCAAAGACAAAGTATATATTTATTAAGTACCATTTTTGGAGAGAGAAAATTACAAAGAAAGAGAGTAGATTGGATTATATTAGCTCAAAGGATTAGAAAACAAACATATTTACCAAACATTTGACAAAGGATGCATTTGAGTACTTGAGAGGTATGCTTGGGTTATGCCTCAACTTACTTTTAAGTAGTTGAGGTAGAGATTGTATCAATCCAATTGTAATACAACACTATTTCTTTTATCTAGACTTGATTCTTGATGCTTCCTCTATGGGGGAATATCTATTTTTGAGCTGAGTCATGAAGGACTCTTGGTAGTTGGTATTTAATAGTTTCTTTGGGCACTTGAGCTTATTACAAATATGATGTATAGAATCTACATAATGATACCATTTTCATTAGTGTCAATGGGGGAGAATAATACATGAAAAAATATTTTAAGATATATGTTTGGGAGAAAATAGTGCATGATTGCATATTGATTTATATGAATGGGGGAGAGATATTTCTAAAGGATAGATTTTATTGATGAAGAGGATTTGAAAAGATGATGAGGTATGGGGGATATTAACACCTTCCTTGTGCATGATGTTTATAGTATACTTGAGATTCAAAATCAACATTAATGGGGAGAATTTATAGTAGAAATACATTTGGTATTCATAAAACTTAGGTGTTTTTCATTTATGTTGTTGTAAATTCCAAATTCCAAAGGGAAAGACTATTAGAATGAATGTTCATGTTATTATTATGGCTAAATATTCTAGAAGTATTGGATGCATGATTCAAATGTTGTGTGTTGAATTCATAATAGATTTTTCCATTAATGTCAATATACAAGTTTTTCTATGAAGAACTAGCACTGCATCAAACCAAGTTTAGCTTGGCATAGTTTAAAATTTGAGTATTAGCTTATGTGCACTTGGGATAATGTTATATCTATGCATATATGATATAGTTAAGAGAATATATGGAAATAGGAAGACTAGATAGAGTTGTGATGGATTTGGTGAAGGCATCTTTTAGATAGGCTATCTAGAAATTGGGTACTAGTTTTTGGATTGTATATCCTAAGAGAGATGGAATTTGGTTAAGTGGACCTGGATAGATGTAGAAAAATTGTTCATGATATTATGGTTAATCACAAACACTCAAATGATTACCAAGTGAAGAGTGTGAGCTAACAAATTACTTGTAATTGTAAAATGATCTAATATTGTAATGTTATATCTTAAGTTGGTCCTATATAGTTATTGTAAATTGACAAAGCTTTGAGGCTGACTCAATAAATTATTCTAGGACTTGGTATAAAGGAAATATTTGTTGGAAATATAAGAGGAGTAAATAAGAGGGGAGGGGTGAATCAGTTACCACTAAAATAAATCCCAGATCCCTTAGATGTTAGTACAAAAAAATTAATCTGAAAATTGAAAACTGTTGATGCTTGGAAAACAAAGAAAATGTTGTAACTCAGTAAACTCTATGTTTTCTCAGTAAACACTAACATGCACAAATTTGGATATTATCTATGATTATTATTATTTTAACATAGTTTCAAACACATAAAAGTAAATAACACATTTGACACCAACATTTAACGTGGAAACCCAATTTGGGAAAAACCACCAATTGCAACTAGTTACTATTTTTCACTCTTCTGAAGTGAGCCCTATTAGGAGCCAACCCTATTAAAGGTTACAAATAAATTTTTTTGGTGTGGCCCTATTAGAGGATGTAATCACCCTGTTAGGGGTGGCCTTGTTAGAGGTCTTGACACAATTCAATAGAACTATCACCTTGTTAGAGGATTTACAAATGGCTATTAAACCAACTCTATTAAGAGATTTTAGATCACTGCTACAATGGTTAGAGAGTAACAATGAAATGAACTGATTGTGATGTAACTAAATTATTGAATCTAGATCACTTTTCTGCTTAAACTTGATCCTTCCTAATCAAATATTACTTTTTTGCTCCATAAGGATACCTAGTTATCCTTCAAGTGTGCACCATGTTTTTCTTATCAATTCAATCAACACACTTGTATGCACTAGAAATCTTGACTTGACCTTTTATTTATACCTTCCAAATTGTCAAGTTAACCCAAATATAACTTAGAATACTAATATTCATCACCTTTGTCAGCTAGAACCAATAAGTTTAAACAAAATTACAAAGTTGACCAAAATGAAGAAACTGGGGTTCAGAAGATTGGCTTGGTGAGCTTCTGATACTTGGCATCATGCACTTAGTAGATGTAGAAACTCAATCCATATAGATTACTTTCAAGTAGTTTCTAACTTGACCTACACTAGCAACTTGACAAATACTATGAAACTTGATTCATGTGACATAGCTTGGTCAACACTGGTTCCATCCATCTTTCCTTCATTAATTGAGTGAGCCCAGTTAACACTCATCTTCAACACACATTCCTTTGTCTCTAGAGTGAACTCATTAGACACTAACACTGCTTGGTAGACACTACCTTCTAAACTTGGCAAACACAGGAAAGCTCGGTAGACACAGAAAAATGTCTTCACTACCCAAGTGAGCTCGGTAAGCACTCACTTAAATTGATATGACATTTGTGTAACATCAAAGGCAACACACAATTAATCAATTATATCCAAAAATATGTTTTCCTTGGAGGTAAATTTTGATATGTGGTCATATGTATGTTTTTGAATTGTGCAAACTTACATGTGAATATCTTTTAGATTAGAGAAGTAATTGGTGGAGTCGAGGCATGGTAAGCTTACAAGGAACTAGATTTGGCAAATAAGTTGTTGGAAAATGTTTATGTATGATTTTATTTTTTAATGAGGATAGTACTAAATTTTTTTGGATAGTTGATCCTTTTGTCTTCCTTTCAACTCCTAACATGGTTGGCACAACTCCTAATCAACTTAGAATCTCTTAATAGGGATTCAAAGCCACCTCGTAGGGACTTATATATACTGATTCTATTCCATTGACTCCTAATAGAGTCCATTCTTTCACAAGGAATTTTTATATTAGTACATCATCTTGTGGGTACCATCCTCACTAGAGGTTTCCTTTTGATCAAGGGTTTCCCTAGTTAGAAAATTTGGCGTTATTATGCATGGTCATCTTTCTATGGTTTCTACATCTACTATTTACATGTTTCATAATTAATAAGGATATTACAAAAAAAATTATTTGCAGGAATTATTGACACCCCCCACCCCATTTTAGTTATCTTTGTTGACTTTAAACGCTTTTAAGGGTTTACAAATGTTATTGAACTTGATGAGAACATTCTTTCTTATGCTTACAAACACCCTTCTAGAGGAAGGTCTTTAATTTTTTTATCCAAGGAATATTTTGATTTAATGTTAAGAGGGAGGAAAGATATCTAATAAGTGGAGATAACAAAGAGGAAATATTTTATAGCCATTAGTTGTTCTCCACTAGATAGCCATTTAGATTCCTAGAAATTTATTTTTCTTGTCAAATTTAGATACTAGTTCCACCCATAGATTGTTTGTTCAAACTCCTTTATCTAATGGAATTCATAAGTCTTTACAAGGAAATGAACCTTTTTGTAAGCCAAGGGTATTGCATATCCTTTCTTTAATAAGGGGTCAAAATTGATTAAAAATCATATTTGTTTGTATTTACTATTAGCATTAGTGAGAGAAAAATGACAATTACATGTAAATATAAGTAGTATAAGAAAACAATAAATTGCACAGAAGAGAACAAAAGACAAAAATATTTAACATGATTCGTGCCAAATCCCTTGACTACATCTACAATTTTTCTTCTTTCTTGTCCAAGAAACTAGTCTTTACCAAGAAAGAATGCTCCACCACTAGTGCTTTTTTTGTCATGAATACTTCCTAGCCAATCAACATCGATAAATACCTTTAAGTCTAGATTGCCTCCAATTTTGTACCATAAGCCATAGTCTTGAGTACCTTTTAGATATCTCTTGATTCTCTTGGTTGCCATCATGTGATTTACTCTTGGATTTGCTAAAAATCTTGCCACCATACCAACTGCTAATGCAATATCAGGCCTTGTATGTACTACATACTATAGTTTTCCAATCATTGATTTGTATGTGGTATGATCTACTTCTTTGGAATCATTATATTTTGAAATTTTATGTCTAGTAGTCATAGGACTTCCAATAGGCTTTGAATCTTCCATTCCAAATTTCTTTAGTATTTCCTTGATATACTTGGATTGAGTAATATAGATACCATTTTTTCTTTTTTGTACCTGCAACCCAACAAAGAATTTTATCTCACCAAACATAAACATCTCAAACTCTTTGCTCATTTATTCTAAAAATCTATTGCATAAGTCATCATTCCCTATGAATAAAGTATCATCAATAAATATTTCAGCTAATACAATTTTCTTGTCTGGTCCTCCTTTGATATACAAATTGCTATTATCATTTGTTCTTCGAAAGCCAATCTGTACCAAATGGGTGTGTAGCCTTTCATACCAAGCTCTAGGAGCTTTCTTGAGACCATATAATTCTTTATGTAATTTGTAAACCATTTCTCTCTTATTAGGATCCACAAAACCTTGTGGTTGTTCAATGTAGACTTCCTCATCAAGAATTTCATTGAAGAATGCAAATTTAACATCCATTTGATATACTTTAAATCATCCATGTGCTACATATGCTAGAAAAATTACATACTAATCTTTCTTTTTTTCTTGAAACTTTTGCATCTTCATTCAGCTTATTTCTAAACACCCATTTTGTGCCAAATACATTTTTTATCCTTGGGTCTAGGAACAAGAATCCAAGTTTTTTTCTTCTCTATTTTTTCTATTTTTTCATTCATTTCCTCAACCCAACTTTAATTTTCCAATGCATCTTTAACATTTCTAGGTTCAAATTCAACAAGTAAGCATGTACCTTTCAATTTACTTCTTTTCATTGTTCCATCAGATTTGTCCTCAATGATCTGATCAAGTGCATGATGTTTTGTAACATATCTTTCTAACACAGGTATTTTGGATAATAAATGACTTTCACTAATTTCATCGTGAACTTCTATGTCAGGCTCAAGTCCCATTGTCTATGACTCGGGTCCATCAACTTAGTTTGAACTTGTTTGGTAGCCTCTAACTGCAACTTGAGTCCTTCAAACTATGACTTGGAATACACTGGTTACAACTTAGTAGCTGATGGAGATTTTGTGTACTCGAGAGGTGAAACATTATTTCCTTCACATTTTATTGGTAGAGTATTAGGTTCATAGTAAAATAATCTTTTGTAATCCTCTAGTTCTCTATAGCTTTTTTCTTCACTCTTTTATGCAAACTCATCAATTCTAACATGTACACTTTCTATGATTTTAAGAGTAGATAGATTCAAACATTTGTATGCTTTACTTTTGTAGGAATATCCTAGGAACATGTCTTCATCAGATTTTACACCAAATTTTCCTCTTCTAGATTCTTTCAAGATATAACATTTGCTACCAAAAACTTTCAGGTAACTTACATTAGGTTTGTAGCCATACCATAGTTGATAAGGAGTTTGGTTTGAGTCTTTCTTCAACTATACTTTGTCCAAGGTATGAATTGTAGTCCTGATAGCTTCCTTCCAATATATGAGAGCAACATTATTTTCAATCATCAATGTTATTGCACAATCCATGACGGATCTATTCCTTCTTTTAGCTATACCATTCTACTAAGGTGTACTAGGGGCTAATAGCTATCTTTTGATTCCATTTTAAATGTAGAGGTTATTGAATTCATTGGAGATGAATTCACCACCTTTTTCTAATCTCAAACATTTTAATTTTTGTCTAGTTTCCTTTTCTACTCTTGCCAAATATCATTTGAACTTTTTAAAAGCTTCAGATTTTTCTTTCAAGTACATTATAGTCATCATCCTAGAATAATCATTAACAAAAAGAATGAAAAAATTTTCTCCACTATAACTTTCTATTCCAATAGGACCACATAAGTCAATATGAAAAATCTCTAAGACATCTTCAGACTGATAGTTTTTGCTTTTAAAACTAGCCTTTCCCATCTTGCCAATTTGGCAATTCTTGCACAGACCCATGTCAGGTTTCTTCAAACTAGGAAGACCTCTTATTTTCTTATGTTTTCTAATCTTAACTAGATTATCAAAGTTTACATGACATAGCCTTTTGTGCCATAACTAGCTTTCATCTACTTGAGCAATAAAACATGATTTTTAACTGAGGTCAAGATAAAATAAGTTACCTTTTGTTTTCTTGTTAGATCCAACTAGATTTCATTTCCCATCTAGTAGTTTGGCCTTACTTTTGATTAATTATATCTTGAATCCAATGTTGCTCAACTATGCCACATAGTATATTATACTTTAATCCCTCAACCTAATAGGCATTGCCACGTACAAGTTCATTGATCAATGTGATACACCCTTTACCTTTTATGTAACAAGGTTCATTGTTTCCAAGTCTTACACTACCTCTAGCATAAGGTTCCATATTCTCAAATTTTATTTTATCTCTAGTCATATGATGTGAGCAGCTACTATTAATAATCCATGTATCATTTCTACTAATATGAGAGATAAGTGCCATTTTATCTCATTCATCATTAGATTCATCCTTTACAACAATATATACCATGTCATCTTTACTATTATTAGAATCTTTAGCTATAAAACAAGATTTCTTACCTTTGTCCATATGGTTCTTGTAGTTCTTGAAATCCTTCCCACCTTTGTACTTATGACTTTTCTTTTCATCTTTATTTTCTTTGTTTGGACACCTTGCAGCTGTTGGTGTTTTGAAAAACTACTAAGGAACAAAATGCTCAATACCAAGATGACAAGACTCACACAATCTAAAGATTAGCCAATTCTTATTATCAATTGTATGTGCAAACCATTTGGGCCCAACTTCAACAAAACCGAGGGTGGTTTTCAACTCTTCAGGCTCTACAAAACTAGGGTGGGTATACCCAAGGATGATTCAAGACTAGGAAACACTATATGAGGATTATTTTAGTTTCATTCTGATTCTCATCTAATCTGTTGATTGCAAAATTACTTGAACCTATGGGTTTGACCATCATCACAGTACTGGGAGAAACATCCTTACTTCCCACTCTTTGCTAATTAATACAACTCCTTATGATAATGGGATTAACCCTTAAGAAACAACACTCGAGCATGGAAACAATTTGGTTGTCAAATATAACAAAATGAGCAATTTCTGCTTAGCCAACCATGTGTACATCAAAAACCATCTTTCAAGCAAAATTTGTCACCTACTGACACAAAAAGATGCGCAATAACAAAAATTCAAAGGGACTATTTGCATGAAGCCCATGGGTATAAAATCTTCTTCACCTTCTCCAAAAACTTTGCATAGGGTCCTACATACTTCTACTACCATGGCATTGAAGTGCGACATCTTGAAAATTTCGTTAGAGAAAGGTGTTACTACTGACAAGGTTTTTATTTTATCAAGTTCATTCTTTGCTCCGCTCATTACCTTAGTAGCTTGATCACAACCCATAGAAACACCTAGGATTACTAGTCTTCCTCGATCAAAATTCCACATACTAATATATGAGACAAAAAAATTCCTCTCTATAAACCACCTTTCAAACAAACTTAAACCAATTCAAGAGGAAGAAACACTAGGGGTCCAATTACTCTTGTTAAGTAATCCCTCTGCTAACCAAAATCTAAGAGTTAGGGAATTCTTTGAAGCCATTTCTACTATATCATGCAAGACTACAACACTTTAGAGACTATAGTAAAATACACATTTGGAAACCTCTTATCTGCAATTCTTATATGTTGTTTGACACTCATGCAAAAATCTACACAATCCTCTTAGTAAAAGATCCTATTTAGAAAAGACTTCAAAATCTTTATTTGCATAAGGTGTAACTGAGAAGATCTTATAAGTTACACTCTTTTTTTTCTTTCAAACGCAAAATATTGCATATCTCATTAATATGCAGAGTGCTACCACCTTTAGTATTTAAACTTGCATTGTCAATCTTTAAAAATCATATGATCACGGGGTATAGAGAAAGACAACTTGGTATTCCACTTGAAAAATTGGCCAGTCAAATCAATACAAATTGACCACGTATATAACACCTTCCTTGATGGAATTTCTGCTTGGACCCATTGGTGATTTAGGACTTGTGTCAATAGCTCACTACTTCACCATACATAAAGAACGAGCACCTTTCCATAGCGAAGTAGCGATAGCCATTGATTCATTCTTGATCTTGTGGATGATATATCACTTTTACTAATTAGAAGACAGTGGCAGGTCCTCGATCACTATCTCACTATATGTATCGTTTGAGCATCTCTTTATGGCGAGACAACAACAATAGTTGATTTGAGGTTACATCAAAGGTGGAGAAATTGCACCAAAAACCTTGAAAGGTGGTGGGCACCATACTCACTATGTCGCATAGCTTAAACAACCTACAACTTTCCAAAGTGAGATAGCGAGGACTCTTGATTCTATTCTGATCTGATGATCAGGATCCCTTAAATGCTTTATAGGTCTGAGGCACTACTGACGTACAAGAATCTGCACTACTGGCAATCAACAAAATTTACTTTGAGCCTGGCCAGCCTTCCATGTTTCCTCAGGTCCCATTGACTATTGATTTTCATGGTGCCTCGCTACTTTGCTAATGGCGAGATGTCAACTTTTTTCGATAGCGAGGTAGGGAGCTCAGGCAACCTACAACAAAACTCGGCACCGAGTAATACAATGACCAACCAAATCACCATGGCTCTTACTAATTGCTTATGAAAATAGTAGTTAATTCTTGTCATGCCACCTGGACAGGTCATGGTTATCGAGAAATTTAGAGGCCACCGTGCTTTTGATTTTGTAGAAGCTCACTACTTCGCTAACGGTGAGATGTGAACTTTTTCCAATAGTGAGCTATTGAGACATTGGAAAAACCATCCTTCTGGTGCCGACTTTTGATTGTTTCTAACTGGGTCCCTTTTCAGCTCAAATAGTACTTGCAATGTGTATGTGACTAAGAAATTGGCTAGAAAACAATTCTCTGACTATCGTGTCTTCATTTTGCGGTCCCATCTTATAACTTTCTAGCACTCATTACCTCGCTATACATTGTTGGTGTTTGAAAACATTGGAGGGTTTTCAATTATCCCACTGAGAAACTAATATATCTAGGGGTAGCTAACTCACATTTTCAACATGTCATTTCTGAAAATAGACCAACTATAAGGCATGACCCTTCTTCTACTTCAGGCTCTGCTCTATTCTTCATTTCATGGTGTGACAGACCTTCTTTGTATACGGATTTGCTCTACACTATTATTTGAAGTGCTTCCTTTTAATGTGGTGCTCAAGAGAAACAAAGAAAAGTAGCCATCTTCATAAGCATTAGCAAAGTTTGCAGAGATTTGACTTTTCTCACATCCCTAGTCAGATAAAAAGTTTGTCCTTTATGAGAGGATTTTTTTTTTCTGAATTTCTTCAATTCCAGATTTGATCTTCTCATTAACAACTAAATGTAACATTTCCTCTACTGGCAACTTAGAATTGCTACTAGAAGGATTAACTAAAGATGGATCCACAAGGGAAATTCCCTTGAAGATGATTGAGGAAGAATTATGCCACCAGTTGAAAGTGTTGCATAGTATTTTTCCAATGCCCATACTGAACAACATCCATTTGATGTTGGAATAATTGCTCGATGAATATATTGAAGACAAAAAGAAAAGCTAAGTTCACTGCTTTATGTTACCATATTCAAATGTCTCTACATTTTGGAGCGTACCTTTTGTTTCACTCAAAATCTTACACATATACATGGCAGTGACTTTTTGGAAATCCTTCATATCGAGAGAAAATGAAGCAAGATGAGATTCCACACCTGGTGGAATACCAATGCAAAGCTCACCACTGATACCAAGTGGATGTATAAATGCCTCCTCCAGAACCTCATGGAATTTCTTTTCTCTATGCACACTCTACAATTGCCCCACAAAGCCAATCCAAAAGACAATGAATGATATTTCTGCTCAAACCCAAGTATAGACTTGGGTACAATCGTAGCCACTCTATGAAGAGCCTTTTCCCAGTCTCCATATGTAAAGGATCTTCCTTAACAATTTCTACCATAGCATTTTGAAGTCTAGCCGTATGGTTAATGATATGAGCAACCTTGCAAGTTTCTTTTTCATTTTTGATATGAGGCTGGATATATTATTGGTGAGATTCATTTCCCCTTTATCTGCTATCTAATGGATACGCCTACGGCCTCACCCTTTGTGGCTAAGAGAACAAAAAAAAGACTATCTAGTTGAATTAGGCGTGGATCATAGTTCTCAAGTATCCCTGCAACAATGTTTATAATAACTCTCCTATCCCTGCATGTGCAAACCAATTCTCAAATACTGCTATATAGCTGGGCTTTCAAAATACTATGTTTTTATTTAATATTTATGATTGGCTCTGCTTGTGGTTTTTTGGTGGGTTCTATAGGCTAAAGATGCAATTCAACTTTAATTGTAAAGACATATCATTCTTTCTTCCTAATCTTCATTGTCATCTGATTAATTAATGTTGAGGCCATTTCAAAGAGTTGTGGCAATGGTTTAGCTTTAATATATGGAATAACACCATGTCATTCAATAATATCAAGAATTAAAGTATTACACTTCTCTTGCTATAAAAGTACAGTTTCTCACAAATACTCTTAACTTATTTAATGACAAATTATCTTGGAAGTGATCCACTGCAAATTAGATGAAATTAGTTGGGCCCCAAAGTGGGTCCGACTAAAAAAAATTTCGCTTCCAAATAACTGATATGTCAAATTGATCTAGTGAACACCTAATTTTGATTGAAAACAATCTATGCCATTATTTTAAGCTTTTTAAATCTCAATTTCACCCTTTCTTGCCAACTATCAAATTTGTGTTAGGAGGCCTGCCAACTGGCCTTAAAAACTGATTCAATCAAGTGACTAGGCCACAAAAATTGGCATGAATGTTCAATCCTACACACTCTATCATATTAAAAATTCTCAACCCATGAAGAATTCTCAATCAGGAGATTTTAATTGCCAAATATCCATACTTCAATTATCTTGCAAGCAAACAATGTTAAAAAACATAAACTAGGCTCGGGTTTGGCATTATAAACTAGATTATTGATCACTTGGGGTTCTCAAAATTGGGGTATAGGTTCTTTTTTATGAGGAGAATATAATTCTATATTTTGGGCTCATGATGAATCAAAGGCCACATTTGGAAAATTTCCAAAAATAGGCAGTTGGAAATTTTAAACTGGCAAATATGTCAAAAAGTAATTTTTGGCAAATGGACAGACATAAGAAAGTATGCAGTAAGATTTGTCATGGCTTGAGAATTGGCATACTTGAAGGATTTTTAGGACACAACATGATGGTACAATTCATTTAGGCTAGCCAATCATAGGATCAAAGTTATAATGTGCCGAATAGGGGTATGGATCAATTTGGATACCTTAGTCATAACAAAACAATGTAAACTGGGTTTTTAATCATGTTAGCAAACTAACCAAATGGATTTGTCATGATCTCAAAATTGCAACATATGAATTTTCAGACCCCTAGAACATAGTGCAAAAATAATTTCTTCATTTGGGTCAACTGGGTCAAAGATATAATTGGTCAAATAGGGCTTCCCAGAATTGTGAACAACTACACAAATGTACAAAATAATAAATGACCAACTTTGAGGGGTTTGAAACATATTCAAATGGATTCAAAATGGGCTAAAAATTGGAGCACATGTTCTTTCATACGCATACTAAACATCCCCAAAGTGGCAGGTCATGACATATTTTTGGGTAAAAGATATTCAAATGCAAATTGGGCCTCTGGTCGCTATTTGACATGAGCAGAATTGCAAGTTTTGACACTAGCTCAAAATGGGACTTCACCGAATGATTTGGGATGGCAAAATAACATTGTGGATCACATGCATATGTCAAATGAAAGGTGTTAAGCCACTCAAATACCATCTAGGCCTCAAACTAACAACTGAGCACATATGCACAAAAGGCACTTTAGGGCATAATTTTCTCAAAATTTTCAATATGCGACTCAAAATTGACCATGCAATTTTTAGTCCCAACAGTGGCTCTGTCTAGGGATGCATGTCCCTTGCAAGCATGGCAAGGATTTAGATCTCTAGAAAAAGAAGACCACACACCTGACAGCAAAAACTCTCTTGAACGGCTTTATTGAAAGCAGGGAAACAACTAAAACTACTATATACATGATGACCCAGGGCCACCAAACTTTAGCAAAATTGTTTACCTCTATTGAAAACCTGATTTGCATTCCTTTCCTCATGAGGTAAACTAAAATTACTTATCATATAAGTTTCACCAATTAGATACACATCTTGAAATTCAACACTTAGTAAAACTGAATCTTCATTCTTACTTTCATAATGCATATAAAAACTTGCTTTATTCTCAAGCGTTTGTTCATTATGAAAATACTGATCAGCATGCTCAAATATATCAGATTGAAATTGAAATCCCCCTTCACTTAATGACTGATGCATACTATCATTCTCAAATATGAAAGCTTCATATTCAACTTGGGGAAAGGGATCACACATACCTTCAAAATGTGAATCATTATGTATGAGCGAATGATACTCAAATGAACACTCTGACTTGTACTCACACATGTCATCAACATCAAAATTTGAAGCTAATCCACCATATTCAAATGGTTCTTCACAATCAGTAGAACAGATTAGTCTTCACATTAGAGAGCTCATCATAAAACTCATTGCAAGGTGCATACTGATTTTTAAAAACAACTTTGTCAAACACCTTGTCATCCATCTCATCAGATGCAACATCATAATAATTTTCACTGTCATATTCAGAAGGAGAACAATATGACCTCTTACAGTAGTAAGACAAAATATCATCATTAAACTCATCCTCAACTAAATCTAAACATTCCATGTGCTCTTCAAACAACGGGTTGATAATTCCATGTAGTGATCCCTTTTGAACATCTTGATAAAAAATGGGTTGATCGTCATCACAATCTTCATCATATAAAGTGTTAGTATATACTTTAAAACCATTACCCATTTTTTCTTCATGGAAACTTTCAACATGTGAAGAAAAATTAGAATCATCACAAGAAGACACACCATCAACTCCATCAATGAAGCATGTAGAATACAAATCAAACTTACTTTCATTGTCTTCATATAGTTGTTTCAAATGTCTTGCAAGAATATCATCATTTATCTTACTAGTAGCTGTTGATGTATTAACCTTAAAATCATGTGCATATTGCTGATTACTACTACTTGTATCTTCAAGACATTCATCCACACAATTATGTAGTCCATCCTTATAAACAATTTCTTTATCCTCGTATTGTGTAGACAACTCTTCACAACTTTCAACATCCAGTTGACTTGTATAACTCTGAACTGGAATTTCACTTTCAGATTTAGAAATAGAAATCATACCTTTACTGACATAAGAATGACAACTTCTATCATTTCTTTCTTCTTCACAATCTACATTTGATTCACATGAAGAAAAACATGTGCTAACACTATCCTCTTCTTGACTTGAATAACCATTCTCGTCATTGTCTTCACATGATGCCTCTTGATACTCCATCGGATCAGCAACTTCATTATCACTTGAAAGATCACTTCTAACTTCTTTCTACTCATACTGAGATGCATATCTTTCAAATTTAGATTTAATAACGTTCTCAACATGATGCAATCTCTCAATAAGATAATTCATTTCTTGCCTATCCTGCTGATCAAGAAAATCCATCTCTACTACTAAAACATTATCAACATATGAGCTCAGTTCTTCTGACTATGACTAAGATGAGTGTAACTTACGTTCTTCATCCTATGTTATCTCTCCATTACATGTCAGATCAGAAACATTAAGTTCATGATCATAGAGATAACTCTTAGCCTCCTCACTTGCACAAGACTAAGACTTAGGTGCAACAACCTCAAATTTTGAAGCATTAGTTACATCATCATACATATAATCATAATGCAAAGAACTTACTATTGTAACTAAACCTTGATTCATAAAATCATCATAATGTTGAACCTTGTCAGAGTTTGAAATACTATTCACCACTGTAGCATCATGAACATGTGTATTTCTATCATTTGCAATAGTCTCTTTCTTCTCTACACATGCATTTTGATTTGAAATTTCAACCTGATTATATATTACAATAGGGGTGTTGATATTCTTATTTGAAACTGAATCATCAACACCATGTTCAAATTTTCTTCCATGACCATTATACTGGCAATCATTGAAGGAAAAATGACCTCTAGTCAATCCATACTTCAAATTATTCTCAATATCTCTAGCAGTCATAAAAGCTTGATATAATGTATGTGGTTCTTTATCCCTTAGTAGATAATTCATTTTCTTGTCAAATGCATCAAAGTAAAAAAAAAAACACATTTTATCATTGGGTCTATAACTCTCAGGGATTTCATTCAAAACTCTTGCAAATTTGACATTGAATTGAGGCACAAGTTCATCACACTCAATGTGAATCTTCAAGAACTTATTATAGGAATCAAATATGCTTACCTGTTCTCCAAATTTCTCCATTAAGGCAGAATGCAAATGAATCCAAAATGAAATAGAACATACTAGTAGAAAAGAAAACTAGTCCCTAGCATCATCTTCTAAAATATGAACAAACAACTTCATCTGAACATCTTCATGAGCAATTTCAAAATCACCAACCAAGTCACTAAACAACTGAACATGATGATTGGCTGAAGTTTCATGGTTCCCAACAAACGTAGGTAAATAATTTTTGAGATTATATGGCATAGTATTTGGGAAACCATGAATACTATAATTCCCCACCAAGGGATCCAAAAGAATTAACCTAAAGTTTTACTAGGTTTGCTAAAGATAGATCATTCACATTAAACACATAGTAGCAGAAGCAATAACATGTAATCATCAACAAACATACATAACAGGTTACATTCCTTAAGGATCCCAAGATGTTGAGTCACAATTAAATTTAATTAATTCTAAGTCTAACAACTACCACATCCACATGAAAGAATAATAAGAAAGTCCAATGTCCATTTAATATACATTTGTTCCGAATGCCTCTTGGCCAATTAATTCAGAATGCTCAATCATCCATTGTACATGTCATAGGGTATGAAAGGCTAAAAGAATATACATAAGTAGAAATAAAGATACATCATCCTCCAAGAATACATGATACAAAGTATAGTAAAATAAATGAAACCATATACCATACATGATACATCCATGCATCATAAAAGATATAAACATCCAGCATGAAATAAAACTATTCATCTATCATAAAACAAAACTAATCTAAGTGTGTGGTTCCTTCCAACCATAAATAGCATCATTAGACCATCATGGGTTCTAGCCATCCCCCATGCATAACATCCCAAATCACCTAAGAGATCATTGATACTATAGTAATAGGGACATCACTCCTAAAACATACTACATCATATGCATAAAGAAATCTAACATACTAGAATAAAGAATAGTAAACATTATCATCTATACATGATAAACAAGCATACCAAGAAACTCCAACAATGGTAGCAATAGACAGATCTCAAATGGTAAGAGTGAAAAGCACTACCACCTGATTGCATGGAACCAAAATGGTCCACTCCCACCACACTGAGGAGATAGTCTCAAGTTCCAAACAGAATATCAAATCACATAATCACAAGTACTCTCTAAGTCTAGGAAATCCTAAAAGTATACTAACGCAAAGGTTCCAACACATAGATTGACATCTAGACCTAGAGGCACCACAAAGACATGTAGGAAACCTACTATGCAAGCAGGAAAGTGTCATCACACGAATCACGTTGAAAGTTACCAGAGCAATCCCCTAGGAATCTTGGGTCCCATGTGTTCCTGCGGCCACTAGTATCCTCTCATATTGATGAGGCATACTACGGAATGCAAGGTCGCAACCAAGTGTTCTCTCTACCCCATCCTAGTCTATACTAGCACTCAAGGCATGGGAGAGAACATACAATTATCTTATTAGGTTCATTTTAATCCCCATTTAGGGTAAATGTTATCACTTATTAAAACAACTTACAATGGGTTTCTCCAGGCAGCCTCTTAGGGCCTCGACCCGCATTGTAAGCCACTTCTTGATGCTATACATAGAACCTACCCTAGGCTCATGAAATCTCAAATCAAAGAATCATAATAAAATCACCTCAGTCTTATATAAGCGACTGAAAATGTCATATATATAATCCACAATAACCACATTAGTTCTCCATAGGCAACTGAATAGCATCAAATAATAATCATAATGATCACAACAGATCTCTATTAGCATCTGAAGGCATCCATGATAAATCATATTATCCAATGGTTCTCCAATGAGCAACCAGAAAGTATCCCAAAATAAATCGCAATACTAGTCGAAGACCCAAAATGGCCAAGTCAAAACATCTCACATAATGACATCATCAAGAATAAATCATACACTTCAGTCATCCCAAAGCGACTAGAAAGCAAATCAAATATAACTAATCGATGATTCAAAAATGGTTAAGTCAGGTATCTCATATCATACATCTCAGCTTCACACAAGGAAACTGGAAAGCAATACCAATCAATAATCCACACACATCATAGAGCATGTCATCAAATTACCATGGTTGGGTTAAAAGGATTGAGGACAAATCATCATAACATCACATTCATATAACGCCCAAGCTTTTGGTAAACAACCTAAACTGGTCAAAGCTAAGTCAACCCCAAAACATAAATAGTACATAGAAAACATCATAATCTCACAATTTGGTTTGATTCGAAAACACATAGTTTTGAGTTTAACAATAAGGTTTAAGTTTTCTAGTGTTTGTGTTCAAGTAATAGTCTCATAGTTCAATTTGATTGATAATATACCATTGAGTTAATGTGAGGTTTCCATTTCTAGATGAATGTATGTTTTCAATAGATAGAACCCATAGTTTACCCTTACAAATTATCCCAAGTCCCATATCTGAATGAAAGTCAATTTTCTAAAATGATCTAAAAAGGTAAGTTATTTATTTAACTTATTGAAATAAATAAGTGATTTCGATCTAAATAATATTATTTAAAAAATATTAAAATAGATCTACAATTTTGATATTAACTAATCCATCATTAATTTAATTAAACTATATATATATATATATAATAATTAAATTGATTAATGATTATCCAACTCAACAATTATTTTAATAATTAATAAAATTATCAATAATTTAATTAATTAAAATTTAACTATATTTAAATACAGTATAAACACTAATAAAATTTATCAATATTATTAAATAATAATTTAGTTCACATTATAAATCTTATTAACAAAATATTATTACATAATATCTAATTTAATATTAAAATCTATTAATAATAATGTTAAACTTGTTGATAATTAATATTAATTAAAATAATACTTTAAAAAATTAATATATATTAAATTAACTATTAGCAATTTTAATAAATTTAAAATGGTAATTAAAAAAAATATTAAACATATTTATAACCTTGTGTTTATAGCCCTCGTGGCTATTGTAAAACTATCAGTTGTAGGCCAACTACGATCACAACAATAGTACTACGTATTGTTGCTGCTGCCGCAGTCTGTACTGCGGTCAGCGTAGCATATACTATTGCAAAAAGTAAGTGGGGATGGGGTGGGGTAAACCCCCCCCCGCCTCCCAATTCATATTTTTTAAATTTTTTTATTTTTGAAAACATTTTCATTTATATGAAATTTATTAAATACTTTTTTTAAAAATATAATTCTCCCTTCCAACATTAGTTATTCCTATTCTCATTATTTATTATTATTATTATTATTAATTATATATATATATATATATATATATATATATATATATATATATATATATATAATTGCAACTTTAATCTAATAGGAAAATTAAGTATAACCAATCGAATTTTCAATCTAGGATTTATAGATGAAATTGAATAGCAAAAGACTCAGAATGAAGGGTGGTATAATTCATGCAACAAGATTTGAGAAGATAGTTTTGTTACAAGCACGAAGTAGACAGAACGTATTAAACTACATATATCATTTAGTGATCAAAACACAAGACCCTACCTGAACCTGATGCTAATTCATAACCCTCAAAAATTTGAAGAGAAATCCCTCTTCCCAGAACCTTCCCCTTTTGGAAAATTCCTTTCTCTTTCCAAAATTTTGCTCCCCAAAAATTCGTCTCAAAAATTAGTTTTCCCCAAAAATTGTCTCCAACATTCGCTGTCCTAAAAATGAACCCCAAAGTTGTGATAAGGAGTTTTCTCCTCAAATCAGGGCACTAATTGTGCATTCACTCGAGAGGAATCCTTCCTCACAAGACTCAACTCAAAATTAACTTTTTATTAAACTTTGCTTTATCTTTTAATGCATGTTAAATGAATTATTAAATAATTTTATTTAATATTCACTCGACTTCTATTTTTAATTAATTTATTACTTTAATCTCATGCACACTTTATTAATTGAAATATCTCTATTAAATATACTTTTTTTATCTTTTTAATTAATTTCTAATATTTTAATCTCATCCACGCATCATGCGATCTAGAATCCTTTTATTAAATAATTATATTTTCACCTTTTTAAAATTATTTTAGAGACTTAATTGATAAAATATTTATTAACTCAAGTAATAATAATATTTTGCATTTATTTAAAAATGAACTATAAATATATTATTATTAAATTAATATTATCATGTTCTAAATTTATATTTAAAACTTTTGTCTCCAAAATTTAATTCTTTTTATTTAATTAATTCTCCAATTAATTAAATATTAAAATATCATAATTATTTTCCATTAAATTAAATCTTTAATTAAATCTTTTAATTAAACTTAATTAATAAAAAATACCTCAAAGACTCATAAAACAACATACGAAAACCCATCATAGAAAAACACATACCAAATCAAACAAAAGGGCTATAATCACGAATTAATATCATTTGATGCATTCAGAGGGTACTGACTCAAATATTTGTTCTAATTTTCAATTAGGACAAATGGCTTAATGGTATGGGATTTGGACTTAAGAATTTATCTCCCCTCTCTTACCATTGAGACAATGTGATAGGGTACGCTCATCCTAGCAATTTAGGGAAGTCAATACCTGGTACCTGCAACCTGCATAAAATCCACACATGTATAGACACAATATTCTAAGCTAAATAGACAATGGCAAGAAGTGGTGCATTGTGTAGATCCCGACTAGCAGGTGACTATGACTCCCTTCGTTAACCACATTAGAAAATGCCATACATAAAGAAAATAAACACGGACACCATACACATGCAAGTATGGGGTAAGTATCCATAAGAAAACACAGGTGATAATAAAATATCTAAAAATATTGTATAATCATCATGCATATATGAAATATAGAGTAAAAATCAACTGAATCTATGACAATATCTGATAATCACCAAACAATACTACTAATCATTAAACATAAAATTAGCCTAAAAGAGCTCAACAAAATAACAGAAATGCAAACTAGGGGTAGGCACTACAAATACCATTAAAATTTAATGGCATATACTGCTTGGCAGAAACAAATCTATAATTCTTATCCATGGACTACATACTTGATGAAGGGAAATTTGACATTTTTCAAACTTAACATTCATTCATCATAAATACTCTCAGAATTTATTAATTGCAGTAGATCTGGAGTTCTTTCTACCAATTCAAAACTTCAAACATACTTTGACATATATAACACTTTTTTTGAATTTACTTTCCACAAAGCATGTTGAACTGTACTGAACCAATCTCCTATTTAATGTTATAAACCATTTGATGAAGAAACTTTCAACGTCTTACTTTCATGTAAATGAGAACACATGAAAGTGGAAAATACCTTTTAATATGGATGCCCACAACTACTTCAATGTTGCAAATAACAATAGATTTAGATCTCATCCAGATTTAGTAACACTTGCACTGCATCTCATCTAATTCATTCACCCACTATCAAGAACTTGAAATGAATTCTTCAAATCTTCTTTCCCACTATTGTTTCCTTCAGAATACCTTCACATTTTGAAGCACTGGTGCAGAGATATAACTTTGAGTTGCCACTCACTTAGTGAGAAAAGATTTACCAAACTTGCAAAACATATCAAGCTGGTCCAGAATGTACAATAGGTATTTGAGAACTTTATTCAACAACATGGGAATTTCATATTCTTGACAATGTGAAAGCACTTGACACTAACTCTGAACTATGACAAAAACTTTACCAAAACTGTAAGTGACTTTGATATTACAAATTAATCAATTCAGTCAAACTTCTACTGTCAATGAATAAGAACACTAGGGGACATGAAACTTCAACAAGGAAAATAAGGAACACCTCTTGCTATATATTTTCTATATCCAATTTGTTTCATGCCAGAGATATTAGTTCTTTTTCTATGTAGTCCCCAACAGAGCAGCCATCTTGTCGGTGTTTTAAAATGCTAGAGGTTTTCAATTATCCCACTAAGAAACTGACATATCTAGGGGCAGCTAACTCCCATTTTCAACATGCCATTTCTGACAACATGCCAACTATAAGGCATGACCCTTCTTCTACTTCAGGCTCTGCTCTATTTTTCATTTCATGGTGTGACAAACCTTCTTTATATACGGGTTTTCTGTGCACTGTTATTTGAATGGCTTCCTTTTAATGTGGTGCTCAAGAGAAATAAAGAAAAGAAACCATCTTCATAAGCATTAGCAAAGTTTGAAGAGATTTGACTTTTCTCACATCCCTAGTCAGATAAACAGTTTTTCCTTTATGAGAGGGTTTTTTTTTCTAAATTTCTTCAATTCCAGATTTGTTCTTTTCATTAACAATTGAAAGTAACATTTCCTCTACTGGTGACTTAGAATTTCTACTAGAAAGATTAACTAAAGATGGTTCTGCAAGGGAAATTCACTTGAAAATGATTGAGGAAGAATTATGCCACCAATTGCAAGTGTTGCATAATATTTTTTCAATGCCCATACTGAACAACATCCGTTTGCTGTTGGAATAATTGCTCGATGAATATATTGAAGACAATAGGCAAAGCTAAGTTCATTTCTTTATGTTACCATATTCAGATGTCTCTACATTTTGGAGTGTACCATTTATTTCACTCAAAATCTTAGACATATAGATGGAAGTGACTTTCTGGAAATCCTTCATATCTAGAGAAAATGAAGCAAGATGCAATTCCACACCTGGTGGAATACCAATGCAAAGCTCACCACTAATACCAAGTGGATGTATAAATGCCTCCTCCAAAACCTCACAAATTTTCTTTTTTCTATGCACACTCTACGATTGCCCCACAAAGCCAATCCAAAAGATAGTGAATGATATTTCTGCTCAAACCCAAGTGCAGACTTGGGTATAGCTGTAGCTACTCTATCAAGAACCTTTTCCCAGTCTTCGTATGTAAAGGATTTTCCTTAATAATTTCTACCATAGCATTTTGAAGTCTAGCCGTATGGTTAATGATATGAGCAACCTTGCAAGTTTCTTTTTCATTTTTAGAAAATTCATGTCATAGGCTAAATATATTATTGGTGAGATTCATTTCCCCTTTATCTGCTATCCAATGGATATGCCTGTAGCCTCACCCTTTGTGGCTAAGAGAACCAAAAAAGAGACTGTCCAGTTGAATTAGGCATGGATCATAGTTCTTAAGTATCCCTGCAGCAATGTTTATAATAACTCTCCTATCCTTGCATGTGCAAACCAATTCTCAAATACTGCTATATAGCTGGGCTTTCGAAATGCTATGTTTTTATTTAATATTTATGATTGGCTTTGCTCGTGGGTTGTTGGTGGGTTCTGTAGGCTAAAGATGTAATTCAACTTTAATTGTAAAGACATATCATTCTTTCTTCCTAATCTTCATTGCCATCTAATTAATTAATGTTGAGGCCATTCCAAAGAGTTGTGTCAATGGTTTAGCTTTAATATATGGAATAACACCATGTTATTCAATGTTATCAAGAATTAAAGTATTACACTTCTCTAGCTATAAAATTATGGTTGCTCACAAATACTCTTAACTTATTTAATGACAAATTATCTTGGAAGTGATCCACTGCAAATTATATGAAATTAGTCGGGCCCCAAAGTGGGTCCGACTAAATTTTTTTTTTCTTTCAAACAACTGATCTATAAAATTGATCTATTGAACACCTAATTTTGATTGAAAAAAATCTATGTCCTTTTTTTAAGCTTTTTAAATCTCACTTTCACCCTTTCTTACCAATTGTCAAATTTATGTTAGGAGGTCTGTCAGCTGGCCTTAAAAACTAATTTAATCAAGTGACTAGGCCACAAAAATCGGCATGAGTGTTCAATCCTACACACTCTATCATACTGAAAATTCTCAACCCATGAAAAATCTCAATCAGGAGATTTTAATTGCTGAATATCCAGACTTCAATTAGCCTACAAGCAAACAATGTTAAAAACCATAAGCTGGGCTTGGGTTCGGCATTATAAATTGGGTTATTGATCACTTGGGGTTCCAAAAACCAGGGTATAGGCTTTTTTTCCATGAGGAGAATATAATTCTATATTTTGGGCTCATGAAGAATCACAAGACACATTTGGCAAATTTCCGAAAATAGGCACTTGGAAATTTTAAACTAGCAAATATGTCAAAAAGTAATTTTTGGCAAATGGACAGACATAAGAAAGTATGCAGTAAGATTTGTCAAGGCTTGAGAATTGGCATACTTGAAGGATTTTTAGGAAACAACATGATGGTACAATTCATTTAGGCTATCCAATCATAGGATCAAAGTTATAATGTGTCGAACAGGGCTACAGATCAATCTGGATACCTTAGCCATAACAAAACAATGTAAACTAGGTTTTTAATCATGTTAGCAAACTGACCAAATGGATTCTTCATGATATCAAAATTGGAAAATATGAAGTGTCTGACCCCTAGAACATAGTACAAAAAGAATTTCTTCATTTGGGTCAACTGGGTCAAAGATATAATTGGTCGAACAGGGCTTCGTAGAATTGTGAACAACTACACAAATGTACAAAACAATAAATGACCAACTTTGAGGGGTTCAAAACCTATTCAAACAGATTCAAAATGGGCTAAAAATTCAAAGAAATGTTCTTTGATATGCATACTAAACATCCCCAAAGTGGTGGGTAATGACACATTCTTGGGTAAAAGATATTCAAATGCAAACTAGGCCTCTAGTCGCTATTTGACACTTAGCTAGAATTGCAAGTTTTGACACTGGCTCAAAATGGGACTTCACTGAATGATTTGGGATGGAAAAATAACATTGTGGATCACATGCATATGTCAAATGAAAGGTGTCAAGACACTCAAACACCATCTAGGCCTCAAACTAACAACTAACCACATATGCATAAAAGGCACTTTAGGGCATGATTTTCTGAAAATTTTCAATATGCGACTCAAAATTGACCATGCAATTTTTAGTCCCAACATACATAAAGAATGCCCATGTTTTCATAGCAAGGAAATGATAATGGTGGATCTAATTAGATCGGACAGTTGGGGAAACTAAGAGGAAAAGTAGCTCGGGGCGTGGAAGATATAAAGGGAATAGAATATTTGCCCGATTTGAAAATTCAAATATTTCGTGCCTTACCATTTATGAATGGAATGAAATGTAGGGTTTTCACAAAAAATTTCAAAAGGTAGCAAGTGCATGACTTATCTAGAAACCCTATTATCCATTAATGGGTACAATCTGACTTTTCTATTCTTGGACAAAGGACTTCTATCATACGAAAATGCAAACCAACAGTGGCTTTGTCTGGGGACATTGAATCAAATGGATTCAAGTGAGGGCTCAAAATTTTTGGGAGAAGCAAACCACACACCTGACAGAAAAAGTTTCCTTCTCAGATAGTGTTACCGAAAGTAAGAAGCTACCACTAAGATTATGTATAAACAATGGCCCCAGGCCACCAAAATTCAACAAAATTTTTTACCTATCATAAATCATATTCTCATTTGAAATTTCATGAGGTAAACTAAAATTTCTTCTCCTATCAGTTTCACCAATCATATTATCATTATATAACAAATCACTTGGCAAAACAAAATCATCACTGTTACTTTCATAATGCATATAAAAACTTGCTTCCTTCTCAACCGTTAGCTCATTATGAAAATAATGATCAACATTCTCATGAAGATTGGTGTTAAACTAAAACTAATCATTACTAATTGATTCATGCATGCCATCTACTAGAAATGCAAAGTGCTCATTCTCAACTTCACAAAAAAAGTTATATATATCATGCATTTTTAACTCACCTTGACTTTGCATTTCCTCAAGTGTTGCTGGCTGAATTTCAAATGAACAATTAGATTTGTATTCACACATAACATCATCATCACAATTTGAAAATATTTCATAACCTTTTGATGTATCTTCATAACTGAAATGTTGATTAGTGTTTACCTCATTTGAATCACCATAGAACTTACCATGAAGTGTCAGTTTCTCTTCAAAGATAACTCCATTGGACACTTCATCTTCATGCTCACCAAATAAAAAATCATTAGAAGATTCAACATCAAAAATAGAACAATAATTTGATTTATTACAGCAGTATGATAGTGTATCACAATTTGCATCTAACCCCGCTAAATCTGAAACCTCCATGTCATCTTCAAACAATGGGTTAATGACTCCATGCAGTGATCCTTTTTTAACATTAGGACAAAACATGGGTTGTTGATCCTCACAAGCATCATCATATAAAGCATTATTATAGACTTTAAATTCATTACCCACCCTATCCTCATGGTAACTTTCAGCATATGAAGAAAAATTAGAATCATCACCCAAAGACAAACCATTAACTCCATCAAAAAAGCATGCAAAATATGAATCAATATTATTTGCATAGTCTCTATCAAGGTAATTCAGATGTCTTGCAAAAAAAACATCTTTAGGTGCTGACGCATTAACCTCAAAATCTTTTCTACACTGTTGGTTACTACTGCGTGTATCTTCAAGACATTCATCTACACAACTAACCAATTCATCTTTATAAATAATCCTTTTATCTTCATATTGTGTAGAAAATTCTTCTTCACCACTTTCAACATCTAGCTGACTTGTATAACTCTGAAATGAGACTTCACTTTCAGATTTAGGAAAAGAATTCATACCTTTACTAACATAAGAGCACTCACTTCCATCATTTCTCTCTTCTTCCCAATCAAAATTAGATCCATATGAAGGTGAACATATAGTGTCATTTTCCTCACTATGATTCAAGCAACCACTCTCATCATCTCCTTCATATGATGCTTTTTCATTGTACATCAAATAAACAACTTTATTATCATCATTTGGAAGATGAATTACAGCTTCTTCATGCCCACATTGAGATTCATATCTTTCTAATTCATTATTAACATAATGCAACCTCTCAATAAGAGAATTCAATTATTGCCTATCTGACTGATTGAAAGAATACATCTTACCATTTACTACTAAAATATTATCAACATGTGCATTCTGTTCTTAGTTGTGGCTAAGATGACTATGATTCATGCTCTTCACTTTGTGTTAACTCTCCATGGCATGTCAAATCAACAACATCAAACTCATGATTAGAGAGATAACTTCCAACCTTCTCACTTACACACAACTGAGATCTAGGTTTAGCAACTTCAAAATTGGAAACATTAGTAACATCATCATACACATAACTATCATGAGAAGAACTTTCTATTGTAACTAATGTTTGATCTGTAAAATCAACATGTCATTGAAACCTATCAGAGTTTGAAATATTATTCATTGCTTTAGCATCATGAACATGTGTGTTTCTATTTGCAACTAGACTAACCTTTCTCATACACACATTCTGATTTGAATTCTCAATCTGATTATAACTTACAGTAGGGGTGTTAACATTCTATTTTGAAACTAAAACATCAACACTATGTTCCACTTTTCTTTCAAACACATTATATTGGCAATCATTCAAGGAAAAATGACCTCTAGTCAATCCATACTTCATATTATTTTCAGTATCCGTAGCAGTCACAAATGCCTGATATAATGTCTGCAGTTCTTTATCCCTTAGTAGATAATTCATTTTCTTTTTAAATGCATCAAAATAAATAGCTAAACACATTTGATCATCAGGTTTGTAACTCTTAGGGATATCATTCAAACTTTTAGCAAATCTAATATTAAATTGAGGCACAAGTTCATCACTCCCAATGTTGATCTTGAAAAACTTATCATAAGAATTAGACATGCTTACCCGTTCTCCAAATTGCTCCATGAAGGAGGAATGCAACTCACTCCAAGATGAAATGAAACATGCTAGTAGAAAAGAAAACTAGTCTCTAGCATCACCTTCTAAGGTCTGAATAAATAGCTTCATGTGCACATCCTCATGAGCAATCTCATAGTCACCCATCAAATTACTAAACAATTCAACATGATGACTGGCTGAAATAGTATGGTTCCCACTAAACTTAGGTAAACATTTTCTAATATCATTACGAATGACATTTGGGAAACCATGAATACCATAAAAATATAATGGCATTTACCACTTGGTAGAAATAGATCTAGAAACTTCACTAACAAGCTGCATCTTAGGTGAAATGAATCTTGACATTCTTTCCACAAAATGAAACTCATTCACCCATAATAAATTCTGATTTATAACTTGCAAGAGATCTACACAACCTTCTACCAAATGAACACTTCAAATACACTTCACAACTTTAAAACAACAAGCTGAAACTTAATCAATGAAGTGTATGAAACCTTTTTAAACTATTCTCCTCCTATTAGTGTTGAAATTCACTTGATGGAGAACACATATGTAGAGCTTACTTTCATCAAAACAAAATCACATGAAATTTTAAAATACCTCAAGTTTTGCTACTGAAAACATTGATCTGCTGGTTGGCACAAGTGCAAGACTAAAATTCCTTTACACCACTGATCAAACTTTGTAGACCCACCACCTTCTTTCAAGAGGATAAAGAGATCACTACTGTGATTTATCTTTTACAATTAACTTTCTTATATAGGAGATTGCAACAACACTTTAAAACTTATCAAGAAATTAAAACTTTCTTTTCAAGAGACTATCAATAGTTTCAGATCTACCCATACAACTGAAAATCCTTCAAAATTTTGCAATGAAATCAACTAGGAACAAATTGGTATAGAGATTTGAGAGTCGCCACTCACACTTTGTGAGAAATAAAACATATTTTGTCACTTGACGAATTTGAATTAGACTTTCAATGTAAGAGAAACTTGCAGATCATTATCATCTTGAAAATAATTTACACTTTATAAATCAATTCTTGACTCTAAAACTTTCTCAACAACACTTGCAAAGACTGAACTGATTGAAGATAGACTTATAACGGTCATAGAACACAATTTACATTCAATTCTCAGAACATACTACTAAAAATGGATAAAACCTTACTGGGAGATGTGAATCTTCAGCAAAGAAATGGAAAACATTTCATGACCTTGCTATTTATAGTAGATATTCTAGTAATTCTAACAATGAATTTGTTCATAGAGTCCCCAGTAGAGTTTCCATTTTGTTGGTGACTTGGATGGGCCAAACCCAACCAAGAGTAGGACTAAAATATTCAACTTATATACTAGAGACTCGTGTCCTTTTAATAGTGACTTACTTCACTATCATTCCCCAAAGGAGTCACCATTTTGTTGGTATTTTGAAAAACTACTAAGCAACAAAATGCTCAAAACCAAGATGACAAGACTCACACAATCTAAAGATTAGCCAATTCTTATTATCAATTGTATGTGCAAACCATTTGGGCCCAACTTTGACAAAACCAAGGGTGGTTTTCTACTCTTCAGGCTTTGCAAAACTAGGGTGGGTATACCCAGGGATGATTCAAGACTGGGAAACACTGTATGAGGATTATTTTAGTTTCATGCTGATTCTCATCTCAAATCTTCAAATACATGCATAATTCATGAAAATTTGCTAAACACATCCCATATAATAGATCTAGCCAAAATTCTTCTATAGGTCTGCAGATGTTCTCATCAATAGTGGCTAATTGAAGCAAAAACATTCCATGCAAACAAGTACAGGCCAACTTTGAAAATCTTCAAGAAATAAAAGTAAAATTGATTATAATTTTGTATTTTTGACAACCATTTGTGACACATTTCTCTTTCAGCTAGATCAAATTTGATTAGTGCCTAATCCATTAGGGTTCAGAGTCTACTACAAATTTCAAGATCTAATTTTTTGCCTTACAACAAATTTTATCAACAATTCTTATCAAAATTCATCATTCAAAAATCCTTTCCACTACTCTAGCAACCTTATCAAATTCATCCAAGCTTTTACTTAATCCATTGAACTAATAGCAATGATGAACATATATACAACTTAATTGAATTGCATTCAATTGCATAAGCCTTTACTCATACAACATCAAGATAACCAAGTTATCAAAACAAGACAAAGTTCAAAAAGAACTGATATGGGGATAGTTCATAATTTGTATTCATTTTCCTTGAAAATTGTATACAATTTACAATAGACTCGAAATGGTCTTTGGAAGAAACACAGGGATCATTCTATTATTCATGTATTCTCAGGAACTAACAAAGAAAATACATCACAAACTTGCTCAAAAACAATGGACCAAAAATAGACTAAGTATATCACCTAGAAAAATACAACTCGGACCCTCATATTGCCTTGAAAACTCACTTATATAGGCGTGAGTTGCAACAAGCAAAGGGTAAATGTGACTGATAGGTGTCCCTTACAAGAGGAAGACACATACATCTATCAAGAAAATGATTAATAGGAAGTTATGCAAATCAAATACTCTCTTGTGAGCTTCTGTCTATCACATCCTTTTGCTAATTTAGCTCCAACTGTGATTCTGTTGTATATGTAACTGCTAAGCTTGCCCATGACAAAATCTATTTAGATGATTGCAAACTGACTTGAACCCATGGGTTTTACCATCATCATGGTACTGGGAGAAACATCATTTCTTCTCACTCTTCACTAATTAATACAAATCCTTAAGATAATGGGATTAACCCTTAAGAAACAACACTTGAGCATGGAAACAATGTGGCTGTCAAATATAGCAAAATGAGCAATTTCTGCTTAGCCAACCATGTCTACATCAAAAACCAACTTTCAACCAAAATTTTTCACCTACTAACACAAAAAGATGCGCACTAGCAAAAATTCAAAGGGACTATTCACATGAAGCCCATGGGTATAAAATCTTCTTCACCTTCTCCAAAAACTCTGTACTGGGTCCTACATACTTCTACTGCCATGGCATTGAACTGTGCCATCTTGAAATTTTCCTTAGAGAAAGGTGTTACTGCTATCAGGGTTTTTATTTTATCAAATTCATTCTTTGCTCCCCTCATTACCTTAGTAGCTTAATCACAACCCATAGAAACACCTGGGATTACTAGTCTTCCTCGATCAAAATTCCACATACTGACATACGAGACAAACAAATTCCTCTCTATAAACCACCTTTCAAACAAACTTAAACCAATTCGAGAGGAAGAAACACTAGGGATCCAATTACTCTTGTCAAGTAATCCCTCTGCTATCCGCAATCTAAGAGTTAATGAATTCTTTGGAGCCATTTTTGCTATACAATGCAAGACTACAACTCTTTAGAGACTATAGTAAAATACACACTTGGAAACCTCTTATCTACAGTTCTTTTATGTTGTTTGGCACTCATGACAAAATCTACACAATCCTCTTACTAAAAGACCCTATTTGGAAAAGACTTCAAAATCTTTATTCGCATATGGTGCAACTGAGAAGATATTATAAGTTACACTCTATTTTTTCTTTCACATGTGAAACATTTCATATCTCATTAATATGAAGAGTGCCACCACCTTTAGTATTTAAACCTGCACTATCAATCTTTAAAAATAATATGATCATAGGGTACAGAGAAAGACAACTTGGCATTCCACTTGACAAATTGGCTAGTCAAATAAATAAAAATTGACCAAGTATACAGTACCTTCTTTGATGGCATTTCTGCTTGGACCCATTGGTGACTGAGGACATGTGTCAACAGCTCACTACTTGGCCATACATAAAGAATGGGCACCTCACCATAGAAAAGTAGCAATAGCCATCAATTGATTCTCGATCATGCAGATGATATATCTCTTGTATTACTTAGAAGATAGTGGTGGGCCCTCGATCGCTATCTTGCTATATGTATCGTTCAAGCATCTCTTTATGGCGAGATAGTGACAACCATTGATCTAAGGTTACATCAAAGGTGGAGAAATTGCACCAAAAACCCTAAAAGGTGGTGGGCCCCATACTCGCTATGTCACATAGCTTAAACAACCTACAAATTTTCAAAGTGAGATAGTGAGAACTATTGATTTTATTTTGATCTGAGGATCAAGATCCCTTAAATGGTTTATGGGTTTGAGGCACTACTGACGTAGGAGAATCTACACTGTTGGCAATCAATAAAATTTACTTTGAGCCTGGCTAGCCTTCCACATTACCTCGGGTCCCACCGGCTATTGATTTTCATAGTGTCTCACTACTTCGCTAACGGTGAGATGTCAACTTTTTTCGATAGTGAGGTACCAAGCTCAAGAAACCTTCAACAAAACTCAGTGCTGAGAAATATAATGACCCACTGAATCACCATGGCTCTTGCTAACTGCTTCTCACAATAGTAGTTAATGCTTGTCATACCACCTGGACAGGTTGTGGTTATCGAGAAATTTTGAGGCCACTGTGCTTTTGATTTTACGGCACCTCGCCACTTTGCTAACGGTGAGATGTCAACTTTTTCTGATAGTGAGGTAGTGAGACATAGGAAAAACCATCATTCTAGTGCCGACTTATAAAATTTTCTAACTGGGTCCCTTTTCCAGCTCTGACAGTACTTGGAATGTGTATGTGACTGAGAAATTGGCCAAAAAACAATTCTCTAACTGTCGTGTCTTCATTTTGCAATCCCATCTTCTAACTTTCTAGCACTCGTTACCTCGCTATACATAAAGAGTTCCCATGTTTTCATAGTGAGGAAATGACAATGGTGGATCTAATTAGGTTAGATGGTTGGGGAAACTAAGAGGAAAAGTAGCTTTGGGTGCGAAAGATATAAAGGGAATAGAATATTTGCCTGATTTGAAAATTCAACTATTTCGCACCTGGCCATTTATGAATGGAATGAAACGTAGGGTTTTCACAAAAAAAATTAAAGGGTAGCAAACAGATGAATTATCTAGAAACTCGATTATCCATTAATGGGTACAATTTGACATTTCTATTCCTAGACAAAGGACTTCTATCATACAAAAATTCAAACCAACAGTAGTGATGTGACCAACTTCTTCACAAGAAAAAAAAATCAAAGGAACTTTACCTTTGTACTTTCCTCTACCTTTTGAATATTTCCTTGCAACTAGGGCTTCAACAAATTCAAGATCACTGTCTAAACTTTCTTCTGATGTTCCATCTTCATCACTTCCTGATTGACTAGATTTTGACATTTTCCCCTTTTTCTTGAGTGAAAGTTTTGCTTCAAATGCAAACTCAATATTCTTTGAAGCACAAACATAGTTATAAAATTTATCTAACTCAAAAGCTATCAATCTTCCAACTAGAGCATCCAATGACATTTTACAATTTAGATCATATCTCATTTCTTGAATCCCAGATACTCTAATTGCATAAATAGGAAGTTGAGTTTCAAGCACTTTACTTACAATAGTTTCCTCCTTGATGTCTATTCTAGATGCCTTGATTGCACTTACACTAGCGTTGATTCTTTCAACATATCTTTTCTCATTTTCATTTGATCAAACTATCCTCTATGCTTTTTTTCTTTGGCTCTTTTTACATTGTCATCTTTTCCATAGATATCTTTTAATTTGTTCCACATTTCAAAAGCAGTTTTGTAGTCATTTACCTCATCAAATTCAACATAACTGAGAGCAGATGCAATATCAATTATCATGATGTTATGTTTCTTCTTTTTAGCAATAACTTCAACTAATAATGTTCCAGTGGGAGTCTTGTATTCAACATCAAGATATTTGCAACCTGAATCACTAATACTACCCAGATTTAGTCTCATTAGTCCTTGTCATGCTACAAAGTTGTCTCTATTTAGCTTGGGAATCTCTCTTCTATAAGACATCCTGATCTTTAGCTTAGGTCCTTGAAACCTTCTCTACAAGCACCAAAAGCTCTGATACAAATTGTTAGAAATATAAGAGGAGTAACTAAGAGGGGAGGGGTGAATTAGTTACCACCAAAATAAATCCCAGATCCCTTATATGTCATTACAAAAATAAATTCTAAAAACTGAATACTAGTGATGCTTGACAAACAAAGAAAATGTTGTAACTCGGTAAACAATATGTTTGCATGGTAAACACTAACATGCACAACTTTGAATATTATCTGTGATTATTGTTACTTTAACATAGTTGCAAACACATAAAAGTAAATAACACATTTGACACCAAGATTTAACATAGAAACCCTATTTGGGGAAAATCGCCAATTGCAAATAGTTACTATTTTTCACTCTTTTGAAGTGAGACCTATTAGGATCCAACACTGTTAAAGGTTACAAAACACACTTTTAGGTGTGACCTTGTTAAAGGATTTAATCACCCTATTAGGAGTGGTCTTGTTAGAGGTCTTGAAACAATTCAATAGAATTGTCACCTTGTTAGAGGATTTAAAAATGTTTGTTAAACCAACTCTGTTAAGAGATTTTAGATCACTGCTACAATGGTTAGAGAGTAATGATAAAATGACTTGATTGTGATGCAATTGAATTTCTTAATCTAGATCTCTTTTTTCTTAAACCTAATCATTCCTGATCGAATATTACTTTTCTACTCCACAAGGATACCTACTTATCCTTCAAGTTCCCACCCTCTTTCTCTTATCAATTCAATCAACACACTTGCACATACTAGAAATCTCAACTTGAACTTTTATTTATACCTTGTAGGTTGTCAAGTTGGGCCAAATATAACTTAGAATAACTAATATTCATCACCTTAGTCAGCTAGAACCAATAAGTTTACAAAAAATTATAAAGTCAACCAAAATGTAGAAACTCAAGTTCAGAAGATTGGCTTGGTGAGGTTCTGATTCTTGGCATCGACTGACAATACTCAACATCGTCACATGCACTTAGTAGACATAGAAATTGAATCCATACTGATCACCTTCAAGTAGTCTCAAACTCAGCCTGCATGAGCACCTCGACAAATATTGTGAAACTTGATTCATGAAACATAGCTTGGTCAACACTAGTTTCATCCAACTTTCCTTCATTAATCGACTGAGCTTGGTTAACACTCATCTTCAATACACTTTCATTTATCTCTTGTGTGAACTCAGTAGACAATGATACTGCTTGGCAGACACTACCTTCTAAACTTGACAAACATAGGAAAGCTCGGTAGACACATAAAATTGTCTTCACTACCTAAGTGAGCTCGACAAGCACTGACTGAAACTGATATGACATTTGCGTAACATCAAAGACAACACATCATTAATCAATTGTATCCAACAATATGTTTTCCTTGGAGGTAAAGTTTGATATGAGGTCATATCTATGTTTTTGTATTGTGCAAATTTACATGTGAATATCTTTTAGATTAGAGAAGTAGTTGGTGGAGTCGAGGCATGGTAAGCTTAGTACTAAAGTTTTTTTGATAGTGGATCCTTTTGTCTTCCTTTCAACTCCTAACAAGGTTGGCACAACTCCTAATCATCTTAGAATCTCTAAATAGGGATTCAAAGCCCCCTAGTAGGGACTTATATATACTAATTCTATTCCATTGACTCCTACTAGAGTCCATCCTTTCACAAGGACCTTTTATATTAGTACATCATCTTGTGGTAACCATCCCCGTGAAGGGTTTCCTTGTGATCAAGGGTTTCCCTAGTTAGAAAATCTTGTGTTATTATGCATGGTCATCTTTCTATGGTTTCTACATCCACTATTTACATGTTTCATAATTAATAAGGATATTACAAAAAAAATATTTCCATGATTGATTCATTCCCCCCACCCCTTTTTAGTTATCTTTGTGGACTTTACTTTAAACATTTTCAAGGGTTTACAAATGTCATTCAACTTGATGAGATCATTCTTTCTTATGCTCACAAGAACCCTTTTAGAAGGTCTTTAAATTTTTTATCTGAGGAATATTTTGATTTAAGGTTAACGGAGAGGCAAGATATCTGATAAATGGAGATAAAAAGGAGGAAATAATTTATTATTGTTAGTTGTTCTCCACTAGATAGACATTTTGATTTCTAGAAATCTATTTTCTTATCAAATTTAGATACTATTTTGTCCCATAGATTGTTTGTTAAAACTCCTTTATCTTATGGAATTCATAAGTCTTTACAAGGAAATGGACCTTTTTGTAAGCTAGGGGTGTTGCAAATATGACAATTACATGCAAATATAAGTAGTATCAAAAAATAATAAATTGCACAAAAGAGAACACAAGACATAATTATTTAACATTATTCATGCCCAATCCCATGACTACATCTACCAAATAGTGAGTCCAATATTTTTATTATCTATTGACTAGAACCTAGTTACAATTTTTAATTCTATATACCCTAATACAATTATAAGTAGCTACAATTTCATCATACATGATAAAATACCTAACCCAAAGCCCTTTTATATAAGATTTTTCCTCTTGCAAGATTAGGCCTCAAACAAGCTGACCAATACATCTAATGATTTTACTTTTTTTGCATACACAGATGTAGATTGGAAAATAAATGTAGATGACAAGAAAAGTACTAGTGGTGGAGCATTTTTCTTTCAAGGAAGATTGGTTTCTTTGCTAAGAAAGAAACATGACTATATTTCATTGAGTAAAAGAAATCAAAAGTATGTCAACAAAAAATAGTTGTAGTTAGAATATTTGGATGAACAAATGTTGAAAGAAATTGGAATTGAATTTACAAAGCCTATTATCGTATATTGTGATAACACAAGTATAGTGAGTATGTCAAAGAATTAAGTTTTACATTCAAAGAAAAAGCATATATATATATATTAAGTGCCTTTTTTGGAGAGAGAAAGTTGTAGAGAAAGATACTAGATTGGAGTATATTAGCACAAAGGATCATATAATAGACCTATTTACCAAAAAAATTGGTAAAGGACACATTTGAGTACATGAGAGGTACGACTGGTGCTTGATGCTTGATGCTTCCTCTATGCACTATTTCTTTCATCAAGACTTTATGCTTGTTTATTCCTCTATGGGGGAGTATCTATGTTTCATCTAAGTCATGAACTACTCTTGCTAACTAATATTTAATAGTGTCTTAAGATACTTGAACTTATCAAAGATCTTATGTTGAGAATTGACATAATGATACCTTTACCATTAATGTCAATGGGGGAGAATAATACATGAAATAATCCTTGTATATTGATTGATATCAATGGGGGATAGATACACATGAAAAAACATGTTTTTATTTTTTATCTGAGATTGGTTTTGACAAGTGAGTCTCTATACACTTAAGTCATTTACTTAGTTCATGTCAAAAAAGTAGTATATGTTGAGCACAACATGTATAAGATAGAGCATGGTGAGTCCATAGTAAGTTTCAAGTCACTCAAGTGCCAATTAGACAGTGTATGCCGAGTGATATAGAAGCTGAGTAAGTAGTGCATGTTGAGTCATTCAGATGCCAAGTCATAGTATAGAAATTAGTATATGCTAAGAATCAGAGACTATAGATGCCAAGTAATAGAGTTTTGTCATAGTTGTTTGTATTGGCACAAACTACTATGTAAACCATTTTTTATCCAACTTACAAATTGAATTATGATATTTTACTGATAAGGATGAATCTTAAATTAGAATCCCTATAAATTACATGCATCTAGTTAGGTAAACATAAGATCTAAGCAACAAAATGGATGAATCACAGTTGTTGATTCATACCTAACCCTAAGTCACCTAGGTCTTCTTAAGGAGGACAAACCCTAAACTTCATATGTATGTGAAAGTAGTGAAGCTAGAAGTTTGCATGCACAAATAGATCATTCATGGTGAATAAGGAATTGTGAATTGAAATTACATTGTAGAATTAGTTAAAGAAGGAAATAGGAAGGAGATATTGAACAATAGAGAGACATTTAATCAAGAAGGATCAAGAGTACATTAGTTTAGAGGTGGTCTATCATCAAGAAACAAAGTGCTAATTGTAGGATCAATGCTGATACATTTTAATAGGTGAATCAGTTAAATCTCTGAATAGAGTAGTCCTAACAGGTTGCATTGAAATCCTTTAACAAGGTGCTTACTTCATTGTGAGTTAAAGTCCTTTAACAAGAGACACTATTAATAGGGTAGAACTTTCATAGTATGGATCATGTCTTATTATTAAACATTTTAACCTTCATTGGATACACTTTATTACTATAGTAGTAAAGATTTGTGGGTGTCATCCCCACTCTAGTTTTACCTTCTCATTGGAGGGTTCTTGGGTAATCATATCTGGTGGCATATATGTGTGAATGTTTACTTGTTTATATGATTTAGATGCACATGCTTTACATGGTATTTCAATTTACTTATTGAATGTATGAGATGGATGAGTCGTGAATGTTGTATTGGTCAAAGTTTAAACTACTAATTCACCTCCCCTCCCTCCTCCCCGTCTTAGAAGTTTAGCTTTCTTATTGTAATTCCAACATTGATACATATATGTTTGGGAGAGAATAGTGCATGATTTCATATTAATTTATGTGAATGGGGGAGAGATATTTCTGAAGGATAGATTTTATTGATGAAGAGGATTTGAGAAGATGATGATTTATGGGGGACATTAACACCTTCCTTGTGCATGATGGTTATAGTATAGTTAACATTCAAAATCAACACATGAATGGGGAGAATTTGTAGTAGAAATAAATTTGATATTCATGAAACTTAGATGTTTTTCATTTATGTTGCCATAAATTCCCAAGGTAATGACTCTTAGCATGCATTTTAAAGGTATTCTTATGGGGGGATATCCAATAAGTATTGTATACATGATTCAAATCTTGTGTGTTGAATTAATGACAATTTTTTTTTCCATTGGTGTTAATATACATGTTATTCTATGAAGAAACAATAGTGCAGTAGATGGAGTTTGGCTTCGCATAGTTATCAAATTAAATATCATCTTATGTGCATTTGCGATAATATTATAGTCTATGTATAGGTAATAAAACTAAGAGCGTATATAGAAATATGAAGACTGGACAAAGTTATGATGTATTTGGTGAAGACAACTTTCAAATAAACTTTCTAGAAGTTGGGTACTTTTGTTTGAAATATTATATATCCTAAGAGAGATGAAATTTGGTTAAGAGGACTTTGATAGAGGGAGAAGAAATGTTAAAGATTTTGTCCTTAACCACCCACATTCAGATTATTTGCAAGTGAACACTTATAAAGACTATCAATTGAAATATTGCTTATAATTGTAAAATGATGTAATATGTAAAGCAATATCTTAAGTTGGTCCTCTATTGTTATTTTAAATTGATAAATCTTCAAGGGTGACTCAATAATTTATTCTAGGACTTGGTATAAAGGAAAGATGTTTTTCTTGGAGGCAAAGTGTGATATGCGGTCATATCTATGTTTTTGTATTGTGCAAACTTACATGTGAATATCTTTCAAATTAGAGAAGTGATTGATGGAGTTGAGGCATGGTAATCTTACAAGGAAGTACATCTAGAAAATAAGTTGATGTTGGAATTTTTTTATGTATAATTTTATTATTCAGTAAGGATAATACTAAATTTATTTGGATAGTGGATCCTTTTATCTTGCTTTTAACTCCTAACAAGGTTGGCACAACTCCTAATAGGCTTATAATCTCCTAATAGGGATTCAAAGCCTCCTAGTAGGGACTCATATATACTAATTCTATTTCATTAAATACTAATAGGGTCCATCATTTCCAAATGAACTTTTATATTAGTACATCATCTTGTGGGTGCTATCCCCACTAGGGGTTTCCCTAGTCAATAAATCTAGTGTTATTATGTATGGTTAGCTTTCTATGGTTTGTACATCTATTGTTTACATGTTTTAGAATTAATAAGGATATTAAGATTTTTTTTAATTACAAAACTGATTCACTTACCCCCCCCCCCCTCACCACTTTATTTATCTTGATGGACTTTACTTTCTAACACTTTTAAGGGTTTACACATGCTATTCCATTTGATAAGAGCATGCTTTATTATTCTTACAAAAACTCCTATAGAAGGTCTTTAATTTTTTTGTCCAAGGAATATTTTGACTTAATTTTAAGGGGGATGCAAGATATTTGATAAGTGGCAATAGTAGAGAGAAAAGATTTAATCATGGTTAGTTGCTCTCCACCAGATAGCCATTTAGATTTCTAGAAATCTATTTTATTATCAAGTTTGGATACTATTTTATCCCATACCTTGTTGGTTTAAACTCCTTTATCTAATGGAATTCATAATTATTTACAAGGAAATGAACCTTTTTTTAAGCCCGGAGTGTTGCATATCCTTTCTTCAATGAGGAGGTTAGAATTGATTAATAATCATATTTTTTTGTATTTAATGTTAGAACTAATGAGATAGAAATAAAAATTATATGAAAATATAACCAATATCAAAAAATAATAAATTGGATAGAAGAGAACACAAGACACAAATTTTAACATGATTCGCACTGAATTCTTGGACTGATTCTACCAAAAAGTGTGTCCAATATTTTTATTATCTATTAATTACAACTTGATTACAATTTGTAATACTTTATATCTCAATACCAATTCAAGAAGCTACAATCTCATCATATATCATAAAATCCCTAACCCTAATCCCTTTTTATACAATATTTTTCCTCTTGCAAGATTAGGCCTACATTAAGCTAACCAATAGAAAAAATATAACTACTGACACCTTTTACAAAATTGAATACATTTTTGGCTTTGGGGCCACTATCTCTCAATGCTTCCCTCAACTGCACAAGGGATGCCTCCCCTTGACCCTTCCTAAGGTGTTTCCCTTCAACTCCTAGTGTTGATATCTCTAACTATTGTTGTCTATTATTGTAGAACACTTAGTCATATACTAAGTAGGTCTAGATAATCATCACTATGGTTGAGTTACTCTATATAGGTCAAGTCATGTAAAGAATTATATGTACTTAACTATACAGGAGATTGACAAGTATATAGCCATCAAGTATTTTAAATGTAAGTTAGGTCTAATGTTAACTGAGTAGTTTTACTATGCTAAAGCCAAGTTACATAGAAGGTGTCATGTATAGTAAAGATTGAGCACTAGTAGAATATATAGTGAGTGTTGAGTATCAAAAATAATAAGTACTAAGTAACACAAATTTTACATTCAAGTAAGGACTAATAAAAAATTTGAGGTAAGCCATTTGAGGCCAACATGGACATGATAGTTAATACTTTTAGAGTTTGTTACAAATATTTTTATGCATTTTATGGTGTGTATCATAGATCGCTATGTTATGTGATGAATGAATTAGATGGCAAGATGAAACAATGAAGCATCTAGAAAACTCTTAATGAAATATTTAAATGGGGTATAACTTGAACTAGTTTTGTATTGTGAAGTGTTCGAGGATAAAAAGTAGAAAATAGGCTATTCATAAAATTAAACTTTGAATATATGAACATTGCACAAGAGACAAAGAGTTATGTTATTTCATAATAGAGAAAGTGACCTAGTCAAGTAGTGAAGGGTAGAAAAGATGAGGGATTAGATTGGAAGGAGGATATCCAACATCATCTTATCAGACTAGGCTGAGGATCAAGTATTGAATTAGTTATAATAGATTGAGATAGAATAAATCTCTTAATAGATTTGTCAAATATAATTGATTAATTGTGTACTATCTTTGATGTTACACAAAATGTCATATCATTACTAGTCAGTGTATGCCAAGCTCACTCAAGTATTGAAGACCATTTTTAATGTCTACCAAGCATTCTAGAGTTTGCCTAGTTTAGAAGATAGTGTCTACTGATATCAATCAAGCATCAAAGGAAAGTTTGCAAAAGTTGACTATTAACTGATCTCATTTGGTTAATGAAGGAAATGTTGGATAGAAAAAGTGTTAACCAAGCTCACTCAGTTACCAAATGAACTTCATGGATATGTAGTGTTGACCAAGTTCACTTGATTAACATAGGAAAATAATTTCTAAGTTAGTATCTACTGAGCAGGGTTGGCTAACAAAGGATTTTCTTGTTTTGGCATATTGAGTTCAATAGAATTGTTTGTTGGTTCTATCCAACTAAGGAGATGAATATTGATTACTCTAAGTTATATTCTAGCTAACTTGACAATATGAAAGAAACAAATATAAGGTCAAGTTGAGATTTAGAAAATGTGAATGCATGGAAGATATTTGAAGATTTAATGATGATAAGAGAAATGGAATTAGAAGGATAAGAAGATATTATTGTGGAGCTGAAAAGATGCATTCAACCAAGAAGGATCAAGTACACAAGCCAAAATTGAAATCCATAATCAGCAATTCAGTTGTATGAAGAATCAAATCATCTCATTGTTACTCTCTAAAAATACTAATAGTGATCTAAATCTCATAATAGAGTTGGCTTAACAACTATTTGTAAACCCTCTAACAAGGTATTTCTAAATGATTTTTCCAAAGACCTCTAACAAGGCCACTCCTAATAGGGTGATTAAATCCTCTAATAGGATCACACCTAATAATTTTTTTTGTAACCTTTAATAGGGAAGACTCCTAATAGGGCTTACTTCAGAAGAGTGAAAATCATTAACTAGTTGCAATTGGTGCTTTTTCCCAAATTAGGTTTCTACATTAAATCTTGGTGTCAACTATGTTCATGTTATTTATGTTATGCGTTTGAAAGTAAGTTAAATTAATCAAAGATAATATCTTTAAAAAATTCATGTTATGTATTTACAAAGCTATTTCAATGTTTACCAAGTTACAACATTTTTCTGTGTGTTTGTCAAGTATTAGCAGAGTTAAATTTTCACAGAGTTGTTTGTACTGACATCTAAGGGATTTGAGATTTATTTTAGTGGTAAATAATTCACCCCTCCCCTCTCAGTTACTCCTCTTCTATTTCCAAAAATTAGCATCAAAGCTTTTGGTGCTTGCAAAGAAGGTTTCAAAGACCTAAGCTAAAGATCAGAAAATATTATAGAAGAGAGATTCTCAAGTTGAACCAAGATCATATTTTAGCATGGCATGGACTTATGAGGTTACATCTGGCAGCTATCAATGATTCAAGTTGTAAGTATCTTGATACTAAATGCAAGACTCCGAATGTAATATTACTAGTTGAAGATATTGCTAAAAAGAAAAATGATAACATCATGATGATTGACATTGCATCTGCTCTTAATTATGCTAAATTTGTTGAAGTCAAAGGTTGTAGTATAGCTTAAATGCTATGTGGATCAAACTAAAAGCCATCTATGAAGGAGATGAAAATGTAAGAAGAGCCAAAGTAGAAAGTCTCATAGGATAATTTAATCAGGTGAAGATGAGAGAAGATAAAAACATTGCAAAATATGTGGAAAGATTCAAAGCAAGTGTGGCTGCAATCAAAGCATTTGGAGGAGACATTGATGATAAACAATTTTAAGCAAGGTACTTGAAACCCTTCTTCCTATATATGTAATTGGAGTTTCTTCTATTCAAGAGATGAGATGTGATTCAGATAGCAATATAACTTTGGACACTCTAGTTGGAAGATTGATAGCTTTTGAGTTGGATAACTCTGGCAACTATGTTTCTAGTTCCAAAAGTATTGAGTTTGCATTTAAAGCCAAAATTTCACTCAAGAAAAGAGAGAAGAAATAAGAGGCAAATCAATCAAGAAGTGAAGAAGAAGAAGAAGAAAGTTTAGATAGTGATCTTGAAGGTGTTGAAGCCCTATTTGCAAGGAAATATTCCCACAAAAGAGGAAAGTACAAAGGCAAGATTCCTCTAATCTATTTTTCTTGTGAAGAAGTTCGTCACATTGTTGCAAGATGCCCAAATAGAGAAAACAAGGGTCAAAAGAAATTAATAAGTACTAAGGCAAGAAGAAATTAAAAAACTACAAGGACTACAAGGACAAAGGTAATAAATCTCATTTTATGGCTAAAGATTATGATAACAGTGAAGATCAAATGGTATATATTGTTGTAAATGATGATGGAGATCAGATGACACTTATCTCGCATGTTAGAAAAAATGATACATGGATTATTGATAGTGGTTTCTAATATCATATGACATGAGACAAAACAAAGTTTGAGCACATTGAACATTATGATGGTGGCAATGTGAGATTTGGAAACAATGAACCTTGTTGCATAAAAGGAAAAGGATGTATCTCTTTGACCAATGAAATTATATGTGATAATTCTTATTGTGTTGGAGGATTAAAGCACAACCTAGTAAGTTTGGCCCAGTTAAATAACATTAGATTCAAGGTAGAATTAATGAATGGGAAGGCCAAACTGTAGGATGGAAAAGAAAATCTGGTTAGATCTAGCAAACAAAAAAATTATAACCTATTCTATCTACATCTTAGTGAAAGTTCATGTTTTATTGCTCAATTAGAAGAAACTTAGTTATGACACAAAATATTATGTCATGTGAACTTTGATAATCTGGTTAAAATAAGCAAAAAATAAAAGAGTAAGAGGTATTCCTAGCTTGAGTAAACTTGATATGGGTCTATTCAAAAATTGTCAAATTGGTAAGATGGGAAATACTAGTTTCAAAAGAAAGAACTATCATTATGAAGAAGTCTTAGAACTTGTGCATTTAGATTTATGTGGACCTTTTGGAATAGAGTGTTATAGTGGAGATAAGTTTTTCATTCTTTTTGTTGATGACTATTTTAGAATGGTGAGTGTAATGTATGTAAAAGGAAAATTTGAAGCTTTTCAAAAATTCAAGTGGTATCTAGAAAGAGTAGAAAAAGAAACTAGAAAGAAGTTGAAATTTTTGAGATAAGATAGAGGTGGTGAATTCATCTCTAATGAATTCAATGAATTCTACATTGAAAAGGGAGTTAAAAGACATGTATCAACCCCTATTACACCTTAGCAGAATGGTATAACTGAAAGAAGGAATAGATCCATCATGGATTGTGCAAGAAAACTAATTATAGAAAAGAATGTTACAATCAAATATAGGAAGGAAGCAATCAACACTACAATACATACATTAAATAGAGTGTAGCTAAAGAATGACTCAAATAAAACTCCTTATGAACTATGGTATGACTACAAACCTAATGTAAGTTACTTGAAAGTATTTGGCAACACATGTTATATCTTGAAAGAATCTAGGAAATGTAAATTTGATGTCAAAGGTGATTAAGGCATATTCCTAGGATACTCCTATAGAAGTAAATCATACAAATTTTTGAAGTTGTCAACTCATAAAATCATAGAAAGTGCAGATGTGAGAATTGATGAGTTTGCAGAAAAGAGTGAAGAAGAAAGCAAAAAAGAGCTTGAGGATTATAGAAGATTTGTTTACTATGTATTAGATACCCTACCAAATCTCTCTAGTAGATAGGAGGTTTCACCTATCGAGTCCCCAAAATATCCAATAGCTACCGAGTTTCAATCTATGTAACCCGAGTCATAGTCTTAAGGAACTAAGTCACAATCAAAGGCTATCAAGCTATTATTAGGAAAAATTGAGTTTGATGGACTAGAGTCAATAACACTGGGACTTGAGGTTAATACTAAAGTTCATGAAGAAATTAGTAAAACAAGCTCCAAATCCAAAGAACCTATGCTAGCAAGATATGTTAGAAAACATCATTCACCTAACTAGATCATTGGAGACAAATTAAATGGAACAATGATAAGAAACAAATTGAAAGGTACATGTTTACTTGCTAAATTTGAACCTAGAAATATTAAAGATGCTTTGGATAATGAAAGTTGGATTGAAGCAATGCATGAGGAAATAGAATAGATAGAGAAGAATAAAATAGTGGTTCTTGTTCCTAGACCCAAGCATAAAAATGTAATTGGAACAAAGTGGTTATTTAGAAATAAGCTAAATGATGATGGAAAAGTTTCTAGAAACAAAGAAAGGTTAGTATGTAAAGGCTATTCTCAAGAAGGTATTGATTATGGTAAAAATTTGGCCCATGTTGCAAGATTACAAGGTGTTAGTGTTGGAAATATAAGATATTATAGGTTACTGAGAGGGGAGAGGTGAATCAGTAACCAAGAAAACTTAAACTTTATTCACCAATTAATCCTTCATATGTATTTTGATCTAATTGCATACATAAGAAACTAAAAGTATTAAAACATTCATAAAACTTTGACACACAATATCATGACCCAAAAACCTTCCAAATAGAAAGTAACACTGGGGTGGGGATGATACCCACAATCTTTAGTGTTCCAATATAAAGTTGGCTTTTTAAGGCTTACAATGATCACTTCTAATGATCTACCTTGTTTGGAGCAATAAGGATTTCTAGGTCCACCTTGCAAACAAATTTTCAAACATACAGTGAAGTATGCACTTGGTAAACGGATTTACAAAAGACTATTAAGTCTACCTTATGAAAGGATTTAACTATTCCACCTGTTAGGATGAACTAGTGGCTGATCTCTAATCTACAACCTTGATTTTTTGAATGAGATTCCTTTGAGTGTAATAATCACCTTCCTATGATAGATAAACCTTTGATGCTCCTTGTAATGTTGTAGCCTTCTCACTTCACACTTTCTACTCTTAGTGTCTTCTTAATATTCCATTTCATCTTACTTGGATGTGATACAATAAATTACATATATACCAATCCAATTTACAATTCATCAAAGTTAGCTACAATAAAATTTTCACCAAAATACACAAAGTCAACCCAACTATTGGTACTCAGGTTTTAAAGACAAACTTGGTGAGGTCCTAACACTAGGCAACCATTGTCAATGCTCAGCATCATCATGCACTCGATAGTCATAGAAGCTTGGATCATACTAATCACTTCCAAGTAGTTTGAACTTAGTCTACACTCATGACTCAGTGAATACTATTAAATTCAGCATATAGACTAAATCACTTGATGCACACTGCACTGTTTGGTCAATACTATCACTATGAGATCAGTATAAATTGAATCAATTGGTTAACACTGCATAGCTCGGTCAACACTAGATTGAAATTGTTGAAGCTGAGAACTCACTAAGCACTAGAGAAGTTAGTTTACATTGAGAAACATGATAAATACTATAAAGCTCAGTTTACACTTTGATAATCACCAACCTGGTAGATGTTACTCAGTGCAAACTGAATATCATTCCTGGAACTTAGTAGCAACTACAAAACTTGGTAGAGCCTAAATTACTTGGTTAATGCTATTAACTATACTATAATCTCAATAATTGCTAATCATCTGAATAAGTGTGTGACACTTATAAACAAGCTTGACTGAAATGTCAGCAATCTCCCCCTTTGGCATTAGAGACAAAAACACTTATCAATCAAAACTAAATTTTAAAAAAGTTCAAAACAATCTTTAATCTCAGGTTCCTATGTCTTCAACTCATTAATATACTCTATTTTTGAGATTTTTCAAAATTGGTATTGTAAGAGATGTTTTATCTGAATATCTATACATGTATATGTATAATATCATGATGCTACCCCATATATATACATTATATACATTTCCTCATTTTCTCCCCTTTTATTATATCATTTCATATTCTCTCCTTTTTATATATATTCTCCCCCTTTTATATATCACATCATATATTACATCTTCTCTCCCTTTTTGATATAAATTTGAAAGGTGAATGCTATATAGTTATTCCAAAATGTGGCAAGAAGTTAGAATGTACCTTTAAAATTATTGACATTGTCTTGTCCCAATTTTGTTGAACCATCTTGCTTGCATGCAATGTAATTTGAACTTCTATTGATAATTCCATCATGTGATCAGCTATGGAGAAGTTGTTATCATGGATGAGATTTTTGGCATGTACAATATGTTTCTGCAATGTATTCATGTTTGGAAGAATCATGCCTCATATGTCTACAAGTGTAGTCCTTATTCTACCTTCTTCCCTTACTAATTCTGATTGCATATCAGTCTAAAATTTGATCATTGTATAGTGAGATAAACTATAGCTTGGGTCAAGTGATAGCTAGTGTCCACTTGCCTTCATATCTTCATCTATCTTGGAGAGTTTATCTTTGATTTGTTGCATGAAGATATATGCATCACATAATTTACCAAATAGAGAAGTGACATTGTTAGTAGAGGTTTCTAATGAGCCTAGAATAGTAGACAAGTGTACTTGATATATTGCAATCTTTTATGCAACTAGCTCCAATACTTTGTCTTCAAATTTCTTCTCTACTCTTTGCAACAATTTCTCTTGTCCATTCACATATTCATTATATTTTGGGACCACTTCTTCTAATTAAGCCAAAATAGGTTGAGAAGTATGAACCTTAGTGCTAAGTGCATCTGCAAGAATATTCTTTGCATCTTCAATCATTTAATTTTCTCCGTTTCTTTCTTCTCGAAGCCTTTTTTGCTTAGCTTTCTTCTACAAAAGCTCACCTGATGTATGCATTTCATTAGGATTCAGAGTAGAGATATCCCAATTTGGAATAACTATTTCCTCATCAAACTCAATGTCTTCTTCCTTATCTTTACCTTTGCTAGAAATTTTCATACTCGGTTGAGGCTTGCTCTCAACTATCTTTTTACTTATTATTTGCATACTCAAAATAGTAACAATAGTAGAAGTGGAAGGACTAGAAACAAAAGTAGATATAGCACTAATAGAAGAAGTAGCTTGTTGTGGAGTAGCCAAAATTGATGAAGGAGGAAGCATTGAATTCTTGGTAGATGAAGTGCTGATCACTTCAGTCAATGAAGTACAGAGATGGATAGGTGCAAAGATTACTTGAGTGCTTGTATTTGCAATGTTTGTCAAAACCAACTTGGCAGTAACTTTCTCTGAGCATGATGGCTTTAAAGATTTGGTCCAAGAGTGAGGAAGTGATGCTATTAGCATTGCTGCAATCTTTTCAAGGTCAATGTCCTCAATTCTTTGAATCTCAAGGAGATTCTCCTTCATGTCTTCCTACTCTTGTTCTTCATTATCATCATTTTCCTCTTCCTTGTCAGTTTCACCATTATCTTCTTTATCACTAACATGAAAAAAAAAAATTACTTTGCTTATGAAGATTGTACATATCCTTCCATATATTAGTGGGATTCCTTACCACATGTTAAATGTCAGTAACTAGTATCAAGTAGGTGTTAAATTTCAGAGCGAGTTTTACTTCATTCTTCTTGATGGATTCTTTTACCTCTTTGTTATTAAGACTCAACATGAGTTGCCTCGGATTTTTCTCATATATGTCTTTTGGAGTTTTCTTGGCATGTTTCCATCCTTGCTTGAATTTCTTCATTAGTTCATTGGGAATCTATTGTACAAGTTGGTTTAGTGAATATTTCCATTACCTCTAATCTTTGCTCAAGCTATTAAATTTCTTCTTTGAGAACCACAAGCTCTGATACCAATTGTTGGAAATATAAGATAGGTTAGGTTACTAAGAGGGAAGGGGTAAATCATTAACCAAGAAAAATTAAACTTAATTCACCAATTAATCCTTTATATGTATTATAATCTAATTTCATACATGAGAAACTGAAAGTATTAAAACATTCATAAAAAATTGACACACAATATGGTGACCCAGAAACCTTCCAAATAGAAAGCAAAACTAGAGTGGAGATGATACCCACAACCTTTAGTATTTTAGTATAAAGTTGGCATATTAAGGTTTACAATGTTCGCTTCTGATGATATATCCTATTAGCAACAATAAGGACTTCTAGGTCCACCTTGCAAAAGGATTTACAAAAATATAGTAAAGTATGCACTTAATGAATAGATTTACAAAAGACTGTTAAGTCTACCTTGTAAAAGGATTTAACTATTTGACCTATTAGGATAGACAAGTGGTTGATCTCTAATCTATAACTTTTATTTTCTGAATGAGATTCCTTTGAGTGTAATAATCACCTTGTTGTGATAGATAAATTGTTGTTGCTCCTTATAATCTTGTAGCCTTCTTACTTCACATTTTATTCTCTTAATGTCTTCTTAATATTCCATTTCATCTTACTTGGATGTGATACAATGCATTACATATATACCAATCCAATTTTCAATTCATCAAAGTTTGCTCTAATACAAGTTTCATCAAAATACACAAAGTCAGCCCAACTACTGTTACTCAAGTTTTGAAGACAAACTCGATGAGGTTCTGAAACTCAGGAACCATTGTCAATGTTTGGCATCATCATGCACTTGGTAGACATAGAAGCTTGAATCATAATAATCACTTTCAAGTAGTTTGAACTCATTTTGCACCAGTGACTTGGTGAATACTATGAAACTTAGCATATAAACTGAATCACTTGATTCACACTCCATAGCTTGGTCAAAACTATGACTACAACCTTAGTATAAACTAAATCACTTGGTTGACATTACATAGTCTGGTCAATACTAGATTCACATTGTTAAAGCTATGAACTTGGTAAGCACTAGAGAAGGTTGTTTGTACTGAGAAACTTGATAAATACTATGAATCTTTGTTTACACTAATAATCACCAACCTAGTAGATGATGCTCAATGCAAACTAAATATTGTTCCTAGAACTCGACAGTAGCTTTAGAACTTGATAGAGCTTGAATTACTTAGTTAAGACTCTTAACTATACTATAAGCTTGGTAGCTACTAATCATCTGAATAAGTCTATTTCACTAACAAAAAAACTTGACTGAAATGCTAAAAATTAGAACTTTACTAGTATATGTAGCTCACAAAGGATTTAAAGCTTATCAAATGGATGTAAAATTTGTATTCTTGAATGGAATTCTTGATTAGGAAGTCTACATTGAACAACTTGAAGGTTTTATAGATCCTAGCAAAAAGGACATGGTCTTCAAATTACACAATGCATTATATGGTCTCAAGCAAGTTGTAAGAGCTTGGAATAAAACACTTCATAACTAAGTGGTATAGATTGGTTTTCAAAGAAAAAGTGATAATAGTAGTTTGTATATCAAATAAGAACTAGAAAAAAAGATGACTTGGGCAAGATATTTTTAGAAGAAATGAGTAAGAAATTTGGAATGGAAGATTCAAGACCAGTTAGAAGCCCTATGTCTACTGGACATAAACTTTCCAAAGATGATGATTCCAAGGAGGTAGATTAGACCACATACAAGTCAATGAGTGGAAAATTTTAGTATGTAGTGCATACAAGGCCTGATATTGCACTAGCAATTAGTATAGTAGCAAGATTCTGCACAAATCCCAAAGAAAATCACATGATGACAATCAAAAGAATCATGAGATATCTGAAAGGTACTGAAGAATATGGTTTATGGTACAAAATAGGAGGAAATTTGGATTTAAAAGTATTCATAGATGTTGATTGGGGAGGAAGTATTGATGACATAAAAAACACCAGTTGTGGAGCATTCTTTCTAGATAAAAGACTAGTGTCTTGGATAAGAAAGAAACATAATTGTATCTCTCAATCCACAATAGAGGCAGAATATGTGGTAGTGACAGTCAATTGTTCTAATATTATTTGGTTCAAATAACTGTTGACAGGTATGTAGATAGAGATCAAGGATCCAATAGTTGTATACTATGATAACACTAGTGCAATCAATATATCAAAGAATCTAGTGATGCATACAAAAACAAAACACATTTCTATAAAATATCATTTCTTGAGAGAATTGGTACAAGATAAAGAAGTAAGATTGGAATATGTGAATACAAGAGAAAAAATTGCAAACATATTCACCAAGCCATTACCTAAGGATGCATTTTTGTATCTAAGAGGTAATCTAGGGGTCATTCCCCTATCTAAAGCTCACTAAATAAATTTTAGTGATACATCAACCAGAGTATGTTGAAGATCAAACATTTGGTGTAATATTAACAAGGGCATATTGCAAATGAATTAGTACTTGAGTTACATTAATATTCACTAATTATTGTCTTTGGCATGAGATGTCAAAGAGGGAGAAGTTTTCTATCATATCTCATAGAAATTTTGTAGAGAAAGAGGAAGAGATGTCAAAGGGGAGAATGAGCATGGTCTGATATCAAAGGCAGAGTTTGCTACTAGAAGAAGTTATTGTAGACAAAAAAATTTCTAACAAAGAAAGAAAGAATTCACACTTATAGAGGGAGTTCTCATGGATGAGAGTTAGAATGAAACTAGGGATATGTTCCTTACTTTAGTCTTTAAAAATTTCATTGCATTATGACATGTTTTGTTTCCATCAATGCCAAATAGAGAGACTGTTGAATACAATTGATTAATTGTGTATTGTATTTGATGTTACACAAAATGTCATATCATTGCCAGTTAGTGTATATTTGTTGGAGTTGAGGAAAGCCAACTTCGAAGACGCCAAGATCACCTGCATGCGAAACCTGTCAAAGAGAAGTTATAGAAAGGGAGGAGCATGGAGGTGATCTTGGCATCTTCGGAGTTGGCTTTCCTCAACTCCAACATGGTATCAGAGCCTTCCTGCTGCTGCTTCGTTGAAGAAATTTTGAAGCCGTGATTTGGAGTCACAAACCCTAGTTTGTTTGTGCAATTTTTCTTCAAATCAGGGGATCAGCATTTTTTCGGAGCACTTTCAGCCCAAACGGACATCGCCATTGAATCCGAAAGGCTGTTTGCAGTCAGGATTCATATAAAGCTTTTCATTTTTGGAGACAGGGCATTTTTGGCAATTTTTTGAGGCCTCCAGGGTCGCTGCCGTACGGATCGTACGGACACAGAGCATAAAAAAAATTTAAAAAAAAGGTTTTCGGGCGCACCGCCGCCTCGCCACCGCGGGGCCGCCACCGCGCCACCCGCGCGCCGCCCGCAGCGGCCGCAGCAAGCAGCGCCGCCCGCGCTCTGCCGCGGCCCGGCCGCCGCCCGTCCACCGCCCTGCGGCCACCTCCTCCGCCAGCGCCTCTCAGACAGCTCCGCCTCCAGTCAGTGCCAGCTCTACAGCGTTTATTGCACAGTCAGCGACACGTGGCATCTTCTGCCGCGTTCTGTGACTGACACGTGGCAGGCGTGCCACGTGGGACATTGCCATGTGGCCCCTGCCACGTCATCGTCCGTACTGCCATGTGGAAATGCCACGTGGCACTCTTTTTTTTTTTTGCTACGACGGCCACCAAACCGTCAAATTTAATCGGCTGAATTGCTGACGTCAGCGCTGCGTCAGCCCTTGCATGCACCTCTCCCGATTGCTTTTGGACCTACTTGTGGTTTTTTGGCCATAACTCTTGCATACGGAGGTATTTTTCCAATCCAAAAGAAGCGCCGAAAAGCTAGTTCCGAGACGAAGATTTTGGTGTAAGTATTTTTAGGTTTTGATGCTTTTTTATTGCTCATGTTTTCTGTTGAAGTCCGAAGTCCTATTTTTGACTCCGGCATGCATATCTTTTACATCCCATGTCAGTTTTTTGAAAACTTTATATTTCTGGAAAGCTGGTGCTATGTAATCTTCAAAAAAGTAGTCCTTTTTCTTTGTTTTTGGCCTCTGCTCTTTCTATCATAGTTTTGGCATTTTTTCTCTATGGTGGATATTTTGAGTGTTTTAGGCCCGAGGATCATTTTCTTGGCATGGTTTGCTTTCTTTTCGGCTATAATTTCTTTTGGTTCAGCTCTTTTTCATTTTTGATCATTGTAGCTATCATTTTGAAGCACTTTTCTATTTTGCACTGAGATAAACTGTCACTTTTGCATTCTGGGAGTCATGAACGTTGTTTTGAGTCAGGTGTACTTGCACTATTTTTATAAAGCACCATGGGGGGGATTATTGTTTGCTATTTTAGGCATTCTCCCTTTGTCAAGTGAGTGTCCCTTCCATGACATTAGCCCATGCAGAGTCAGTTAGACCGTGTCTTTATCAGTGTCTGTACCTCTTTTCCTCTCTCCTCGTTCTTGGTTCGTTTGCAGGAGATTTTGGCCCACCTTCTCAGTTGCCTATCATCACACCCTGTCTACATTAAGGGGGGGTTATGCTGTGTTCTAATGCATCCATGGTTCGATGGTTCGATAGTGTGAACTATGTATTCAGTGGTTGATCCTATATACAAGGCGATTGCAGTGGCTGGCTACCTATGCATTTCGGTGAGATGGATCATCTACCATATAGACATGCTTGGCTCGTGCCTTCTTCTTCCATGGAGGTTTCTTCAGATCAGCAGTTTGACAGATTTGCAGCTTCTTCATGCTTCAGTGATGTTGCTTCTTCATGATCACTCTTTGTTCCTGTTTTAGGGGACAATTTCCCTAGTTGGAGACTTCTTCAGTTCTTCACTAGGTTCTTACCTCTTTTTGGGGGACGGTTTTTTCCATGTGGTTTTCTCTCTTTCCCTGTTTACAGAGGTTTCTTGCATTGTACTTGGGTACCTAAAATGGCCTCGTTGCTAGGACCCATTTTGCATTTCATCTTAGTTTTGTGAGCTTAAGGCATTTCCCTAAGTTGCACTTAAGGGGGGGTGTTAGAGTAAATAATTAATTATTAATTATTTATTCTAACAATATTGAGCTCAATCAAGCATTGAAGATAGTTTTCTATGTCTTTGGAGCATTCCAAAGTTTTCTTAGTTCATATGACAGTGTCTACCAAGCTCACTCAGACATCAAAGGAAAGTCTACAAAAGTTGAGTGTTAATCGAGCTCACTCAGTTAATGAAGGAAATCTTAGATGGAACCAATGTTAACCAAGTTCACTTAGTTACCAAAGGAAATTTGTGAATATGTAGTCTTGACCAAGTTTTCTTGGTTAATATAGGAAAATTATTTCTGAGTTAGTGTCTACAGAGCAGGGTTGGCTAATGAAGAATTTTCTTTTTTTGGCATATTGAGTTCAATTGAATTATTTGTTGGTTCTAGCTAACCAAGGAGATGAATATTGATTATTGTAAGTTATATTCTAGCTAACTTGACAATATGAAAGATATAAATACAAGGTCAAGTTGACATTTAGAAAATGTGAATGCATGGAACATATTTGAAGATTTAATGATGCTAAGATGAAGTGAATCAAAAGGATAAGCAGAATATCCTTTTGGAGCTAAAAAGATACATTCGATCAAGAAAGATCAAGTATACAAGCTAGAATTGACATCTATAATCAGCAATTTAGTTACATTTGGAATAAAGTCATCTCATTATTACTCTCCAACCATTCTAGCAATGATCTAAATCTCTTAATAGAGTTCACTTAACAACTATTCGTAAATCCTTTAACAAGGTGGCATTTCTAATTAATTTCTCCAAAGACCTCTAACAAGGCCACTCCTAATAGGTTGATTAAATTCTCTAATAGGTCACACCTAACATAGTGTTTTGTAACCTTTAATATGGTTGGATCCTAAGAGGGCTCACTTCAAAAGAGTGAAAATCAATAACTAGTTGTGATTGGTGGTTTTTCACAAATTGGGTTTCCACATTAAATTTTGGTGTCAAGTGTGTTCATGTTATTTCTCTTATTTGTTTGCAAATGAGTTAAATTAATCATGATTAATATCTTGAATTTTTTCATGTTATGTATTTACTGAGCTATTTTTGTGTTTACCAAGTTACAACATTTTTTGTGTGTGTTTGTCGAGCATCATTAGAGTTAAGTTTTCATAAAGTTATTTTATACTAATATCTAAAGGATCTAGGATTTATTTTAGTGGTAACTTATTCACCCCTCCCCTCTCAGTTACTCCTTTTATATTTCCAATAAGATTGGCCATAAAAAATCTTTGTAAATCTCCTAAAAAATTCCTTACTTTGTTGTAAGTGTGAAATCCTCTAATATCATGAGATCTAATAGTCTCAAAAGAATTTAATAGGGTAGATCATTGGATATGGTCAAACATTGTGACCCTAACATGTTAACTTTATTACTATAGTCATTAATATTTGTGTGTATCATCCTCGCCCTATTTTATCTTCATTCTAAAGTGTTTCTGGGTAACCAAAATATTTGTGTCATGTGATTACTTTTCATGCATGTAATTGATAAATTAGATCTATTTGATATTATTGGTTTATTTTATAAGTTATGCATGCATGATAAATTGGATATGAGATGGTAAATGTGGTGAGTGAACAAGTATTATGAAAAATGTTTAAGTGTTATAGATCTTGATTCAGCCCCCCAACTACCACACTGCACCCCCCCAACCCTGTGCCCCTTCCCCCCCTCGGTATCTTGATTTGCAATTTAGACTTCCAAAAATTGGTCATAGGGCTAATTTCCCTTTTAGAAGCTTAACAATTTAGAGTTTAGATCTTGGAGATAGAGGCTTTTAAATTGGACAAAACTATCAACAAGTAGGTGATTAACATCAATCTCATACTACAAAAAGTTGACACAACAAGAAAAAATCTGAAGAAATCCCTAAAATAAAGAGAGGAATTGGCTATTTAGGACAAACAATTTTCTTACGAAGAAGTTGAAGCTAATAAACTATTTGAAATAGTAAATTCAAATAACTCTACATCTATAGATGTACTATATAAGAAAAAACTTCTGAATTAAGAAATCAGAGGAGTAAAAGGGAATATGAGATTGAATCAGCAAGGATATGTGAAGTGACTAAGAAAAAGAAGAAATTTCAGGAAGAAATGGTTGTTGCAAAGGAAGAAAAAAAGGCTAATGCCAACCAAAATTGAAGAAAGGATATATGAAGTACTAAAGTTTACCAACACACAACCTAACATGATGAATCAATTGATGATTATAAATCAAGAGTTGAATAGAAAAGATGTGCAAATAGAAAATATGATATCATAGAAGGATCTAGTGAAGCAATGGAATACTTTGAATAAGTAATGAGGTCATATGGAATTTTTTTTGAATGATGACATTAATCTACTGAGAAAGGGGAATCATCTAGAAATGGAGAACTATGAAATGCAAAATCAAAGGGAAAACCAACTTGTTATCACTATGGAAAACTTGGCCATACTACAAACATTTGCTGAATAAAAAATCATATGTAAAATCCTATGTCTAAGTTTACTAGTTAGTATTTCTACTACAAGAAGCAAGGACATAAAATAAATGAGTGTAGATCAAGAATGAAGAATGTATCTACTATATCTAGATTTGAAGGCTATTGTTACAACTATCAAAAGTATGGATGCAGAGCATATGAATGGATATCATAGACAAAACCATACTGGACTAATCAAAAGAAAAACCATGTACTTAATAATTTATGTTCCAAATGTCATAAGTTTGGACATTCAAGAAAATATTGTAGAACTCAAGTACCAACAACAAATCATACCAACACCAAGGGTAAAGGCAAAGTGAACATTAAACTAACAAGGAAGGAGATGAATTAAACATGGAAGAAAAAGAAAAAAGATGGAAGTAGTGGAATAAATGAAGTTGAGATCACCCAATCCAATGGAGAAGGTAATCACATCATCTCAAACTAAGTGAGAAAGGTATGTATCTAACTTTATATCAAATGATATAGCTTACATCAGTTCCTAACATAAAATGTTCTAGAGTTTATATTTGCATAACTAAAGATGCATAAGAATAGATCTATGAGAGGATCAGTGCAAAAAGAACCATATACATAGTTATTGTCAAACATTAGTTAAATTTTCTATATTTATTGAGAATTTGAATATGGACCAAGTACTTCAGAAGTTAAATTGATGTAGAGGGGGAGTTCTATGGAAGAGACCAAGTTGTATAGTGAAGACCTAGTTCAAAGGTAGAATGTTGAGCAAGATAACTAGCTTCCATCTACATGAGTAAACAACATTAATGGTGAAACTAAATCAAGCTAAAGAAACAATACATTGAAATTTGAAGGCATTATTTCATACCTTGCATATAGAATTTGAGAGTATAGAGTGATTTGTGAAAAGGGAGATCCTAAGGAAATTTAGAGAGAAGATCTAAAACAAGAAGATTGATTAAGTGTAGATTGAAGTTGTTCTAAGTGATCTAAAGGAAGAAGGTTTACAAACCCTAGCAAAGAGAAAATTGACATCTTCATCATCTATAGGGAAGACTTAAGGGGTAGAGGTTAGTAAGATTCAAGTAGTGAAGAGCGACACTTGTACTCCACCTAAATTTTGTGCTATTTCTAATATTGCAATGAAATGTAACTCAATGGGTGTGTTATATTTGATACCACCCAAGGTAATCATGATACATGATGTGTAGAGTGGCTACATGTGCAAGATTGGAGAAGTGGGTGATTATGAAATTCGAGAAACTTATGATAAATTGTGTGATGAAGGATTTTTGGAGGAATTCAAAATTATTTAGAGAAAAAGGTTAAATCATGCCCTAGAGCTCCCAAGGAATTTCAAGATCAAATGGATTAAGATTGTGTTGAGAAGGATTCATGACATGCAGTTTTGGCTACACAATAGACTAATTAAAATAATAAAGAAGATGATTCATAAGGTTGTTGGTTATCCCACATTGGAGAAGAAGAAGACAATGAGAAGTCTGAGTTAAGAAGAAGTTGAAGAAAACATAGGTGCCAAGTGGAACATTGATGAGGGTTGTCCATTACAAACATTTCCAATCTCTTGATAAAATTTATAGTAAGCATTATTGTTCAAAAATTCTATCAATCTAGCATACTGAATAGTGTGTCATCTATGGAACTAGATAGAGCATAGAAGATAGTTGTGAAGATCATTAATATGATCTTTCCAAGTGTTAGAAACTAAAATTGAAATAATTGTTGTTTTTTCATTGATGTCAAATCTATGAATATACATGTTGCTATCTAATCTAAATGTCATATCTATTTTGATTGATGAAGAGGATTTGAGAGAGTGCTCATAACAAAGGTACCTAGAGGAAAGGTTGATTTATGAAAGAGAAGTTAGAATGGACATTTCATTAGTTAGAGTCTGATAAGATAAAGTGATTATTTATATCATTAATGTAAAGCTTAACTAAGAAATTGAGTAAAATGTAAGGAATGATGAGTGATGCTAGTGTTAACTAAGACACAGTAAGTGTCGAGCAAATTCAGTGTTGACTGAGTATCACTATTGACTGAGTGATAGTTGGTGTTGAGCTCTATAGTGACTAAGTGACTAAGTGACTAAGTAATGACTGAGTGTTAGAACTTAGTAATTGACAAGTAATAGTATTTTGAATTCATTTGAGGAATCATGATTGCGAGCCCACATAGTTGATTGTTTAGGATATGCAAAACATGTTGAAGATAATATTGATGGGATGGATCATTTAATTCAAGGAGAGCATTAGGTAGAATTACTATGATCAAATTTGATGAATACATACAATAAGCATGATGAACTTGATTATAAACCCTAAGATCTATGGTGATCATAAAAAATGGAAAAGGAAAAATTACTTATTTAAGGAGGCCTAGAGACAAAGAGAAGTATGTGTTCACATGAATATGTGTGTGAGAGAGAGAAGAAATAGAAATGAATGGCCGCACAAATTTTTTTGATGTCGATAAGTGAATCTAAGAAGAAGGCTTAATTTTATGTGAATAAGGATGACTTCTTGAAGGATTGCCAAGCAAGTTAAGAGACAAAGTTCACAAAGTGGGATTTATCAGAGAATCAAACAATAATAGAACTATGATATAAACTTGCAAAAGTGAGTTGTAAACATATAGATCAAAACCCTACTATTTAATTTTTTATAACTATGAATAGTTTGTATTGAAATCCTTTTAATCAAAGGTTAACCTAATAGTCATTTAAAGTACTTAACACTCTATGTGAGTCCTTTAACAATGTGACATTTGAAATTGAATGATCAAAGTCCTATGACAAGGCCACTCCTTAAAGGGTGATTAAATCCTCTAACCAAATCACATTTAACTATGTGTATTGTAACATTTAACAGGGTTGGCTCCTCATAGAGCTCACTTTGAAAGAGTTAAAAAGTGGTGACATGTTTCTGGTGGTTTTTCCCAACTTGTGTTTCCACATTAAATCCTAGTGTCAAAATTGTGATTGAATGTTTTGGCATATTTTATAATAGGGCCATGCACTACTAGCAATGTTGATTATTAGTGTACAGTAGAGACTATGTTACAATAGGATGAGCAAAAAAATGAATGGTTAATGATTGTTTCTTCAACTGGTACTTATGGACCTTGAGTAACTAATTCACCCACACCCCACTCTCATGCTCTCAATTATTGTAAACATTTCTAACAATTACTATTAGAGAACCAATGCTGATAAGAAAAGTCTGGAGATGCTTAAAGCTAAAGATCATGACTCATAAAAGGGAGGTACAAAAACTGAACAAGGAAAATTTTCCTGCATGGAAAAATTTAATAAGGCTACACATATATGGTATCACTGATGCTACTATAAAATTTATGGACAATGAGTATGTGAAAGTAACTACTTCCACTATAATAGTTAAAAAAATGAAGCAAAAGAAAGATCACAATCATGCAATGTTGGAGATTTCCTTAACCCTAAGCTATGTCAAGTTTGATGATATAAAATAATGTGGCAGTCCAAAGAAGATATGGGACAAATTGAATACCATATATGAATGAGATGACAATGTCTTAAGAACCAAATTAGAAAGTCTAAGAGGTAAATGTGATGACATGAGAATGATTGAAGGTGAGGATATAGTAAAATACTAAACACGATTCAAAGAAGTTGTCAATTATATTCAAGATGCAAATGGATAAATCAAAGATGAAACATTGATAAGCAAGGTATTAAGAACTCTACTCTCTATATATTCTATTAAAGATTTTGCAATACAAGAGTTGAGATGCACTCCAAGTAACACTCTAACTTTAGAAGGTGTTATCAGTAGATTTACTACTTTTGAGATGTCTAGTTTTGATAACTACACACCTTCTACTATTGAATCTACTTTCAAGTTATAATTGGTTTTTAGCAACAGAAAAGGAAAAGATGTGAAGAGTAATGGTGACAATTCTAATGATGAGCTTGATGAACCTAAATCCCTTATTGCAAAATATTTGGAAGAGGTAGAGGTATATACAAAGGTAAAGTACCTTTTTGTTTTATGCAACATGGTTGGTCATATTATTGTTAGGTATCTTGACAAAGAACACAAGGATGAAAGAAAGGAAAGAAAGTACAAAGGAAGAAGAGATGGTCAGGATTACAAGAAAAAAAAGGATGACAAAGGTAAGAAGTCTTTTTATATTACAAAAGAAGAAACTAACACTAAATATAAAAGTAATGATTATAAAGTTGTATATGTTTCTATGAAAGAAGATTATGATGAAGATGAGAAAACTGCATTAATCTCTTTTGTGAACAAGAGTGATAGATGGATAATTGATAGTGGTTTCTCTAGAAATATGATTTTTAATAGATTTTTTTGAGGATATTGGCCCATACAAAGGTGGAGGTGTTACATTTGGTAATGATATTCCATCTGTTGTAAAGAGTAAAGGTAATATTCAACTAACTAACACAATCAAGTGTGACACTATTTACTGGGTGGAAGGACTTAACTAAAATCTATTGAGTGTTTCATAGCTAGATAAATCAAGATACAAAGTTGCATTCCATCAAAAAATGGCCAAGATATTTGATGTTTATGGTAAGCTAGTTGAAAGTGGTGATTAGACAAGAGGTATCTTACATTCTATCTAGATTTATTTAATAAGACATATTTGTTTGCACAATAAGAAGATGTTTGGTCATGGCACAAAAGGTTATGTCATGTAAACTTTGATAATTTTCTAAACATTAGTAAAATGAAGAAAGTAAGAGGGTTGCCAAAACTAAAGAATCATGAAAATGCTATGTGTAAACAATGTCAATTAGGAAAAATGACATGGTCTAGTTTCAAGAGAATGACATGCACTTCTAGAGATATTTTGGAATTGGTTAATACTAACCTATGTGGACCTATTGATGTTTAAAACTATTGTGATTATAAGTATTTCATTCTATTTTTTGATGACTATTCTAGGATGATGACTATGATGTTTCTTAAAGCTAAATCTGATGATTTTCAATTACTCAAGTAGTATTTAGCAAGAGTTGAAAAAGAAACAAGGAAGAGTCTAAATTGTTTAAGATCTGATAGAGGTGGTGAGTTCATTTCCAATGAGTTCAATGATTTCTGCAATGAAAAAGGACTTAAAAGATAGATGTCAGTAGCAAGAACCCCTCCTCAAAATTGGATAGCTGAAAAAAGAAACAAATCAATAATGGATTGTGCAAGAATATTTATGATGGAGAATAATGTATCACATAAATATTGGAGAGAGGCAGTTTGTATTATTTTCCATTCCCTAAATAGAGTATAAGTCAAGAAAAGTAAAAATGCTATACCTTTTGAACTATGGTATGCATATGCTCCTAATGTGGAATATTTTAAGATCTTTAGAAGTAAATTCTATATATTCAAAGATAATAGGAATTGAAAACATGATGTAAATATTCATGAAGATACATTCCTAGGATATTCTAGTAAGAGTAAAGCTTCTAAATGTTTTAACTCTAGCACTAACAAAGTTGTAGAAAGTAAAAATTTAAACATTGGTTAGTTTAAACAAAGAAATAATATTATATGTAAATAAGAACCTAAAGATTATAGTTCATTCATATATGTGGACGATGATTTTCCAAGATCTCCTAATGAACAAGCAAACCAAGTTACAGTGTCCCAGTAGATAGTGAGTGTCAAGGTGCAATGATAGGTTGTCAAGTAATAGATAATGGGTGTTGAGAAACAAATTGAGGATGTTGAGTCATAGATAGGAAATTCTAACCATTAGAGAGACAATGTCAAACATGTTGGATTTGGACTAGAACTTGAACAAGAAAGAGAAATGAGCCTAGTATTGTTGATGAAAAGAGAAGGAAACCACATGTGCTAGCCAAGTTTGTAAAAATACTACTAGCAATATGGTCAGTTAGATGTTTTGATGGTTTTCATTTATGGCAACATATGTTCAACATTTCATTTATGCATTTAAAGATAGAAAAAATTTTAAGTATTAGACAATTTGTAGTAGTTTAGAGAATAAATCTTAAGAGTATGGATGATTCACTAAGAGATATCTTATGTAGAATTGAGGGAAGCTTCATGACACTATCATGATTATTTTTTCTAGTGCACAAATGTGTACAAATATTATGACACAAGTTATAGTAAGATTAACATTGCAGGTATTTAATAGTGTAGAACAAAGCATAATAGTAAATAGAGTCATATGACTCTAGGAATTATTTTGGTTATGAAATAATTACTAAGTTATGTTGAGCTAATTATGTGGATATTATTCAATAAGTTATTTCATATTATGTGAAACATGTGAAAACATGAACACTGATAGTGCAAAGTTTTGTGTTTGTGCAGGGTATTAGTAAAGATCTTATCCTATGTAGATAATGGGGAAGTTGTGACATGAAAACTATTGTGAGAACTATCTGCAAGCCTTATGTGATTTGAAATTTGATGTAAGATTGGAGCAAGTGTGAGTTATAGTAAAAAAGTAAGTAATGTATGTATACCTATCTTGTGAAGGAATTGAATTGTATAATTGCATGTTAGGTCAGTGGGCTCTTCTTGTCAACATTGTAATATTTCTAGCAATTCCTAATAGTGTTCAAGATTCTAACAATGCCTAGTCCTCTAACAAAGACTTGAGACACTATATGTACTTCATTGACTCCTAACAAGGTCAATATCCTTAATAGGATCCTATTGTTTAGTGAATAATCTAGTGGGTATCATCCCCACTAGGATTTTCCTTTGGCCAAGGTTTCCCTAGTTTACAAATAATGATGTTATGAGTTCTCTATGTGCATGGTTGTATTTATTGTTCAACATTGTTGGTTTACTTTCTTATGAAAGTTATAAAGTAATTAACCTAAATTTAAGAAACCTAAATTTGTTGATGATAACAAGAACAATAGAATGTCTAGGAATACTAACCCTATAGGTAATGGAAGAATTAGATCTTAGAGAAGATTCAATGATGGAGGGAAATCTAATGGTGCGAGAAAGCAATTTTTTTGTTACAAATGTAACAATCCTGGACACATTGCAAGAAATTGTAGAGCACTTGAAAGTCAGAATGGAAACAATTAGAGGAGAAATGGACCTATACTTTAGCTATGCAATATATTTGGACACACAACAAGATTTTATAGAATGGATAAAGGGGACTTTAATAGGAACCCTAATTATAGAAAAAACAATAATAGGAATGATAGAAGGAATGAAAATGGAAGAAACAATAGTTATAAAGAAGCAATCTAGGAACATGTGGATGAATTCAAAGAAGCTTTTGTAAATTCTTGTAATTACTGGAAGAGAAATTATTTGATGCACATGATGGAAAGTTTAAGTCATAGATTATCTATGGCTTAACCTATCTGAATTAAGCTACTATAGAATCAACAGAGCATTAGTTGGTCAAAACTAATGTTATAAAGTGAGTTAGAGATTGTGTAGTTAATAAAAGGTGCAAGACATAGAGGGAAATATATGGTTTATTGTGCAAGTCTAGATGTATTTGCAATAAGTTTGAATTGTAAGAACAAGGTCACTAGTGAATAGAGACAACATTCTGAGTTTGTGGTAGATACGTATTTAATGTGCAGTGCAATTTGAAATGATTTAAGGATCGTGGGAAAGATTTGATGTACCATTTGTTCATGTGAAGTATCTTGAGTGAATTGAAGAGAAATTTGATAGCAATTGAAGTGCAAAGTAACATTTGTGAAGCTAAAAGTTGCAGAAGCCCTAAATCATGAAATTGAGGTATTTTATAGAGTATTAAATTATTGCAATTTTATAGTTAGAGAGTGTATGATGTTAGTGATAGACCAATGTATGATTTCAAAAAACACCCATTTTTTCTTTATTAGATGATCTAGTAGGAGCATTTTCGCAAGTTCTAGAAAATGTGTTACATGTATAAGATATTAGGAGTTATATACATTGTAAGATTGAGAGCATAGGCGATGATGAAATTCACAACTTATGAGTCATGTGCAATAATGACTTATCCCTAAAGTCTAAATATGTGACCTTAAAGATTTGAATTTAGTGAATTATATGTTCTACATGAAATTTGGTAATTATGAATGGACCTGAATCATTTTGAGTAAAATACACGATGATATTTTCTAGATGGGTGATGTACACATTATCATTGAAAATGACCTAATTCACAAGGTCATAGGGTTAAGAAATGAAGGTTGTAATCATGTTAATGAGAGAGGCATTAGGAAAATAGTTGAGATGAATCTTAAAACCAAGTTTGATAGAAGAAATATGAAAGTTGATCCTGTTTAGGATAAAGGAGTTAAGTTGTTGACGAAGATTTTGGGGTACAAGAACCATGGATCAAGGGTTAACTCTATACTAGCTAGATTTCTTCATGTAGCATATGTGATGGCTATTGAGAGAAGGAAAGTAAACTTATGTGACATTATCATATTGCAACTATTGGATAATATTGCTAAGATAAAGAAAACAAAGAGCACAATGTTTAGATTTGAGTCCTTACTAACTAATTTTTTATTTTATGTTACAAAGAAGTTTCCTAGATTAAAAAATTGGGATTGCAGCAAGTGCACAATGAAGATAGTGACTCAATGCTACAGATCCAAACCTAAGAATGTTAGAGACATTGATATAGACAAAATGATGAAGAACTTTTAGTTTGATATGAAAATGAGGTATAGGATACCTTGCTCTAAGGTGGAAAAATATAAGGATGATTTATGCTTCATGGTAGAGACTAACAACACCTACATGGAAGCATTGGTATCTAGAGTGAAGTTCATTGAGCCTATGGGCTATGAGATGAGCAAAATCATAATCAACTCTAAGCAAGACACAGAATGTCCTAGATGGTGAACTTATTATGAAAGGATAAGGATAGTAGAATCTAAGATCCATAGAAAAGAGAGTAAGAATGAAGTAGAAAAAGAGATAGATTCCATCCTTAGGGAATTTGGTATCTCAAGACAAGAATTCAATGAGCTAAAGGGAATTGTGTTGGAAATGAAGGCCAATAGGCATTCTAAAGTGTTGGTAGCAACACCTATTGTAGTGGTAGGATTTTTAAAGGGAGTAACTATGGCACAACCATGTGCACAAGCTCCTATTGTACCATATGCACTAGTTGTACAAATACAACTAGTAAGAGCCAACTATGAACAATCAATGAGGAGCCAGAGGTGGAAGTACCTACTACAAAGAGGAAGTCAAGAAGACTGGTTAAGGTTAAACAAGAACTTGCACATCAAGAAAACACAATAATAAAGAAGACCACTGGCAGGCCTAGTAAGTGAAGAAAAACTATGCAAGTGAGAAATTCTGAAAGCTTAGAAAATGATACTAAAGATAAGCTTATTGAGCAAGATGCATGAGAAGCTAAGACAACTATAGGAAAAAAAGGCACAAAAACCAAAGGTAGAGAATCTAAACTTGCAAATTATTAATAATGACAATTTTATTCAAGTAAATAAATTTTATAGCATGTATAGTAGTATGGATGGGAGGCAATTAGAGAATGCCACCATAAGAAACATGATTTTGAGAAATAAGAGATTTGAAAGTATTTAGAATAAAATTCCTAAAGACCTATATAATAGGTTATTTGATAGAAAGAGAAGAGTAGTAGAAGAAGAAATGAATATGAGAATCACATCAATAAATAAGTTATGTGATATTGGATCAAATGAAGAATCTGACAAGATTTTGAAGGGTATTGAGCCCTTGCTAAGGAACAAAATAAGAGAAAGTCTTCTAATGGGAGGAAATTATGAAGAAGTTAGGAAGGAAATAGAGGAGGCTATAGTAAAGTATATGTCCTCCATGCCTCACTAGAGTACACAAGAAAAGGTTGATAGTCTAGTATATGTACAGGGAAAAATACCTTCTAGTGAAGAGAAAGAGAAAAAAGGGACACAGCAAGCACTATCACCACCTTACATTGTAATGGGTACTAAATTCATGGAAGTGGAAAGTATTCACGTAATTATGGATGAAAAAGAGAACCCTTTTGCAAGGTATGGACTAAATATTATTGGCAATATCAACAATATCACTGCTTATACTTGTATATCTAAAATGTGGGTGCACTCCTATGAGTAATTATATCCAAGATTACTAAAAAAATAAGGTCTCAAATGGCAGCTCATAGCTCTCTATTCATAGAGTGCAAGGGTTTTTAATGGAGGCCCTCAGTTTGACCTAGTTTCTTCTCATGCAAGTACACCATGTAACAAGAGATTCAAGCATCCAAAATGCATGCAAATGGAGATGAAAACTAATCTATATGATAACAATGCAAAACAATGCAAGAAAGGAAATGTAATAACAATGCAATACTAATCTATGAAAACAAATATGGATCTAAGAGAATATGAAATTGCAAGGATGGATCATGATGATGGAAGCCATGGATGCATCAGAGAAGAAGACAAGAATATAGAAGTTCTCCATAAAAAGCTTTAATGTCCAAACTCCTCCAAAAATCACTCTCCAAACCTGTAACATAAAAATATCATAATAATGGATGTCAAGAATGAGGAGAGGGCTCTCCCTTATAAAGTAAAATGTGGAAATGGGAAGCTTCTCACAACCAATATGGGATAATAGAGTTTGATCATGTGAGACAAAATTCCACCAATGAGAAAAGAGGAGAAGAATTAAATGAGGGAAGTGTTAAAATATCTTAATGGAAAGAATGCTTTTGAGAGGGGGGGGGGGGGGGTGAATCAGAAGTACTAGCTTTTAACCTATTTTTCTCAAATCCTTAATAACATAATATTGAAATGTACATGCATGCATATCAACATTATGCAATTATGAAAAACACATGTGCATCACCTCATAACACTAGAAATTTTGGTAACCTAGAAACCTTCCAGGAATAAGAAGGTAAAACTGGGGTGGGGATGATACACACAAAACTACTACTGCAGCAATAATGTTTGACCACTTCTGATGATCTATCTTGTTAAAGGCATGCCCTATTAAAGGCTACAACACATTTTTAAATGTGACCTTGTTAGAGGATTTATAAACACTTTACATGAAGTGTTACCCTGTTAAAGGATTTAATCACCTATTTAAAGGATCTACAAAATATATGTTAAGCTAACCTATCAACATAGGATTTCCTTTCTAATACAGTTGCTAGAGAGTATTAGGTATAATAAACCTGATAGATTACGATCCTTTGATCGCTAAATACAGGCACTTGATCTTCTTTCTCTAATCTTAATCCTCTGAGATCTGATACTCTTCACTCTAAAATAGTTTTCCTTAAACACCTTTGTCTATTCACTCACATATTCAATGAGACTTCATCTTCCTTATAAAGAAATTCAAAGACTTAGGGTTAGATGTGGTCTACGATCCATATTGAATCTCTATTTCTCACTTATTCCTTGCACTTTTCTTATTGGTTTCATGCCTTCTCCATTTTTCGTATTGGCTACATGTAGATTGCATAGGAAATACAAAAGATTTGATCTTATCATTTTAATCCTTCAAGATTCATCATATGTCAGACATGAAAATGGTTTACATCTGAATTAGTAAAGTTACAAACTCATATGTACATTCTGTGTTACTCGGCACTTACTAATTCCAGATGCTTGACACATGTAATAAACTAGCTTACTCGGCTCCTATTGCATTTCTGTATTGCTCAGCATCATTTGTGACTCGGCACTCAAATATCACTTGGTACTTGTATCATGGTTGACACCTAAAGTAATTCAGAACTTGATTCTCACTCGGCACCTGATCTTCACTTGACACCTAAAGGTTGCTCGACACTTGAAGATCACTCGGTACTTGTTGGTTTTTCTGGCTTAGTAGATATTGTGGCTCGGCATACATAGTGTGCTCGGCTCCAATGTAGAAAATGGTTAAGTGTGGTGGCACTCAAATGTCAAAACCATTTTGAGACTAATAATCTCCCCCTTTGACATGAGTGACAAAAACACTTAACTGACGTCAAAATTTTTGTAACTCCTCCTAAGTTGATTATATCATTATCTGTGCTATCTTGGTAACCAAAATTTTATGGTGTATATCATGCTCTTCTTTTATCTTGTCTCCCCCTTTTTGACACTTATGTCAAAGGATTTTAAGGGTTAAGACCATATTTTTCCAAAAATGTGTTGTTTACCTCCATAATCATCCTAAGAGTTGCATCCCAATTATGCAAAGCAATTTCTAATGACTTGTGCTGGATGACAGTCTCGACAGCAAGGTGAATAAGTCCTTCTGAAGTAGAAATATTAGGATCTTTCTTGAGAACAATTTTAGCATAGACCTATTCATTATGTAGTAATTCTAAGTGTGGGGTAATGGAGGATTGAATCTATATTAGTTTTTCCTTGATGGTGGCGTCTTCTGTTGTTAATACAGCTATTTCTTTTTGAGTGTGAAGCATTTGAGAAAAATGCTTCTCACTTTGAGCTGGATCCTTGGGTAACTGCATGCTTCAAATATTCAAATTCCTCTCCAGGCTCATTATCTTTTGGCTAGTTTCCTGTGTGAAGTATGAAAAGTCACACAACTTTGTGTACAATGATAATATATTCTCAAGTACCTTTTTCACTTTGTCTATTACTTTTGCCAATTCAATCTATGAAATTGCTATTTCACTAGATATTTTCTCATAAACTTTCCCTTGGAATTTTCTTTCAAACCATTCCATAAGTTTTACATTTGTCTCTTGGTCTGCATTTGTCACCTAGTCAACAATATTTGTCAATTGTTCCATTATATGCTTGGATTCATCTAGTGACTAAATAATGAAGGCATCCATAAAGATGTCTTTAATCTCATGCAGTGTTTTTTTTTGTTTATACTCCTTATTGAGTATCTCTTGCCTTTTTCTTCTATTTAAGGCTTCCTGTACTTCATTGATTTGATCAATGCTTATTGTTTTTGATTCATAACTTGGTATGACTATTTCCTCATCTAGTTCAGGGTCTCCATAGTGAAGTACCCTTGTAACTTTTGTAGAGCTTGATCTAGGTGTAGATATTTGCAGTGGCTGTTGTGAAGGAGTCCCTGAGGTAGGCAAATTTATCAATGTTTGTATTGCCTCCTGCTCTTTAGGGGTTTCCTCTGTTTTCTCCTCCTGCTGTCTACCTTGATCAATTATTGTAATTTTAGGAAGTGCACCTTGAGTTTGTGCTATAGGATCATATGTAATAGTTTGTCCTATTTGTTCTATTCCTTTGTCTCCTACTGCACTTGGCTTTTGTATTGTTGTGTCAACTATGCCTAATGAAACAAATGTTGTCATTTGAAGTTGACCACTAGTAGCTGTAGAGATGATGGAAGGTGGTTCTTGTGGATTCACCTTATCTCTAATTGTGTTTTCTACTAGTTTTTGTAATTCATCCATACTGACCAATACTAGATTTGTACATAATCTTGCTTGTTGTGTGGATATGTCAAGGATTCTTTTGAGATCCTCTGTAGTTAATGGATTGATGTTATGAGCAGAAGTATCAGGAACATCTTGTACTATTACAGTTTCTACAGGTGTGATGGGTACATGAGGAGGGCTAGAAGGTGGCAATTGTGTGTCTTGCACACTCTGGTCTTGTTGCTATTCTTGCTCAGCTATTGTCATTTCATCTTTCTTTTGTGTCTCTTCCTCTATTTCTTTCTTTTCTTCTTCCTTCTTCTTTTCTTCTTGTTTCTTTTCTTCTTGTTTCTTATATTCTTCTTCAATAAAATCTTCAATCTTTTGTACAAGTTCTTCCATGATTTTGTTGTTCTTTGTACAATTTCTTCCATTTTGTTTTGGAGAATGAAGAATGCCCTGTACTTAGGTGTAAACCTAGTATTATGCCTTTTGACTTTGGCTTGCCTATGGTTGGTGCATCCTTGGCTTCTTCTTCCTCAGCACCTTCCTCCTTGTCTTCACCTAGGCCTTGAGTTAATCCCATGGGGCCTTGCTCCTTTTCATCCTCATCATCATCATTGTCATCATCATCTTCTTCTTCTACTTCAGCCTCTATTCCTTCACCAAATTTCTTCTTAATTTTCTTCATCAATTTATCTTTCTTCTTCAATGTGGAGGCAGTCTTTAATTCCATATTTATCTTTGACCTTACCACATCATAAGTGCCAAAGTGTGGGGCACTCTTATCTATCTCTTCTGCCAATAATGCAATTATGGTTGTAGATGCTTCATCTATGTTAATCTCATAACCAAATGGCCTTAGACATCTCACCCTTGGAGCTGCTGCTTGGATATAGGTGAAGTCAATATCAACTAAGAAGCATATATCATTAATATGTTTTTCCACTAAGGAGGCTGGTATTCTCACCCTTTGCTTCATAGATTTCTTAAAATCCTCAAAATAGCTAGTCATAAGGGTATCAAAATTGTCTCCCATTTGTTCTATATATTCATTAATTTGGGATATGATAGTTTTATCACTTCTCCATGTAACTTTGCCAAAAAAGGGAAATTCATTCTACATAAAAGAATACACAAACTAGAATTATTCCAAATTTGCAGTGTGCATCGTTTGTCCTTCTTATGGTGGCTAGGTTTTCATTAATCTATTGTAGTTGCAATTCTACAAGATCAAAAGTATGATCCTTTTTAACCAGTTTGTAGCCTACATCTAGTGCAATACATGGCACATTTTTGATTCTACTGGATTCATAGAATTTATGTGCAATAACTCTAATAGCAAACTCAACTAGAGGATCTTGAATGGTTTGAATTGTCATTCCTCTTTTGTTCCATTGTGCACCTATTTTCTTATCAATAACCTCCTTGGATTCACTTCTCAAGGTCTTGAATTGATCTAGGGTAGGATATCCAGTTACTCTATAAATGATTCCTTTTGTGATTTTGACAAGGACATCTTCTAACCATAGACTACCATCATGAATTCTGCTCAACACAAGTCTGATCCATTCTATTTTAAATATGGTGGAAAAACTCAAAACTTGTGTTAAACCCTTCCTTTCAACAATTTTGTATTCATCTTTCAAGACTCCATCGACACGTAGCTTCGTAAAGGCTTCTCTTATTTCCATGTCTCTTATGGCTCCTATCTTGCAATTATAGCATCTCCTTACATCCTGAACCATAACAATGTTTTGGGGGTATGCAAAAAAGAGCTCCAGTGGGATCTTTTTTGTGTGCAACTTTAGGGATAGGGCAAAACTTAGGCTGCCTAACCTCATTAGATACTAATTGGACTTCGAACAACTCTTTGTCCTAGGTTGTCTTAGAACTCGAAGCCATTTATGCAAACTAGGGTTTCCTTTTTACAGAAATATGAAACTACGTAGCTCAACACAAATGAAAATACCTCAAGTTTGATGAAAATGCATTATAAGAGGTTGTAATCTGCTTGGAATGTTGGATTCGCTGGCATGAAGTCACTTTTCTCTCTTTCTCTTCTCTGCTTCTTGATCACGGTGAGGAAAAATGATTGAAATCATGATAATATACCCTATTTCCATTGCATTAAATGTTCAACTGCAAACTTAGCCTCTAAAGGATTTTAATATTACTCGACTTGCACTATATTTCCACTTCACTCAGCTTCCATAGGAGTTACTTAACTCAGCATTAGCTATCAACTCAGTCACTATTAGGAACTCAACATGTATTGGAGTTTTACTCGGCATCCAAAGACAACTTGGCATCATCATTCAAAATTTTGTCTTGGCATCTTGTTTCATGCAGATTTATACTTTGCATTGCTTCTACATGGTTTAGGGCTGATGTATGCTACTTCCTTATATATATCAGCCATGTAGGCTCTTTCTTTTGTTTAATTGAATGAAAAATGATCACTTGACCTTGTGGGTGAAGTGACCCTTCCATTGTTTGAACATGATTCATTCTTTTTTTGCCATGTTTTCATCATGTCTATTTTTATGTGTTCCACATCAATCTTTTCTTTGCCCTTTTTTACTTCAATCTTTGGTGCCTTTGACCTTATAGGATGATTTTTGCTGATATGACTAGTTTTTAGGCAACTAAAACATGTGGTTTGGTTCAACCACCTTTTATAGTTCCCTTTCAAATGTGTTCTTATGCAGTTTTGGGGTATATGTCCATATTCCTAACAATAATGATAGCTATACCTGGTGTTGTAATCCCAATGGTACTGACTTTCATTTCCTTTTGTTTTTACTAGTTGATTTGATGCCCACGTAGACTTTGATCTGCATTCAAATGCTCTATGTCCATACTTCTTACAATTATGACAATGTCCATCAAATCTTTGTGTCCTTGTGACTTTGGATCTACAGTCTTGTGTCATAGGTCCTTGCATGTTGCACTTGTGATAGTAACTCTTGTTTTTGGGTGTGTTTGGTTGATTGATTCTTCTACTCCTACAAACATTAGCAGTATGCCACTTTTTATTACAATAATGAAAAATGGGTTTAGAATCTTTACCTTTGTCACTTCTTTGCTCAACACTCTTTGATGATTCTCCTACTTCAGTGCTTTTGTATCCAAGTCCTGATGTAACATGGGCTGATCTTGGAAATTTCATCAACTTTTCAAAGTACTTGATGGCTTCACTTGACTTGTTGAGATTCTCTGCTACCTCTTTTTCTTTGTTCAATTCATTCTGCAGTTGTTCATTTTGCATCTTCAAAGTAGATATCTCAATATCTTTCATATTAAGTTCATGATGAAGGTTCATCATTTGGGCAAGTGTATCCATCTACATTTTTGAAATCCTTGTCAATTCAGTACATTTTTCTTCAAGTCTATTTGCAAGATTTCTTTTATCATTTTCCATCATGACTTTATCATCAACTGCTCTTTTCTTTTGTTCGGTGATTTCAGATAACATTATGGTCTGTGATTCATGTTCCATCTTGAGAGATCTTATCTCTTCTACTTGAACTTTGTTTTTCTCCATCAGTTCTACTATTGTTGCATCAGATTCTTTAGTTTCTCCATTGGCAAACAGTTTTGTGATATCTATCTCCTTTTAGTTTGTATCATTTTCAGATATGGCTATACCCTTTCTTCTTTTCAAGGATTTTATTAGTTCCTCCCTTGCTTCCTCTACTTTATGTGGAGCCAGTTGCACATCAATCACTTGATTGTACTTAATCTTTCCAAGTTTGAAGACTTCCATATTAAGACCTTTTTCTCCAAGCTACAATTATGTTTGACCACTTCTGATGATCTGCCCTGTTAAAGGATTTAATCACCTATTTAAAGGATCTACAAAATAACTGTTAAGCTAACCTATCAACATAGGATTTCCTTTCTAATACAATTGCTAGAGAGTATTAAGTATAATAAACCTGATAGATTACGATCCTTTGATCGCTGAATATAGGCACTTGATTTTCTTTCTCTGATCTTAATCCTCTGAGATCTGATACTCTTCACTCTGAAATAGTTTTCCTTACACACCTTCATCTATTCACTCACATATTCAATGAGATTTTGTCTTCCTTATAAAGACATTCAAAGACTTAGGGTTAGATGTGGATCTATGATCCATATTGAATCTTTGTTTCTCGCTTATTCCTTGCACTTTTCTTATTAGTTACATGCCTTCTCCATTTTTCTTATTGGCTATATGTAGATTGCATAGGAAATACAAAAGATTTGATCTTATCATTTTAATCCTTCAAGATTCGTCATATGTTGGCCATGAAAATGGTTTACATCTGAATTAGTAAAGTTACAAACTCATATTTACATTCTATGTTACTCAGTACTTACTGATTCCAGATGCTCGACACATGTAATAAACTGGCTTGCTTGGCTCTTGTTGCATTTCTGTAATGCTCGGCATCATCTATGACTCGGCACTCAAATATCACTCGGTACTTGTATCATGGTTGGCACCTAAAGTCATTCGGCACTTGATTCTCACTGGACACCTGATCTTCACTCAGCACCTGAAGGCTGCTCGGCACCTAAAGATCACTCAGCACCTGTTGGTTTTTTTGACTCGGCACATATTGTGGCTCGGCATACATAGTGTGCTTAGCTCCAATGTATAAAATAGTTAAGTGTGGTGGCACTCAAATATCAAAACCATTTTGAGACTAATAGGAAGGAAAAAGGAATTTATTTAATTTTTATTTATTTCATTTCCTTTTTCACATGGAATTTATTTAATTAAAAGGGATCAAGTTCTTTTAATTAAATAGGAAATATTTTATTAAATTAAAAGAGGATTTTTTCTCTTAAATAATTAAATGTGGATGAATTTAATTAAAAGAGAGGTTTTCTTTTAATTAAATGGGGACTTATTTTATTTAATTAAAAATAAAACAAAGGATAAAATGAACAACCTTTGAAATAATTGAATTTGATCAAGGAAATTGATTTGAATTGATTTAATAAAATATTGCAAACCACTAATTCAGATAATTGATAAATTGAATAATGGGGACCCATAGTCTAGGTGATCATTTTAGGGTGCATACATTTTCCCTTCTTTGACTAATGTGTGATCAATTTTGTAACACATGTAGTCAAAGAAAGAAATTGAAGTGTGAGATTGATTTGGGATCACAAAATCAACCTAGATGTGTGGTCGATTTGGGAACACATCAGGAAAAAGAATACAAATAAATTTTTGACTTTAAAAAGTTGAGGATAAAATTGATAAAACTAAATCAATGATTGAAGTTGATAGGTACTGCCCCATCATGATCAAAATCAAAATGGGATAGAGGAGAAATAACATATTGAACAAAAACTAAAGTTCTTGATGTAAGATGAAAGATATAAGAATCATAGAACAAAGGTAGATCATCAAGCATGAAATATGATGCCCCAAAGTTGAATTAGAAGTAAAGAAGTTGGGTAAAAGGAAATGGAAGATAGAAGTTTGGAAGAGATGAAAAGAAAGATAAAGAAGAAAAGAATTTTTTTTATAAGAAATAGAATGCTCCAAAATCAATCAACTATTTAAGATAGAAATTTTAATTGAGATCAAGAAAGAAGATAAAGAAATGAAGATCAAGACATAACCACAATTGATTAAATGTCCACAATAAATATGAAGGGAGAACCCTCTCAAACTCATGATGTAGCCTAAAAATGTAAACTAACATGAAGTCTAATAATGCAACCTACATGAAAATGCAAAGATGTACTTGTAAAAGAGAAATTGTAACATAGGATTTTGTTTTCATCATTCATTAGAGAATTTAAAATAACTTATTTTCACCATTGGGCCATTATTAATGGACATCAAAAAATCACACCATCACTAGTCTAAAGCACAACTATGAAAATATGAATGTGATTTATATTGGATTAGAATGTGGAAAGATTCTAACATAAGCATCAAAGAAATAAAGGTCAAGATGACTACAATGTTAGCTTACCCATTTTAGTGTAGCAAAACCATGCTTGCATCAAGACATAGATGCCAGGATGATTGGAAGAACGGTTGTACAAAATAGTTAAGGATGGTGCCTTAAATATCCTAAGTGTTTCAAGGGGACAACAAGAGACACTCTAGAGTTTCAAGACCACACCCACAAGTAGAAAACAAATAAAAACATGCCCCATGCCCCAAGTCCTCAGGCTATGCATCCTGAAGAGACTTATCAGACAAGGACACTAAACAAAAATTAATAATAGTCAACACAAAAAGAAAAGATCATGACATCAGTCAAGCATTAAGTGTTTGTGTTTAAAAATGTAAGTGTGTTAACTGATACCAACCTTCGAGAATAAGGATCAAATTCTTGCAAGTATGTAAGATCGCATGACAAAACTAGGTAAGACCAAACCGATAAATTTTGAAAAACACTTGATATCTGGGGTCGTATTGAAAAATACAATTGGGATGGTGTCAAAAAACACTGGTTGCAAGGTGTCCTAAAGAGCAATGCATCCAAGAGACTGAAGCTAACATAGTTATGCCCCCTAGACAAAGACCAATTTCAAACGAAGGCAATAAGGACAAGGCATGATGGAGAAAGGCTAAGTGTCGACGATGCATGTTAAGAAACAGGGGTGCAAAGGCCTCAAGTAGCACTCATTTCTAGGTTTTCACCACTTGGATTTTTTTTTTTTGGAGATACATCAAACCACTTATTACTAAGATGATCATTTTTTTAGGACATTTTTCAAATTTTAGAATTTTCACAAAATATCATGTTTTTTTTAATGTTTGAAATATATGATTTTTTTTTGTATTTTTTCAAGATCAATAAGTATATACAAATAATATACAATGCCCCTAGATAAAAATGAGGACCAAACTCTCAAGCAAGATCAGATCCTGTAGTCCCAATATCTAGCAATGTGGAGGACAAGAGTGATCAACAAGCTGGTGGATATGATGGATAAGCAAGAAGTTTATGAAGTAAGTGAAACTGATCTTCAAGGACTGACTCCTCAAGAGCACCCAAGCTAGGGAAAAATTGTCATGTAAAGCACATTTGGAGAAGAAATGAAAAGCCAACATAGGATAATTCGCAAAAGAATAATGTAAAATTGGGAAAGATGCAATCTAAAGGAGTAGACATGTCAAGAGGCTTCATAACATCATATCTTACTCTTTTTTTATTAGATCAAAGATCAAAGGGGTAAATGGGAAAATTATGGCAAAAGACTAGAATGAATGGAGGAAAATAGATATGAAGGCTAAATGTGAAAGGAATGAAAACAAGATCATCATAAGATAGCCAAATGTTTTTGTATAGGTCAACATTGTCAAGATCAAAAGAGAAGATGGAATGGATGAAAGATGTAGAAGAACTATGCATGATGTCTAATTGTTAGCTTTTCATCATGGTACTTATCCAAGGTGCCACAAAGGAGTGGTTTTCACCATAGAAAATTTTTATTTCTCTTTACTTTTTCTACCAAGGTGCCTAATTACCATGTTTTCACCAAGGCACATTTGCTACCAAGGTGCTTGATTACCTGATTCAAGGATATGCATCTACATTGATCTTGAGGAAAGATAGGAGAGGGAAGGACATAAGGACCCAAGATAGATGGAATATGTGAAGCATTTAGTATAGGTGTGGGAGCTCTAAGGATGGATGTGGAAGATGCAAAAGGGTAATCAATAAGTTCATCAACATCTATATGACAATCAAGGACATCAACATCTTTAGAGTGAGCATTAGGATTTTCAATAGGATCATGAACATCTTGAATATGAGCAACTTCTTTGATAGGAGTACTTGAATCTTGAGAAGACTTAGGAAGAGTAGAAAGTGGAATGGAACATGGACTGGTAGAACAAGAAGATGGAAGACTTTGATCTAGATAGGGATCTTTGGATAGTATAAGTGTAGAATTTTTCTTTCAATAGGCTCAACATTGGAAGTAACAACACTATTTTAAACAACCTTAATGAAAACATCATCTTTGGAAGGTGCAACTATATTAAGGTCATTTTGATTGTCAATAAGCTCAGTGGTGTGAGTAGTAGCTTGATCTTGCTTAGGAGAAGACTTAAGACATGGTGGAATGAATGAGGAAGGGCACAGAGGATCAAAAGAACCACCATCATGAAAATAATCGGATGACATGGAGGCTTCTTGATCTTGATGTTTCTTTATATTATTTTCTTTATCATTTTTAGAGTCCTCTTGACATGAAGCCACTCCTAAGGAGAAGGAAGCCTGTTGAAATTGTATGAAAGAATTTGGAATAGACGATGAAGGACTAGCTGAAGTAGGCATTATAGTACATGAAGGCTTAGGCTCTTTAGGTTTTGCATTATCAAAAGTATTTTCAGCCAAGTGAAGGTTAGTTTGAGTTTCTTTAAGAGGTAGCCTTTGAGGATAGCTATAGGGAACCACATGAAAATTATTAGTATCTTTGTTGGATGAAGTATTGGTAGAAGATTTGATAGACTCGGAATATTTAGGGGATGTATGGATAATGGAGGAAGTAGAAGATGGAAGAGTAGCATCAGAAGACAAAGGTTCAACATTAACATGATCTTTCTCAAGAGTGTAATCTTCATTTTCAGCATTAGGGTTCTCAGAAGAGGAACTCTTATGCCATTGGTGTTTTATTTCAATGCAAAAAAATTCTTTCTCTTCTTTAGAAAATGCAGATTTATCATTTAGGTATTGTTCACAAAATTTATCAATGTTGTTTTCAAGATTTGAGTCATATGGATTACCGTCAATATCTATCCATGACTCATCCCCTTTAAGCACAAGCATAGGACTAGGAGGACATTTAGGACTCATAGGAATATAATATTCATCATCATCATAATCATCATCACTATAGGAATATCACAAAACTTTTCATGTTGTTTATTATGGTATGACTCGATAAGAGGGATAAGACTCTTGGTAGAAGTAGAAGAATAATGATATTGTGTAGAAGAGGTAGGTGAAGACCTACATGAATGATATTTAGAAGAATTGTGGTAAGACTTGGAATATGAAGAATGTGAATGATATCATCCATATATCTATTGGAGTAACAAAACTTTTCAAATTCAATAAGGAGGTCAAGTTCATCTATGCTCAAATGATGGTCCCTAAGAAGATAATCAAGATCCATGGTTCTTGAAGAAGAAGAATCAAGCATGGAAGAAGAGAAAGGATGAATAGAAGAAGGTAGACTATATGATAATAGGAGGAAAAAAATAAAGAAGACATAAAGAAGAGGAAGAATGGAAATGGGAGACTAGAAAGACATGGAAGATGAAGAAGAAAGAAGATCAAGAGTCATTTTTCAAAACTTGATACCATTTGAGTAAATTTGAATGTTGAGCAACATATAATAGCACTTTTAAACAACATAAAAGAAAAGGTAGTAGTTGATAGGATAACCCTAAGAAACGTTGGTACCAAACTAGGATGGAAAAAGCACTCACTTGTCCAAGAGAGAAATGATAAGATAAAATATTGCAATAGGCATCAGCCAACACTACCATAGAGGTGCCCACAAATTTGGGTGAATACCCTAGCACATATGGACCAGGAGGATAATTTACCCAAATTTTAATTAATTAAAATTGAATTTTGACGAAAGTAGATGGACAAGAGATTATTAAGACACTCCAACTTATGCAAAATTAGGGTTAGATCTAAAAATCTAATTTTTAATAGTGATAATAACCAGAAAATAACCCAAATGAAAGCTCACATCATGCATTGATCCATTGTAAAAATTAAATGCAAGCTATTCATAAATGCCCTTTTTTTATTGATTTTTTTACCTAGTCATCAAGATTGGACCTAAATGATATGAATTTAGATCCAAAACCTTAAATGCAAAAAAGTTAACCTTATCAAAATTAGAGAGATCTCCAATAATGTTAGAATTTAGAAAATATCTTTTTATTTGTGCCCTAAGGAGCCATTTTGTAAAAAAACAAACTGGTTTTTGTAAATTGAATTATTGAGCCCTAATATGATCTCTAAAATTAAAACACAAAGAACCAACTCTATTTAGAATTCTGAGGGCTTTTCCGAAATGCAGACTTTTCCAAAAATTTTGATGATTTTCTCCCTAAAATGATTTTTAATTAAATATAAAGAACAAATTATGAAAAATTGAAAGTAGCTCAGAAAAATCTAAAAAATGGAGAAAATCTTTTCTGATATTTGGCCACCTTGCAAAAAAAAATCAAATTAAAATACATAGCTTTTTGGGAGATATGATCAAATCATTTAGATCTAGGGTTTTTGTCTCTAGAAAAATCTACGCAAGGGGGTTAGATCTAAAAATGTCCAAAAATAGCAAGTAAAGGTGGGTTGCCCCATGGTGAGTGCCAAAAATGTATGCCTAAAAATTGGGTACACTTCTATGAGTCATTATATCCAAGTTTACTAAAAGATGAGCTCTTGAAAGGCAACTCATAGCTCTATATTCATGGAGTGCAAGGGTTTGTAATGGAGGCCCCTAGTTTGACCTAGGGTGTGCCCATGCAAGTACACCATGAAACAAGAGATTCAAGAATCCAAAATGCATGTGAATGGAGATTGTTGTGGTTCCACAACACATGCCCCATTCCATACTAGGAATGGGGACCCCCTACTTTTTTCCCAAACTCACAATTCAGGGATCCGAAGAAATGTTAAAGAGTCAAAAAATTGAAAAAACCCAAAAAATTGAGAAAATAAAAAAAAGTCATAAAAGTGAAAAAAAAAAAATTTAAAAATATATATAAAATAATAATGCACCTATGCACCACACATATGTGTGAGGTGTGCACCACCCACGGTGGTGCATGGTGCGCACCAGTACACTTGCCCAGAGATGTGTTGTGCACCTCATGGGTGGGCGTGTGGCTATAAACCCCCCCCCCCCCTCCCCCCCCCACCTTCCAAAAATTTTCATTCTTTTCAACACTTTGCAAAATACAAGCATGCTCTGAACTAAGGTATGAAACCAAATGACATTCATGTGTGTCTTTTGTGCCCTGCTCACCCTCACTTGCATGCGCTCATTGTGGTACTCGTGCCTATGTGCTCTTCATGTCCATCACTCCCTACACCAAAACACTACTCCATGCAATCCACATGGAAAAAAACTACTGTGCATGCTTGGCACCATGGGTTTCCTCAACCCCCCCCACCGGTAGGCACATTGTCATCATCGTACTACTACGCATGCTTGGCATCATGCACCTTGTTTCCCCTTGCACCATGGATACACTTTAAAAATAAAAACCTACCACATGCTCCATGTGCCAAACAACAGAACACTGTTGTATGGCATGCGGGTGCATTGATGAATGACCTTTGTAAATGGGCAATTTTTGAAACATTATTTTGAAGCCTAGAAGAAAAAAAAGATTAGTTAGATTTTATTTTTGCAATTAGTTTGGTTTTATTTTTCGCAAGTGTGTTTATTATCTAAAAGAGTGTTTGCTTTCAGTTGTGTGTTTTCTTCCAGTCGTGTGTTTTCTTTCAAACTTGTGTCAATCCCACAGGGTAAGATGCACTTGAGATTTTATCTTGAGATATTTCACTAACCACTCTTTGGTTTTGATTTCAGGGAGAGGTATTTCTTTGTCAAAATATCTAGATGATTGTGTGTTTTATACAAATTAAACAATGGATATTGATTGGAAAAATAAGAAGGCTTTCAGTCCTAAGTTCAGGGTTTTGAACCAACAAGCTCTCAATAGTTTACAAACTTAAGAATCGACCATCTTAGGTGTTGTCAAATTAAGTTCGAAGGAAATAAGGGATGGTTCAAACAAGAGGGGTCTTCTCAAAAGGTTACAAGGATCATTTTTTGATGTGAGAGTTTCTAAAAGTTCTAAAAGAGGAATGCAAGGTATGTTCACCAAAGATCAAATCTAAGAAATGACACTGATGTCCTACCTACACAATCTAAGCGTAGTCAAGATATAGAACAAAAACATAAAAAACAAGAAAAAAGAAAGAAAGGGAAAAGGAAAGTGTCAACATTGAAGGATTCTAAAGATCTGAAATGGGCAAGGGGTACAATTACAAAATGAAGTATACTGTACTAAAATATTGCTTCATCAAGTAGTAACATTACAAGCTACATTGAGTGGTTCCTCAAAATTTTCCAAAAAGTTAAAAGAAAGTGATAACCCTTTAAGAGACCTTGAATTGATCCTCTCATCTAGTCAAGAAAGTGGTTGATGAATGACCTTCATGAAGATTCTTAATGAATGAGCCTGGAGGAGCGAAAGATTCTTTCCAAGTTGTCTGAAAACTTGAAGTGACTACATCTTGAGAGGTTGAAAGAAATGAACACACAAATCACACACTGAGCTCGAAAGGGTTTTGGATTCTAGAGTTTTGATTGCAAAGTAACCCCCTACTTTTTTCTCGAACTCACAATTTGGGGATCCAAAGAAATCTTAAAGAATCAAAAAATAGAAACAACCCAAAAAAATTGAGAAAACAGAAAAAGTCATAAAAGTAAATTAAAAAAAATTAAAAAATTATATATATATATATATATAATCCACCCACACACCACACATATGCGTGGGGTGACACACAACTACGCACTTGTATAGAGGCACATCATACACCCCATGGGTGGGTGCACGGCTATAAAGCCCGCCCCCCCATCCCCCACCCCCCCACCTTCCAAAAAAATTCATCCTTTTCAACGCTTTGCAAAATACAAGTGCACTCTGAACTAAGGTATGAGACCAAATGACATCCATGCATGTGTTTCATGCAAAGGTCACCCATGCTTACACACACCCATTGCACCACTCATGCTTGTGCGTGCTTTGTGTCCATCACTCCGTGCACCAAAATCTTTCTCCGCACACCAAATGCCTATTGCATGCTCTTGTGCACACTTGATGGCACGTGTTTCCTCAAAAACCCCCCGTCAACAGATTGTCATCATTGCATTGATACATGCACCCAACATCATGAACCTTAGCACCACACACCTAAGCACCTAAGCACCTAAGCACTGCGTGCCTTGTGCAATGCCCCTTGTTTGTCCTTGCACCATGTGCACACTACCAAGCCGCGCTATGCATACACTTTAAAAATAAAACCCTACTATGTGCTTCTTATGCCAAACAACATGCCACGGGTATGCATTCCATCGCACTGTGTGCCCATGTGCCACACACATCTAACTATGCCTTCATATGACTTTAAAACTTAAAAATTAACATATATATATAATTAAAAAAAAAAAAAAAAGAGAGTGCACCCTATTTATTTTGCATTAAATAAAAGAGGAATTAATTTTTTTTTGCATTTTTTGAAGTTCTTATTTTGAGCTAATAAATGTTTTTTTGTGTGTCGTGCAGGTTAAATGTCATCCACATCCAGAGAGAAAATGACACCAAAGCCTGTTGTGTTCAAATTCCAAGGTGTGTCATTGAAATCAAAGTTCCAGGATGATCATGCTAAAATCAAAGCCATGGATTTGGGAAATATAGACTTGGGAGAGTTCCTCAGAATCTACAACAAACCCACTAAAAGATCTACCCTACTATTCTCTTTAATCTGATCTAGGTTGGTAAGCATAGTTTCACATCCAGTATTTTTACAGTCAGCAGAGTTGATCATGACACTAGCAAAAAAATTTATTTCTATAGATAGAGTGGTTAAGAGTGTAATTGGAGAAGTGGTCCTTGGCCTTTGACTCGATAACATTGAGAGGGTCTTCCACCTCCTAAGGGAAGATCAATTCATCAGACTCTCTTATGAAGTAGTAGAGAGATGGTACAGGGAGCACCCAAAAGAAGTGTCTAAAATCATCCAATCCTCATATCTCATTGAGAAAACTCCTTTGATTAGGGTCATAGGAAAGGTGGACATGACTAGGGGATACATGAAGGAGGATATTCTTTATTCCATTATTCTTTTGACAAGAGTCATGGGTCTACCTACAACTAGCCACCTCAGTACTTTCATGGTCAACTTTATTCAGACAATTAGGATAGCAAGGATGCCACTGGATTGGGCCACCACACTCAGTGAAAACTTGTGTGAGCAATTGGGGGTAGTTAAAGACAAGAAGTTCTATATGACTTCTTAAATGGTATATATACTTGTAGCAAGGGTGAAAAACTACCCCAGTTTGTACAAGAGAGGCAATATGCAAGATCCTAATGTCTGGCCCTACATTGTCTACCATCAACTGGTGAGGAAGAAGCTCTTAGCATAGAGCAAGGACTATAGAATTGTGAATGATACATTCATTTTCATGGTCATCCAATTCGTAGAGGGTGATTATGCAAGGAGGTTATCCGATGAGGCAAAAGCATAGATAATAGATCTTGAGGCCTACTTCATCCAATTTAAGACATTCACATATCTATAGGTAGCTGGTGTATCTATTAACCCTAAGAATCTCCCTAGATATCCTAGTGACAAACTGGTGTTATTGGAGATTTCCTGGTGGATTGAGTCTATATATGAGAGGACAAAGAGACAAAGGAGACCTTGTTGGACACAAGTAGCTTCCCAGCAATAGGAAGAGAGTGTGCAAGGGTCTGAGGATACTAGAGCTACTCAATTCTAGGATGACCTTCAATTGCCTCCCTTTGTGCCTAGCCAATTAGAAGAGGGAGAGAGTCAGCAGGTTTCCATTCCTCCTTCGTAAGAAGAGCTAGCATCCCCTTCTATCTCCACAAAATAAAAGAGGATTAAAATTCAAATGAAGAAAAGGAAAAGGGTGACTAGGAGAATGGTGCCTTTTCCATCTATTTGTGAGACCATTCTAGAAGGAGAAGAGGAGGAAGAAGATGAGATAGATGAAGAAGAACAACTACCCCTGGGTGATCCCACAATAATGGGTTCCACTTTTTGACCAATTTTGACACTGAAATCAATATTTTTGCAACAAACATCATGTTCAAGTGACTATATCTCCAAAACTATAAATAATTTCAAGATGACATTAACTAGTGATTTTGAATACTTTGTTCCTACTTTGTAACTATAGTTTTTAATCTAAAAAAATAAAAATTTATGTCAATTTTTTTTATCTCCTCCAAAAAGTGGTACATAATAAAATTCAATATTTTAAAGAGTGACAGTCTATTTAACACACGTAAATTCTTTTGGCATTGGATTCATAACATCAATATCTAGTGTCTGCATCTGGTTTGATTTATTTTTGTTGAATATTGTATAGTTTATGAAGTTTTGAAGTTACACGAATCATAATTCAAACATACATTCCGTTTGACATAGATAATTTGAAGTAAATTTATCATAAACCTTTTTTTTTTTTTTTGAATAGTAAGGTATCTCAATAAGCTAGTGCCTACATATTTTTCAAAAAAAAAATTGACCTAATTTACTAATTTTCTTGAGGTGTCAAAGTCGGTTGATGTTCAATCGGTAATGAACCTATAATGAGTTAAACTCATATTTTAAAGTCTTAATGACTAAAATATGTATTAAAATTATAGTCATTGGAAAGCTTGCTTCGAGCAGCACATGTTGACATTTTTTATTCTACAGTAGGAGATCATTCTCCTGCAATTATGGGAGTCAAAAGAGCAAAAAATAAAAAAAATTATGAAAAATGGGTTGAAATTTTCTTAATTTTGGGTGTTCACCTGAACATAGTGTTTGTGCGAACATATAGAGAATGTTCACATGAACACATGTTCAGGCGAACATGCCCATTGCAATTTCACGACAGCTAAAAAATTAAGTGAGCATGTTCGCTCGAACATGTTTAAATTTTTTGTGTTCGTGCAAATAGTCGAAAAAACCAAAAAAAAAAAAAAAAAATGGGACCTGCATCTACATGCATGAAACATCATTCTATCCATGAAACAAAAACCACCATGTCTCGCGTTTCAACCATTGATTGCAAATTTCCATCATAGACATCATTTTATGCCATCAATCTCTGTATTTGGCATCAACCTGATAGTGCATTGCAAGCTTGTCTTTGCCACGAATTTTGTCCACAGATAAATCGAAAGCAGGTGAGAGATTTCTCAATATTTGCAAATTAATGTTCTTCCTATCTTTGTTCACGCTTTCATCAATATTTCCTATCTTCGTTCACAATTTGATAAAAAAATTGTATATCTAAATTATTTATTTATTTCTTTCATTAATGAAGTTGTTTAATGGATGCATTGAAGTTAAATTAAAAATTAGTAACACATTCATGGTGTTAAGAAATGTATATTCTTATTGATTTTTTCATTTTTTAAAATATTGAATTTGTTAAAAAAAAATTGAACATCTAAATTATTTCTTTCTTTCTTTCATTAGTGAAGTGTTTAAATGATACACTGAAAAACTAGATACTTTTAAAGTGTGGTTACATGTTAGTTTTACTTATCTCACTTTAATTATCTCGGCAATTACATTTAATTGAATTTTTTAATTTATAACTTGAATTAATGAAGAATATTTAATTTTATTTTCAAATCGAATTCATTCAATAAAAATAAATGTGCCATAACTCTTTATGAATTCTCAATTTCTATAAGGAAATAATCTAAGGTTTTCATTTCCTTCTAGAACATAGATTAGATGATTTTGTGTTACTAATGGTCTCCTTGCAGCATGTGGCAATTGTGGGATGAAGACATGATCATAACTGTAAACTACTAATGTTTTCTTTGCAGGACGTTGTCAAAGACCATTGTGTGTTTGTCAAAACCATGTGTGCGGATTTATTAGATTAAATAACACTTCATTTGGTGCTTAAAATGAACTTTTTAATTTTTTCTTGGTGTGTTTAAATCCCTAGGAGTTGCATTGGACGTATCCTCTCCCCTTGCCATTCGTAGATCTTGGGTGTAAGAGAAATCCATGTAACTTCTACAGGAGGCCTGCCTTGGACCAAAATACTCGATATTGGGTATGCTAGGGGATGACCTCAGAGCGGTAACGGGCCAAAAGCCAGGTCAACATTCCAGCCACTATATAAAACTCGATTACATGAAAGCCATGTCGACGGTATTGCTGAGTGATAGCTCTCCTCCAGTACCCTTGTGGTGTGTCAAACCCTGGTTCTCGGGGCTGGGAGACCTTTTGAGGAATTTTATCACTCACTTGCTGAACGGAATGCCCTTACTAAAAACCATGTTTTAGTGGCCAAAATTCTTTCTATGTACTGGCTCAAGGGGTCACCCATGCCCGTGAAGACATCCTACATTCTCGCGGTCCTTAGTAGAGACAACAGTCCCTTGGGAAGTAATGCCCCTTGGGAAGAGGATCTTGGTAGCCCTGAGAAGTGAGTGTGCTGTAAGGGGGAGCCTGTGGTGCCAAGGTCCTAAGTTGTCCGCTCTGGATAAGCATGGCTAAACTTTGGTTCAAGTAGGAATTCAGTGGATACAATTCTAAAGCCTAGGTTGTGGTGTGATTGTTCACTTTTAACAACAGCTATTCTCGTCTTAATGTGTCTTGTGTGTGTGTAAAACATAATCAAGATAAAAGCCAACATTCAAATTTACACCTTGGAGACTTGCAAAACCTTGTCAAAATATCAAACATTGTCAAAACATTGTCAAAACATCACAAACTTTGGTTCAATACATTCAAACCTTGGAAAACATGGCAACTTGTGATCCTAAACGTGCTTGGCAAAACATAGATTTCACTCTTGCATAGCATCCACTTGCATTATTCATAGTTTGAGCCTCATACTTGCATCATATAGACTTCATATAGCACCTTTTTAGTATCCCTCATATTCACATTGCAATCATTAGCATTTAAGCTTGCATCCTTTGCATTTCACCTCAAAAATTATCACTTTGCATCTTCCATCTTGCATCTTTGCATACCCAACCCTCATCTTGACTACTTTAACCATCATTTCGGATGTCCTAAACATCATTTTGAGCATTCATTTTGAATTATCTCCTTGAATGTGTCTCTCCCTCACTGCTCTCTCCCTCTCCCACACACACACAAACACTATTTACTTGTGTCTCATTTTTATATTCATCCCTCCATCTCTGTCTACCCCTTTCACTTCTCTCATCACCTATCCCTTTTCTTCTCCACATACACCTCTCCTCTATATCCATATTTCTTCTCCATCTCTCCCTTTATCCATTTCTATCCCTATATCTCCCTCTCTACCTTCTCTTAGTTATATATTTCATTCTCACTATCTTTGTTTATCTCTTCTTTTCATCTCCATATCCCTCTTCTTCTCAATCCCTTACTCTCTCTTTCTCTTCCCTTTGCATATTCTCTCTTTCTATCTCCTTTCCACCCCCCACCCTACCAAACCACATCTCTCTCTCTCTCTCTCTCTCTCTCTCTCTCTCTCTCTCTCTCTCTCTCTCTCTCTCCTCTCTAATTATTATTTTTTATTTATGACAATTATAACATATCAAATAATTATATATTTAAATTTAAAAATATGTTATTATGAATCATTTAATATTACGAGTTTAAATTTGTTAGATGACTTTTTTTATCTATATTATATTTTAATTATCATTTGGAGTAGTGATCTATATATAACTATTGTAAATATTTACATTCATTATAATATAATTAATATGTATACATTTTAATTGTAAATTACTTTTTCATTAAATTATTATAAACATAAGAATTAATGCAACCTATTTAATTGAATAAATTTATATTTAAGAATTTCAATTATTTTTGAAGCTTTTACAACATTGTTATATTACTAATATTTCAAATTTAAATCTCCTTTTGAGTGAATATCAACATAATAAGAAAATATTTATGTTTGAATAAGAAAAAATATATTATAAGACATGTTTTATTTTAGATGTATTTTAAGAGTAAGATATTTTATTTATTATTTTCAAGTAAAAATTAATAATAGATTAAATAGATTAGGTATAATTATATTAAATAGTAATAATGATACATATACATATTTACATAGATACCTTTTTTTTGGTTAAATATATATTAAATAATATATTTTAAAATAGAAGAAGATGAATAATGCATTTAAAAGATAAACTTTTATTTTGTTAGAAATGTGAAAAGCTATTTTTATTGAAATAAAAAACAATGCAAATGACTACGCCAAAACAATCTCAGTCCTTTCGTGGAGCCTATCAATGCATTCACCAACAACGACACCAATTTGGGAAAGAGACCTAGTAGTTGCTTAGGCTAACTTCGGGTACCTAGATCTCATAAATAGTAAGTTGAATTATGTTAATTTTTTGGTGTACCTCCATAGGTGACTCAAAAGCTTAAGGCTAAGGTTTTAGCATTTGGGCCTTTATGGATCTCTCTATAGAGGCACTAGTAAAATTTGACCCATTTTTCAACAAAAAATATGGAAAACATAGCTCTTAGAATTGCCTTAGTTTCAGCCCAGCTTCCCAACTACTACCTATGTCAAGGTAGATTTGTCATTTTGATCTTATCTTTTTTTGTCATTTTCTTGGTCAAGATCCAAAGTCTATTGTCATAACGTTAAACTCTTAGGTTAATACCTTGTAAAGATTTCACCTAAGTTCAAAAAACCTTATGTATACTGAGCTATCATTAGCATAATCATAAATTCCTAAATGTCATTTTTGACTTACCCTAGTGGTATATCCCCCTCATATTGAATTTTTCAAACCCTAGCATCATTTTCACTATCAAACCCTATCAAATTGTCCATCAACCAACTTGTCTTCTTGATCACCTATCCTCATTTTGCATAGCCAAAACGTCATTATCAACGCTAGGAAACCATCCCTTACATAGTCCACTTTGCGTACACCTACCTTTAACATCCTTACCAAGTCCAAAACATAACCCTAACCTTCATTTTGCACATCATAATCTTCATCTTGCATACCTTCAAAATGACACCTTGCATTTACACTTGCATAACATCCCTAGGACATTTGTACTTTTCATATCAAAACCCTAGGTCATTTAACATTTCCTCATATTGCATAACATCCCTAAACACTTAAAAATATCAAAAACACTCATATCTTGCATTCCCACATCTTAATTATCAAGTTTTGACCTCTTTTATCAACTACAACCCTGTTTTACCAACTGCACACTTCATGGGCACAATTGGTAGTTTCAGGGCGCACTTGGTAGTTTTAGGGTGCACTTGGTAATTAGGTGTTTCATTCTAGGTTCCAAAACCCTAATTTGCACTTCTACGCCTTGCATTGCATCCCAAGACCTTAGGAAACACTCTAAAGCACTCAAAACACTCAAAATTTGCATTTTAAGAAACTTTGGAGCTACATCATTTGCAGAAGAAAGAAGGACATGGGAGCTATAAATGAAAGAGGGGGTTTCTAACCTTGTGTTTGCTTCTTTTGATTAGTTTGGATTTCATGGTAGACTAGTGGGTGCTAATTTATGTTGATTGAGTTTTGTGATTTCTCATAGTATGTTATGCATTTAACCCGTTTTTCTAGTCCTACAACAAGAAGGAAATAATTAAAGAGACAAAAAAAATTATATATTTTATAAGAAAGAAAAATTTACTTTTTAGGACAAACATTCTAGTATTCATACCATGTTATTTGATTGTGATTCAATGATGGCTTAAGAAGGATTTGGTGCTTTGCTACTTGTAAAGAATGCAACTCACAGATTTTAGTGATATAATGAAGAATATTTATGCCTTGTTGCAGACAATTGCATTCTATTGATTTCTGTCAAATAATTTAAAAGTACTGACAGCGATAGACAAATCCATACAGTGATTTTTTTATCTAGTTATTATGCAAAATTTATCTTGAGGCAAGGGATAAATTTTTTTTTTTTTTAATTTTATAATGGGAAACAAGAGAGGAAGGAAAAACAAATATGCAAAGAAAAGATCTGATGAAGTAGAACAAAGAAATATTCAGAAGACTGCGGCACGTTATCATCGAATTAAACAAGGTGAAGGAAATATTGGAGAAGGCTCAACAGAAGTAGAAGTGGTGCCTATGGGAGAGAGGTCTGGAACACTCCCTACGGAATATCAAACAATGAATGTTGAAGAAGGTTCAATATCAATCCCTACATAGGTTCAAATGATAGAAGTCAGAGAAGGGTCAGAATCTTTCCCTGTTGAATCTCAAATAATGGATTTTGGAGAAGGCTCAAGATCGGCCCCTGTAGAAATTTCAGTAATAGAAATCAGAGAAGGGTTGAGATCAGGTGCAGGAACTAGTATGGATGAACTCTTAAATATTTTACAATCTGTAAAGTATGGTATTTCTCATAAGAATTTAGACCATTTACTTAAAATGGATGTAGATAAATTGAGAAAGCTTGCAGCTAGTGTTCAACCATTAAGTTTGTCTAAGAGAAGGTCAATGAAGAAGAATATAAGAGAAATTATGACTCAATTTGATAATACTGAAACACTTGAACAAGCTCAGTTGCTTTCACTTTTGCTTACACAAAAAAATTTGCAAGAGGCATTGAAATTGTTAGGTGTAAACACAACATCAAAGAAGAGAAGATTTTCTAACATGCAAACTGATTTGATTGAAAATGTTAAACAAGGTTTGAGAAACATAGGAAAACACTCTCAAACTAAAGATAAGTCTGTGGCAAGAAAAGTGATGTTGATGTCTATTGTAAGTAAGAATATGACCCAAACTAGACAAATATCTTCAATTTTGTCTGACATGGGTTTCAGTAGGAAAACAATGAGAGAATATGTTAAGAGAAGATTAATTTTGGATGATAGTACTATGGAGGGAAATTGGGCAATCATGTGTAGAGCACCTCATTCTGATAGGATTCAAGAGTTATTAAAAAAATTAATCATATCATTTTGGATTGATAACACTCGTCCTTCATCAAATAGTAGAGATTTTATTAGGCATAGGATTGCACCTGGTCACTATGAACATCATACAAAACATTGGTTGGACACAACACAGCATGAGTTATATGTGTCATTTTGTAGTCAACATCCTAATGTAAAAGTTGGGCAAACATTGTTTGAAAAATCGAAGCCATACTTTGTAAGGTCAAATAAAGTGTTTGAAATGTGTTGTTGTCATCATCATATTGAGTTTGATCTCCACTATTAGGTATTTCAAAAGTTTGTAGAAGACACATATGGTTTTCATGTTGCTCCCCCTAGTAGGAGAAGTGAGTTTATATCATCCATTTTGTGTGACAACATAGATGATCCAGCTGGTCAAATAAATTGCATCAAAGGATTATGTGAAACATGTGGTAAATTGGCTCTATTTCCTTTGAAAACTGAAAATATTGATGTAACAAAAATATTGAATTGCAAAAGTTACAAGTATGTCAAGAATGAAACAAAGTTGGGGAAAGAAACAAAAAGGTTGGAATATGTTGAAGAGGAGTTGCATGTTCTAACATTTATGGACATATATAAGAAATTGATTCAACCTTATATTTGTCATGCATTTTTTGCAAAGTGGCAAGCACAATAGTTTCAAACACTAAGAGATAATTTTCCACTTGGAACAATTGTATCAGTTGTTGATTTTGTAGAAAACTATTCATTTGTTCATCACAAAGCAATTCAATCAGATTATTACTTTAATAAGCAGGTCACTATTATGGTACATGTATTTTATAGACATGCATAGTTAGATTTGGATGGTGTTCAAAGTACATTTCAAGCACGAGTAATTATAAAGGAATATCATTTTTATATAAGTGATGATAAAGAACATGACATTCACTATGTAGAACATTGCTTCAATACGTTCTTTTCTTATTTGAAAGAAAGAAACATACATGTTGATAAACATTATGTTTGGTCTGATGGATGTGCCATGCAATTTAAATCATCTAGACCATGTTATGCATTGTGTAGATATCATTGCAATGAGAATATAAAACACATATGGAATTTCTTTGAGAGTGGCCATGGAAAAGGTGAACATGATGGTGTTGGAGCTTGCATCAAACGTGCTTTGTGAAAGTATCAAATGAATTATCAGGGAGTTCATGTAAATGATGTACATGATGTTACTGAATGGTGTAAGACTCATTTTGCATTAGATGAGGTCGGGACATCATCAACAATGAGTTGACAGACACCATATAGAGTCTTCTGGGAGATAATAGGTATGGATGTGTATGTCTATTTAACTTTTATGCACAATTAAATTATAAAATTTAATTTTTAAGTTTTACTTTTGAATTCATTGAAGTTTAAATTTAATTTTTCTATATTTTCAATTTAATGAACTTTCAGGTGTCAATAGAAAAAACATGCATGGTTGCAAGAGGATAGAAAGACACGTTCCTTACATTCAGTCATGAGTACAGATAATTGCAATTGGACATTGAAGACAAGAGAATACTCATGTTTTTGTGACAGTTGCATTGATGAAAACTATGAAGAATGCATCAATCAGACACATGGATATACAGGTGCATGGATTTCGGTACCACTTGATGTAACCGATACATTTGATAAAGAAGATGAAAATTTTGATGATATTCCATTGATTTCTGATGATTATAATCATATCTCTGGATTGGTAAAAGTGGGTGAGTATCATAAAAATTAATCTCAACTTTTTATTTAATTATCAATTTCAACTATCTTATATATATTGTACACATGCATTCATGTATACTTGTTATGCAAGAGATGTCTTTGCAGTGATTGTTGAGCCTGGAAATCATGAATGTGTCAGTTATTATTTATTGCGATGTACTGCAGAGAGGACAAAGTTATATGACCTTGAAGAAAGTGATGGAATGTTGTTCCCCATAGGTAAATTATACATATACATGTACATGCACATATATATTTAAATAAATATATATATATTTAGGTAACTTCATATTTGTCAAATTTTAAAACACTTAAATTTGTGGTACAGGTTATGTTTTGATAGAGGGAACATATTTGAAGCAAGAGAAAATAGTCCAACATGGAATACACTTTGTTGATTATCAACCTGACAACAAAGTTTGACAATATAACCACCTGGTCGTTGCTACAGGGCTTTGTCTGCATCCAGTCAAACTTAAGCATGTATGTTGCAAGTGGAGACTAGATAGTGAAGATCATGAAAAAATATTGGATGTTATAAGTGTACATCATAGTTGATTAGACCTTTGAGATTTATTCTATAATAATCTAAATATCAACTTTGGTGAAATTGTGTTTTTAATCTGAGTATTTGAGTTTCAGTTATCATTAGTTTATTTAAAAACTATAATATTAATTGTACTATGGATGAATTTAATAATTTAGCACCTCGATATAAATAGGCTAGAAGTTAGTTCGAACTTACATAATTTCATTATCTATGTTACAATTCTTAAATATCAACTTCTTTTCAAACTATTGAATTTCAACTTGAATTAAATGTGTTTAGATTAATTATACGATCATAAATTCTTAATTTTCATTAATTTATTAAAAATTATATAATTTAATAATTTAAATTAATTGTACCATGGATGAATTTAATAATACTCCACCTTAAAATGTTCCAAGGAAATTCAAGTAGTTGCAAACAATAAATATGGTGATTTTGTATCATTGTAAAACAAAACGCATACTTTCTAAGCTCGCGGAGGTCCTCCAAAAGTTATAATTAAAAACCATCCATTAAAGAAGATCAAAAACATTATTATTATGATAAGCTTCCACAAAAAACCACTTTAGAGTCGGTTCAAAAAAATTTGTTGGACGACTAAAAATTGAACTCTCATTAAAAACAAAGTATTTTATGATTGTAGACCTTTATAAAATTAATTTTAAAATGACAAAAATTACTATTCTTAGTTAGGGTATGTAATCTTTTGATTTGACAATTTAAAATTAGTAGAGAACATTTTGTTCTAGTTAAAATCATTTTCTATTTTTCAGGTAGTCTATTAATGTTGAGTTATTTACAAAAAAAATGAGCCTACACATTGATCAGGAAAATTTACTAGCTAAGGCTTTTGAGTGCATTATTTCTCTCACTTCCATCACAATGTGAGGAAACTCATAATTTAAAACAGATACAACACAACTTAAATGTATTCCAAATCGATGAAGAGAAACTTTTGCTCCACCATTACTAGAAAATAGAGAAAGTACTTTGACGCCATTTGGATATAATGCTTTTAAGACTGGTAAATGATATGCAACTATATCTGTTTGGAATGAATTACCCAAACAACACAAGTGGTCAGTCGGACAAGAAGTTCTACGAGTGTGATCTCTATCAAATTTTAATATAAGCTCTATCTCATGGAGCTCTAGAGGGACGAGGTCACCTGGCCCCACCCATACCAAATTCCACTCTTCACACTTTTGAAGTATATATTTCTGCGCACTATCTTGCAGTTGCCCTCATGCATTCTGAATCATAACTCTCAGTTGATCAATAAGGATAGTGCCACATCGTCTTGAGTTTATGGAATTTTTTTTGTTGTCTGATCCCATGAAGGCCAATACTTTTTTATTTACAGAAGTGCTTCCTGAATAGTCATGGGGGGAGAGGTTTTTCTTGAAATCGCTCTTCTATTGGAAGGTTATGCACATACCCTCTTGCTCTTCTGGAAGCTGAAAAGAACATTGAGTCCACCAACTCTAGTTCAACACTATTAAATTGTTTGAATATTATGTTGCAAATATCCTTCGATGCAAAAGCATCATTCTCATAGTAGAAGAATGGCGGCCCTTGCATGAATACATTGATTTCCTTTGAACATTGGCCAATAGGTTTCTTAGGAACTCCAAAACCAATTAGTTCCTTGGGACACAAATTAGGAATTGCATCACATACTTCAAACATTGCTTGCTTGTCTTGCATACCCTCTATGTATTTTTTATACTTCAACACTTTCATTATCTATGTTACAATTTCGAACTTACACAATTTCATTATCTATGTTACAATTCTTAAATATCAACTTTTTTCAAACTATTGAATTTCATCTTGAATTAAATGTGTTTTTAATTGTACGATCATAAGTTCTTAATTATCAAATTTAGTTTATTAAAAAATTATATAATTTAATAATTTAAATTAATTGTAGCATGGATGAATTTAATAATTTAAATTCATTTATCAACATGTACACATATACACGTCTCAAGAATACACATCTACAGATCTAATATATCTCTATGTATTTGAAATGCAAACTGTAAATCTTGAATAAATATACGTATGTAGCAAAATATAAAAAGTCATATATACATACATGTGCTAGTATCTAACACTGAAATACTCAATAATCAAATAAATAGTGAAAGTACATGGATGTCATCAAGGAATTGAAATACACATGTGTACATGTAAACTGGACCTCCAATATATATGCATCAAAAAATATATAAATCTGATCTACTACTAGAAGGACCCCTCAAGATGCATATGAACAGAACGACCCTTTGATTGAGTCTCCTATACATCCTATCACCGAGGTGCATCAACCAAGCCCTGAAAATATATATACATACATGTGTTAGAGTTCTATCTTTAAAACATATATATACATACGTGCATCATGTACATATACATTCAAATTAAATACAAATTTGCATATATATAGATATATATCTAGTTTTCAAAATATTTAAATAACTTTAAATAAACTATTTAAAACTCAAGTACCTGAGCACTACCAGGTGCCTCAATAGAATCATCTCTCTCATGTATATGATGCCCTGAACCAATAGTATGTGTAACCATGTGCTCAGCGACCTGTGCCTAGATGATTTATTACAAGTTAAAGATTAAATTAAATATCTACATATATATGTGAACTAAATTTTTCAATAAATGAACATATTTTTTAATTTCATATATATTTAAAATTAAAAATAAATTATATATGTACCTAGGTCTTTGGAGGTGGAGGATGATCAATAGACTCCATCATATCATCTACTGATGCACCTGAGCCTGAAACTCCATGTCCAACTGCTAGTAAATCTAAGTGAAGTGGACTTTGTAACTAACTGGGTACATCTGGTGTAGAATCAGTGCTACCAGGTCCAAATAATAGGTCCATGTATGATGAAAGACCTAGGGTCAAACTAGTATCAATCTCAGATAGGCCTCACAACTGCTCACCAAAATCATCAAGGCCCTCAGCTGTGATATCGACATCTCCAACTCGTATGCTTGAGTCATCTATAGAGTGTCATGAGTCTGGTGCTGAATGTTGTGAGCTACGCACAAGTGTATCATCTATCACTGGTGTGGTGGCCTATGTCTGTGGAATTGTGTCAGGGCTCTGATGTTGTCTAACAACATCCATCGCCGCGTGTACTAGAATCCTCTATGTATCAGAAATATAGCTAATAAAGTGCAACATATCCTCCAAAAAATACAGTGCCATATCCATATGTGTTTGTTATCCTGAAAGACCATGAATATCGCCTGGTAGTGGTAGCCCAGGAGCTCTATATGCATCATTAGAGGAGGCACCTGAAGTGCTACTAGATGCCTGTGAAGATTATCAACCAAGTGGACGAGGACGTCAACTATGAAGATAATGACTAATAGAATCTAATGTTATACTAGCTGCTGCAGATGCAATGTGCCCAATAGTGTTAATTGCTTCCCTCTGGGAAGCAATGATGACTCTATCTACAATAGTCGCATGTGTAGGAACCATAGGAGGCATCCTCGGTCCAACAAACTGTCTAAGATCTACAGGTGCCAGACGATCTACACTATGGTACTAGTCACGATCTGTGATCCGACCATGCCCCTGTGCATAATAATCAGGAATATCCAAGTAGTTGACATTGAGCCCTATACAAAACTCAACGTACAACTGTTATGCAAAATAAAGGGGTATTTGGTCATTATTAGGATAACGACCATATGCAACTAAAAATCATGGATAGATCATGCTAGCAATAATAGGGCCTCTACATCGTGAACCCCTGTAGCCTCTCACCCTACCCTGTGTCCCGTCATAAGCTGGAAATAGCTCTCTCCAGATGACATCTTTGGGGGCTACCCTCTTGACGTCATCAAATGATGAATCTCCTAAAACCTCGGCCCTAAGCTCCCTAAATATGGAAGCTAATATGGCAGAAGTAAATGAATGGTGATCTCTAAACCTAGCTGTCAAATCCTATAAACTCCTACATATCGTAGTACATATGTCTTTATAAAGACCATCATCAGAGGTCAATATAGAGTGCTATAGTCTAGCAACCTAATGTTCTGAAAATGCAAATAATGCATTGATATCAATGTGTGGAGGTGGTGCAGTAGGAGCTGCAGGTGCAGCTTGACCTGGAACATGAGCTGCACCAAGAGTTAGAACATGAGTTGCATGATGAGCCCTACGTCGAGGTACATGAGGAGCCCCACCAAAAGCTATAGCACGAGCCCCACCACGAGCTACATGAGGAGCCATATAGCAACTGCATCAGGTGTTGCAATAGGAACCGCATCAACTTGTGCCGTAGTAGGAGCCGCAGTAGGAACTACATCAGGTGTCGCACCAGAAGCTGCATCAAGCACATCGCGTGAAGCCGTATCTATAAAAATTTATGAAGAGCTAAATTGCCTATTGTACATACTTTTTATTTTTAACATTAAAAATTATACACATGTAATTAAACATACATCACACATTATGGACCTAGATAATCTGTAACACAACTAGACCTAGATTAATTTGCATATAAGTATAAGATAACTTTAAAGTTGAGAGTTTGGTTATGGTTAGAGTTAATTTGTTATTCTAAGATTTTATTATATTTTGGAGGGTATTATTAGAGAATTCAATTAAAGGGTACCTAATAAATTATTTATATTACTCTTAAATGATAATGTTTTGAGGTTTGAAATTATTGATTGATATTATTAGCATAGTGAGTCACTAGAATCATAGGTGGCTCTCATCTGCTGGGAGGGTTACCCTGCTCAAGACTGTGATTCAGGCTCTTCCTATTTACAGGTGTTTAGTGCAAACACCTCCCGTGGGAGTTTTGAAAGATTTTGATGCTTTGTCATGACAATTCCTTTGGTCAGGCAATCTCCAATCCTCTAAATGGAGCTTAATCAACTGGGACATGGTTTGTTTGCCTAAGTTTGCTAGGGGTCTAGGCCTTAAATGTATGGCTCTCGGTGTCAAAGCTCTTGCTGCAAAGTTATACTGGAGATGGTGCAAGAATCAAGATCGGGATTGGGCCAAGATTCTGACCCATAAGTATTTCTCAGGAGTGGAGGTCCAAGATATTCCTAGACTTGAGCTTGATGGTAAGGGGTCCTTTATTTGGGACACCCTTAAAAGGGGTGCTCCTCTTATCAAGGATGGCCTTTTTTGGATCTGTAATGAGGGGTCAAGTGTGTTATTCTGGCAGGACTCTTGGGATGGCCACCTTCCTATTCTCTCCAGTTTTCCCCACATTTTGCCTTTGTTTCAGGTTTTTTCTTCAGCAGGTTGGACCACAGTAGCTCACTTCAAGACTATTCGGAGGTGTGGATTGATGGAGGTGGCTAGTTGGAAGGATCCATAGATTTGGCCCACAGGGTGCTCCTTAGAGATTCGGGCTGAACTGGCACATCTTCTCTCTACTAGGCTTTGCAGCTCTTCTAAAGACAAAGACATCCTGGCTTGGGGTCCTTGCCCAAAAGGTAAGTTCAGTGTGACCTAGGGATATGCTCAACTAGATAGCCAATGTAATGTAGTTTAGGTGGTTCCTTGGTGGAGGAAGGTCTAGAATAAATTTTGTTGGCCGAAATGTAATTTTTTTCTATGGTTGGTTGCGCAAAATAAGTGTCTTACTTGGGATAATCTCCAGCGAAGAGGGTTTCAGGGACCCTCTTTCTGTCCCCTATGTATGTTGGATGGGGAAGATGTTTCTCATGTTTTCTTCTTATGTCCTCTCTCTAGAGAGATCTGGCATAAGTGGTGGAGGCGTGGTGCCATAGCTATATTCATGTTGAATCTCTTATTGAATTTTGGGATAGCCTTGGCAGACCCCCTATGAAAACTTAATTCCTTCAGGTGGCCTAGGCTATTGGACCTTCTTTCATTCTGTGGAATCTTTGGTTGGAGCGTAACCATCAGATCTTCTGTAATTCCAGCTTTGGAGCCACTAAACTATGGCAGTTGATCCTAACCAGGCTTCAAGAGACTATCTCTGCTAAATGTGATATGTCAGAGCCGGTGGATCTTGGTGATTCTCGTATTGTCAAGAATTTAGGATTAGTGGATAAAGGATTTGGGACTAGTAGCAGTAAGAGATCTCAGCCACAAAAGAGGAAGGTTTGTAGAGTTGGGAGATGGAGTCTTCCTCCTGATGCAGTCCTAAAGATTAAAACTAATGGCTCCTCCCATGGGAATCCTGGACTGGCTAGAGTGGGGGGGATTGGGAGAGATGCAGATGGCAATGTTATTTTCATATTCTCTATTCACAAAGGAGTTCAATCCAATAACGTGATGGAGGCTTTGGCCATTAAGGTGGCTATGGAGCGGGCTTGTTCTCTTGGTTGGAAGAGAATGGTGTGTGAGTCTGACTCTCAGATTGTTGTGGATATGATAAATAACTAGAGAGTGGATGAATCTAGCTGGCAAATTGCCTCTATTGTTAGAGAGATTCTCCACTTGAGTAGCTTTGTGGATGGGATCTCTTTCTATCATATTTTTAGGGAATGGAATGGAGTGGCTGATGTCTTGGAAAAATGGGCATCAGAGAAAGGTGTTGGTTGGGATATTTTTGTTAGGGATGATCTTCCTATTGATCTTGCTGGGACTTTCGAGCAATTAGTGGAAAAGGACAGAATGTAATTGGTTTTGGGTTGGTGTTTTGGTTTGGTGGGCCTAAGGCCTTCTGTAATCTGGTTTTATTTGAATAAATTTTTACCCCTTTTAAAAAAAAATTAAAAAACAAAGATAATATTTCGAGGTTTAGGTTTCAAAATGGGTTACATATATATCATTTAAAACAAGGGTCATACTTCATGTATGTATATGTCTTTGAATGTATGTGCATGTATCTCAAATGTAATTTTTAACAATTTAGGATTAGGGTCAACTTGTTTTAATTTTATGTAAGTTAGGCTTCAATTAGGTTTTAAAATAGGGTTTTAGTATAATTAGGCTCAATTTTAGGGTAGGATTTAAGACCTTATGACACTGTCAAGGTTTACACAAACTTACATAATTTCTAGCATTAAATTTAGGGATTAATATTAAAGTCCATGGTTAAGAATTTAGGATAAAGGAACTTAGCATATGAAGTTTATGATTTGGTTCAAGATTATGATTTAGGGTATTTATTATCATTTATAATATTGGGTTTAGAAATTAAATTTTAAGGTCAAGGTTAGGGTTAGGGTTTGGATAATGGTTAGGGTTAGGGTTTGGTTAGGTTAGGGTTTGGGTTTGGATGTACATGTATGTTATATTCATAAAGGTAGAAATGCAAATTAATCTACATTCTTATATATGTATAATTTAGGATCTCCCCTTAAGACATGTCATTGAATTATATAGTTAATTATATATTTCTAATTATTAAGACATTAAAAATAATAAAATATGTACATTTAAACATGAATATTGAAAACATATGTATGTACATCTATATCTACCACATGAAGATATTTACATGTACATTTATGAAATAAAATATACATTTTAATCTACATTCTTATGTATAATTTAGGATCTCCCCTTAAGACATGTGTTATTAAATATAGTTAATTACACTTAGTTATAAGATAAATTAAGATCAATAATTAACATATACACAAATTATACATATAAAATGTGAATTTATTATTAATATGTACATACATCTACTTTTAACCATGAACAAATATACATATACATCTATGTTCAAAATAAAAAATTATACATTTTAATCTATATTTTTACATGTACAATTCAGGATCTAGACCCTTAAGATATGTCATTTAATTAAACTTCTAAGATTAAGACATTAAAGTGAATTTGACATATTTACATTTAACATTAACATATATATATATATATATATATATATATATATATATATAATTTGTTTTCTAAAATTTTGTAATGTTTTTCTAATTTTTTAAAAAATATTTTTTCTAATGTTTTTCTAAATTTATTTTCAAAATATTTGAAAACTATAAATTTTCTAATATTTTTTTTTTTTAAATTTCTAAAATTTATATTATTATAAATTTTCTAACATTTTTCCAATTTTTCTCTAAATTTGTTTTTTAAAATTTATATTAAGTTATAAATTTTCGAATGTTTTTGTAATGTTTTTTCTAAGTTTATTTTCTAAATTTTATATTAAATTCTAAATTTTCTAATGTTTTTGCAATTTTTTTTTAAAAATTATTTTCTAAATTTTATATTAAATTATAAATTTTCTAATTTTTTTTCTAATGTTTTTATAAATTTATTTTTTAATATTTTTAAAAAATTTTATATTAAATTATAAATTCTGTAATATTTTTGTAATTTTTTTTCTAAATTTTGTAATTTTTTGCAATATTTTTTTCTAAATTTTCTAATTTTTTTTAATGATTTTTCTAAATTTTCAATTATTTTTAATATTTTTAAAAAAATTTCTAATTTTTAACTATTTGTTTTCTAAATTTTATATTAAATTATAAATTTTCTAAGGTTTTTGTAATTTTTTTAATAAATTTTATATTAAATTATAAATTCTCTAATGTTTTCATAATTTTTTTTCTAAATTTGTTTTCTAATGTTTTTCCTAAATTTTATATTATATATTTTTTACTATTTTTTTTAATGTTTTCTAATGTTTTCTATATAATATTTTTCTATTTTCTAAATTAATATAAATAAACAATAAAAATGTTAAATTAACATTTAGATATGTTTTATAAACTATTAAAAACGTAAATAACATTCAAATATGTTCTCAAAACTATTAAAAACGTAAATAAGATTCAAATATGTTTTAAAAACACAAAAAAATGCATTGAAAACATTAAAATCTATTTTGATAATATAAAAAAAATACTTCAAACCGTTGAAAACATTAAATTAATATTATTTTGACATACTCGATAATGAAAATCAGAATAAAAACAAGAGGATGATGTGGATGGAATTTGCTCAAGCCACACGTTCGCCCGAACCCTCAATCAACAGTGCTTGCCGTAAAAATAAATTTTGAAAAGTGAAAAAGATGTTTTAAGGTGCCAAAAATTTGGTCAATGTATGTTCACGCGAACCTGTACATAGCGCATGTTCGCGTGAACATGTCTTGTTATGTTCACGCGAACACGCGCTACATACATGTTTGCGCAAACATGTCGCGGTTGTTCGCACGAATGTATGAGAAATTGAGATGCGAAAATTTGCCATTTTTTTCAAGTTTCCTCATCCCACTAAAGTGGAACCCATTATTGTGGGTTCACCCCCCTATAGAGAAGAACTTGGCTAGCTAGAGCCATAGAGAAAGAAAGAAGGAGTACCACGAGTACATCACCATCCACCCAAGCAGGACCCCTAGAAGTCTTCTCTTCAGAAGATGAAGTACAATAATGGGTGGATGAGTAGAGTGAAGAAGGCGATGACATTTTTAAAATGTCAAATATTGATTTTATGCCAATGGGAATAGAGCTATTCCGGGATAAGATTAGGGATACCCCTACAAGTGAACCTCAATAGGAAGATTGGATGCAAATGCCACTAGATTCACAAGGTCTTGATCTTACACCTCCGGCTCCACCACAAGTCATGGTGGTAGAGAAGGGCTCAGTTACTCCTTTGCCCTAGAGTTTAGAAGAGGAACAGGTTCAAAAGGAACCAGCACAAGGGGAAGAACAAAAAGAAATGGTGACTAATGAGGTTTTGAAGGAGGGACAAATGGTGGAATATTCTCAACCACCTTCCCAAGACATTGAGGTACAAGCTTGAGGGTTGACTGAGATAGAGGCTACAGAAGAAGAGCCCTAACATAGGGAAAGTACTCTAAGGAGGAGTGATAAGGGGAAGGAGGTAGAAGAACATACTCCTTAATCCTTAAGAGGTAGGTATTCCAAGGAAAAAGTCCCAAGGTGGCTCATAAAAGAAATGATGAGGAGTACGAAGCCTCAATTTCGTGCCAGTGAGGAGGATCTAATTGAATTGGCAGAGGTCCTAAATAAACCTGAGTCCTCGATACATGAAGCCATATTTTTGGTATTTACCAACAATACATGAGACCAGGAGTTGTTCGTACAAGTAGTCATTCCTCCAAATAATATAGATGCAGAAAGCCTTGATGTGCAAGATTATCATATCAAAGAGGTCATACTTGGGAGACCCACATAGGATACAACCCAATTGATAGTGAGCATGGGGATCAAGGAAGTATTCAGGAGCATGGAACAAGAGGATGTCGAATTTCAAACACTTTGATAGCAAAATGAGATCCTAAGGGGATATTTAGCCAAAGTGGTTGGTCCTCTTAATCTTGGTCACCATACGGATACATTGAATACTATACTCTGAGAAGGAGGAAGTATCCAATCATACCCATTTTTGAAGGTATCTCAACAGTGGCAGGAAAGCTTTGAAGAGAAGGGAATTTTGATTATTCAAGAGAATTTGAAGTTGTTGCATGCTACACAAAGGAACATGAATAAAATGGTAGTGATTTTGAAGCAGGCTTCATCATTATGGATGAAGTAAGGGCCTAGAGTAAGGACTTAAAAATTTTACAAGCCATAAAGGGGTAAAGGTACAGAGTTTTGATAGATGTATATACAAAGGAAGATTTGGATATGATTGATGATTGGATAGAGAAAATTTTGGATAGTAATGAAGTGATGGAAACATTATATGCAGAGATCCATAGGGTAAAGGATCAAGCCTGAGAGCAAATTTTTGAAGCAAAGAAACATTACAACGATGCTTTCTTAGATATTTTTGAAGATGAGGAATGAGAGAAGTTTTTGCCTATAGAGAAAGTGGTAGATAATTTTAAGAAGATTTTTGTCAAAGCTACTGATGACGAAGATATCTGCCAAGCCTTCAGGACTGAAGAAGCTTTGTTAGAATTGGATACCAAACTCGAGGATTTTGCTGACACTAAAATTGAGATAGAAAATTATAGAAAAAAGGTCAAGGATAAATATGAAGCTTTAAATTTATTGGATGTAGTAGAAATCACTAAGATTATAGAGAAATTCAAGGGAAAACATCCAAACATAGCTTTGGGATGAAGAAGAGAAAAACCTAGATGCCAAAATTTTAGTTTTGACACTTAGTAAAATTTTGAGATTTTGGACCATTTTGAGGTGCACAGGTTTGTAGGTTCACAAGTTGGCAGCTATGCATTTCTAGAAGCTCTATCGACTACTAACTGCTAGTCCAAAGAATAGAACTTTCCATGCATTGGAAACACATTTTAACTGTAGTTTAACTCGTACAAATGCACTCTGAAGGATCAACTTCCATTTTTAGCACCTCCAGAAACTTCCACTTTGACTGAAGGCTTTCTCATCTTTTGTCCTCTCATAATTCTTTGTTTTTTAACATGTAAAGTCTCATGCATCCAATTAATGAATAAAATGTGGATGGAGTCCTATTTAGCAGCAATTAGATTGTTAGTTTGTATATAATTAGTTTGTTTTATTATTTAAAAGAATTTTATTACATGAATATATCTCTCACTCTCAGCATAGATTGAGGAGATGATTTCTTATAAATACTTCATTGTAACATGTAATTGGGGCCACCATTATTTTGCACTAAAATTATGCTTTTGGTGCTCACATTTGGAGCGTAGTAATTCTTGCCTAAATGTTTCATATTTTTGTGAATTTTGTTCATGGAATTGTGATTGAGTCAAGGTTTTATTTCTTTGTTTCTAGTTGGATGATCTTTTAGTTTTGGTGTTTGCTACAGTTTGACAAATTTTGTGGACGTATCTAGCTTAACAAGAAATCATCGAATTGTGCCTACATAACTCTTTGTCTCGCATTAGTGCACTTTCCCTGGCATTGTGATTTGATGAAGAGTGAAATATCATATGATCATTAAAGTTTCTCATTGATGATTGCATCAGTGGAATTAAGGAAGCGTTGCTCCTATTTTCATTGGTTACCTACCTATTTCTTTGAAATCCTAACTCACAAGCATGTTGTTTTCTATAGCTTATGTCCATTAGGATTTCAATTTCATGTTATTTGATTTGAATTTCATGTTATTTGCTTTAAAGTTCTTGTTATTTTCTTTAATAACCCCCTTGTTAGAATAGGACTTCATACTAGCTGCATAGTTAGATTGCATTCATAATAAATATAAAAATACAAAAACATAGTTCTTTTTAGTGTTATTTTGAAATAGTGTGAAGATTCTTTATTACATCCAAAATCAAAATGAACCAGAAAAGACTTCCTTGTGAACATTCACATTTATCTTCAACTGAGTAGATTCTAGTAGGCCACAAGAATGCCCAAAACCTTAGAGTGAATTCACAAAATTAGCTTTTCAAGAGAGGAGTTTGCAAGAATTCCTTCCATTTAGCATTGTGTAAAATGACAACTCAAAAGAGATGAAAACTAATCTATATGATAACAATGCAAAACAATGCAAGAAAGGAAATGTAATAACAATGCAATACTAATCTATGAAAAAAAATATGGATCTAACCTAATCTAAAAATGCAAGGATGGATCATGATGATGGAAGCCATGGATGCATTAGAGAAGAAGACAAGAAGATAGAAGTTCTCCAAAAAAAGCTTTAATGTCCAAACTCCTTCTCCAAAAATGTCTCTCCAAACATGCAGCATAACAATATCATAATAATGGATGTCAAAAATAAGGAGAGGGCTCTCCCTTATAAAGAAAACTGTGGAAGTGAGAATCTTCTCACAACCAATATGGGATAATAGAGTTTGATCATATGAGACAAAATTTCACCAATGAGAAAAGAGGAGAAGAATTAAATAAGGGAAGGAAAAAAGAATTTATTTAATTTTTATTTATTTCATTTCCTTTTTCACGTGGGATTTATTTAGTTAAAAGGGAGCAAGTTCTTTTAATTAAATAGGAAATATTTAATTAAATTAAAAGAGGAGTTTATCTCTTAATTAATTAAATGAAAATGAATTCAATTAAAATAAAGGTTTTCTTTTAATTAAATGGGGACTTATTTTATTTAATTAAAAATAAGACTTAGGATAAAATGAACAACATTAGCAATGAAATAATTGAATTTGATCAAGGAAATTGATTTGAATTGATTTAGGAAATTGATCAATTGAATAATGGGGACCCATAGTCTAGGTGACCATTTTAGGGTGCATACAATACTAGTTTTGATGATGAGGAAGAAGAGAAAGAGAAGAAGGAAGAACAAAAAAAGAGGGAACATGAATCATAAGAGAAGATGAAGAGAATTTTGAAACACAAGAAGAAAAGAACAAGATGTGAAGAAGATGTGAAGAAAGAGGTTGAGGCAAAGAAGACAGAAAAGGAACAAAAGGTAAAGGCTACTATACCTTCAGTAGTATTGGTAGCTAGAACATCAGCAGTAGTATCTATCCCTTTTGATGATGAAGATCAAAAAGAACTAATTGGCACCCTAAGCAAGTTATTCGAGAAGAATTAAATTTTCAAGTCTATGTAGAAGACTCTTGCTAACATCTTGGAGCTCATGCAGAAGACAATTCCCACAACTATAGAAAATCAAGACTTGTAGGTAAAGGAAAAAGAGTTGGTGAAGACCTTTGATAGGGAATTCAAAACCTTAGCTAAAGTAACAGTAGCACAAGTGTAGACAAATCATGATGTGGTCATATTCAACACAGTGTGTACTAATGTGTGCAATGATTTGAAGGCACTTGATGAAAACATCAAGGAATTAAGAAAGTGTAATTTTGAAAGTAAGATGTTGTATGGACAATGTACAATGTCTTACACTTATCAAAATTTAATGCAAAGATCAAAGGCCATATGATTGAGCTTCAGACACTCACTACAAGATTGTAGCTACTAGAGATCAAAATTGAAGATTTTGAGAATTAGATTGAGAAGATTCACAATGCTGTCAAAGGCATTGAATTTGATAGAGACAAGGTAATAAGAAGATTCTTTGTTCTCGGAGAATATTGGGCACCTAAAGTTGTGATTTTGTAGAGACAATTGGAGGAATGTCTTTTAGCAAAGAATTCCTATGAAAAATTTTCTTATACTAACTTGAGTGTAGTTGAAGTGGCATCTTATGCACTTTGTGCACTCATCGGTGTAACATATATAGTCAAAGGGAACTAAAAGAAGGACCTTGAAAGACTCAAGATTGATTTTGAAAATTGCATATCTAAAATGACAAGTTGATCAAGAATATGTAACAAGTTTTTGAGATACAAGTTTTGGCACCTTTCCCATTGATGTCAAAGGGGGAGTATTATGTCGAAGAAAATTGTATATATCTAAATCTATATGTAAGGGGGAGCCTATGTATGTATCAATGTAAATGAGTGATAAGGAATGTAATGATCCATCAAAACATGAATAAAATTATTATGTTTTGAAGGAAATTTTTGTGTAGTTACTTATTATTAAACCCCTATATATTATGAATTGTGAGTCAACTTGATAAATGGGTAGTAGTTGGCTATCCAACTATATAAGAAAAGTTATGCATTTTCCACTACCAATTATTTATATAGGCAAATTATTATTTTCTTTTGTTATGTTTGACATCATTTTGGGACTTAGCCAATTTTCCCAAATGTTGCCATCAATGCCAGAGGGGGAGATTGTTGGCACTATGGCTAGTTATATGTCTTGATGGTTTTCATTTATGGAAACATACATTAAACATTTCATTTATGCATTTAAAGATAGAAAAATTTCAAGTATTAGACTTTTTACAGTAGTTCTAAGAATAGATCTTAAGAGTATGGATGATGCACTAATAGTTAGCTTATACATAGTTGAGGGAAGCTTCATGAAACAATCATGATGATATGCTACAATGCATAGATATGGTGCATGTGTGGATAGTATGGTGCATGTTATAGTAAGATTAATAATGTGGGTATTTAATAGTGCAAAACAGAGTATAGCAATAAACAAAGTTCTATGACTTTAGGAATTATTCTGGTTATGGAATAATTATTCAGTTATGTTGAGATGAGTATGTGGATATTATTCCATAAGTTATTTCATAATATGTCAAGCATGTGAAGACATGTAGGCAACAGTGTAGAGTATTTTTATTTGTAGAAAGTATAAGTAAAGCTCTTATCTTGCACAAATAATGGGGAAGTTGTGTGATCAGATGTGACATGCGAACTATTGTGAGAACTATCTACAAGCCCTATGTGATGTGAAATCTGATGTAAGATAAGAGCAAGTGCGACATACAACAACAAAGAAAGTATTCTATGTATATCTATCTTGTGAAGGAATTGAATTGTATAATTGCATGTTAGGGCAGTGGGCTTTTCTTGCATATATTGTAATTGTTCTAGCAACTCCTAAGAGGGTTGAGACTTCTAACAATTCCTAGTCCTCTAACAAGGACTCAAGACACTATATGTACTTCATAGACTCCTAACAAGGTCAATATCCTTAATAGGGTCCTATTGTTTAGTGAATCATGTAGTGGCTATCACCCCCACTAGGGTTTTCCATTGGCTAAGTAATCCTTATTTAACAAATAATGGTGTTATGAGATCTCTATGTGCATGGTTATATCCACTATTCAAAATTTTTGGTTTACTTTCTTATGCAAGTTATAAAGTAATTAACAATATTCAGTTGTGGGAAAAAGTTTGTAGAATATTGATTCACACCCACCCCACCTCCCCCTCTGCCCCCCTCAATATTATGTATTTCTTAAAAAGACATAAAAAACCTAAACAAATAATTGGTGATATTGAATCAAGTGTTATGACAAGAAACAAACTCAAAGTTGATACTTTCTTACTTTGTGAATTTGATTCCAAATCAGAAAAGGATGCTCTAGACAATGAAGATTGGATTCAAGTAATGAATGAAGAAATTGAACAAATTAAAAAGAAAAATTCTTGGACTTTAGTACCAAGAGCAAAAGATAAAAATGTTATTGGAATAAAGTGGTTTTTCATGAATAAGCTAAATGAAAATGGTGAAGTAACAAGGAACAAGGAAAGATTGGTATGCAAAGGATATGCTCAAGAAGAAGGAGTTGACTATGCAAAAAAAAATTCTCCTATTGCAAGACTGGAAGGAGTTAGAAATTTTCTTGCATATTTAGCCTACAAGAATTTCAAGGTATATCAGATGGATTTCAAATCTAGATTTCTGAATGGTATACTTGAGGAAGAAGTGTACATTGAACAACCTGAAGGATTTGTGGACCCAGTCAAGAAGAATATGGTATGTAAACTGAAAAAATCTCTTTATGGATTGAATCAAGCCCTAAGAGCATGGTATGAAAGAGTACATAATTATTTGGTGAAAATTGGTTTTGAAAGGAAAAATGATAACAGTTGTGAGAATATATAGTCCACTAATATAACTAAGAGAGGGGGGGGGGGGATCAGTTATCCAACTATCATCACAAACATTGGCCTTAAATAAACTCAACTATTTGAGTAATATAAACTAAAATTGCAACAAGATACCCATACATAATTAACACCAAAAATGTTAACTAGGGAAACCCTTGATCAGAGGGAAAACCTCAGTTGGGATGGTACCCACAAGATGATGTACTAATTTATAAATATTCCTTGTTAGAGGAGAGACCTTTTTAGGAGACTTTTAATCCCTATTAGGAGATTCCAAACCTGCTAGGAGTTGTGGAAGATAGCTGGATCCAATACCCAAATAACTTCAAGGTCAAGATCAAAGAACCCACTCTCCAAATGATCTTTGTATTATTCCTTATAGAATAATAGAACTGAAATGTACTTCTTCCTCTATCTTTGTCCTATTAACCAGAATTCTACTCCTTCAGATCTTGTAACTAGATTTCATACTGCATATCCAATGATCCCTTCGATCACTTACACACATTTAGCAAGCATTCTACTCCTTCTTGCACTATGCACTAATACTTTGCATTCCAATTGATCCTCTAATTCAAGACTCATTAGAAATAAGGAAAACAACTTTCCTTTGTATTGTATCTTCATAATAATTCCTCGAGTCAACCTTGAGGCTTTCCCAGTTAATTAAGATAAGATAATTAATTAATTCATAATTACAAAAACACAGCTGCTCGTAGTATATAAAAAACTTCACATGTGTGAAACCACATCTTGTGCACATGCTAGCATCACCATATGACAATCCTCTATTACATCTAAGATGAAAGATATTGATATATCATTAGAACTATATTTTATAAGGCTCTATTTCTATACTACTTCTAGTAAATCAAGTGTAACTTTCGTACAACGTCAAATCAGACTTAGTCCTCTAAATGACATCATTAGGAAAACCTTAGGAACATGTCCTCCGCTATGCATCATCTGAAACTTCCTTAGCTTTTATGCATACTAAGATTACTAACTTCTATTGTTCCAGTCTTAACAAAATTACTACTATGTTGACATCAATGACAAATATAGTTATAAATACAACATATCAATACTCTCTGATGCTCAAGATACTCCCCCAATGTAGTACCATCGGCATTCATGCTAACAAATAATAACCTTTATTTGAAGATTGGTAAGAATAATGAAGTACTACTATCTAGAATATTTTTTGATGGCATTATAGTTGGACGTAAAGAAGCATTATGCAAATCATTTGCTAATGAAATGAAGAAGAAATTTGAAATGTCTATGTTTGATGAAATCAAACTCTTTTTTTTATTCCAAGTATGTCAAATGAAGTTTGGTATTTTCATTACTTATTCTAAATATATTGAAGGGAGATACAATTTTTTTTGGATTAGAAGATTCAAGACCAGTAAGAACACCTATGTCTATAGGAAATAAGTTATCAAAGAATGATGGATCTGTTAATGTGGAATAAACACTATACAAATCAATGATTAGACAATTTTAATATATTGTTCATAGTAGACTAGATATTATGTTAGTGGTTCAGATAGTTGCTATATTTTTGGAAAATCCTAAAGAGAATCACATGATGGATATGAAAAGGATATTAAGATATCTAAAAGGTACAAAAGATTATTGATTCTATTAGAAGAGAAGTGATAGATTTGAATTGAAGGTATTCATTGACTCATATTGGGTAGGAAATATTGATGGTATAAAAGACACTAGTAGAGGTGCATTATTTCTAGGAAAGAGATTAGTTTTATGGACAATCAAGCAACATAATTTTATTTCCCAATGAACATTTCAAACCAAGTATGTTGCAACTGTAGTGAACTATTCAAACATTATGGGGATCAAGTAATTGTTGAAAGGAATGAAGGAATAAATTATGAATCTAGTGATTATCTATTGTAATAACACAAGTGCTATAAACATATTAGAGAATCCAGTGATGCACACTAATACGAAGCACATTGATATCAAGTATCACTATTCAAGGGAACTAGTTCAAGAAAAAGAAGTGAAGTTAGAATATGTGCACACCAAAGAAAAAATTGTAGACATATTCACTAAAGCCTTACCTAAAGATGCTCATGAATATCTTAGCAGTAAATTATGTTAGAATCTGAAAAAAATAATAACCTAAAAAAGTAGTGCAAAGAATAAATATCAAAACTATTAATGCAAATGATACAAAATCAAAATAGCAACATAGAGTTAGTCTCCAAGAGAGTAATGCAAATGCTAGAAGCAAAATAGCATTAAGAGGATGCAAAAACAAGAGATGCAAATACAAGCCAGGTAGCATGCTTATATAGGCTAGGAAGGGGAGGAGGTGGCAACACCAACCAATGAGGAGCAACCATCTATCAAACTAAAGATAGAAAAGTATCTTCCCAAGATAGCTAATGGATGCTCACATGTAGGAAGGTGACACCTCAGAACCATTCACCTAATAAGACATGCTTTATTAACCTAAGTGAGATTATTAAAAGTGTAGGAAAAACCTAGAAAAATAGGAAAAATTAAAAAACTACACTAACACCCCCCCATAAGTGAAGCTTAGGTGGATGTAGAAATGGGTCTTAGAAAGTCAAGCCTGATGAGGTACCCATGTACATAAGATTTACCAAAAGAGAGAGAAAAGAGACCCCCCCAAAAAAAAGTCAGGACTCTGAGTGAGAGGAAGAGGCCCCCCAAAAGATGAAGCATCCCGCACCCCCAACAAAGCTCACAAATGAAGGAATTTTCTCTTAGTGAAGGGTTTGGTGAAGATATCAGCAACTTTCTTGGAATTTGAACAATAGGGAACACCAATGACATGACCATGGATGAGCTCCCAAATGTAGTGCATGTGGACCTCTATGTGTTTGGTCCACTGATCATAAACCGAATATTGTGAGATCTGAATGGCACTCTGGTTGTCACAAAATATGACTGATGGCTATCTAATCTAGATACCAAACTTAGTGAGAAGATGTTGAAGCCAAATGGCCTTAGTGGAGGCATTTATGGCCCCTTGATACTTAGCCTTAGTAGAAGATAGAGCAATAGCAGATTGTTTTTTGCTCAACCAACAAACAATACCCAACCCAAGTGAGAAGCTATACCCTAAAGTAGACTTACGATCCTCAGAATCACCTTCCCAACTTGAATCTATGTATCCCACCAAATCAAGCTCAATACTTGTGTAGTGAATCCCACAACTATGAGAACCCTGAATGTAGTGAAGGATCCACTTGGCTGCTTTCCAGTGCAGCTCATGGGGCTCCTGCATGAATCGAGAGACCATGCCTATAGCATAGGAGATGTAAGGTCTTGTATGAGTTAGATAAATAAGACTCCCAACAAGTTGGCAGTACAAAGTGCCATCAACAAGTGGAGAAGAACATTGAGCATCAAGTTTGACTCCAGAAAGGGAGGGAGTTGGAGCAAGCTTACAGTCAGCCATATGAAACCTCAAGAGTAAATCTAGAGCATACTTGGACTGTGTGATGGTGATCCCAGAAGGAGGCTGAAGGATCTCAATCCTGAGAAAGTAATGCAACAAGCCTAAGTCAGTCATCAAAAAACTATCCTGAAGGGCCACTTTGATAGCCTTAATGGTGGGTGAAGAACTTCCTGTGATTAGCAAATCATCAACATACAAAACCAAAAATTGAAGTGAATCACCCTATTGCAAAATGTAGACATTAGGATCAAAATGGCACCGAGTGAACCCAACTGATAGAAGGAAGGAGGCCATCTTGGCATACCAGGCCCAAGGAGCCTGTTTGAGCCCATAGAGAGATTTCCAAAGATGGCACACAAGTGGAGAATCCTGAAGGAACCCCTGTGCCTTCTCCATGTAGATCTCCTCTTGAAGGTCACCATGAAGAAAAGCACTCTTCACATCCATCTGATGTACTTCCCAATGATTAGCTATAGCAATGGCAAGAACAATTTGAATGGAATTCATTTGGGCAACTAGCACAAAAGTCTTAGAGTAGTCTATCCCAGGAACTTGGGAGAATCCTTTGGAAACCAAGCAAGCCTTGTTTTTATCAACTGACCCATTTGCTACAAATTTTGTCCAATAGATCCACTTACATCGAACAAGTTTTCTTCCTTTAGGAAGAGGGACAAGATCCCAAGTGTGGTTCCTCATCAAGGAACTATACTCTTCCTGCATAGCTATATCCCACTCAGGAACACCAAAAGCCTCATGAAAGAACTATGGATCTGAGGCAATAGCAATGAAGACATGTGGAGCATCCTGGAATTGTGAACGAGTTCTCCTGGTGTCTGATGGATCCCCAACCCAATCACCTACAGACTGCAAGGTTTGTCTAGCCCAAAGTGGACAGGAAGATGGAGAGTCTGGAGGGGAATCATTAACCTTTGAATGATGACTAGGAGAGGAAGGAGGTGAGTTCTCTGAATCACTTTCTGCATCAAAAGTAGAGGTAGAAGACTGTTCAGGTGAATCTGACTTGTCAGAAGATCTATCATGTATTCCAAGTGACTATATTTTCAAGGTAGAAGGAGTTGGAGAAGTGATAGAAAGTGAGCTTGAAGATCCCTCCTCAAAATAAATACTCCTCTCAATGAATAACTCATGTGTAGTAGGGTGGAGCAATCAGTAACCCTTCAGACCATCAGGATAACCTACAAATATGTAAGGTCTGCTTTGCAGATCCAAGGCCTTACATTTCTCTGTAGGAATGTGGGCCCATGTAGGGGAACCAGAAACTTGAAAGTGCTTAACTGATGGTTTTTGACCGCTTCAAGCTTCAAAAGAAGTAACTCCCTTCAAGGCTCAGTGAGGAACATAGTTCTGGATATAACAAGCATAGTTAATGGCTTCTACCCAATACTGTGGTGCAAGAGATCTAGAGTGAATCATATAGGTTTCCATTTCCTTCAAGGATCTATTCTTCCATTCTACAACACCATTTTGTTGAGGATTATATGGAATTGAATGTTGTAAATCAATCCCCTCTGAAGTGCAAAATCTTTCAAATCGATGGTTGACATACTCACCACCATTGTCTATGTGCAAAACCTTGATGGCTTTCCCAGATTGCCTTTTTACAAAAATTTTGAAGTCTTGAAAATGATCAAGTACCTTCAACTTTTGTTTGAGAAAGTACACCCATGTATATTGAGAAAGGTCATCAACGAATGTGAGGACATATCAGGCCCTACTAAAAGAAGGATCTTGAAATGGACTAGCCAAATCACTATGAACTAACTCTAGTAGCTGTGAAGCTCTCCATGCCTTACTTTTGTCAAAATTTTCCTTAGGATGCTTACCAAGAATGCAACCTTGGAAAACACCTCCTGAGAATTGAACCGAAGGTAGCCCTGTGACCATGCTCTACTGGTTGAGTTGATGCAAATAGCGGAAGTTAAGATGGCCAAACCACTCATGCCACAATTTACTCACGTCATTAGAGTGAGTAAGAAAAATAGATGAAGGAGGATCATGAACAAAGTGAGAAAATAGATAGAGTCATGACTGATGATCTACTCTTCCAACAGCAACAACAGAATCACTATGCAACTCACATATCTCCACTAAATTAAGAGTGAACTCAACCTAATTCCTTGAACCTGTGTGAGTGATTTGGTATATTGATAGAAGATTGGTTGATAATGAAGATACACAAGAACATCATGGAATGTGCCATACCCCACATCAACAGACCCTCTCCCACACACCTCAATAGGATTTTCATCACCCATCAAAATAGAAGGCATAGTACATGGCTCCAAGGATGCAAGTTCTTCCTTATATGAAGCCATGTGGTGAGAAGCACCCAAATCAAGAACCCAAGTAGATGGTGAGGAAGCAACTACAACAAGAGCCTTGCCCTTTCCTTTCCCCTTGTTGTTTTCTTTTTCCTTGTTAGACTCTTCATTAGAACTTTGTTTGATAGACTCAAGAACACTAATATTATTCTTCTCAAGAATGTATGTCAAGTGATCAATTTGTTTCTTCAAACATTTATGTTCATCATGACCAGGTCTTTTACAATAAGCACATTTAACCTTTTCTTTCTTAGGCTTATCGCCCTTAGAGGATGAGGTAGCAATAGTTGCTTTTGAAGCAATTGGTATCTGATCCTTCTTTTCCTCACTATTATTTTGTTTCTCATCCTTACTATTGTTGTTACTACTTTGTCCTTTTTGTTCTTTTGTGTCTTGGTTGGCAGCTAAGGCATGTGACTTAGAGGACTTAAGAGTGCCCATCTGGATTAGCTTGTCCTATTCTTGAGTGAGATTGATAGCAAAATCATTTAGAGATGGCATGGTGAATTGAGTACCAAGTCGACCCTTAGTAGCATAGAAGGTAGAGACAAACACAAAATATTCTGAACTTAGCTTAGACAGAATACTAAGAATCAGTTGTTCATCTTTCTTTTCAATTCCACATTGTTTTAACTACAACCTTAGTGATTTTAATTTGGTGAAGAAACCTTGGATTGTGTTGAAATTTCCTGGACATAAAATAATTAATTCATTTTCCAACATATGACCCCTCATTAAATCTTGTGTGCCAAATACTATTTCTAGCTTTGTCCATACTTCATTTGGTGTATCCAAAGACTCAATGTGAAATAGCAAGTCAGGAGAAATAGACAAACACAATGTTCCATATGCCTCATCGCATTTGTTAAACCACTTAGGCTTATCTTCATCTTTAGCAGGTTCAATTTCAAGTTCCATAGTTATCCTATTTAATCCAACTTTCCTTAAGTGAATTGTCATGCGTGATTTCCACTCAAAGTAACTGTATGGAGTTAGAATGGGCATATTTGTTTGATCCATGATGAAGAAATGTAGAGAAGAAATGCTAAAAAGAAGAGAACCCAGCCATGACAATGCCCCCCCCTTTTTACTCAATCAAAGAACCCCTCCAAAGAAATATGATTTGGCACTTTATTTTAGTGCATTTACAACTACCACTAGAAAAAAATACTTAGTGGTCTTGATTTCAATGCATTACAAACCCTTATGAAGAGCATATGCTGAAAGTGAAACTTGGGCACAATAATCAAGGAAAAAAATAGCACCAATATGATCTACTCAAAAAATCATGCACTTTCAAAAAAAGAATTGCCCTGATATGAGGTCGTATGAAAAAGTTATGATCCTCTGAAGTTTCCAAAATGAGAATTGTGCATAGTCACGGCTGAAAATCTGCAATTTCTGAAGAATTCATGCATGAATTTTTTTATAAAAAACTCCACTAGTGGATAGAGCACAAAAAAAAAAGCCAAGGTCATAATAAGAATCATCAAAATTGGAGTCTGTATGAGCAAGAATGAGACATTTGAAAACTGCATTCAAATCTGCGATTGCCAATGGACAGGGGTATGGCTATAGCTTTTTGTGCTTGATTCTACAAAATATATAGCTTGCATGCAAAACCTAAAAGATACCTAGATAGTTTTTTGGTACTGTGAACAAAACTCAAAAAAGCATTTTTCTTGCTGATGTACAGAAGATGTTGCTATAGTGTAAATCAGACGCTTTTAACGTAAAAAATGGCTCCAAAAATCAAGAAATGACCCTAGCAACCAAAATATGACATGAAATTGCTAGATCAGCTTCCTAAGTCCATCAATGGCATGCTGGAACCTACAATATTGATTGAAAACTCCAAATATGCAAATTGGTTGTCAAATTTGAGATTGAAACCCCAAAGAAAAACTATTTTTGTCAAAAAAAAATTTGATTCTCAAGATCATCCAAAGATGCAAGAGAAGAGCATACTTCATTTTTTTCAAAAAACTACAATAAAATTTATTAGCTCCCCCACCCCTAAATCTCTCAAATAAGGAAACTAAAATCTACTCTTGCATAAAGAAAAGCTTTGATACCATGTTAGAATCTAAAAAGATTAATAACCCAGAAAACTAGTGCAAAGAATAAATATCAAAACTATGAATGCAAATGATACAAAGTCAAAATAGCAACATAGAGTTAGTCTCCAAGAGAGTAATGCAAATGCTAGAAGCAAAATAGCATTAAGAGGATGCAAAAACAAGAGATGCAAATACAAGCTAGGCACCACCTACCAATGAAGAGCAACCATCTATCAGACTAAAGATAGTAAAGTATCTTCCCAAGATAGCTAATGGATGCTCACATCTAGGAAGTGACACCTCCCAACCATTCACCTAATAAGAAATGCTTTATTAACCTAAGCAAGATTATTAAAAGTGTAGGAAAAACCTAGCAAAATAGGAAAAATAAAAAACTACACTAACAAATTAGGGGTGATTCTCCTAAACAAAGTAACGTAAGGAGATATGGTGCATTACATCAAATGTGCTACTCAAAATATCATATGTATTGATTCATATAACTCTAATTTAGGAGACACCTAAGTTAGTGAGGATTAGTAAGACAAAAACTAGCATAAAAAATTATTCATAGACATAATTCAGCTAGACATGCAAATATCTACACGATCTAGATGCATGAAGTAATTGAGTTTCTTCGGCATTCTTGTCATAGAGAGAGAGAGAGAGAGAGAGAGAGAGAGAGAGAGAGAGAGAGAGAGAGAGAGAGAGAGAGAGAGTGTGTGTGTGTGTGTCATTGAAGAAGAATGAGGGACAAAATTACGAAAGAGAGAAGTAAACCTCAAAGTGAGAGAATCATGAAAGAGGGAGAATTATATACTATGGATGAAGTCTTTTTGAATTTATAGATGAGAATAAAATTAATGAAACTAAGGATATTGTTCACTCATAGTGGAAATCTTTTGGATTGCATGGGAACAAAGTGAGAGATTGTATTCCTATATTGAGGTGTTGTCATCAATGCCACAGAGGGAGATTGTTGGAAACTACAATTGGAACAATATTTATTTTTTCATTGATGTCAAACCTACTAATGAGACATTTTTCTATATGATCTAATTGTCATATCTATTTTGATTGATGAAGAGGATTTGAGAGAGTGGTCATAACAAAGTTACCTAGAGAAAAGGTTGAGTTATGAAAAGGAAGTTACAATGGATGTTTTATTAGTTTGACTTTGATAAGACTATGTAATTATTTATATCATTGATGTAAAGCTTAACTGAGAAATTGAGTAAAAGGTAAGGAATGTTGAGTGATGCTAGTGTCAACTGAGCCACAGTAGTTGTGCCAAGAAAATTCAGTGTTGCTCAAGCATCAGTATCGACTGAGTGATAGTTGGTGTCAAGCTCTATAGTGATTGAGTGATTAAGTAATAGCTAAGTGTCATAACTTTATAATTCATGAGTGTTATTATTTGGAATGCATTTGAAAATCATGATTTCCAGCTAACTTAGTTGATTTTTCATGATATGGAGACCATGTTGAAGATAAGACTGATGAATTGGATTATTTAGTTCAAGGAGAGGACATATACAATGAACATGAAGAACCATATCGTAAACCCTAAGATCTATGATGATTTTGAAAAATGGCAAAGAAAGAATCGAATATTTAAGGAGGCCTAGAGATAAAGTGAAGTCTATGTGGATGTGCATGTGTGTGTGAGAGAGTGAAGCAAGAGAAAGGAATGCTTGTGCAGATGCTATAGATGTTGATAAGTGAATCTGAGGAAAAGGATTAAGTCTCATGTAATGAAGGATGATTGTTTAAAGGATTTACAAGAAAATTAAGAGATGGAGTTGACAAAGGCAGACTTATCAATGAATCAACTTATAGACCAAATAGTGATCTGAACCTACAAAAATGAGTTGAAAACATACAGATCATAACCCTATTATTTTCTTTCTAATAACTATAAATAGTTTGAATTAAAATCTTTTTAATCAAAGGTTGACCTAATAGTCATTTGAAGGACTTAACATTCTCAATGGAATGATCAAAGTCCTCTAACAAGGCCACACCTAATAGAGATCAAGTCACATTTAATAGTGCGTATTGTAACCTTTAACATTGTTGGCTCCTAATAGAGATTATTTTGAAAGAGAAAAAAAGTGTTGACATGTTGCTAGTGGTTTTTCCCAAATTGGGTTTCCATGTTAAATGATACTTTCAAACTTGTGATTGAACGTTTTATGATGTTTAAATTTACATATTTTACATTCAACATGTCTATTATATTAGGACAATGGATTACTAGCAATGATTTTTATCAGTATACAACATAGACCAATTTATAGTAGGATAAGGAAAACAATGGATGTTTAATGATTGTTTGTTAAAATGGTACTTATAGACCTTAAAAAACTTATTCACCCCAATGCTTAGTTATTGTAACTATTGCTAATAGTCAATTTGCATAAGGTAAAATTAGCATAATACCTAATATCTATTAGGAAGGAAAAGAATTCAATGTGTAAGTTTAGTTCACTTGATATGTGTATTTTTTTATACATTTGGGAGTACTTTCCTAGTATTTGAAACATTTTTTGGGAACAAGGAAAACTTATGACAAGAAAAAATAAATGAGTACATAACTCAATTAGGGCAAGATTTTGAGAATATCATGGATACATATTTTGAAGAATTCAGATAGAAAATGAGGATAAGGAAGAGAGTTCTGGAAGATTTGGTAATGAAACATTATAATTATTTATGTTTCCTAGTAGACACATACAACACGTGTGTAGGCAATGAAGACTAGAAAGGTATGGCTAACAACATTTAATTATGAGATTGATAATGACATAGTGAATGCAAACATTTTTGCATTACTAAAATAAGAAATTGACAATGAAGAAGGAATTTTTGGGAAATATGAAGAAGCTAAGGCAAGAATTACAACAAATATCAAGATAGATTCCATGGAAAAGAGAAGAAAGAAAATGATTGAAGACCTAGAAGCAAACCTAGCCACCCAAGGTAGGAACAAGGAACCTCTATAGATTACACAAGGTCTTGTTGAAGATGAAGAAAAGAGTAGTGGTGATGAGGAAGAGGAAGAAGGAGTCAAGAGTAAAGCCTTTTTTGTTGTCACTCCACCTTGAAAGAAGGCTAAAGGAACCACAAAGATGCCAGTAGTGACACCCCTCTCTCATCCACCACCTACCAAACCAAGGACTAGAGCAACATCTAGAGCTGAGCAATCTACAAGGAAAGCAAGAGCAATGGAGACCTTAGAGCCAAGTAGTTCACAACCAAAAAGAAGAAGAATTATTAAGGGACCACCCACAGGGAGAATAAAATATATTGTTGAGGTATGTGCATACGTAAGAAGATCTATAGGTTTATCAGCTTTAGATTTGCAAAATATGATGCAATGGTTAATAATGACAGAACAAAAGCTTAGGAGTCCATGATAGACATGATGGAAAATTAGAAGTTGGCTCCTAATTAAGTAGAGAAGAGGATACATATGGATTTTTACATTAGACTTGACAAGAGGTGGTAACAAGTGGTTGAAAAGGAGAAATACATAAGAACTGACACATTAATTGAGGTTATGCTTGATCTGTCACAAGATTAGAAAGAAATATTTTTGAATAAATATAGGAAGAAAATTTGTTCCTAAGTATAGAATTTTCATGATATTACAAAATAAGACTGAATCTATAATTCAACAAAATGAGTTGCCTTGGAAAATCATTTTTGGTCTCATAAAAAAAAAGGAGATAACAAAAAGAAAGGATATTGAGATAGTTAGTATTGAAGATGATGAAAGTAATGAAATGAGTTTAGGTGTGCCAAGTCTGAAAGGCAACATGTAACCAATTCATTCCAATAGCCCCGATACTCCAATGATGCGCTTAGATGTAGACTTGAGGAGGAGCAAGAGGTAGAAGAAACTTATAATGACACTAGTGTAGACATTCTTACAAAAGGTGAAGAATGAACAAGTGTGTCAGAACCTCACAATGAAGTAAATAATGAGGAAAATAGGACTGTATCAAGTGCTACTATTGCTATCTCTAGCACTAATGTACAAACATGACCAAGTGGTGATACCCCGTCACCATCTCCCAAAGCCATGTCAAGCAGTAACACTTGTACACCTCACACAAGGAGAGAAATAAAGGACCTCTCTACATATATTGATGTTAGTTTGGATGAAGTTATTGACATGTCACAATTGGATTTGACAAATCTTACTCTCCAGCAAACAATTTTGTTGCAAGAAATTTTGGCAAAGAAGAAAAATTAGGAAGAACTAAGGAGAGAACATCAACAAAAGTATGTATTACATGGTATTAAAAATTTTTTTGTTAAAGCATTTGATATACAAAATTTTGATGGGAAAGCCCCAATTATTTCCCAGCTTGTAATTATTGTTGAAAAAATAAATGTTGGAGAAATATAATTCAATGAGAAATTGATGGATTGGTCTACAACTAAATTTGAGAATAAGGTTATAGACAAAGTATTTACAACTATTGCCAAGTCGAAAGTTCAATTCTAAGAATATGTATAGAATACAAAAGAACTTATTTAGAAAGTATCAAACGTGTCCAATAGTTTATGTGATGTGCCAAGATTCACTAGTGATTTTCAAGAAAAAATCTAGCACATTTAGCTTGATATGAAGACTGCAAGCAACACTTTTTTGTAACCAATTGAATCTAGCTCCTAACACTGCAATAAATTATTAAATGCTCAAGGAAAATTCATCAAGCTTTAGGCTACTAATAGCAATATGAGATCACAATTTATCTCCATTCAATCAAAGTTGATACCTCACCTAGAGGTTATGTAGAGAGAAATTAAATCAACACAAGATCTTACCAAAGATCATAATCTTTCAGTGGCTGACAACCTGATTGATTTGGCAACTAGGTTACAATTATAAAATCACATTTTGGAATCACTAAGAACCACATGGGATCATGCACTTCCTACAATCAACCAAGTACATATTTGTTTTATTGAAAAATATGATTTGATTCCATTCATTCAATCCCAGTAGCAAACACAAGTGACAAAAATAAGGGGGAATATAATCATGATTACATATTTTGAATGGAGAACACAAGAAAAGAGGAGAAAAGAAGAAAAGAAGAACAAGAGGAATGCAATGATGATAAGAAGAGTTCAAAGTTAGAAGGCAATTAGAGTTTAGAAAGCAATTAGATTCATGTGTATTATTTATTTATTTAGAATAAGTTACACTTTTGTATTTCAGTTTTGAACTAAGTCATAGGCTTAGGGGGGTACTCATACTAGCATTGTAATAGTGTAATCATGACAAAGTGTTTTTATGAAAAATGTGAAAGGGGGAAATTGTTGATATCTCTAACTATTATTTTCTATAAGTGTCAAACACTTAATCATATACTAAGAAAAGTTGGGTAGTCATCACTACGATTGAACAACTCTATATAGGTTGAGTCATGTAAAGACTTGTATATATAGGTCTCTATAGGAGCCAATCAAGTATATGGTTTCCAAGTATTTTCAATCTAATCTGAGTCTAATGTTAACCAAGAAGTTTGAGCACATTGAAGCTAAGTTAAACTAAAGGTGCTAGGCATAGTAAAGACAGAGCATTAGCAACATATACATGATAGAAATATAAGAGGAGTAACTAAGAGGGGGGGGATGAATCGGTTACCACTAAAATAAATCCTAGATCCCTTAGATGTCAATACAAAAAAAATTCTAAAAACTAAATACTACTGATGCTCAAGAAAAAACGAAAATGTTGTAACTCAATAAATAGTATGTTTGCTTGGTAAATATTAACATGCAAGACTTTAGATATTATCTGTTATTACCATTACTTTAACTTAGTTGCAAACACATAAAATTAAATAGCACGAACACATTTGACTCCAAGATTTAACATGGAAACCCAATATGGGAAAAATCACCAATTGCAACTAGTTACTATTTTTCACTCTTTTGAAGTGAGCATTATTAGGAGCCAACCCTATTACAGGTTACAAAACACACTATTAGATGTGATCCCATTACAGGATTTAATCACCTTGTTAGAGGTCTTGAAACAATTCAATAGAACTGTCACCTTGTTAGAGGATTTACAAATAGTTGTTAAGCCAACTCTGTTAAGAGATTTTAGATTACTACTACAATGGTTAGAAAGAAACAATGGAATGATCTAAATGAATGCAATTGAATTGCTGGTTATAGATCTCTATTCTTTCTTGTACTTGATCCTTCCTAAGTGAATATAGCTTTGCTACTCCACAAGGGTATTCTACTTATCCTTAGCTTCCTCTACTCATTATTAGATCTTTAATTTGCTCATGCTCTTTTTCATTCTTATGCACTTGCACACTTTTCATTCACAACTTTACCTTATACTTATATCATTCACATTGTCAAGTCAGCTCAAATACAACTTACAATAATCAACATTTATCACATTAGTTAGCTAGAATACAAGTTTACACAAAATTACAAAGTCGGCCAAAATGTAGACACTCAAATTTTGAAGACTAGCTTGATGAGTTTCTGATACTCAGCATCCACTATCACTACTTGGCATCATCATGCACTCAATAGACATAGAAACTCAGTCCATACTGATCACCTTCAAGTAGTTTCAAACTCGGTCTACACTAATGACTCGACAAATACTATGAAACTTGATTTATATTACATAGCTCAATCAACACTCATGTTCAACACAATTTCCTTTGTCTCCTGAATGAACTCACTAGGCATAGACACTGCTTGGTAGACGTTATGTTCTGAACTTGGCAAACACAGGAATGCTTGGTAGACATAAAAAATTATCTTCACTACCTAAGTGAGCTCGGCAAGCACTGACTGAAACTGATATGACATTTGTGTAACATCAAAGACAACACACAATTAGTCAATTATATCCAACAATACAATGAGTGCCGAGTGTCAGAAATAATAAGTGTTAAGAAACACAAAATTTACATTCAAGTTGTGAATGACGCAAAATTTGAGGTAAACCTTTTTAGGCCAACATGGATATGCTATTTTATACTTTTAGATTTTGTTACAGAGAGTTTTGCATGTTTTACGATGTGGATCACAGATCCCTATGTTGTGTGATGAATGAATCAGATGGATAGGCGAAACAAGAAAGCATCTAGAAAACTCTTTATTAAATCTTTAAAAAGGAAAAAAATTGAACTAGTTTTGTATGGTGAAGTGTATGAGGATACAATGGAGAAAATTGGCTATTCATATGATTCAAGTGTGAATGTGTGAACATTTCAAAAGAGGCAAAAAATTCTAATATTTTAGAAAAAAGCAAGCAACATAGTCAAGTAGTGAAGGGTAGAAAATATATATCAAATCAAAGATTAGAGATCATATTTAAAGGAGGAGATCCAACATAAGCTTATCAGAGAAGATTGGGAATCAACTATTGAATTAGTTCTAACAGATTGAGATAGTGTAAATTTCTTAATAGAGTGGTCTTAATAGATCTTTTTAAATCTCCTAACAATGTCCTTACTTTGTTTTAAGTGTGAAATCCTTTAATAGAGTGAGATCTAATAGTCTTAAAAGATTTTAGCAGGGTAGACCCATCATAGGGTAGATCATTAGATATGATCAAACATTGTAATCCTAATAGGTTAACTTTATTACTACAGTAGTGAATATTTGTGGGTGTCATCCCCTCCCTATTTTTACCTTCATTCTAAAGTGTTTATGGGTAACCAAAATCCTTTTTTCATCGAATTACTTTTCATGCATGTGATTGATAGATTAGATCTATATGCTATTACTATTTGATTTTATAATTTATGCATGCATAAGAAATTAGATATGAGATGGTAAATGTGGTGAATGCACAAGTATTGTGAAAAAGGTTAAAGTGTTACAGATACTAATTCACCTCCCCTCTCAACATCTTGGTTTCCAATCTAGACTTCCAACACCCTAGAGCTTGGGGGTGCTACCCACTCACCAGTGTAGCAAAATATAGGGGAAACCATGCTAAATGAAGTGGAGAAAAATAATCTCAGAGTTTGATTAGGCTCCACATCACATCATTTACAATTTTTCTAAATGCTTCAAGACTATTAATGGGTAGTGTTGGGGATTCCATCCTTAATTTTGACATGTTGAACAAGACCCCTTTTTTAGGTAGACTTGGATAACCTTTGAAAGGCTTCCACCAATATTAAAAACAAGAATAGAGAGGTGGGATCTCCTTGTCGAAGACCTCTAGAAATGACAAAAAAGAACATGTTGGGATGTTTCCTGATTATAAGGTAGATGATTTGGAGGTCAATTGTACCGATAAGAGAGAAGTCATGAAGGAACCTAGTAATGCAAGTGGTGGTCCACATAGGAATTCTGTCTTCTGATTGAAATGTAATGGAAAGTTTAGAGTGCATGCATCTATAGAGGATTTCCACACAGTTAGTGTTTTAGAATTTTCTAGCCCTTACCTTTGGAGGAATATCATATAATTTGATTCACCTATCTAAGCATACATGTTTGGATACTATCTGATCCCATAGCTTGTCAGTTTTGATTTCTTTATCTAATGGTATTTCTAAGTATTTACAAGGAACACAACATTTGTTGAAGCTCAGGGTATTGCATATACTTTCTTCAATGAGGGGATCAAAACTTATAATGATAATAATAATTTTTTTGGATTTACAAGTTATCGATATTCTTGAAGATAAAGATCATGGAGACATTTTGAATGAGAAGCTTTTTGGTTTGAGAAAAGAATAGAAAGGATAGTATCATCTATAGACTATTTATGGGTAATATTGGGGATGTCATCCTTAATTTTGAGACCTTGAATAAGACCCCTTTCTTGGGTAGACATGGATAACCTTCAAAATGATTCCACCATTAAGAAGGGAGAGGTGGGCTCTCCTATAATACCTTTAGAAATACATGGAAAAAAAATCTTCTATGAAACCATTAATGAGAATAGATATTTTAGGGGAATAAGTGTAGCTAAAAAAGAGAGGAATCCATTTCTTTGAGAAGTCAAAAGTTTCTATACATTTATAGAGGAATCTCTTGTCCACTTTATCATAGGGTTTATGAATGTTTAGATTGATTAGAACACAAGGGTTTTTTATTTTATAGATAGAATGGATGAGCTCATGGATAACAATGATACCATCTAAGATAGAATGACAACATGTATGAATGCAATCTACCCTTTAGAAATAATGATAGGGAGAACCACTTTTAATCTATTGGCAAGAGATTTCGTGCGAATCTTTTTGAAATAATGTTGTAGAGGGTGATAAGTCTAAAGTCTCTTAAATGGACTGCCTCTTCTTTCTTGGGTATTAAGGTAAGGAAGGTGTCGATAATTTATCTATGAAATAATCTCAAATTCATAGTGCTCTTAAGAGCTTTCCATAAATCATCACCTAAAAAATAACTTTTTTAGAAGAAACTAGCTTTGAAACCATCTAGCCTAGGGGCCTTGTCACAATGTATTTGAAAGAGGGTAGTTTTAATATTCCCTTTAGAAAGACTCTTATTATGCATGGAATTTTTTTCTCTAGTAACAATTTTTGAGATATTTTGAAGCAAGGAGGATTGGGCATTAAGATTAGAGATTTCCCAATTATTGAGAATACGTTGGAAGAAATGATTGAACCAACTCTTTAGCAATCTCCACAAGATCATCCGAATAAACCCCTTAAAATATCAAAGTTTTTAAATCCTATTAACACTAGATTTTATTTTAGTTCTATTGTGAAAAACAAAAAGTGTATCTGTCACCATTTGAAAGTCAATTCTCTCGAGATTTTTTATTTCAAAAAAGCTCTTCTCTAGATAGAAGATCAACATGCTTGTTCAAGAGGATTTTTTTGTAAAAACAAAGATCATTGGTCATAACAATTAACATAACCTTCTCATTAATATCCTTAAGATATTTATCTATGAGAATTTTTTCTTCAAAAACATTTTTAATTGTATGTGTGTCTCATTTGTTTGTTTTAACTTTGAGTCTCTTAAGTTTGGAGACAAAGAGAAACATTTTGGAATCTTGGAAAGATTTCCCATTCTACCAATTTTCAAGGAGGAAAAGGAAGTACTTATCCAAAAACTACATGTTTTCACATTTGAATGAGGTTCTAATATATTTAACAAGTTTTGCAATATCGAGGGAGATTGGGAAGTGGTTAGACCCAAAAATGGGATAAATAAAGGCTAATAGGGAATGATTGAAAGGGGAAAATTGACAAAGAAAAGAAACACGTCCAATCTTTTGACAATGTAATCTAACGTAAATCTCCTATTATTCAAGGTAAAAATACATTTGGATATTTTGATATCTAAGAAATTGCAATAGCTAAACCAATTCTTAAATATTCTCAAAGCTTGAGCACCATATCCCCACTGCAGTGGTTCTCATGTTTATAGTATGTACCTTGTCCATTTTTATTTGAGAGATACTTGATACTCTTATTGCTATTTGTACCTTGAGATGACTTCAGGGTTGAATGTTATACTTTGATTCAGTACCATAGATGTTATACTACTCTATTGTTCAATTTATCATATTTGCATGTTGATGCTATTTTGAGATGATAGTAGATCTATGTTGATATCTGGTTATATGGTTTATTGTACATATTTGTTCATTATGTTATGAGATAGATACTATGCTATGGTTATTTACTTCATTCTTGTTTGTTAAGCTTTATGCGAACATGATTGGTGTAAATGGATTAAATAGTTATTTAATGCATTAATTACTCTAGCTATTATATTTTATGTAATTGCACTTGATCGTCTATTTTCGTGTGCAAGATTTATATCCCTGGCAGTGGTAAATGCAGTTAGTGATTTAGCCATTCATATTTTACCAATGTCATCCTTGTATGGTCGACATATCCTTATTTAGTTGGTTTAAATTAAAACTTTTTAATGATTAGTAAATTCAAACTCATATGCATTATGTGATTAGACTAGTGAGTGTGTCTATGCATTTAGAAGTTTGCATTGTTGTAAAAGTTGTTTAGCGATTTTTGTGATTTTGGGTTTTTGGGCTTTAAATATTTTCAAATTTAATTTCTGGTAGCTTTTCCTTAGGTGAATTCCTGTTACGAGGAATAACCTATTTTCATTTGGGTTGATTCATAGTATAGCTACTCTAGTTGGCTATTTGCCCTAGTCAAGTATTCACTCAAAAAGTGAAAAAGTATTGAAAAAAGTGATTTTATTATTCACTTCTCACTTTTTGAAAAAGGAAATTTGAAAGCTTTTTTAGAATCCTCTTACGAAGGATTCAAATTTTGTTCATTTTGGGAGTTGTGAGCATGGGTTTTTTGCGAGATCAGTCTCATTGGATCTAGCTCAAGGAGTTCTTACTTTGCTGTCACTTTCAACAGCTTCGGTAGGATATTTATTTTATTTTGCGGGTTTTAGTTTCTGCCCTTTTTATGTCAGGTAGGGCCTTCCCATTTTATTATTTTTTGCTCTATTTTAGCTTCTGTTTCTTATAGCAATATGCTAGGAGGTTGAGAACTAGTGTTCCCCTCCATTTTTGTTTGCTAGTTTTGCCCGGTTGGTTGGCTACAAATGTTTTCCCTATTTTTAGGATGAGAGTTTGGGGTTTTGAGCCATTATGCTGGCTATTTTTGTATACGGTGTCCAAACTCATTTATTATTGGATATTTGGGGTTTTTGTACCCAAAGTTCAAATGGGTTTTAATTTCAGATTTTTTCCAATTTTTGGGATTTTTACCCCATTTTATGTGTCGCTTGGTTTTCTTAGGTTTTCTTGGCATGATTTGGGTTGTGGACCTAGATTATTCATTTGGATGTCAGTCAGACCTTTATTGCATTTTTATGTTGCATTGGGATGTGTGTTGCATCCATCCTCCCAAGTCTATTTTCGGTTGAGTGACCTTATGGCTATGTTCTCATCCAATCCTTATGCTTTGATCTTTGTGACAGTGGTGCACCACACACGAGTATGTGTGTGTACATTTCTCTAGTGACTTGTGAGGCTCGATCTTCTATGGTACTTCTAGAAGTTATGATCATTGGGGTTGGGTTGGGAATTTCAATGCCTACATGCACTCATCATTGGATGAGCATGGGTATGGTAGGGTAGCATATGGAGGGAGCTTCTACCTTGCGGCTTGGTGACTTTGTCCTATAGGTTTGGCGAAGGAAGTTTTAAATAAGCGATAACTAAATAATACATTGGGTGGTAATAAAACTTAAGATAATAAAATATTTCTGCGGGGCCCTCCATTGAGGAGTTGAAGCACATGATTTGAGCTTAGGCTTGTCGATGCCAAGAAACTCTCCATGATGTCAACCCCTACTTAGTAGCCCATTGAGTGTCTAACCAAGACCTGTAGTCATGCATTCTCTACATCTTGGATTTAGTCATCATACTGCTTGGCATGTGTTTTAGTCATGGATGTTTTCTTTGCGGGTGTTTGTGGTTGGATCATTATCTCCATCAACATGGTGGGTGTGGACCTATGGATACCATGTGGTTGGGAGGCATAGCTACCTTTATCACTGCTAGGGACTAGTGTACATAGGTGGTCCATTGTTCTAGCATGATCATTGTTGGATATTTTCACATGGTACTTCAGGTTCCTGAGTATGCTTTCTTGTGATTTATGCTTTCAATGGGATGTTTGTATATCATGTTAATATGATGATAGTTATTTTCACATTTCCTTATTATGATGATTAGCATGTGATAGGTGATGTCATTTACTTGTAGGATTATCTTATGCTTTACATCTAGCATGTTAGATTTCCTTATGCTTATGTTGTAGCATGTTTTATTAGTGATGTCCCTATTATGATAGTACCAATGACTTGATTAGTGCCTTGGGATGTTACATGTGGGGGATGGCTAGGGCAAACGATGTTCTTATGATGCTATTGATGGTTGGGAGGAATCATGTACTTAGTTTTGTTTGTATTGCTCATTGCAATGTTATTTCTATCTACTGTGATGTTGCTTTTAGTACACTATGGTGTTTCCTTTTTGTTCTTTCCTTTGTTATTTGATTAGATGGTTAGATTTTATTTCCAATTTTTTATCTTTTAGTTTTTTTCTTAGTGTTCTTGCCTTGAAGTGTGGATCAGGTACTCCCTAGCATGGAGGAACTTGTTTCTTAGTTTCCTTAGTTTTTTACTGCTTTTTGTTCTTGCATGCCAATTTGGGATCTTGTCCAAGATTGCACTTTCTCACATGAAAATGCAAGCATTTGCATGGTGTAGTGAGTTTCTTTGCATAGCTGGGCACTTCCTCGCATGAAATCCTACACCAGTCTAGGGTATTTTGATTGTACGACCAAACACTTGCTTGCGTCATTTTGCACATCTTCATGTGAAAAGTTATTTCTTTGCATGGCATGATGCACTTCTTCACACAAGAATCTAGCACTCTGTTGGCCTCACGTGAAAAATAGGGGCTATCTAGGCTTGTCTGAGAAAAGTTTGAAAGTTGGTTTTGGACACCCTTTTAGGTTTTACACCTTCCTTGTTCAAAACAAATTTCTTTATTGTGATATTGCTATCGGGATTTAACTATGTGATTTTGAGTCAAACTCATTGACCAATGTTTCATGAGTAGTGATTCAACATGAATCCATCTCTCATGAGAATAAATGGAACACTTAGAACTCATTAGATCTAGGTGATGCTCATAGGGATGAAGCACCGAGAGTTTCCCAGGAGGTCACCCATCCTAGTACTATACTTAAGATATATTTTAATATGTGTGAAAAGTCATTTTAGATAGGTTCCAGACCTCTATGAGCTAAGATAAATATTCTAGAAAATTTTAGGGCTTCAGGATTTCAAACTTAGGCAATTTTCAAGAGTTAGCTTTTGTCTTTTAGCTTGGGTGATCTCTTTTGTTTTCTCGTTTATGTTTTGGTTAGTAGTGGCATTTGGAGATCTGTTAGTGGTTGGATGTTTGTTAGTCTTCCATTGTGATCTTTCTGATCTATGTATGTTGTTGTCATGTGCACTTACACTTGTTTAAAAAAAAAAAAAACATGTTTACTTTCACCTATCCCTGTTCCAAGGATCTCTGGGAGGAGCATTACACCCACGCCTTTAAAAAGCCCAATTCATTGTCAAATTTTGATATCTCTTCAAGATAAAGTTATATTTCTTGAAGGAGGATAATGTTAGAGTTGAAAGATTTGAGTTAGCTTTTGAGGATACATTACTTGATAGGAGAAATGATGCCCCCCATATTTAAGGAGATGGTCTTCATTTAAGAATTTGGATGGCCTTTATCCTTCTCATTGTTAAAGATAGAGGTGAGCTAGTCCTAATTTCCAACTTAACATAAAATTTTCCTTAAATTAGAATTAGATTTTCTAACTCTTTTTTTTTTTTGATGTACTACAATTTGGTTGGGCGTTAGATCTTCAAAAGTATGACAAAATGGTTTAGAGTCTATGTTAGAATTTGTGCCTTAGTCAAAGAATTTTTGGCAAGAAGAAGTATTCAGAGTAGGGATAGTTTGGTTCATGGATTTGAATAGGAATTGGCATTCATAATTTCTAAAAATTTCTAAACTGATGTTTCGGTGTGCAAAATCAGAATTACAATTGGAAAAAAATATAATTTGGTATCCCAATTTACCTTCAAATTTAAGATTTGGTCTTCCATCTAAATAGGTGTAATTTCTCCAATTCCCATTTGAATTCAAATTTTCCAAAAATAAGGTTTACATATGAATAGAAATAAAAAAAAATTGAGGTCCACTTTATTTGTTTGATCTGATGCCGGATAATTTTCTACTTTGCTTCCATAATATCTTCTTCATTGTTCAGTCCATACATGTGCTTGTCATCGACACAAACTTCCTTGTCTCCTACTAAGAGCTTAGCAAAAAATGCTTCTTCTTCTTCATCTTATTCAAAAATGACTCTACCTCCATCGATAACTCTTGCTTCTTATGGTAAGGGATTTCCACTTGTAGATGTCAGTTCTTCTCTAGTCCCTCTAATGATAACTTTTTTGCCTCTCCCTTCACACCTTGATTTTCCTTGCCATGTCAATAGTTCTATTGAACTCTCATCATTTCCTCTAATACCTTACCTTATTTAACTTATTCAATCCAACTACTCAATTTGCATGTAATAATAAAATTTAAACATTCATCTCAATTATAGTTGGGATCGATGAGCAGTTGAATTGAATGAGTCAACTTCTATAGTGGGAGGATGAAATGAACACTAACAGATGTTGTTCTTTCCATACTTGGCTGCTTGGAAAAATTTGGATCATTTGGTGTTGGATTTATGGAAAATGTTGTTTGTTGAGTTGTATGAATGCATAGAAGATGTGGTTGAAAAGTATTGAATCCATGTCTTTGATAGGTGTGACTTTGGGCATTGTGGAAAGCTAGTAACCACCTTTCACTCTTTCACCTGGAGTTGCCATTGTTTTGAAGTGCATTGTATAACTAAAAGAACACATGTTTTAGTTGAGAAGAGTTGAAGTTATTCCACTTGATTGAATTAGATGATAGCACTCACAAAGGTCTGAATCTGATGGTAATGTTAGATTCTTAGGTTTTAACTAAATAGTTTCCAAAATACCAAATTTGAAATATCAAGTATTTTTGAGATTGAACAAAATGGTCCCTAACTAAATTCCCAAAACCATAATGTGGATTTCAAGTTCCAGTATCCCAAATATAGGATTTTGAAGGCCAATTCTAAAGTCATATTTCAGCAACCAAACTAACTTTAAATGTTTGAAAGATTAAACATTTGACCTTGAAGTAAAAACAAGAAAAATAATTGAAATCTGTATACAAATATATAGAGTTAAGTTTGGACCACTCGTGGAAAAATAATGTTGGTATTGTTCCCAAATGATCTACCACTACTGTTATATATTTACTATAATTTGATGAATATATGAAAGCTCAAATTAACCTAGAAAACTTTTTTACTTCACATATCATGTGTCGTAGATCTCATTTATTAGTCCCTATCATTAGGCAGGAGACTAAAGTTTTCATAGTGCATTTATCTATTAATTTAGATTTTGGGAATTGTGCAGAAACAATTTAACATAAATTTTCTCTCTATTTTTTTTATTAAAGTGAATTTTAGATTTTTAATTTCTTCTTTTCTATTGGATTGAAGGCATTTTTCTTAGTAGTCTTTTCTTTTTTCATGAAAATAATAAGAGAAAATCAAACCAGGTGGCAAATGATTTGCATGGTTAGAACACGTAGCAAACCTAGTTCCTCATTCCTTAACTATTGAAGGCCATTTTGCATTAGATTTGGTGATTTCTATTACAATTTGCATTTATTTTTTAGTTTCTATTATAGGCATAAGAGAGGAGCAGTAGAAGCTGGACAACAACTATCTACATATCTCTGTAATTATATTTGATATTTGTCATTCAAATGTTCATGGGAAGGATGTGCTTTCTTGGAGTATAAGCTCTCCTAGATATTTGCAAATCTGGTAACTATTTAAGAGGTGCAAGATTTTAATTAACTCTATTTCTAGAATTGTTGTCCTCTTTTTTGTGTTCCAAATTGTGAGATGTTGAATTTTTTTTTTTTCAAAGCTGTGAGATTTGTATTCAAAATTATGAGGCATTGTTTTCATTTGGTTAGGAATGGTGTTGAGTATGACTGGTCATCTAATCTCACATGATCATGTATAAATAGCTCTAAATTCCATATTAAATTAAATGGTGTTTCATCCAAACTTTCATATGTAAAAAATTATTGTTTCTATGTAAGTATGTTGATATTTCCCTAAAAATATTGTTTGGATTTTAGGTTTCATAAATCATCAAAAGATAAGTTTAGGCTGATTTAAGGGAAAATAGCAACTTAAATGTATATTTTATTTTAAACAAAAATATTTCCAAAACTTTGAATACAAAAAATAGTTGAATTTTTTTCTAATAATCAATAATAAAGACTAGTGTAAAAAAGTGAAATTTTTTCCTCAATCTAAATTTGAATTTTTTCTCTATTATTTTCTTTTAATATCTTGTTCGATAAATAAAATTCCATTAATATTTTCTAAAAGCTCTTCAACACATTTTGTATTCTATTTTTCCCTTGTTTCCAATTCAAACATTTACAAATAATTTTTTACTAGAAATAAACTCATTTGATAAAAAAATTTGTTTATGTTAACAAGGCCTCCCAAAGTGTTTGTTAGATAAAAATCTTTGGATGAATTATTTTTTAACTTTTCATTAGCCTTAAGGGCTTAATCTTATTTTAAGTTTATTAAATTGTTGAATCTTTTATTTTTAATAGTTTATAGGATGCAATGCCATAAAAGTGACTTGGAAATCGCCTTTTAGATTTAAAAAAATGATTAATACAACCTTTCATTCATTCTTTAAGACAATTTATAGATTAAGTATATTGCTTCCTGCTGCCAAGGTTCCATTCAAAATATTTTTTTCTTACCATTTACATGTAATTTGTTTGACTTGTTCTACACTGAAAAAACCTTACTTGAAATACCTTACACAAATTAATGTATCTTGTGTTAGACTTTATGATGTTTTTTGAGTTGCATTTCCAAATAAATATGTTTTTCTTATGTTTTTGATATTTTGAGAAAATCATTATGGCATTGGCTATTTTATATTACTTTTTCCATACAATAAGGATAGTTATAGAAGTGACATGAATTTGGAGATGGACAAATATTTACCTGTAGTTAAATGAATTGATCTATTATTAGTCCCTATCTTCTAAAGGTAGGGACTAATGTTTTCAAGTGTTCATTTTCTATTTGTTAGTCTTGTGATTCAAGAAATTGGAGAATAATATCATTCATACCATGTTTAATAAAATATTTTTTAATTATAATTTATATTTTGTTGAGAAAATTTGTAGAACTTAGGGACATGTGTTCACGATATACAAACACATATCAACAATTTTGTTTTATTAAATCTATGATATGCAGACATGTGACTTGTATAATGAAATAAATGGACAATTCATACACATGTCTTCCTCCTAATTTTGCAATCTTCTATGCACTCACTTTATTCTCAACAAGCAGTCTCACCACCTCATGAGGGATTTTCACCATCCTCAATCACATTCTTCTCGGATGCAAACTTGTGTGCTCTTCTAAAAGCAAGGTAAGTATAAAATTGTGTGCTCTTCTTAAAACAAGATAAGTATAATGGATTGTTGTATATCATTTAAATTTACAATTTGTATTCTCCATCTTACTTCTATATTTCTTTTATGTCTTCCTTTTGTACAAATATTTCTTTCAAATGTTTCTTTCATTAATTAAGGTATGTTGTTTAAGCTGTAAACTTCTTATATGCATTCATTCTATATAAATATTTGTTTCAGCCATATTTTTCATGATAAAATTTACAACTGTTGCAACTGTTAGAACCAAGTTTCCTACCACGACGATGTCATTTATGTCATTTCAAAGGCCTTTGAGATAATTACAAATTAACTAGTGTTTTTGTTTGCTTTGTTCTAGGGGAAATTTTGGGTTTTGACCTCAACCCATCTGAATTAATTATTTGGAGATGCTTGCCTCAAAAAACTTCATCATTGGTCTAATTGATTCATTTGAAATGGATGTGAAATTCTGATAATTTAATTTTAAGCGTTTGTTTTCTATTTTTAATTATTTATTGAGTTACTGAGTAGGTTTACTCTTATTATGGTAGGTTGATGGTGTTTCTTAGATTATTTGGTTGATCATTATAAAAATTATTTTCCAAATTAGATAATTTATTTTTATCTTTTACATTTTACAAAGATGCTTGTAGGTTTATTTTTCAATCTGATGCCAAGTAGCCTTAGTGTCACTAGCATTTTCATTATTCATTGCTCTTTTGAGTGTAGCTGTGTTACATCTCTTAATTCATCTTCTTTCATAAGAATTATTGATTGATTGCCACCACCATTGACACTGCATTTCTAATTGTAGTTTTATCCCTTCTATCGGACCCATCCAAATCAATAGCTTTCCTATGCCCCACCTTAAGGCAAGTACTCAAGCTGCATGCATGTAGCTCTTGTTATAATTTTTATTTGGTAGAAGAAACTAATTTAGCGACAAAGATCTGATAAGTGTTTTCACACATTAGATATATACGTCTCAATTATTGTAATTTCAATTTCATCAACTCACTAGAAACACTAAGGTAGTGTCTACAAACATCGAAAAGCTTGAGAGCAAATTCTCCTAATTCAAACGGAACAGGCTAATCTCTAGACAAAATGTACTAAAGACGAAACAAAGTCACTTTTTTTTTTTTTCCAAATTCACAAAATGTAGTGATTTTTTTTTTCAAATGCTCAAATTTTCAGAAAAATCCATAAAATGTTTTTGATGTTTTAAAAATTGGTGAACTGTACAGTTTGTAAGGAGGATAGCCGCATCCAATTCAAACCCCTTATTGTACTCTACTAGATTTGGTGAAGGAAAAGTCCAATGAGTGCTATGGACATCTCATCAAACTCGGCAATCAATCCAAACCTTTACCCACCGTCCAAAAGGCATGTGCATAGAGATCTATATTTCACATCAGCGTAATGTGACATGGATTCTCTCTCTCTGTGTAAGATCAGGTTGGCCCACTGAAAACAACAGACATGAAAATCTGATTCTCAATTGATCGCTTTCATACATAATTTTGTGTTTCAGCAGGCGGGTAGCTTTCTCTTTTAAAGAGAATCAGGTTGGGCAATTATTGCAAGCATGCAGAGAAAAAATAGTCCCATTGCCAATGAGTTCGTTGAAATCAATGACTTGTGGTGACCACTCATTTGCTCGTTTTCGGTACAAAGTTGGGAAATGACCAGTCATGTCACTGATAGGCGTTTCTTTTGTTCTTGGTTTTACAATATCCTACTGAAATGCCTGTTTTTATTCAACGAAGTTGGGAAGGCTACAAATGAGAAGAGGCTCTATCTTTGCATGTTTATATCATAGCTTTGGGACGTGTGACAGATTTGATTATTCGATGTTTATCATGTATTATTTTGCAGTTGTGACCTTCTAATAGTGTTCGTTGTACATTACTCATTATTTTCAGAGACCATTGTACATTAAAGTTTAGGTTAACATTTCAATTTGATTGTCAAGTGCGACCTAAAAACCCTAAAAAAAGCTTAGGAGCAAAAGTAAGTGTTCTTTTTTGGTTTTATTGTCTTTTTTTATGACTCAGGTATTCCCCGCAACCCAGCCCAACATCCAGAAGCCTGAGACAATATTGATGTTTAAACTCAATATTGTGCAACTTTAAAGAATTACTATTAGTGAAAGAAGCTTAGGTGGAATAGAGATGTTTAGAACTCAATATTGTGTTACTTGACACAACTACTATTAGTGAGTTTTTTAGTACTCCTAGGCTAAGTACTGTTGTGATTTTTGCATTTCATTCGTTAACTCTTGATTAAAAGTTTTGTTTTTAAGTAGTTTAAACTTACCATTTTTAAATTTAATTATAAAATCAATACATTATGCATAATTAGATGCAAGATTTTTAAACTTAATAATTTCCATAAAATACTTTTCTATGATTTGATTGGATGATTCATTTTAACTCTTATATGGACCAGGTATCATGGATTGTAAAATATGACAGCTTTTAAGAGTTATATTTTTTATAATGTGATTTTTAACTCAGATTTAAAGCTTGATACTTTGATATTTTTTAGAATTTTTAATATTATATTTTACAAATTAGTTTTTTTGATTCAATTAAAAATATTATATGTACTTATATTATACAATCTTATAGGCAAGAGCCTACAACACAACGGTAACTTGTGAGCCTCTCATGTGGGAGGTTTGAGTGCGAATTTTTTTAACACATAAAAATAGTTAATTACAATAAGTAACAATAACTAATTTAGGCTTCGGCTGTTTAATTTAGACTAAAACGAACAAAGGTTGGCTTCAAAGATATGTTTTTTTTTTAAATTGAATTAATTTAAAATCTATAGACCACTCATAATGAATTATTTTTTGATTAATCAAACATTTCTAAAATTTATATATTAATTTATTGACATAATTTATTATTGAATCTAATTTTCTCAACAATGATTGGCTCATTTAGTCTTATAAGACCCTGATGCTCTCCATATTGATTTATATTTTTACTATATTTTAGGTTGTTATGTTTTATTAAAAAAATTAAAAATTGTTTTACAAAATGCATATTAGTATTTAATATTTCTATATTTCTAATTAAGTGATTACTTCTAATTACTTTTATCTTTACTATGAAAATTTATTTTTTTATTAACTCTTAATACATATGATATTAATTTTTTACTTATAAATAATGTAAAGTAAAAAAATTAAAATATTTATTTCACCAAATACATATCATTTTATAATAATAAAATTATATAATATATAAAAGAATATTATTAGCTCTATATTTTATGGAAGTACATGCCACTAACTATGTGGCACTTGTTATTTATTTTGTTGCCTTAACTTATGTTTATTTTTTATATTTTTTATTGCATTTGTATTTTTCCTTCATATTTTAGAAAAGATATAACAAATTTAAAGTTTGTGTTATTTTATATTTTTTTTTTAGAAAATAAGAATTGTATTATGCTTCATTTAAGTAAGTGACTATATTGTTCAACTTTTATTGACTTAATATACTTTTTTTTAATAAATCAAGTCTTACATAACTTTTTGGTAAAAATGTATTATTTCTTGATACTTTAGAAACTAAACTATTTATTTATTGTCCATGATATCTAGTAGGCCATTTTCAAAAAAATGTTTGTATTGTGTCTGATCCTCATAACTTCTTTTATGATCAAATTCATATGTACTTAATATACATGATTTTCCTTAATTCATGTCTGACATATATTTTGTTATGAAATACTTTATTTAATCTTTAAGAAAATTCACAACATACTTAAAGTATATGTTAACTTGTAAGAAGCTTTCCAAACGCGAGTTGTATTTTGCCTGATTCAAATAAGTGATTTTATCATCAACCTTTCAAAGAATTTATATCCATGGTTTCCTTCATCCATAACTTACATATGTATTGGATATAAAATAACTTTGTCTTAACACTTTTGAAAATACATTGCATATATAAAGTTTAAACTATCTTTTAGGAAAACTTAAAGTAAGTGTTCTATTGTGCCTTATTCAAATAAGTGATCTTACGACAAACATTTTGTTGATATATAATCTTTTTTCAAATCATTTTTTTTTTCAATACTAAAAAATAAATTACATATATAATGATTTTGATATTTGGTAAATATTTTTTTAGACAAGAGTTGTGGTTTGCCTAGTTCAATAAGTGATTTTATCATCAAACCTTTCCTTGAATTAAAATAATCTTTAAATAACGTCTTACATATATTTATAACATAAAAAAAAAAAAATCTTAGTGCTTCAAATAAGACACTACACATTTAAAGGTTATTATATCATCTAAGAAGTTTAAAAAAAACTAAGATTAGTGCTTTAATTCATTCAGATATCTTTTTTCTTCATCACATAAATGAGTTCCCTTGAATTAGTTTTATGGATGATTATGATATAAATTATATTTTATTAATGCTTTAGAAAAAACACCACATATTGGATGTTTGTATTATCTTGTACGGAGTTCTAGAAAAAAAAGTGTTGTTTTGTACCGGATTCAAATAAATGATGTCATCAACATCATATACATGGGTTTTCATTGTGTATATGTGTCACACATGTTTTTTATGATGAATTAGTCTTATCATAATCCTTTAAACAATGTATTTCTTATCTAAAATTTATGCTCTCCTATAAGAAGGCCTGCAAAAAAGAGTTGTGTTGAGCCCCGTACACTTAATTAATTTTCTCATCCACACCTAATTCATTTGATACACATAATTTTCCTTGATCTAGATTGTAAAAATATTTTTCTTATAAATTAATCTTGACTGAATGTTAAAATAAATCACTACAAATTTTACATTTACAAGCGAAAAAATAATAGTTGTCTTTTATACTATCCATATTTCACTATCTTAAATCTATTTTTCTTACAAATTTTTTTCATAGTGCTTTAGAAAATAAACACCATTTTAAAACTTTATACTATCTTGTAAGGGTTTCTAATAAAAGAATTTTATTATGCTTCTTGTAAATTATTAATATTAGAAATTAATCATTACTTTGCGTATATTTAATAAAATGAAAATATATATTAATATTAATAATATATAGAATATACATAAGTGAAAATAGTTCAAAGCTAATGAAATCAAAATATAACTACAAATACATTTGTATCAATTTGTACCAATTTGTACATTACACTTAGACCCCTATCAATTTTTATCAATGTGCCACTAAAGCTAGCAAATTGCTAAAAAATACCGAAATGGGATTATAAGAAAAAAAATGACCCAATCTTTATATTTTAAACAATACCCAACTAAATTAATAGAAATAGAATCAACGTTAATCTATTAAGATGTATACTCTATAAGCCAAAGAAAAATAGTGATTTTGTTCATATAACTAATATAGATTCTATAAGAGGTTTTGTGGTATGTGTTTAATGCCAAAGAGATTATTTATTGTGTTTTAATTTATGTCTACTTTATGTTTTGTTGGTTGAAAGTATACCAAAGATCTAATGGTTGTCTAAGCAGTTGAATCCAATGTTATTGTACGCAATAGAAAGTGCATTTCCAGTGGGAGAACTAGAGGTGTCTTGAGAATGATATTTTTTGGATAAAAAAGGATAAAAAACATGTATGGAGAGAATTATGATCTATTTAAGGTTAATGTAGAAACCAAAATAATAATAAATGACAAATGAGAAATGATTTAATTGTTTTATCAAATCTGCGTAGACTCTAGTATTTAATTTATCTCCTAATTATCTTGAATGGGCTATGAGATATTTTTTGCAATAGAAAGATGACTAGAATACCATACACCATGTTTTAAAAGGATCAAAGATAATTTTGCTAAAGTTGCCAAAGTATTCAAAACAAATGATGGTACATTCTCAATTAGTGATGTATTTTATCAATTGTCATTAATCTTTTCATTTTTCTAAGTTTCATGTTGACATGGAAGATCTAATGTATAATGACATGGGGAATCGCATGGGTAATGATCACTAAATTTTTCAAATTATCAAATCATATTGGATGGAGTTAAAAAAATTGACTCCTCTCAATCAAATCAATGTGAGATTGCTTTTGGAGGCTAACATGGAATTGTAAATGTTGAATTAGGGTTTGGTAAGACATTTTTGAAAACCATGTCGAAGAATAAATATTAAAATAATGAAATTAAAATGTAACAAGTTTTGTTTAAGGTGTTGGATGCTCTAGTGAGTTAAAATTTTGTTTATAGCTATATTGATGAATTATGAAGTGTTGGAAACTACAATTGGAATAATCAATATATTGTCATTAATGTCAAACCTTACTAGTAAGACATTGGTGAACAACGTAGAGTTTCATATCAATTGATTGATGAAGAAGATTTGAAAAGAGAGATAACAAGATAAACTAGTAGAGTTGTTGAGTAAAGAGAAGTATGATGGTATTATAATAAGAACTTGATCAGTTAGTATTTGAAAAGATAATGTGTTTTTTTATCATTATATTAAGTGAAGAAGAAAGATAAGTTGAATTGTAGAAGAGATGTTTAATACAAGACAAGAAGTTGAGATAAACACTAAGATTGACGAAGTGATAGGTTACTAAGTTAGTGAAGAAGATAAAGGAACTTAAATAATAGCCAAGAAAAAAAGTATAAGCCAAGTGATGGTAATGGGTGAGAGAAATGAAAGGAAACTAAAGTAAAGATTGAGTACAAAGAAGGTTGAGCAAGCTATTTCAAGTCGAGTGAGACATATAAGTAGAGGCTAAGATACCCAGTGATGGATGAGCTAAAGAATATATTAATGATCGAGTGTCAACAAATTAACAATTTGTGAAAGAATCAAGATTTGAGGCCGAAACAGTTAAATTTATAGATTGGTCAAAATGCATAAAATATAAGTATTTATGAGCTCACGTATTTAATGCATCAATTGAGTTTGTTAAGTGATCTAAGGAAAGGATTCAATGTGAAATTTCTAGAAGTTTCAAGAAAGTAGTGTTGATCTCTTTAACTATTTTTGTCTATTAGTGTCAAACACTTAGTCATTTATTAGGTAGAGTCAAATAGTCATTACTGTGACCAAGCAACCCTATATAGGCCAAGTCATCTATATACACTTGTATATATCGAGCTCTAAGGGAGTCGAGCAAGTATGTGGTTGCTGAGTATTTTCAATGTAAGAGAGGTGTAATGTTAACTGAGCAGTTCATACATGTTGATGCCAAGTTATATAGAAGGTACCAACCATAATAGAGACTGAGTGATAGAAACATAAATAGTGTGTACTGAGTATCATAAATAGTATATGCTAAGCAATGCAAAATTTGCATTCAAGGACTAATGCAAACTTTGAGGTAAACTATTTCAAGCCGACATGAACATGATATTTAATACTTGTAGAGTTTGTTACAAAGAGTTTTACATGTTTTATGACATGGATAAAAAATCCCTATATTCAGTGATGGACGAGTCAGATGAAGAGGCAAAATATGGAAGCATCTAGATAAATCTTTATAGAATCTTTAAATAGGGAATAACTTGACCTATTTTGATATAGTTCCATGGTATGATAAAGAGTATGATACGAAGGAGGGAACAAGCTATTCATGTAATCCAAGTATGAATGTGTAAGCATTGCAGAAGCGGGAAACTATTATGTTATTTCATAATAGAGCAAATGACCTGATTAAGCAATGAATGATAGAAAAGATTTATCAAATTAGAGATAACAATCATATTGGAAAGAGGAGATCCAATATCATCTTATCAGAGAAAATAGAGGATTAGGTACTAAATTAGTTTTAATAGATAGAGTCTGGGTAAAAGTCTTAACAAAGTAGTCTTAATAGATCTTTGCAAGTCTCCTAACAAAGTTCTTACTTTTTTGTAAGTGTGAAACCCTCTAAGTGAGATCTAACAATCTCAAAAGCTTTTAATAGGGAAGATAGATCATTGGCTATAGTCAAACATTGTAACCCTAATAGGTTAACTATATTATTGTAGTAGTGAAGATTTATTGATACCATCCCCAACCCATTTTTACCTTCATTCTTAAGTGTTTTTGGGTAACCAAAATATTTGTGTCATGTGATTACATTTCATGCATGAGAATGATAGATTAGATCTATATGTTATTATAGTTTAATTATATGAGTAATGCATGCATAAGTAGTTTGATATGATATGACAAATGTGGTGAACACATTTTAAAATTGTTGAGAAGGTTAAAGTGTTACAAATCTTGATTCAGCTCCCCCTCTTAGTATCCTAGTACCCAATCAAGACTTCCAACAATTGGTATTAAAGCTAAGTTATCTTGGAGAAGTTTAACAAGTTGGCTTAAAGATCTTGGTGATGGAGGCTTTCAAATTGGAAAAAACTATTAACAAGCAAGAGATTGACATCAAGCTCCTACTACAAAAGCTTGATACAGCAAGACAAGATTTGAAGAAACCCCTTAAAAGGAAAAAGGAATTTTCTATTCAAGAAAAACAATTTTCTTATGAAGAAGTTGAAACTAAAGGACTATTTGAACTAATAAATTCTAATGACACAACAATTGCATATCTACTAGATAAGAACAGACTCCTAAATGAAGAAGTTAGCAAACTAAAAAGAGAATATGAGATTCAATCAATAAGGTTATGTGAAGTGACAATGAAAAAAAGGAAAGTTGACAAAGATAAAAGGACAATGGAAACTAGACTTGAAGAAAGGATATTTGATGTACAAAAGCTCAAATACTCAAATTGACATGATGAATCAACTGATGCTTGCAAATCAAGAGTTTAATAGAAAGGATGTGAAAATAACACAACTAATATCATAGAATGATCTACTATAGAATTAAATGAAAATTGAAAAAGAACATTTGGAAAGTTTCAACAAGCCAAAATGAAGCAATGAAATACTTTGAAGAACTTATGAGGTCATCTAGCAACACTATTGGTTTAGGACATTCATTGACCAAGCAAGGAGAATCGTCTAGGAATGGAGAATTGAGAAATGTAAAGTCAAAGGACAAACCAACATATTATCACTATGGAAAACTTGGTCATATTCCAAACATATACCAAAGAAAAAATAGGTTAAATCAAAATCCTAAATGTAAGTTCACTAATTATTTTTTTTACTACAAGAAGAAAGGACATTAAATGCATGAGTGTAGGGAAAGAATGAAGAATGTATGTACTACACCTAGATTAGAAGGCTATTACTACAATTGTCAAAAGTATGGACATAGAGCATATGAATGCAAATCATAGATAAAATCCTACTAGACTAATCAAAGGTAGAACCAAGCACCTCACCATGCTTGTTCCAAGTGTCAAAAGTTTGGACATTCAAGCAAGTACTGCAGAACTCAAGTACCAAAAACAAATCACAATACTAAGTGTAAAGGAAAAGTTAACATAAATCAAATAAGGAAGGAGATAAATGAAACATGGAAGAAAAAGAATAGGTACCCATTTTTCTACTTTAAAAAAAATGGGTGCATGTTTTAAAAAAAAAAAATTTAATTTTTTTTTTTGTGATTTGAAATGTTGATTTGACTTTTTCAAAATAGGTGCCTATTTCTTACAACATGGAGTGGGATTCTTTTCTCCTGCCTCAAAATTTTGGTTCAAAATAGGCTTGGTGAGACCAAGCCTATGCCTTGACCTCTCAAGATTTGGCTAAGGCATTGAACTGAAAAATTCATGCCTTGCCATAATATTTAGAGGGCCTTCTTGATCATAACTTTTTACAAAACAAAAACCAATTAGAGTTCTTGCTGTCCTAATTTTAGAAACATAAATTTTATAGTTTTATTATTTTATTTACTATTTTTGAATTATTTTTTGATCAAATGTGGTACCTAAATGTAAAATAGCAAGGTTCACTAAAACTTTAATAATTCTTTTTATTTTTAAAATTTTTCTTAAATAAATTTATATGTCATCAATCTACATACAAATCTTTTGAAGTTTTAGAAAAAGGTGAATTTTTTATCAAATTGTGGTGTTCGTACATGAGAGGTTTTAAAAGTGAACTTTATAGCCAATTAAACATTAATAATAATAAAATTATTCAATAAAAAATTAAGGAAAAATATTACCATCAATCTTTGTTGTGTTAGGTATCTTCTTTTAAAAGGATTTACAAAAAAATATTTATTTGTGTCAAATTATGGTGTCCATACATGAGTGTGGTATGGTCCTAAAATGAGCATTTTGAAAAAGTTGTTTTTAAAGATCCATACCAATATATATATATCATAAAATTATTCAATAAAAAATTAAGAAAAAATATTGCCATCAATCTTTGTTGTGTTAGGTATCTCCTTTTAAAAGGATTTATAAAAAAATATTTATTTGTGTCAAATTATGGTGTCCATACATGAGTGTGGTATGGTCCTAAAACGAGAATTTTGAAAAAGTTGTTTTTAAAGATCCATACTTATATATATATATATATATATGGGTACACAAATAAATTGTTGGACTTATATTAGTTTTGACAATTGAGTGTCAACACACTTAAGAAAATTCTAAGGTTGATGCTGAGTATAATATAGATGCCGAGCTACAGTATGTGTTGACCCAGAAATTGAACAAGTGCCAAGTGAACTTCAGGTGCTGAGCAAGTTCCAGGTGCTGAGTGATAAGTGATGCCAAGTCCCAATAGGTGTCAAGAAAAGTATAGGTGCTGAGTGAGACAAAGTTACTATAGGAGCCGAGTGAGACAGAAATCCTATATTTGCCAAGCATCAGGAATCAGTAAGTGTCGAGTAACACAAAAATTAGAATATGAGTTTGTGCCTTCACAAACTCAAATGTAAACCTTTTTTTGAGCCAACTCAAGATGAATCTCAAAGGATTTAAAAGATAAGATTGAATCTTTTACATTCCCTATGTAAATAGCATGCAACCAATCATAACAATGAAGAATGCATGTAATCAATAAGAAAAGTGTAAAGATTTAAGGGAGAAAAATAGATGAATCTCAATCATAGATTGATAACTAACCCTAAGTCTTGAAAGCCTATATAAGGAGGTTGATACCCCATAATTCATGTGTGTGAGAGTTGTATGGAATGCATGAGAGAATGCTAGTGAAGTTTTGGAAGTGGTAAGAAGACTTAGAAGAAGAGTAGCACTGCAAAATCAAGTTGATTAGAACAAAGCATCAACACTACGAACAACGTTAAATATTAGATCAAAAAGGATCAGATCAAATTGAGTAGAACGAATCAACAATTAAAGATTGTATATCATTAGGTCAACACATTCTAATACTTTCTAATCATTATATTAGGAATGAAAATCCTATGAAGATAGGTTGGTTTAACAACCATGTTGTAAACCTTTAAACAAGGTGATAAATCCTTTAGAAGGGAAACATTCCAAGTGAGTGTTGATAAATCCTTTAACCAGGTCACTTTTAGCAAGGTGGATAGCCTTTAATAGGGTAGGCCTTTGATAGGGCAAACCATTGTTGATGGTCAAACTTTGTAACCTTAGCCAGTTACATATTGTTGTAGTGATAATTTGTGGGTGGCATCCCCACCCTAGTTTTACCTTCTCATTTTGGAGGATTTCTGGGTGACCAAAATCTTGTGTTATCAATTTTCATGCATGTATTTACTTTCATGTTAAATAGATGTGTTAGATGCATGTGAATGATCTTAGTTAAAAGTTTTAGAGGTTAAAGTTTGTTACTTCTGATTCACACCCCCCCCCCTTTAGAAGTAAATCTTCCCACTTGTAAATTAATTCCAACAATTGGTATCAGAGCTGAGTTAGCACAAGGAGAAGCCTTATAGCTTGGAGAAAAGATCTAGAAATGGAAGTCTAAAAACTTGGGAAGATCATAGAAAATTAGGTGGTTGAGATACAACATGTTCTACATTCTCTGGAAGAAGCTAGGGAAGAACTGAGGAAATCCTTAAAGAGAAGAAGAAAGATTTCCATAGCTGAGAATGATACACAATGCAAGGAGATTGACACCTCAAAAGTGTTTGCAAATGGATATTCCAAGGAATTTGATGTAGCAATAGAAGATCTGATGGAGAAGAATAGAGCTCAAACAAAAGAGACTAGAACTCTCAAGATTGAACAAGAATCACGAGCCATGATGCTTTGTGAAGTGACTAAAAAAAAGACAAGAGTTATTGAAGATAAGCCTATGATAGAAGAAGACAAGAGAAACCTTGCCAATAGATTGGAGGAAAATTCAATTGAGCTTGCAAGAATTTCCAACATGTAGTTAGACACCCTAAGTCAGATGATGAATGCACATCATGAACTAAATCTCAATGACATTGAGATCTCCACACTGAAGATGCAAAATGAACAACTGCAAAATGACCTGAAAAGAGAAAAGGAAGTTGCAGAAAGCTTTAATAAACCCAATGAAGCCATCAAGTACTTTGAATAGCTGCTAAAATCACCAAGAGCTAGTAATGACACTTCAAGACTAGGATACACTAGCACTGAAAAAGGAGAGTCATCCAAGACTACTGAAGAAAGAAGTGACAAAGGTAAGAACACTAAACCTACTTGTCATTTTTGTGGTAAAAAGGGACATACATCTAATGTGTGTAGGAGCAAGATAGCCCATCAGCATGCTAAACCTAAAAACATGGGTCATTATCACAAGTGCAACAAGCAAGGACATCAAGCACATGACTATAGGACTAGAACTATCAAGACACCAAGATTTGAAGGTCACTACTACAATTGCAAGAAGTATGGACATAAAGCTTTTGAGTGCAAATCAAAACCTATGCGGATACCTAATCAACTAGTAAGGAAAAATAATTATGGCCATCACTACAATTGGGACTACAACACTAGACTTAGCTGTCACTATTGTCAAGAGTATGGACACATCTCAAAAAATTGCATAAGAACACATTTTAGTGGAAACTATAGTAGATGGTTGAGCAAAGCTACATGCTTTAGTCATTTGAAGACTAGACACATCAGCAAAAATTGCCCAACAAGGTCAAAGGCACCCAACTCAGAGTGCAACAAAGGAAAAGGGAAGGTAGATGTTGAACACATTAAAGGAGAAATGAATAAAAAATTGGAAGAAGAAAGATGGAGGCAAAACATCCAATGAAGGGATCACTTCACCCAAAAGGTCAAGTGGTCACACTTATCCAACTAAGCAAAAGAAGGTATGTGGGACTGATATACAAAGTTTTATCATACATTAGTTCCTAGAAAAGTAAGTACTAAAAAGGAGAGATCAACATGAATAGAGATGCAAAGTTAAAACTTCAAGTTTTCACAAGTGTTGCTAAGTTTCTTTTAGATGTTCAGTAAAATCCCAGTACATGTTGAGTTTTTTGCCAAATTCAGTAGAAGCTAAGTGGTTAGTTATAGCCAAGTTGGTAGTGTATGCTGAGTATTTAAAAGACAGTGGAAGCCCAGTAAAGTAGAATTTCCTAAGGAGTTGAGTGGACTGTTGTAAATGTAGTAAGCATTAAATGCTATGAAATAAGGGTATATGATCACATTTTGAATCATTTTTGGCCATCGTGATCAAAGAGCAAAGATGAAGAAGAGTGTGGAATGATTTCCAAGTAGAATTTCAAACATTTGAGTAGATTTCTATGTAGACTCAACATAGTTTCATCAATTTCAAAGTATTTATACTAGTGCCAAGCTATGTAATTTCAAACTTTCTTCGTGTTTAAATCCTAGTTTGAAGAAGTGGCCTTCATTTCTAGGAAACCTTAGGAGAAAGAGTCGTTTGAAGTTCAACTAGTGTCAAATGAAGTTAATCAACCTAATTTTTGAGGTATCCCTGCAGTTTCCTTTAAAAATGACCCAGTCAGAGTCCTATCTATAATTCCTCCTAAGGTAGTAATGGTGCAAGATGTTAGGAGATGCTATAACTATAAGATAGGTGCCATTGGAGACATGGAAATTAGAGAAGCATATGATAGGTTGTGTGAGAATGGCGTCTTGAAGGAAGAATTCCAAATTGTTGAGAGGAAGGGTTTAACTCATGCCCTAGAGTTCCTTACTATCTTCAAGACTGAATGAATCAAAATTGTGTAATTAGGATTCATGATGGGAGTTTGTAGTTAGAAGATGACCCTGTCAAAATATCAAAAAAGATTTTTCATAGGGTAACAAGGTATCCAACCCTAGATCAGCCAAAAACCCTAAGGAGTGACTCTAAGGAAGCTATTGAGAAGAATATAGGAGCCAAATGGACCAAGAGAGACATGACCATAGATACCATTAGGGATCCTCTTGTTGAATTTTCTATTAGACTCATTTCCCACAAGTTTTACCAATCTAGTAGACTCAACAATGTACCATTTATTGCAGTGGATGTTGGCTATAAACTAGTTAAAAATGATCATACCTATGGCCTAGAAAAACTATAGTTATAGCAAATCAATGAAAATCTTGGAGCTATAAGGAGAACTAAGGTAGCCCAATGTAAATTTGGTCCTATTTTGATATGTATATTTTTGTATGTATAGAATTAATTCCCATATTTTGGAAAAGTTAGCTCTAGAAGACAAACATATCCATAGTAGCCCAAGTGAAAGAATATATTGAACAAATGGGGGAAAATTTTGAGATAATAATGACTAGTTATTTTGAAGATTTCAAGAATTCAATGAAGTAGAAACTTAGGATTTCAGTCTCACTTGTGGAGAAACACACAAATGACATTTTTTTTCTTGTTGACATTGATTACACTTACATTCAAGTAGCCATACCAAGGGTAAGATGGCTTCGACCTCTGGGGTATGAAATAAACATTAACGAGGCATTTGCAGCTATAACACCATTGTTAGCAAAGGAAGTAGATAAGAGTGCACCACATTTTGGTACATATGATGTGGTGAGATCCAAGGTGGATATGGAGCTAAAGATTTCTTCTACATTGAAGAAAAAGGATAATCTATTGAAGAAGCTCAAAGAAAAATTTGGAGAAGGCATAGCAAAGGTAGAGGAAGAAGAAGATGAAGAAGAAGATGAAGAGGAACAGGGGAAAGGGCCACTAGCATTAAGCCAAGGAATGGGTGAAGATGCTAAAGAAGAAGAAGGTGATGAGCAAGAAGCACCTAAGGTAGAGGCCAAAAAGAGGAAAGCACAAATGTAGACTACTACACAGCCCAAAGGCACGAAAATAGCCAAGCCAAGCCCAACAAAGCCTACCACAAGGGCAGATACAAGGGCAACAACAAAAGTGGCAAAGGAACAAGAAAAGAAGAAATCTACATAACAAGAAGGGCTAGCAGAGAAAAAGCGAAGAAAATATGTGGCACTTCTAGAATCAAATGAGGAAAGGACAAAGTCTGATAATGAACAATTTAGAGTGGTAAGTCATACCACTAAATCTAACTTAGAAAATGTTTGTGACAATATTAGGGATAATGCATATTTGACTGGATTGAAAACTATTGATTTTAATAAGTTGAAAAGAGAAGAAAAAAACATAGTGGAAGAGTCAGTCTACACTATGATGGCCAAGTTCTAGAATACTCCACTTGAACTAGATAATACTATGCCTAAGGGGCTATATACAATTGTAGAAAATAAATGGCATTATTGCCTAAAAATGGAGAAAGAAATAAGGGAGTCAAATTTGGCTCATGTGATGCCTAACCTCACTAAAGGTCAAATAAGTAAGGTAAGCAAGAAACATCGAAGCAAATTTGCACCCAAATATAGAGCCTTTAGCATTTTGCAAAACAAAATAGAAGATGTTGTGAAGAAGAACACTCTTATGTGGAAAGTGACTTATGGCCTTTAGATAGTCAAGGAAGGATAAGAATATCCTTTTGAGGGAAGAAATAATGATGAGGAAGAAGAGGAAAATGAAAAGGAGGAAGAAGGAGAGAAAGAAAAGGAAGAAGTTATAGTGCAGAAGGAGACACAAAAAGGTGATATGGCAACAACTGAAAAACAACAATAGGAACAGAGTGTGCAAGACACACAACTACCACCACCTAGTCCTCCACATGCGACACCTACATCTGTAGAGACAATAATTGTGAAGGATGTTCCTGAAACCTCTGATCAAAACATCAACCCACTAACTACAGAGGATCTCAGAAAGATCCTTCACCAAACAATTCTGTAATCACAACTTTGTACCAATGTATTTTTGGTGAGTAGGAACTATAGAAGGTAGTAGCTGAGATAACCTAGGAGAAGGTGAATCCATAACGACCACCTTCACAAAATCCAATAACTACAAGTGGAAAACCATAAGCGTAACCAACACAAGATGCATCAGCTAAGGATGATTCCACAGTCTCAATGACTTCAATTGCTAATGAGCAAGCAAAGGAGAAGATAGGATAGAAGAATACCTCTAATCCTACAACACAAAGTCAAGGTGCACCTCCGTTGATCACTATAACTGACTAAGGCAGGGCTGAAGAGGACAAAGAAGAGGAAAAGACCCCAAAGGAGAAAGAACAAGAGGCAATACAAATGTTGGTCAATTTTCCTACTACAAGGACTCCTGCTAAGCAGCTCAGCACTGATGTAGTACCATTGCAAATATCAGCACCAAGCTCAATTTCTACCAAGGTAGCAAGGGTACTTCACTATGGAGACCCTACACTTGATGAGGGGATAGTCATACCAAGCTATGACTACAAAATAATGAACATAGCACAAATCAATGAAGTGCAAGAGGCACTAGATAGAAGAAGAAAAAGTAGGAGATACTCAATAATAAGTATGGATAAAGGCAAGCATTAATAGAAATTAAGGACATCTTTCTTAATGCTTTCAACCTACAAGTACCTGATGAGACAAAGCCCATCATGGAGCAACTATCCAACATAGTGGACCAGGTACAAAATGAAGACCTAGACACTAATGTCAAATTACTTGAATGGTTTGAAAAGAAGTTCTAGATGAATATAAACAAGAAAATATCTAGTGAGATAGCATTGACTCAAGTAGAACTGGCTAAAAATGTAAAGAAAGTGAAAGCGATACTTGAGAATATATTTTCACTGTACTCCAAATTGTGTGATTCCTCATACTTCACATGAGAAACAAGTCAGGGGATATTGAGCTTGGAAAGGAACCTCAAAATATCTAGCACATAGCTACCAAAGGATCCAGCTCAAAGTGAGAAGCATTTTGCAACAACGCTTCACACACAAAGGAAATTAGTTCTACTCATAGCAGATGAGGCAAACACCAAGACCAAATTAATACAAATTCAATCTGCAATAACCCCTCATATGGAAGTTTTTCATAAAGAAATGGCCTATGTGGAGAATGTCTTGATGAAAGATCCCAATCTTTCTACATTGGAAGGTCATGTACACCTTGTAATAGAGACAACCATTCAGCTTAAAGCACTATAAATCACCTTAGACAATTGGGATGTTTCTCAAAGATCATTATGAAGGTAAATAAATCCTTTTTGGATAAATATTCAATTCGTTCATAGAACCCTTTGACATAAGTATCAAAAAATGAGGATATTTAATAAATTGGATGAGTGAATACATTATGGAGATAATAAATGAAACCCAAAGGGGAGCTACCCAACAAGGGGAGATATAACAATTTGGGGGAGATAATAAAATTTTGATTTTTGAGGAGAGATAAGGAGATAAAGCCAAAAGGATACAAAAATTGCAAGGGAAGTGTGTGAAAGGGGGAGTATAAACATAGTAGACAAGGACAAAATGATTATGCAAAGAATGGAAAATGCATGAGTCAAATCCAACATAAGGAATTTTGGATACAAAAATGTCACATTAGCTTAGGGGGAGTTACAAGTTTTTAAGGTATATATTCTTCTACAAAATTTTGAACAAATTTTTGAAGTTTTGTACATATGTCGAACAAGTTGTATATTATACTCAAAGAGATAAGATTCATAATGTTTAGTTAAGTGTTTTTGACACTCATGTCTAAGGGGGAGATTTTTTGTCTCAGATTGGTTTTGACAATTGAGTGTCAACACACTTAAGAAAATTCTAAGGTTGATGTCGAGTATAATATAGATGCCAAGCTATAGTATGTGCTAAGCTAGAAATTTAATAGGTGTTGAGTGAACTTCAGGTGTTGAGCAAGTTTTAGGTGCCTAGTGATAAGTGATGTCGAGTCACTATAGGTGCCGAGCAAGATAGAGTTACTATAGGAGCCTAGCGAGACAGAAATCCCATATGTGTTGAGCATTAGCAATCAATAAGTGTCGAGTAACATAGAATAAACATATGAGTTTGTGCCTTCACAAACTCAAATTTAAACCATTTTTTTTGAGCTAACTCTAGATGAATCTTAGAGGATCTAAAAGATAAGATCGAATCCTTTACATTCCCTCTGTAATCAACATGCAGCCAATCAAAAAAATGGAGAAAGAATGCAACCAATAGGAGAAGTGTAAAGATTTGAGATAGAAAGATGGATGAATATCAATTATAGATTCATACCTAACCCTAAGTCTTGAAAGCCTATATACGGAGGTCAATACCCCATAATTCATGTGTGTGAGAGTTGTATGGAATACATGAGAGAATGCTAGTGAAGTTTTGGAAGGGGTGAGAAGACTTAGAGGAAGAGTAGCACTACATAATCAAGTTGATCAAAGTAGAGCATCAGTACTACAAATAGATTTATATTAGATCAGAAAGGATCAGATTAGATTGAGTAGAAAAAGGATCTAGAATTTGCAATTAAAGAATGTAAGTCATTAGGTCAACACATTCTAATACTTTCTAGCCATTGTATTAGGAATCAAAATCCTATGGAGATAGTTTTGTTTAACAGCCATGTTGTAAACCTTTAACAAGGTGATAAATTCTTTAATAGGGTAACATTCCAAGTGAGTGTTGATAAATCCTTTAACCAAGTCACTTTTGACAGGGTGTGAAGCCTTTAATAGGGCAGACCATTGTTGATGGTCAAATTTTGTAACCTTAACCAGTTACATATTGTTGCAGTCATAAGTTATGGGTGTCATCCCCACCCTAGTTTTACCTTCTCATTTTGGAGGGTTTGTGGGTAACCAAAATATTTTGTTATCAATTTTCATGCATGTCTTTACTGTCATGTTAAGCAGATGTGTTAGATGCATGTGAATGATCTCAGTTAAAAGTTTTAGAGATTAAAGTTTGTTACTTCTAATTCAACCCCCCCTCCTCTCAAAAGTAAATCTTCCCACTTGTAAATTCCAACATAAATGTCATATTCAAAAACTAGATTCCAAACACTACAATTTTTTTATTTTAGAAGTATTTTATATTTAATCTCTAAATGCCTCAAATTTGGACATTAACTTCAACAAGAAATTTCAGAAATAGGAAACAACACTTCCACTTTTAGCCCAAAAGTGAGACCCAACTTCTTGCACTTACCCTATAGAACATCAAGTCCAAATGAGGTCACTTTATCCAATGGATTAGGTGATCACATCACCCCCAACTAGGCAATCAAAGGTATGTGTGGAACTAACATATGGAATGAGATATTTTTTGCATTAGTTCCAAGCATTCAAGTAATGAAAAGTATCTATCAACATATATTAACTACAATGGACTGATTACAGGAAAGAGATGTAATCTATAATTATGTTGTTTTATTTTTTTGTTGCTAAGTATTGGAAGTATGAAGTAGTAAGTGTTGTTTAATGAGGTACTATAATGATTTTTGAGCTAGCTATGATAGCCGAGTTAATTGAAAACCCTATAGAAACTAAGCTTACAATTGTATATGCACTAAGCATTAATTGTAAGCCTGTGAAGGCTATATACTCCATTTTTTGAGTCATTTACATTTACCAAAAGATTAAAGAGTATGAAGGTGATTTGAGAAAAGGATTCCAATGACTGCACACCAGACTCAGCTGATACATGATATTTTACATTGATTTGAAAGGAAGTTCACTTGTGTTGAGTTATATTGTTTTGCATTTTGCAAACCCTAGTAAGTTAAAAATGGTAGCAAGTTCATCAGTCTAAGAAAGAAAGGAAGGTAAAGAGGTTACCAATGTATAATTGATAAATAATGATGTTCATCAATCACCATTTTGTGTTATTCTTATGATTGCATACAAAGGATATCCATCTTGTGCATTATTGATTATTTCGTCCAAAGTTTTGATAATTCGAGATGTAAGATGTTTTTATACATGCAAGGTTGGAGAAGTTGGAGACATAGAGATAAAAGATACCTATTAGAAGTTGTGTGAGAATAGTTTTTTGAAAGAGGAAAACAAAATTGTAGAGCGAAAAGGGTTAATGCATGCCCTAGATTTTCCTTAAGTTTTCAAAACAAAATGGATAAAGATTGTATTGAGTCGAATAAATGACAATCAACTATGGTTAGAGAATGGACCTATCAGAATATGAAGAGGATCATTCATAGATTAGTAGGGTACCCTACCCTAGACAAGTTGAGACTTGAAGACATTAAGGAGCGATGCAAAAGAAGTAATTGAGAAGAATATTGGAGTTGTATGGAACAAGAGGGGAATGCCAATTGATTCAATTGAAGACTCTTTTATTACATTTGTAGTGAGAGTGATAGCAAATAAATTCTAGCAATCAAGAAAACTCAACACTATGTCATGCATTGTCATTGACCTATGTTACAAGATCATAAAGAAATATCATTTTTATGACCTAGCTAAGCTATAGCTTCAACAACTATCAAGAAACCTAGAAGCTATTAGAACGGAAAAGAGTTCTTCATGTAAGTTTGGTTCACTCATTATCCACATAATTTTTTTATGTGCAAAACACTTTTCCTACATTTGTCAAGGTAGTATTCAAGTCTAGTTGGCCTATTGCCCAATAGATAGGTGAATTCATTAAAACCATAAGAAATTTTTGAATTAGTAATCACTAGTTATTTTGATTATTTCAGGAAATCAATGAAGCAGAGATCAAGAATTCTTGTATCTCTAGTGGAGCAACATTATAGGCTTTGGGATTTTGAAAATCATAAAATTGTAAGAAGCAAGGATGTCATATTCAATGAGAAAGTATTGTACAAATATCTATTGTAGCAACATGAAAGGAAAGAAAATGATTATGTAGTGTTGGATCATACTCCAAAAGATGATGTTCCAACAATTCCATATGATGACAACAATTGCAACATAAAATACCACACACCCCAGTGAATCTTAGATGGTCAACAAGGGTAAGTAGTCCTCCATTAATATTTTCTCCCTCTTTATACTCTATTTTACTAGTTTATGATGGTAAATCTAAATGTTATGATGAAGTTGTGCAAATGGATACACAGATTCAATGGGAGCCTACAATGAAAGATGAAATGGACTCTTTGCTGAAAAATAAGACATGGGATTTATGCAAGTTTCATGTGGGTAAATGGGTGTTATAGAATAAATAGGTTCACAATTTGAAAGAAGAGGATGGAGGTAACTAAATATTTAAAGCTAGGTTAGTGGTAAAAGGATTTACACAGAAAAAGGGCATTGATTTTGATAAGATGTTTTCTCATGTTATTAAAATGACTTCTATCTGCATTGTTTTAAGTATTGTGTCTATTGAAGATTTTCATTTAGAGCATCTTGAATTTAAAATAGTCTTTGTTCATGGTGATTTAGATGAAGAGATATATATGACACAACCATAGGGATTTGAGGTCAAAGTTAAGGAGAACTTAGTGTGTAGATTGAAGAAAAGTTTATATGAATTGAAGCAAGCACCTTGGCAATGGTATATGAAAGTTGATTGTGTCATACATGAGCATTGATACAGTAGGTGTCATTTAGATTATTGTGGTTATTTTAATAGGTTAGATGATGACAAATACATTATTTTATGTTTATATGTTGATGATATGCTTGTAGCTGGGTCTAACATGGAACACATTAAGGGATTAAAATAATAGTTAGCACATTCATTTTCTATAAAGGATTTGGGGTTAAGAAAACAATTCCTTGGTATGAAAATTTGTAGAGATAGGAAGAATAGAAAATTGAAATTATCTCAATCTACTTATATTGAGAAGGTGTTGCAACATTTTTTTATGGAGAATGCTAAAGTTGACAGCACATCATTACCTGGAAATTTGAAGTTGACTTAGGAGATGTGTCCAAAGACACCAAAAGAGGATAATAAGATTTACAAGTTATCTTATGCTTCAGCTGTAGGAATCTTGATGTATGCTATAGTATGTGCAAGGCCATAAATTGCACATGTAGTGGGAGTTGTTAGTTGATGCAGGAGCATCCCATACTCATCTGGGGCACATTGGAGATTCAAGGACATATAGAGGTCTTGGAGCATCTCATGATATCAATTGGTCTATTTTACAACCCATCATGGTTTTTGAAAGAACAAAAGGTTATAGTTTTGTATGATGTATGGGCTGATTCCAATGTTGAAGAGTTGTAATTGATCCTTGGAATGGGATCTAGTGGTTGTTTAAGGTAGAGAAGTCATTAGTTAGGGTCTAGTAGTATGTCATAACAACCCCAAGTCGTTGCATACGTTAAAATAGTCAATAAGTCCCTTTAGACATAGTTTCATGCTTTAAAAAAATTCAAATTTTGCATAAGAGCCATTTTGGAGGGAAACCTTCTAATTTGAATTTTATAAAGGGATAGGTAGTGAAACGAATTGGAGTTAGTTAAGGAGGTTGAGAACTATCTCCTGAACATATATATATGTGTTGGTACGGCCTGTACCTTAAGATAGTACGGACTGTTATAGAATTTGCAATAAAAGTGCTTCATTTCAAGAGCAATTTGAAGAATCCTTTGTTTTGTAAGCATTTTTTTGATATTGGAATGAATGGTAATATCATTTTAGATATGTATTGAGGTGATTCACAGGGTTTTGCACTCAGATTTGAAGATTTGGTAATCAAAATTCCGTACTGTTGGCTGTAACAGTCATATTTTAGGCATTTTTGACAGTTTTCTTTGATTAATCATGGTATTTCCATGAAATGTTTACTGTTTCTTCATGGAATACCATCCATTTAACATGTATTATGATTACTAACCTTTTATTGAGCATTTAACCAGTGATTGGTGGCCACCAAAGCAATTAAGTTGTGAAAAAAAGAGGAAAATCCAAAGGGACAAGTATAGCAGAAAAGAATCTACCTTAAGGAGGTAGGGTTTTTACGTTTTCTGGAGTTAGGGCATGCCATAAATATGGTGTTCCATCTTTGAACAGATTCTAGAAGTTATTGGAAGTGGGAGAACCGTAAAGCCCTTGTTTTATGTCATTTAATGAGAGGGTTTGTTGGAAATCGTGCCTAGAAAGGTCAACTTGGAAGAAATATTGAGGAATCCTTAGTTTGACATCAAAATACCATACTGTAGAAAGTTTGAGAGTCAGGAGACAAGTTTGAAGGGTACTTGCTTTGTAAAAGTGGCTTAAAAGGCCTAATTTTGAGACAAAACTGTCCTATTCCGTACAATCTTTCCAAAATAGTGATATCTGATTTTTTAATATGTTATAAAAATCTGAAAAGGGTATCTAAAAATCATATTTTTTTTCTTGGTGTTTTGTAAATTTTGGAAGAAAAGTCAAGAAAACAGGGTCTGCTGATCCGAAGAAGAGAGTAGCCTAGTCAAGAGGGGTAACTTGGGTTTGTGCATGAACTTGGTTTTGGGATTGTAAAACCTATTTATACATGTCATTTTGAGTCTGTTGAAACACTGTGTGGGGTTCAAAGAGATAGTTGAGGGTCTATTCCATATTTGTGGTATTTTCCCTTTAAGGTGTCTTAGAACCTAATAGGAACCTTGGGAGTTTGAATCAGTTTTGTGGGAATCCATCACCTTTTGCATGCCACTCTGCATCAAGTGGTATCAGAGCATCAGCAAGAACTCATTGGGAATTGGAAGTTGAAGTTTTCATCATCTTTGAAGTCTTTTGGTGTCTTTTGTATGCTGGTTCCATTGTTGAAACCTTGGAGTGTTTAATTCCTCCTTGTGTGTTCCAAAGTTGAAAGGTCTACTTGAGGTGTCAAAAGAATTCTTGGTGAGGAAAAGGTTTGGAATGGAGAAGAGTAAAGAAGTATATTGTGTTTGATTTGATTTGTTTGACATAATGGCTCCCAAGAATGCAGGTTTGGTAAAGGAAGTTCAAGAGTTGAAGGAGAAGAATGCTAAGTTGCAAGACTCCTATAATGCACTATTGGCAAGGCTAGAGGCAATAGAATCCAATCAGAGAAGGGCAACAAATGATGATGAAGATACTGAAGAAGAAGAAGAAGAGAACAATGAGGAAGAGCAAGAAGAACAGGTTGATCCTGAAGAGCAGAGGACACTCAGGATCTTGAAGGCTATGAAAGGGGATAACCATAAGGTAAGGAAGGACATTCCAATGTATGATGGAAGTCTGAAGGAGGAGGAACTCCTAGACTAGATTGCATCTATGGATGCTTACTTTGAAAGTGAAGATGTACCTAAGGGACAAAGGGTCAAGTTGGAAAAGAGCAAATTAAAAGGACATGCACTCCTATGGTGGGATCATGAGGAGGCTGAAAGGAGAAAAAGAGGTAAGTCTAAAATTGCTTCCTGGGATAGAATGGTTTAAAAAATGAAGCATAATTTCCTTCCTAAAGATTTTGAGGTTCAAATGCATAAGAAGATGCAGGGCTTGAAAAAAAAGGACCTAGATGTGAAGGCATACACGGATGAGTTCTACAAGCTTAGCATGAGATCAGGTTTGGAAGAAGAGGAAGTTGTTAAAGTTGCAAGATACTTAGGAGGTTTGAAATTTGCCATTCAAGATGATTTTGTTGCTGCTAATCCTAGAAGTGTGAAAGAGTGTTACTAGATGGCTTTGAGGATAGAGGAAAAGTTAAAGAGGAAAAATGAAAGACACAACAGCACAAGGGGAGGATCTTCCATGAGAGGAAGAGGAGGAAGGCCAACTCAGGTTTGGGAGGAGAAGGACAAAGGTCCAAGTTCTGATTCAAGAGGAGGACAAAATCAGAGAGGTGGTAGGAGTGGACAAGGAAGAGGAAGTGGTGTGTTCACAGGTACATGCTTCACATGTGGAGGAGTGGGGCATCAATCCTTCCAATGCCCTGAAAAGGGAAAGGAGAGGAGGATACACCTAATTCAGGAGGAAAATAAAGAAGAAGAGGAAGTAAGGAAAACTGGTAAGGCAGACCCTAAGACAGGAGAATCCTTAATGATTAGGAGAGGCAAGGAATGGACACCACAAGTAAGTATTTTTAGGACTAATTGTTTGATACAAGGTAAAGTTTATAAATTGGTCATAGATTCAGGTACTTGCAGCAATTTAATTTCATGGGATGTTGTCAATGCATTGAAGTTACCTATTCAACACCATCCTAAGCCATACTATGCTACATGGGTGGAAGACAATCAGAATTTCATACTGCATCATCAAGCCATGATAAGCTTTTCAATTGGTGAGTACACTGATCAAGTACTATGTGATGTTGTAAATATGAACTGTGCACATGTCATCCTAGGTAGAACTTGGCAAGTATCTAGGAGAGTTACACATGACTGCTACACCAATATTTATACCCTATGGAGTAATGGGAAGAGGATTGATTTGACACCATTACCTTGCAAAGGACATGAGTCTCTTCTTATAGGAAGCATCAGAGAATTTGATATTGGTCAGGCAGAGGGTAGAATGAAGATGAGACATCAGCAACTGATGACAGACAAAGGACAGAACATACTGAATTCTGTGATAAAGATGAAGGCAAAATTTCAAGGTGGTGAAGGACTGTGGATTGGTGAAGTCTACTGTCCTATCAGAGGACATGAAAGGTACCATGAAAAGAGGGTACAGCAGCATGTGGGAAGACAGCAGGAGTATTGTCTCAAGGGGACTGGAATAAAGACTGTCCAAGCAAACAAAGACACAGTTGAAATAGTAATGGTGACTGCCCCAAGGGCAGGAATTAAGATTTCTAATAAATGTTTGAATGTTTTGCATGTAGGTAATAAGAAGAGAGGGCATTTTACACTAGGATATTTCATTCCTAAGCAGCATATGCAGCAATATGGAGTGAAGGAAACCATCCATGTGAAACAATGTTCTTGGGACAAGAACAACTTTCAAGGTGGTGAATTTGATGCGGGAGCATCCCATACTCATCCGGGGCACATTGGAGATTCAAGGACATATAGAGGTCTTGGAGCATCTCATGATATCAATTGGTCTATTTTACAACCCATCATGGTTTTTGAAAGAACAAAAGGTTATAGTTTTGTATGATGTATGGGCTGATTCCAATGTTGAAGAGTTGTAATTGATCCTTGGAATGGGATCTAGTGGTTTTTTAAGGTAGAGAAGTCATTAGTTAGGGTCTAGTAGTATGTCATAACAACCCCAAGTCGTTGCATACGTTAAAATAGTCAATAAGTCCCTTTAGACATAGTTTCATGCTTTAAAAAAATTCAAATTTTGCATAAGAGCCATTTTGGAGGGAAACCTTCTAATTTGAATTTTATAAAGGGATAGGTAGTGAAACGAATTGGAGTTAGTTAAGGAGGTTGAGAACTATCTCCTGAACATATATATATGTGTTGGTACGGCCTGTACCTTAAGATAGTACGGACTGTTATAGAATTTGCAATAAAAGTGCTTCATTTCAAGAGCAATTTGAAGAATCCTTTGTTTTGTAAGCATTTTTTTGATATTGGAATGAATGGTAATATCATTTTAGATATGTATTGAGGTGATTCACAGGGTTTTGCACTCAGATTTGAAGATTTGGTAATCAAAATTCCGTACTGTTGGCTGTAACAGTCATATTTTAGGCATTTTTGACAGTTTTCTTTGATTAATCATGGTATTTCCATGAAATGTTTACTGTTTCTTCATGGAATACTATCCATTTAACATGTATTATGATTACTAACCTTTTATTGAGCATTTAACCAGTGATTGGTGGCCACCAAAGCAATTAAGTTGTGAAAAAAAGAGGAAAATCCAAAGGGACAAGTATAGCAGCAAAGAATCTACCTTAAGGAGGTAGGGTTTTTATGTTTTTTGGAGTTAGGGCATGCCATAAATATGGTGTTCCATCTTTGAACAGATTCTAGAAGTGATTGGAAGTGGGAGAACCGTAAAGCCCTTGTTTTATGTCATTTAATGAGAGGGTTTGTTGGAAATCGTGCCTAGAAAGGTCAACATGGAAGAAATATTGAGGAATCCTTAGTTTGACATCAAAATACCATATTGTAGAAAGTTTGAGAGTCAGGAGACAAGTTTGAAGGGTACTTGCTTTGTAAAAGTGGCTTAAAAGGCCTAATTTTGAGACAAAACTGTCCTATTCCGTACAATCTTTCCAAAATAGTGATATCTGATTTTTTAATATGTTATAAAACTCTGAAAAGGGTATCTAAAAATCATATTTTTTTTCTTGGTTTTTTGTAAATTTTGGAAGAAAAGTCAAGAAAACAGGGTCTGCTGATCCGAAGAAGAGAGTAGCCTAGTCAAGAGGGGTAACTTGGGTTTGAGCATGAACTTTGTTTTGGGATTGTAAAACCTATTTATACATGTCATTTTGAGTCTGTTGAAACACTGTGTGGGGTTCAAAGAGATAGTTGAGGGTCTATTCCATATTTGTGGTATTTTCCCTTTAAGGTGTCTTAGAACCTAATAGGAACCTTGGGAGTTTGAATCAGTTTTGTGGGAATCCATCACCTTTTGCATGCCACTCTGCATCATTAGTAGGTATACGAGTCATCCTAGAATCGAGCATTAGAATACAATCAAATGGATTCTCAGATATTTGAGAGGAACATCCAACAAGTGTTTACACTTTGGGGGCTCTACTACTAACTTATAGAGCTATGTTGACTCAGATTTGCCAAGGGATATTGATATTAGATGGAGTACTATAGCTTATGCATTTATTTTTGGTGGGGCAACAATGGGTTGGGTTTCTCGATTACAGAAGGTTAATGCCTTATCCACTATAGAGGTAGAGTATGTTACTACTATAGAGGCAGCCAAGGAGATGATATGGCTTCAATTCTTTTTGAAAAAATTAGGAGACCCAAAAAGGAATAATTATTTATTTACATATAGCCAAAGTTCCATTCATCTTGGAAAGAATTCTACTCTGAATTCAAAGACAAAACACATACAATTGCATTACTATTTCATTTTTTTTCATTTTTGGATGATGGATAATTAAAGCTAGAAAAGATACATATAGATGAAAATCTAGTAGATATCTTTACAAAGGAAGTGATAGGGGAGAATCTAAACTCCCCTTTAGCTTTGATTGGTCTTCTCGACCAAACAAGATAAAAGAATAGTTGAGTCCAATTTTGTTCAATCTAGTTGAAGCCCTATGTGTTTGTAGTTTTGCTATAGGATCAGTCTTGACGTGGGAGGTTTTTATTCAATGTGGAGCTTGATCATTCATCAAGTGGGAGATTATATATATGTGGTGACCAATTAGGAATGTACTCTACACTTTTTTCATAATTTTTTGGGGTTCGAGTTGACATGTTGCAATTAGTTATAACCCTAAAGTGGCAAAAATATTGTGTGAAAAAGAGTTAGGGTTGGGGATTTTCATATGGCTAGATGTGATAATTGCTTCTTGTAGCAGTATTCTATTGTAAGGGATTGTAGATTGTAATTAGGGTGTAATAAGTGGATCGCAATAATATTGGTCTTGTCATTTGGTGGATGTAGTGCAGGGATTGGGTGAACCACGTTAAATCTTTACATGTCTTGTGTTCTCTTTTGTGCAATTTATTATTTGAACTGATATTGGTTAAATTTGCATGTAATTGAACTATTTCTATCCATGGTTTATCCTAATAGGAAATGGAATGCTTTCATAGACGCTACTAAATTTGATAAGTGAATTTGAGTAGAAGGCTTAGGTTTGTAGAGAAGTGATGATTGATTTCTTGAAGGGTTTCCAAGTGAATTAGAGACATAGTTGACAAAGTGGGGCTTATTAGTGAACTAGAACCTAAACCAAACATCAATTTGAACTTGCAAAAGTGAGTTGTAAACATACAAATCAAAACCCTAATTTTTTCTTTCTAATAATTGTAAACAATTTGTATTAAAATTATTTTAATCAAAAGTTGATGTAACAGTCATTTGAAGGACTTAACAGTCTATGTCAAACCTTTAGCAAGGGGACATACTTATAGAGAAAAGTTTGAAGGTACTTTCGTACATGAAAAACTTTGATGAGGCTGCATATATCTTGTAACTAGGATATTGGTATAAAATTTATGGATAATGATTATGTAAAAGTAACTACTACTCCTCTAATAGATGTAAAACTGAAGAAAAAGAACATAATTAAGAAATGTTGGAAATTTCCTCATCCCTAAGCTATATCAAGTTTGATGATATTAAAGAATGTGACAGTGCAAAGAATCTGTGGGAGAAATTGAAGACCATATATGGAGGAGACGACAATGTCTTAAGAGCCAAATCAAAAAGTATAAGAGGTAAATTTGATGGCATGAGAATAATGGAAAGTTAGAATATAGTACAATACCCCACATGAGTCAAAGAAATTGTCAATGCTATTTGAGGTGCAAATGGAGATATCAAAGATGAAATAGTCATAAGCAAGGTATGGAGGAATCTACTCCCTATATATGCTATTAGAGTTTTTTGAATACAATATTTTTGATGTACTCTAGGTAATACTTTGACATTAGAAGGTGTAATTGGTAGAATTACTTCTTTTGAGATGTGTAACTTCGATAACTAAATGCTTGCTACCATTGAATCTACTTTTAAATCAAAATTGGTTCTTAGCAAGAGAAAAGGAAAACATGTGAAGAGTGGCAGTGACAGTTTTGATGATGAGCTTGATGAACTTGAAGCACTTATTAAAAAAATATTAGGAAGAGGAAGAGGTGAATATGAAGTTAAATTACCCATTGTTTGTTTTACATGGAACAAGGTTGGTCATATTCTTGCTAGGTGTCCTAACAAAGAAGACAATGATGAAAGAAAGGAAAGCAAGTACAAAGGAAGAAGAGATGATTGAGATTAAAAGAAGAACAAGGATGAAAAAGGTAATAAATCTTGTTAAATAGCTGAAGTACAAACTGATACTAAATCTGAAAGTAATGGTGATAAAGTTGTCTATGTTGCTATGAAAAAAGGTTCTAATGAAGATGATAAAACTGCATTAATCTCTTATGTGAACTATAGTGATAGATGGATACTTGATAGTGGTTTCTCTAACCATATGACTAGTGATAGAATTTTCTTTTAGGATATTAGACCATACAAAGGTGGATATGTTAAATTTTCTAATGATATTCCATGTGTTGTGAAAGGTAAAGGTATAATTCAACTGATTGACACAATCAAGTGTGAAAATGTTTACTAGGTTGAAGGAATTAACTATAATCTATTGAGTGTTTCACAACTAAAAAAATTAGGACACATAGATGAATTCCATTATAGAAAGCCCAAAATTTATGATGATGATGGTAAGATAATTGGAAGTGGTGATCAGAAAAGAGGTAACTTGTTCTATCTAGATTTATCTAATGAGACATGTTTGCTTGCACAACAAGAAGATGTATTGTTATGTCATAAAAATTCATGTCATGTTAAATTTTCCAATTTGGTTAACATTAGTAAACTAATGAAAGTGGGAGGGTTTACAAAACTAAATATGCCTGAAAATGCTATGTGTAAACAATGTCAATTGGGAAAAATGACCAAGTCAAGTTTCAAGAGAAAAACATAGACATCTAATGATATTTTGGAATTGGTTCATACTGACCTATGTGGACCTATTGATGTTCATATCTATTGTGGACATAAGAATTTCATTCTATTTTTTTATGACTATTATAGGATGATAACTATGATATTTTTAAAAGCTAAATTTGATGCCTTTCAATTATTCAAGTGGTATTTAGCTAGATTTGAAAAATAAATAGGGAAGATTTTGAAATTTTTGAGATCTAGAAAAGGTGGCGAATTCATTTCCATTGAGTTCAATGTATTCTACAATGATAGAGGAATTAACAGATAAATGTCAGCATGAATGAGCCCTCCTTATAATGGGATAGCTAAAAGAAGAAATAGATCAATAATGGATTGTGCAAGAACATTGATGATGGAGAAGAATATATCACAAAATTATTTGAGAGAGGTAGTCATTACTATTGTCTATACACTAAATAGAGTATAAGTCAAGAAAGGTACAAATGATACACCTTTTGAACTATGCTATGGATATAGTCCTAATGTGAAATATTTCAAGATCTTTGGAAGTAAATGTTATATACTCAAAGATAATAGGAATGAAAAAATTCATGCATAGAGTTATGAAGGTATATTCCTAGGATATTCCACTAAGACTAAATCTTATAAGTGTTTGAATTCTTACACTAACAAAGTTGTGGAAAGTGCAAAAGTGAAAGTTGATGAGTTTGCCAAAAGAAATAACCTTATATGTAAAGAAGAACCCAAAGATTAGAGTTCATTAATCTATGTGGATGATGATGCTAAGAGAACTCCTAAGAACAAGAAAACCAAGCTATAGTTCCCCAAGAGATAAAAAATATTAAGGTGTAATGACAGGTTGTTAAGCAGTAGACAATAGGTGTGGAGCAATAGATCAAAGAGGCCAAGTCATAGATAGGAAATGTTGACCATCAGAGAGACAATGTTAAGCATGTATAATCTAGACCAAAACCTAAACAAGAAAGAGAAAATGAGCTTGAGATTATATTTATAGATAAAATTGTTAAAGAATAGAGAAGGAAACCACCTATGCTAGACAAGTTTGTAAGAAGACATCGCAAACTCAAAAAAAATTTTGGTAATGCTAGATCAATTGTTATGAAAAGAAACAATCTCAGATATGATACACGCTTTCTTTGTGAATTTGAGAACAAATTAATGAAGGATTATTTAGACAATGAAGATTGGATTCTAGCAATGAATGAAGAAATTGAACAATTTGAAAAGAACAATATTTGGACTTTAGTACGAAGACAAAAAGACAAAAATATTATTGGAACAAAGAGGGTTTTCACAAAGAAGATGAATGAAAATGGTGCATTAATAAGGAACAAGGAAACATTGGTATGCAAAGGATATGGTGGAGAAGAATTTGACTATGGATAAAATTCTACTCCTATTGCAAGACTAGAAGGAGTCAAAACTCTGCTTGCATATTCAACCTACAATAATTTCAAGGTATATTATATGGATGTCAAATCTAAATTTCTAAATGGTATACTTGAGGAAGAAGTGTACATTGAATAACCTAAAGGATTTGTGGATGCAAACAAGAAGAATATGGTATACAAACTAAACATAGATCTTTATAGATTGAAACAAGACCCAAGTGCATGGTATGGATGACTACACAATTATTTGGTGAAGATTTTTTTTGAAAGGAAAAATGATAACAATAACCTATATTTGAAGATTGGTAAGAATAGTGAAATACTATTATCTAAAATCATTGTTGATGACATTATATTTGGAGGAAAAGAATCATTATGTAAATCATTTTTTGATGAAATGAAGAAGGAATTTGAAATGTCTATGTTTGGTGAAATGAAATTCTTTGTTGGATTGCAAGTATGTTAAATGAAGTTTTCTATTTTTATTACTCAGTCCAAATATATCAAGGAGATACTAAAGACTTCTTGAATGGAAGAATCAAAACTAGCAAGCACACCTATGTCTATAGGACATAAATTATCTAAAAATGATGATCTGTTGATGTGAACTAGACACTATAGATATCAATGGTTGGAAAATTGAAACATATTATTTGTAGTAGACCAGATATTGTATTAGAAATTGGTATAGTGGCAACATTTTTAGGAAATCCTAAGGAGAATCACATGATGGGAGTGAAAATGATATTAAGATATCTAAAAGATATAAAAGAGTATGGATTGGATTACAAGAGAAGTGATAGATTTAAGATGAAAGTATTTAATGACTCTGAATGGGAAGGAAATATTTGAAGCAAGAGCATCATAGGTGTAACAACAATCTTGCATCGCCCAAAAATATTTTATTTTCAGTCTTTTCTATTTTAATAAGGACTAGTAGACAAGGTGGTTACTATTTATGGGAACTTGCTATTGTTGTAAGTTTCTCATACGAGCTTGAAATGTTCTCATTTTCTATATGAAGGATCATTTTAGACTTATAAGCCTACCATAAAAATATCATTTCTCTAGCTTAAGTATCAAAGAAGTTATTGTGGATTTTTGATGGAAAAATTTGGAGAAAAATCTTCAGGCTCACCGTTGGAGGCCTTAGATTGCCTAGATGAAGTTTGAAAAATTGACAAAAGAGTGTTGAAACAATCTTGAGCCTATAGATGTGGAGTTGGCATTTTTGAAAAGTGGTTATAATAGCTAATCAGAGAAATGGTTTGTGAGTTATGGCCTTATAATAGCTAATCAGAGCAATGGTTATACTCTATATGTATTGCTACAGTCTGTCAGCTCTAGGTATTAAGTTTCAATGTCTAGAACCTTCCTAGGAAACATAAAATTGCTTATTTAAGAAAGGCTCAAACATTGTCTAGGACAGCTCTAGGTGGTAGTTTACAACTTAGTCTTGCATATTACTGTAATGAAGGTGCCCATGTGGATTAGTATATTGTACATGTGAATTCTCTAATTCCACATTTGTAGTGAAAATAAGAAGTCCATATTTTGTTCTCACATTTACTGTTGTTTCTTTTTTTTTGTATGTGTTTATGGTATTAAGGGGAGCACCTTTCATCAATATTGATGATAAAAAAAGCATTAGTGGAGGTGCATTCTTTCTAGGGAAGAGATTGGTTTCATGGAAAAGAAAGAAATAGAATTGTATTTCCCAATCAACAGTTGAAGTTGAATATGTGGTAGTTGTAGTGAATTGTTCAAACATTATGTGGATCAAACAATTGGTGAAAGGAATGAAAGAAGAAATTATAGATCCTAGATTGGTTATCTATTGTGATAACACAACTTATATAAACATATCAAAGAATCTAGTGATGCACACTAGGACCAAGCACATTGTTATCAAGTATCGCTACTTTAGGGAACTAGTTGAAGACAAAGAAGTGAAGTGAAGGAGAGAGAGAGAGAGAGAGAGAGAGAGAGAGAGAGAGAGAGCGAGGGGGGTTACTTAGAGAGAGAGGTTAGGAGTTAGTAAGGGAATGTTCAAGGTTAGGAATTTTTAAGAGAGATATCTAATGATTTATTTAGTTATTAATTAGTTTTTTTTTTTTTTTTTTGTGTGTGTGTGTGTGTGTGTGTGTGTTTAAGAGATAGAGAATTAAAAAATATTGGCATTCATGTCTACCTATTGGTTGTATATTTGGGAAACAATGATTACTTGTTTTTGAAAAAAATTAATTCAAATTGATGGAAAATAAAATGGTAATTTCATAGGATTGGTTTATCTATATCATTTTGTATATCTTTTCAATATCTTTCCAACACATTATAAATGGAGTCAATTAGACTTTATATGTGAAAGTTATGGTCTCTAGAGTAGAGCCCATTTTTGCTTCAAAACCTAATCAGGTTTTGAAGAATTATTTTTTTTACTTTTTTAATACCTGATCAGGTTTTGAATGCACTTTTTGATTTTCATAACCCAATCATGTTATTTGAATCCTAGAAACACGATTGAGTTATGGCTTGATAAAAGCCTAGGGAAAAAACCCAAAGACATGGGAAACTATTTTCCCTCCATTTTTTTCCTTTAGATATTTTTTCATCTTCTTAGATGAATTCTCATATTTCCCTTCATCAGGTTTACTAATGGTAAAGTGAGTATTTTCAAAATCACCACCATAAATTTACACATCCTCATAGCTTTCTAACCATTTTTAAAATATTTTTGGACAACATTGTCATTGTAAAACTTAATTATTTTCACCAATTTTTTTATAGTCCTCACAAATACATGGCTACCTTTTTTTAATAAATTTTGATATAATTAACCAAATTCAAATTAAATTACATATTATTGTTCTACTCTTGATTCTATACTCTTTTAAAAAAAGTTTCTATTTTCAATTATTTCGATGCAAGTTATACTCAGCACACGAATAAGTACCAAAATTTTAGGATGTATTCAGCTCAATAATTCATAAAAAATTACTCATCAAAAAATTCAAAAAGAAAAAAACAAATTCTAGATATGACTCTTAACTATCATCCTACCAAAGGGATTTGCAAAATACTAAGTATAACTATGTCTTATTTTGTGTTACACACAAAAATAACTATGTTATATTTTCCAAAAAAGTTAGGAATTTTTTTTTGTGTGTGTGAGGTTTGACTCGCCTAATTTTTTATATTTTACAAAAAATCTAGTATTTTATAAAGTAGATTCATAGTACTAAAATTAATATGTTTTACATATTTTGTCATTTTGAGTGGATAACCCTCAAAAGTCTCATCAAAGTGCAGGATTACTTGATTTTAGAAAAAAAATGTCTACCTACACCCCATTTTTGTACACCGTCTTGGTGAATTTACACATATAAACACAACACTTCACATGTTTGGTTAATATTAATATTTGAATGAGTCCTCTACTTGGTGTGACACACTGACTATACTTCCTTCCAACTTATCATGAGTTTTTCTTATGCTTCTTACATTATATATGTATTAACTTCATTTTAATATTTACTAGGAACTAATATAAGATATGACATTACTAATGTAGTTACCATGCCTTTTGATATAACTTTTTTTGAGGTGGAGGTATCACCTAATCCATTGAATCAAGTGCCACTTTTTGTAGCATTTGAAGTTCCACTCTCCTCTATCTTATTTCTCCAAGTCTTGCTCATCTAATTACAAATCTCATTAACAATAACTTTTCTCTTTCTTTTTGTATCTTCTTCCTTAGTTGTTGACACTTGGTCTCTAGAGTCATTACTTAATTTACTGACCTTATAACAATGATAGTGTGCCATTCTATAATTTCTACCATTTCCATGTCTTCCTCCAAATTGTAGTCTCATCTAATTGGTTGCAATGTGACCATATCTTCCACATGCAATTCACATAATAAAAAAAAAGGATAAAAAAAGAGAAAAAAAAAAAAATGTGGATGAGAGAGAAAGTGACAAAAATAGAAAGAAAATAATTTAAAAATAAAATAAGGGAAAAAGGAGAAAAGAGGAATTTCTATTTTCAAGGTTCATAGGTGGCATAAAAAGAAAAATAATAAAAATAGTTGTCATTCCATTAATCGAGGTGTATAGGTGGCAATTTAGAAGTTTGTGGAAAGTTCCTTGAATCATATATTTAATATTTGTTGGGTGTTTAGTTGTATTTGGGTGGGAATTTAATATTTATTTAAAGGTAGTTGTATTTACCTTGTATCCCACATTGGTTGTGTTTGTAATGTCTTAGGTTAGAAGTGCCTATTTAAGCAAGGCTTATTATCATTTGTAATCAAGTTCGAGAAATAGAAGCTCTTCAAGTGTAAGCTCTTGTAGTGAAGCTCTTCTAAGAGTTTGGAGTTCTTCCATGTGGAGAATATTGTAATGAATTTCAAATATTAATGGATGCTTTATGAAGCATTTTTGTCATCTCTCTATCTCCATATTTTTGTGATCTTGGTTGTGATTTTGTAAGGGTGGTGTTGGCCCTTCATCATTATTTAATCCTAGTTGAATGTATTAATTTATTTATTTGGTACCCAATTGGACTTTTTCTATGATCTGCAACTTTGTGACTTGTCCCAAAACTTATTGCAAGTATAGCAACAACCATTAAACTCATATTCCTTAGGGGGCTTAGTCAAATTGGATCTATAGTCATATCCTTGATGACCATACTTAGTTGTAATAATAACCATCAAATTTAGGAGTAACATTGGTCTTTCCAAATTTTCTCTTATGGATAGTAGTGTGTTGAGGTTTTCCACAATGATCTAGCATGTAGGATTCTTTGTCTTAGGATCTCAGTAGAAATTCCTTTGTTCGTCTTTCTTAGATGTCTCTCCTTTCTTAGTAGTAGATTTCTCAATATAGCCTAGTCTAGTAGTTTCTCTCAATCCCCCTTAGTCCTCTTAGTTATTCATCCAGTTTCCTTATACTGTCATCTGATCTCTTCAACCTTTCATTTGTTTCCTTTTCAATATTTATCACATTGTTTATCTTTTCATTTCTTCCATCTTTATGCAAATCTCATTATTAGCATCAAGTAGCTAATTTACCAAATCATAATAATTATGAGTAAACCTCATTATTTCTTCATTCTTTGCATCTGGTCTTGTAGTGATCTATTTATTATCTTCCTCAATCATTCTTTTATAATCCTCATATTTTTTATTTTGTTTGAAGACCTCACACATCCTTGTATATTGCACTTCTTTATCTCTCTTCGATGACTTCATATGGTAGATTAGGTTATGATTCTTCTCCTTTAGATTAGCTACTGAAGCCACATATTCATTAGACATATTTCTATCAAATAGTTCCTTAATCACTTCTTCCTAATATGTTGTGTCATTTATTTGGTGTTCAATTTTCTTCCTTCTATTCAACGATTTCTTTAAATTCTCTTTCATTTGATTGATTTGATTTAGGGTCATTCTCAACTCCACCTTTAGATTCAGAAATCTTATCAAGCTTATACATTTCCATATCTCTAATCTCTTCTCTTAGGTGGTAAAACCTCTTAACAAGAGAACAAGCACTAATACCAATTGTTGGATTATTTAGAAAAGGTAGGCTGCTAAGATGGGGGTGAATCAATATACTGTAAAACTTTATACCCTTTAGATTCTTATTATCCCTTAGTAATTTTACCCACTTGGTAGATATGCACATTCATCACAACAATGATGAAATGAAAATGAAATTAACCAATCCAATTCTTCACCATAAGCATGGAATCATAATTATAAACCATAAAAGGGGATGTGTAGGATCACAGTGTGCCAAAAAGTCAAGATCTCAAAAATATGTAGTTCTAAAATGCCTCAAAGCATTTCAAAATGTATTCTGACTTTTTCCCAACCCATCTTGATACCAAACCAAAATAATAATACCCTTATAAGGCCTAGTATTTCTTTGGATACCAACCCAACATGGTCAACTTAAAAATGTCCTAAAAACATATTTTTGGCATGTTCTTTTGTCTTTTGTCTTTTTTTACTTCAAACATGTGTTTCATGACTTTTTTCACCCAATTTTTATGAAATGAAAAGGGTTTCTTAAGAATGTTCTTATCTTTCCATAAATTCAATATCTGTCAAATTACAAGTTTGATAAGTAATTATTATTCATTTTGTAATGGAGTTACGCATAAAGTGCTGATTGACACACTGACTAAAATATATATATATATATATATATATATATATATATATATATATATATATATATATATATATATATATATATATATATATAAATTTTGAATGCTATAAAAATTTTGAAATCCAAAAGAAGCATCACATTATATACCTCTTCTACTATAAGGAAAATTAAAGAAAAATTAAAAATTGTAAAGTTTTGAATTAGTTAAGGTGGTCAGATAGGGGAGTTTTTTTATTTTGAAAATACTATAGTACAAAATTCATAATGAATTATTTATTTGGAATAAAAATACCCAAAAATATGTGTTACATTTAGACACGAGTCTACTTCTTATATCTAGAATCTTATTTAGAAATATTATCATTTTATTTTGATTAAGGTGGTTAGACATTCACCTACTTCTTATTTTTGTCTTGAAATTTTTGTACTATTGCATTCAAATTCAAAATTTTAACCAATCAATGTTTTCTTTGTTCAAATAAATCATAGTAGTTCAGAAACTAAATTCAATTTCCCATAGATTCTTTTTTTTTAGAAATTTTTGATTGAATGTTCATAATAGGTTTAAAATTGTAGATCAAGTTGCCATATCCTTGATTTGTTGATTTTTCATTACCACATAAGGGCATAGTTTGGCTGACCATGATCATGCACATACCCAAAAGTATAACCCATAATATAGAGATTTTGATCATGTAGAAACCATTAGTAAGAGGGAAAACTATGTTAGGAATGATTCACACAAATCCATCATTACTCCAGTAAGAGGTTGCCTTGTTAGGGATCCAATGATTTGTCACTTGTTCTAACTTACCCTGTCAGGGGTGATACAATGAGATCTATTAGGGTCTACATTTTTCAAGGATTTTAAAACAAAATACAATGTATATAATTTTTTATGTGATTTACAATAAGACTATTAAGTCTACCCTATGAAATAATTTATCTTGTACAATGATTAGAAAATAGAAGTGAACTAGATATATATGAATTCAACTTACTTTCCTATAACAATCCCTCTTTTACTCAATACTTAATCACATTTTTGGGACTAATATGTCTAATTATATATCTTATGTTTCTTAGTACTTTGATCAACAATAGGCTTAATTATTAATTCCTCTAGTATATTCCCTTCTCAACATTACTTCGGTAGAAACTTTAATAACAACAACAACAACAACAACAACAAAAAAATATAGTTTAAGTATTCCTTATAGCTCCTTATACAATCATATTTTTGCCTCTTCAAGATCCTTAACCAAATTAGGGTCTAGAATTCATTCTTGATCTAAATCAATGATCTAGAATTATCCTCATAATAGTATTGGCCTATTCACATTTTATTGGTCTATATTTTTCTTGGTAATCATACACAATCATGTCTCACTTCACAATAAATTTCACTAAATACTTTCCTTGATCTATGAAAATATAGTTTTTCACTTATTAGAATTGTTACACATAAGATTTTGTCCCATTCAAAATATTTATGTTTTCATTGTGTATCTTAGTGAATACTTTCTTTAGGCTCGGTAGTTGTGTTTTACCTCGATGTTCTTCAGACTTTGTTAAACTTGGCTCACTTGGTAAAGTTTGTTCTCAATGTGTATAAAAGTTCTTCATATATACTATGATTGGTTATAACTATTTCATGCTTACACATCTACCTTGACTTGGCTTGGGTAAAACATTACAGTTTAGTAATAGTGTTCACCCACCAATACCTTTCTATTTCATCAACTAAACTATTTCACACTAATGAAAAAAAGAATGTGTATATGATGTAGGAGCATCCTAGGTCTAAGGGAAATCTTGCATTACCCAAAAATAGTTCCTTTTTTTTCTTAAATACTGGTTGTCTTAGTGGAAAGTTGATGTTTCTAGCGACTTGCAACTTACTAAATCAGTCATACGAGCTCAAAATGTCCTAATTTTAGAGATGGGTGTTCATCTTGGATATATTAGCCTGCCAGTTGAGGCTTAGTGCCATATCATGAGTATTCATGGAGTTCTTATAGATATGTGGTGTGCAATTTTGATATGAAAACTTTAGGCTTAGCATTGTAGGCCTTAGAGGCCTCAGATGGGCTCTGAAATGAGGTTGACTAGAGTTTGTGTGAGTTGGGCCTTATAGACCAGAAGCTAATAATTCTAAAAAAAGTGCTTATATTGGCCAATCAAAGAAATTCTTTGAAATTTATGGCTTTCCAAAGTTGGGCTGACCAAAATTTCCAAAATAAGTGTCAAAGGGGTATCAGGATGACTCTATATGTAATTTTAGAGATAGTCAGTATCAAGAGTTAGGGTTTGATGTCTAGAAACTTCCTGAGAAGTCTAAAAGTACCTATATAAGGAATGCCTATACATTGTCTAGGATCACTCTAGGTTATAGTTTGCAACTCTTTGTTTCAAACTATTGTAAGGAAGGAACCCATGTGGGTTTGCATATTATATTTCAAAATTTTGTAGTTCCACATTTGTAGCAATAATAAGAAGTCAACATTATTTTCTCGCAATTTGTTGTTATTCATTTGTTTCTATTATGTGTTTGTAATATTAAGGGGAGCACCCTTCATCAATATAGGAGTAATAGATAGGTCTTGGATACATTGGTAACAACATATTTGAAATTGGTGATTCATCTTAATTGATAGCATAAGGTCCATTTCACAAATCAAAGGAATCAAAAGACATGCAAGGTAAGAAATCTACAAAATTTACTTATTATAAATTTGAAAAATCTTAGTCATACGTCAAAGATTTGCATAACTGGATTGGTCAATAGTTTAAAGAGAACACCTTTTAATGGTTATTGTGATAATTACAATAATTTTAGACATCAGGAAAATGAATAAAGATCAAGGTCAAAAAGTATTTTTATACAAGGAAGTTTTTTTGGCTATTACTAAACATGCAACCAATTTATATATGAAGATGACCATTTTAGATCTAGAGTTTTTCTAATAAAAGTACCAAAAAATTAGTAAGAACATTGAGAAGAGAGGGAAATATTCCAGCCATGTGAAAAATTAGTGGACACTTTGGACATACAATGATGAACTACAGATTAAGAAATTCAATAGAAACTCAGGACCATGAAAATTAATGAAAATGGTATATGTTATTTGTCATAAATATAGACATATAACATATAACTATCAATAATGACAAGTCAACAATGAGAAAAATAAAGGAAACTAAACTATAAATCAAGAACAAGTAAGGAGATATATGAAGAAGACTTGTGTCATAAAGGAAGAAAATAAAGCATCTATAGACAACCCTTCATCACCAAGTCATGATAATTTATAATTAAATTAAGAAATTTTTTCTTAGGTACCTACAAAGAATTGATACAAAAAATTGTCCCCTATAAGAAGACTAGAATGAACTACACATTAGCATTTGTTAGATGCACTAGAATTCATATTACATATATCATATGAAAGACACTTAGTATTGGATGCTAGTCTTGTGCCATTCAAGAGATATATAGCTATTAATTAAAAAGGTTACTTATTGGAGTTAAGAAAAGATATCAGTAGAAGACATCACTATTAGATAGAAAGGATATCTATTGGTAGAAAAGTTATTATTTAGAACCTTTATTACCTAATTATAAATTTGTACACTTTTTGGTCAATAAAGGCATATCAACTCTATTCATTTAGTACCTTCATTTTCTGAAGAAACAATTGACATGAAATCTATAGAGATTCTAAGAGAAATCTATTGTGAGGAACCATAAATTAAAAATTTCATAGTGATCAAAGGTGTCTTTGTGCCCTAGGTAGCATAGTTGCAGGGAATTTATTTTTGGAAAATATTAGAGGGTGTGTCATATTATTGAAATTTAATTAAATATTAAAAATAGAAGCCATAATTCAAAATCTAATGGATGTGAGTGTTAATGATGAGCCAATGCCAAAATTTGAGCTAGGCCCTTTAAACAAAGCAGGTCAGGATGAACATGGAGACTCATCTTCACTTACTCTATGGGTAATGATGATTGAAAACATTAAGAAATTTTTTGAAAATAAGATGATTCAACTAGGTAATGTAGAGATTTAGAAAATCTATTATGATTAACTATGGAAAAATAGAGTGATATAGGATGAATACAATCATCAAGAGTTGTGGTGTTTAACAAACATGGTGTTCATGCCCAAAGTTTTGAAGGAATTGTGGATTAGATATGTACTAAGATGTGTTCATGGAAATTTGCTTTGGTTGGATGAGGAAAATCCAACCACAATGACCAAGGACCCAATTCACAAGGTCACTCCCATATCAAACAAATGAAAAGAATGCTCCCTATGTTTAAGTAACATGGAAGAGTTGATGCAAATTACAGAGAAAAATTCAAATAGAAGAGTCATTAAGCTGGCCAAAATAAAGGATGTGGGAACTTTCTTTTCAATAATGGTTATTGGATACAAAATCTACTAGTCTAATTAGTCAAATTGTGTGTCTAGTAGTGTTGTGTATGCAACCCATGATATATAAAAGTTGAACAAAGTTTATGAATTATTAGATGTTGTTCTTACCTAACTATTTACAAGAATGAAGTGTTTACATAAGGATCACAAACAAGAGGTTATCTATGGTTGATTGGTCATTTCATTGTACTTTTATGTTACTAACATTTTTTCTCATTTTGGATATGTGGAATGGGTGAAGAAGGGCTTGTAATTTATCAAATTAATGACTATATTGAGAATCTGGGAGAAAATTTTACTCAACTTATGTGGTGTTATTTTAATGAATTCCAACTTAAAATGCAAGCCCATTATTAGATACCCCCACCATTCATAACAAAGTATAAAGATTATATTTGTTTTCTCATTGTTATTGACTCATGTAGGATCCAACAAATGGAGCCAAGAATATATTGGGTACCACCCTTTGGGTATGAAGTTATGTAAAAAGATTTTATAGGTTGTGCTGATAATATTTAAATTTAACCAAAGGGCACTACATCATATAGGTTTGGAATCTATGAAGAGTCTTATAGACATATAATGTCGGATATCAAAAAGCCCAAAAAAATTGAAAGGAAAAGGAGAGAATGATGAAGAACTTGATAGAATAATATGGAAGAAGTAAAGGAGAAAACTATACTAAGCTAGAAGGAGTTGAGTAAGATGAAGGAGCAAAACCACTATAGCTCCCTGCTACTGAACTAAATAAGAAAAGAAACAGACATGGAGGAAAGTCAGTGAAGTCACCAATCCTGGCTTAAGTACAAGAAGTTGACGAGAGTCTAGAGTAATAAATGGAAATGAGTGCTAATATGAGATTATTTTTTAGTGAAGAATCTGTAATGGAACAATAATTGTTTTGTCACTAATGTAAAACCTTCTACTTGTTGGTAAGATAGCTTCTTAGTTGATTTGAGTCATATCATTTGTTTGATTGATGAAGATGATTTGATCAAATGAGATAAAAAGGGCACCTAGAGGAAAGGCTGAGTTATGGTATGAAAAAGGAGTGCATAGATCAGTTAAGAAAATGATGATATAGTGCATTGGTTATCTTCTTAAGGCTCCAAAGGTTGGAGACATTTTTTAAGTCTATAAGAACAAGAGGAATTGTGTCTATGAAGCTTGATCAAGTGCATAGCAGGTGTCGAGCAAAGTTAGTGCAAACCAAGCAAAAAATTAGTTGGAGCCAAGCAAAGTGAAGATTTACTGTATGCCAAGCGAACATAATGTAAGCCAAGTAAAATATAGGTGATGTCAAGAATTAGTAAACATTAGTGTTCACCAAGTAGACTAGTGGAAGAATAGTATGGAAGCTAAGTGCCAACATATTGATGCCAAGTGCTAGTATTCATGTTAAATTGTAGATTTGACAAATCTTAGCCAACTATTTTGTTTTCTTGAATTATGTAAAGCATGTGGAAGATAGCTAGGATAAGTTGGTGTTACAAAATTCGAGGTAAACCATTTTGTGACAAATTCAAGGAAGACCAAAGAAGTTTCTAGAGGAACCAAATGGAAAAGTTGGTAGATTCATTGTATCCTACATAATCCTACCTGCCCCTAAAGTGGATGATTGTGGTTAAATGCAAAAAAGGAAGAAAAACATTTGTTTATAGAGAGAGCTCTTCAGAAGAAAAGGTTGTCATGTGTGAGAATCTAAGGAAGACAAGGAGTTTAGGGTATTGCTTCATTTAGTGGTTAAGTAGTAGAGACTTCAATTGTCATGCAAACAAAGAAGGCTTAAGAGTATGGTTGCATAAAGGGTGAACAAGATATTAGAGTTGAAGTGTATGAAAGCCAAGCATAATGGAGGAATAAAACAAAGATCTATAATCTAAAAGTGAGTTGTAATTTGTTATTAGATCAAGCCTTACTATTACTTTCCAATCATTGTATCAGACTAGGGTAAATCCTTTGGATTAAGGTTGACCTAACAGTCATTTGTAAATCCTTTGACTAGGTGACATTCCAAGTGAATGATCTAAAGTCCTCTAACAAGGTTCACTCCTAATAGGGTGATTGAAATCCTCTAACCAGGTCACATTCAACAATGTGTATTCTCACCTTAAATAGGATTGGCCTTTCACAGGGCATCACTTCAGAAGAGTGAGAATTGTAGCATTTTACTCATGGATTTTCCAAAATTGGGTTTCCATGTAAAATCTGTGTGTGAAATATGTACTGAATCTATTATGTTTCATGTTTAAATGTTTGCAAAGTTGTTTTGACCTAGGATAGTAACCTACAAATTTTAAGTGCTGTATGATCTAATGGATTCACGCACAGTAAATTTTTATGGATAAGGGTCTACTAAGCATTGAAAAGTGTTATTTTTACATTTGGACCTTGGGTAATTGATTCACCTCCCCTCTCAATTATTCTCAAGAAATCCAAAAATTGCTATCAGAGTCATCTACTTAAGAGGACTAGTTTGAAGGTACTAGAAGAAAAAGATCAAGCTCTCAAAAAGAGAGGTACCCAATCTTAACAAGGACAACTTCGTTGGATGGAAAAGACTAATGAAGCTATGCCTAGGAGGTCTTGGAGACCTACCATCATCACTGAACATGTCAATCCTACTAGAGGCCTAACTATTGATGATTTGAAAAAGAAGAAAGAACACAATCATCCAATGTTGGAGATTTCCTCTACCCTAAGTTATTTTGAGTTTGATGACATCAAGGGTTGTGATTCTACAAAGTAGATGTGGGATGATCTTCACACCATTTATGGAGGAGACACAAATGTTCTAAGAGCCAAATCTAAAAGTCTTAGAGGTAAGTTAGATGATATGAGGATGCAAGAAGGTGAGAATGTTGCTTAATATTTCTCTAGAATAAAATATGTTGTAAATTCTATAAGAGGAGCTACTAGTCATATAGATGATGATATTGTATTAAGAAAACTACTAAGAAAATTGCTGCCCATTCATGCTATTAGAGTTTCAGCCATACAAGAATTAAGATGTATACTAGGTTCTAATCTAACCCTAGAAGGTTTGGTAGGTAGGCTCACTACTTTTAAGCTCTTTAATCTTGATAACTTAAAAACTAAAAATGTTGAATCTACTTTCAAAGCTAAAATATCATTAAAGGAACCTAAAGAGAAGAAGGAAATGGTCAAATATGTTTCTAGTGATAGTGATATAGATGAGGAAGATGTAGAATAGCTTGAAGCATAGCTAGCAAGGAGATTTCATAGAGGCAAAGGAAAATTAAAACATAAGATACCTATCATGTGTTTTAACTACAATGAGGTTGGTCATATTGTTGCCTGATGTCCAGAGAAGAAGAAACATACAAGTGGAGACAAATATAGAAGTAAAAGAGATGAGGAGAACAAAGAGTACAAAGACAAAGATAAGAAGTCTTGCTAAATTGTAGAAAAGGAAATCAAAGATAAATCTAATGATCATGATGATGAAATAGTGTATGTTGCAATGAATGATGAATTTGATGAGGATGAGGTAGCTACACTAGTATCTTATATGAACAAGAGAGATAGATGGATCATTGATAGTGGGTGGTCACATCATATGACTAGAGATAAAAGTAAGTTCATAGCCCTACATTATTATGATAGAAATAGTGTAAGTTTTTGTAATGATGCACATTGTTTGATAAAAGGAAAAGGTTCTATCAAACTCATAGAAAATATTTTGTGTGATAATGCTTATTATGTTGAAGAACTTAACTACAATTTTTTGAGAGTGTCACAACTAAATAGTTTAGGTTGCAAGGGTGATTTTGAGAATAAGATAGCTAAGATATATGAAACTCATGTGAAACTAATTAGGAAAGGTATTCAAATGAGAGGTAATCTATTTTATCTTGATATGAATGATACTACTTGTCTTGTTGTAGAATTTGATGATGTTTAGTTATGACATAATAGGTTATGTCAACTTTTATAACATGGTAAATATCAGTAACATGAAAAAAGTAAGAGTTTTTTTCTAAATTGAGGACACTTGACAATATAATTTACAAACAATGTTAGTTAAGCAAGATGAAAAAATCTAATTTTAGGAGTAAGACTCACACCTAAAAAGAAATTCTTGAGATTGTTCATACTTACTAATGTTGGAAGATTGTTTGAAAGCATGCATGCTAATGACATTCCTATGGAGGAGTACTACTATGATGATATGTTATATTCATGACTAAGTTTTTCATTGATGTCAACATAGCAATTTCTATGGTATTTGACGAAAGAACAATGGGAAGACAAAGTTGGTATGGATGGCTAGTTGAGTATTATAACCATTCAAAGTTATGGGAGATACTTCTAAGTATCTAGTATATGTAGTTAACATCGAAAGAAGAAAGGATAAGTCTAGAAGAAGTTATGTGTTTTGGTGATGTTTATTCTAAGCTAGAGTTTATAGAGGCATGTTCTAGTAAACCTACTATATCTCTTAGAAGACTTGATATCTTGAGGACATGAAGAAGACATGTTGGTGATGATTTGGCTAAGCTCACTCATCATCATATTTCATGTACACAAAGCTATTTAAGTTGCAAGGTGAGAGATTAATGTTATCACTAAGTGTGACATGTTCTTAATAAGGTCCTATAATAATCAATGAGAAGATCTAACAACTGACTTAGGGAATTGTTTTATGGACTCATTATAAAGGAAGGACATCTTTCTTTATCATGGTATCGAATGAATGGAATTTGAATTGATGATAAGAAGTAGGGAGTGTGGATTGCGAAGTTGAGTAGAGTAGTGTGGAAGTGAAGCAAACTTCATTGCCAAAGATTAGCTGAGTGATTCAAGGTTTGGTATTCGGATCCAAAGTTTCATGACTAGTCTACAAGGTCTGACAGTGATTGGTCTTGTTGATAGGACAAAGCAAAGAAAAGAGGAAATGAGAAGATAACAATAAATTACTTGTTTGAGCAGTGAACTCTTCTTGTAGTTGAAATTGCATGTTTGGGCAGTGGGCTCTTCTTGCATACATTGTACCACTACTCCTAATAGGGTTGGTACAACTCCTAACAAGGTTGGAATCTCCTAATAGGGATTCAAAGTCTCCTAATAGAGACTCATTGTACTAAATCTTGTAATAGAATCCTAACAAGGTCCATCCTCTAACAAGGAATACTTATTTTAGTACATCATCTTTTGGGCATCATTCCCACCAGGGTTTTCCCTTTGATCAAGGGTTTCCCTAGTCAACATATCTAGTGTAATTGTCTATGAGTATTTTATTATGGTTTTTGTTTACTTTGGTTGAATGGTTAAGTTTATTTAATGAAGTTAAATGTTTTAATTGTTGGATAACTAATTTACCCCTCCCCCCTCCCCCTCTTAGTTATCTTGGTGGACTATTGTTTCTAACAATTGGTATTAGAGCATCAGGTCCTTGAAGATAAAGTTTAACAGCTTTGGGAGATCCATGGTAAACATATTTAGAGAAGATTGTCCTATATCTAACAAAAGAAATTTTGACACCTGATTTGTTGAAATTATTGGTGAGTTATTATATTTGTGTAAAGAGAAAAGTATTGAGTTTACAAATCTAGAATTATTCTATTGTATACAAGGGAATTGTAGCACAAGTGAAGATAGATCTAGATTAGAAGAAGACATAATGATAGAGGAAGGTACTAATCTACTTACAAAGAGAGAACCTAAAGGTATGAAATTTTTTTATTGTTGGACATGTAAAGAGTTTGGCCATTTTTTAAGAACATGCCCTAAGAGAGTAAGGAAAACAAGAAAGAGTTCACTTTCTGATGAAGATGAAGAATTTAAAGCAACTATGGAAAGATTCTTGAATGATTGTGATGATGAACTTGAATTAGTTAAAGAGAAAGTATTAGAAGAGATAGCCTTGGTAACTATTGTTGATCCAAAGGCTAACCACGAAAATATAAAATTTATCATTAGTAGTGATTTGTAGAATGTGAATTAGATTGAAAAATAGAGATTTGATCCTAGAGCAAAAAAAAGAGTTGAGTTGAAGGCACCTAAATAAAATGGCATTATAGAGAGAAGGAAAAAATTATTTACAGAAGCTACAAGAGCTATGTTAATAGAAAATGATGTATCCAAGACATTTTGTAGAGAAGTTATGAATACAACAGTCTACACTATGAATGGAGTGCAAGTCAGGAAAGGCACAAACAAGACACCCTATGAACTATGGTTTGGTCACTCACCTATAGTTAAGTATTTCAAAATATTTTGAAGAAGGTGTTACATAAAGAGAGATGATGATATTATTATGTTTGACGCCAGAAGTGATGAAGGTATATTAATTTTTTATTCATTGAAAAGCAAGGCTTCAAGATCTTATAATCAGAGAACTAAGACTATTATGGAAAGTGAAAATGTGAGATTTGATAAAAAAATTTAGAATACAAGTGAGAATAGTTGATTACAATTTAGATGATGATGTTGTTACTAAGCTAAGGAGTGATGAGGTATTTCTTGAGACTAAAAATGATTTGTAGAATGAAGGGGAGTCAAGGTAGCAAAAAAGCTCAAAACCTTTTGTAGAGCCAAGGGTTGAGATAACAACTCCTACTTCAAGAAAGAACATGCTAAAGAGTCACCAATCCAAATAGATCATTGGACGAAAAGAAAAAGGTGTGATGACAAGAAACAGAGTAAATGAAGAACTATGCTTGATATCTCAATTTGAGCCTAAGAATGCAAATGAAGCATGTAAAAATGACTATTGGAACCAAGCTATGAAAGAGGAATTGGATCAAATAGAAAATAATGAGACATGAGAATTAGTACCCAGACCAATAGATAAGAATGTGATAGGAACTAAATGGATAGTTAGGTTCAAGATGAATGAGAAAGAAGTTGTAAGAAACAAACACATTGGAACACCTATGGTAACTAGACACAAGTTATCTACAAAGGATGAGACACCTACTATTGAGTAGAAGAAGTGCAGATCTATGATCAAAGGATTGCAATATTTGACTCACATAAGGCAAGATATAGCCAATGTAGTTGGAATTATTACAAGATTCCAAGATGATCCCAGAGAACCACGTTATGTAGTTTTCAAAAGGATATTTAGATATTTGAAGGGAACATCTAAATTTGGATTATGGTATGAAAGATCTAATGATTTTTCTCTAAGTGCTTATATTGATGTATATTGGGTAGGTGGTATGGATGATAGAAAGAGCTTATACTCTGCTTCGACTGTACTTTGAGTATTTGTGAGGTATGCTTGGAGTTATGCCCCTTCCTACATCAGAGTAGAAGATGCAAGAGTGCATTTGTCTAGTGTAATAAAGCACCATTGTTTATCTGCATTGCATGTTGATGCCTCTTGAATGGGGGAGTATCTTTGATGGACAGAGTCATCTATTACTCTTTTTGATGTTGTTTTGAATAGTGTCTTTTGACACTTGAGCTAGTAAGTTGTTACAGAGTTTGATGCAGTAGATTTAGTTACCTTTGACATTGATGTCAATGGGGGACAAGTTTGGCATGAAAAACATTTTGTTAAGGGAGAAGTTTGGCATGAAAAACAATATGTAGAATGACAATTTGTTATAGATCACATTGAGGTATATCAATGGGGGAGTATGATTGATGAAGAGGATGTGAAGATGAATAGTATTTTATTGGTATTCTTGGAACTAGATGGTTTTGATCTATGTTGCCATCAATGCCAAAGGGGGAGATTACTGGAAGATTGGTTGGAAGCATGAATGTTGATGATATTCCTATGGGGGAGTACTACTATGATGATATGTTATTCATGACTAAGTTTGTCATTGATGTCAACATAGCAATTTTCTGAGGTATTTGATAAAAGAACAATGAAAATATCAAGTTGGTACAGATGGCTAGTTGAGCATCATAACCATCCAAGTTTATGGGAGATACCTATGAGTATCTTGTATATGCAATTAATGTCAGAAGAAGAAAGGATAAGTCTAGAAGAAGTTATGTAAGTTTGGTGATGTCTATTCTAAGATAGGGGTTATAAAAGCATGCTCTAGTAAACTTGTTATATCTTGAGGATTGATGTTGAGGACATGATGAAGACATGTTGGTGATGGCATGGCTAAGCTCACTCATCATAATATTGCGTGTACAGAAAGTTATTCAAGTTGTAAGGCAAAAGATTAATGTTATCGCTAAGTATAACATGTTCTTAATAAGGCCCTATAATGAGAAGGTCTAACAACTGACTCAGGGAATTTTTCTATGGACTCGGTATAAAGGAATGATATTTTCCTTTATCATGGTATCAAATGAATGGAATGTGAAGTTAAGTAGAGTAGTGCGAAAGTGAAGGAAACTTCATTTCTGAAGTTTTGCTGAGTGATCTGAGGTTTGGTATTTGGATCTAAGGTTTCATGACCTGGTCTACAAGGTTTGATAGTGATTGGTCTGATTAATAGGATAGAGGAAAGAATAGAGGAAAGGAGAAGATAATAGTATACTACTTGTTTGAGTAGTGAGCTCTTCTTGTAGTTGAAATTACATATTTGGGTAGTGGGCTCTTCTTGCATACATTGTACCACAACTGCTAATAGGGTTGCCACAACTCCTAACAAGGTTAGAATCTCTTAACAGGGATTCAAAGTCTCCTAATAGGGAGTCATTGTACTAAATATTGTAATAGACTCCTAATAGGGTCCATTCTATAACAAGGAATATTTATATTAGTAGTTCATCTTGTGGGCATCATTCCCACTAAGGTTTTCCCTCTGATCAAGGGTTTCCCTAGTCAACATATCTGGTGTAATTTTCTATGAGCATTTTATTATGGTCGTTTACTTTGGTTGAATGGTTAAGTTTGTTTAATGAAGATAAATGTTTTAATTATTGGATAACTGATTCACCCCCACCCCCCCCACCCCCCCACCACCCCTCTTAGTTATCACTAATACATTTGGTACCAAATTGCAACAGTAGTGCCATTGCAATTTTTCTGTCACAACCTTGTCATCATCGCAATTGCGACAGTCTACCATCGCAATTGTGACGATGACAAGGTTGTGACAAAAAAATTGCAATGGCATTGTCGTTGCAATTTGGTACCAAATGTATTAGTGTATCTTGGTGGACTATTGTTTCTAACAACTGATGTGGACCAATTAATGTGGAAAACTTCAAGGGTGATAAGTACATTATCCTATTTGTTGATGATTATTCTAGCATGATGATAGTTATATTTCTTAAGCAAAAATCTAATGTTTTTCAAATGTCTAAGTGGTTCTTAGCAAGAGTTAAAAAGGAGACGACAAAAAGCCTAAAATGTCTGAGATCTAAGAAAGGTAGAGAATTTATGTCAAATGAGTTTGAAATGCTTTGTAATGACAGAGTTATCAAAAGATAGACATCTGCACCTAAGACGCCTCCACAAAATGGAATTGCTAAAAGGAAGAAATTTTTTGTAATGGAATGTCCTAGGACTCTCATGATGGAGAATAATGTTTCTTTGAAATATTGGAGAGAGGTTGTAAGTATAGTTGTCTATACATTGTACCGTGTGCAAGTGAAGAAAGCTACACATTCAACACCTTTTTAATAATGGTATGGATACTTGCCCAATGTAAAATATCTTAAGGTATTTAGAAGCAAGTGCTACATTCATAAAGATTTTAGGAATGGTAAATTAGATGCTAAAAGTGAAGAAGGTATATTTCTTAGCTATTCCACAATAAGTAAAGCTTATAAATGTTTAAATACTAACACTAACAATGTTGTGAAAATTGGAAATGTGAAGTTTGATGAATACGAATATTTTTGTATACTTTTATGAAAGTATGTCTATAGATGAAGATGCTATAAATCAAGTTGAAAATCAAAAACAAGTTTTAGTGACTGTTGAGTCACATACAATGAATGTCAAGTTGCATTCAAGAATCAAGCTACAATTTAGAGCTGAGTTTCAAACTGAAGCTAAGACACATTTTGATTCTAAGACTAGTGTACGTCAAAGAAATGTTAAATCAACTAATAGAGAAGTATGTATTTATTTAGAAGTTTAAAAACCTAATGAAAAATGTAGACTAGAATCGAGATTGTCAAAGTATGTCAAAAGAGATCACCCTGCTGAACAAATTATTAGAGACAGAAATGCTAGACCAATAAGAAGGAAAAACCTTAGAAGTGATACATGTTTTTTTGAGAATGCATGAGCCTAAGTTAGTCAAAGATGCCTTAGAAAATGTGGACTAGAATAAATCCATGAAAGAAGAGATTGAGAAGAGCAAGACATGGACTCTAGTTCCTAGACTAGAGGACAAAAATGTGATAGGAACCAAATGGGTGTACAAAAATAATTTAGATGAAAATGGTGACGTCACAAGAAATAAGGCAAGATAGTTTGAAAGGGGTATGTACAAGGAAAAGGGATAGACTATGGAGAAATATTCGCTCACATTGCAAGGTTGAAAGTAGTAAGAACTCTGCTTACTTATTGTACATACAAAGGTTTCAAAGTTTATCAAATGGATGTGAAATGTACATTTCTAAATGGCATATTAGAAGAAGAGGTATGTATAGAAAATATGGAAGGATTTGTTGATGCTAAGAACAAGAACATGATAGGTAGACTACACAAAGCTTAATATGGTTTAAATAAACCCCCAAGAGCATGGTATGAAAGGCTTCACATTTAGCTTGTGAAGATTGGATTTGAGAAGACTGGTGATAACAACAATCTACACTTGAAGATAGAAGGAGATAAAGGTATTTTACTAGCTAAAAATTATGTTGATGATATCATATTTGGAGGTGAAGATGGATTATGTAAGGCATTTTCAAATGCAATGAAGAAATAATTTGATATGTCTATGTTTGGAGAGATCAAATTATTTGTTAGTTTGCAAGTATATCTGACGAAATATGATATATACATCACTTAGTCTAAGTATGTGAAGGAAATATTGAATTTTTTTGGATTGGAAGATTCAAAACTAGTTAATACCCCTATGGTGATTAGATACAATTTTTTGAAGAATGATGATTCAACTAATGTGAATCAAACATTGTATAGGTCTATGATTGGTAAATTATAATATGTAGTACATAGTAGACTTGACATTGTATTATCTATTGGGATTGTTGCAAGATGCTCTACCAATCCTAAGGAAGAATCATTTGATAGTTGTTAAGAGAATTATGAGATATTTGAAAGGAACAAAAGACTATGGTCTATATAACAAGAAAAATGAGAAGTTTGAGTTGAGAGCCTACACTAATGTTTTTGATTAGGAAAATAGGTTTTACAAGGATCTTGAAACCCAAAGTTTTACAGCAAAAAACAACTTAAAGCGAAAAAGATAGAAAAAAAGCTGCTTCAAAAGGCCAGAAACAAAAAGGCTCGAAGCCTGAGAAACAAAGGCCAGGAATAGAGCCTGGCGGACAGACTAGTGTCCCTTCTTTTCCATTGCCTGCAAGGTTTATATAGTGTCACTTTCCTTCTGGTTGACCTCTTCCTCCTGGATCGTGGGGAGGAAATGCATGTGGTCCCCCTGACTTTCCTAGATTCTAGTCTCTTTCTGAGGATCTTCCTGGCTGGTTTCGTGCTCTATACTCTACTCCACGTTCCCCACAAGATCGACATTGGTCAAATAGTCCCCCAGATTAACAATGTTTTCATTCAAGGTATGGAGGGTATCCACAATCTGTTTAGTCACAATCTGGTGGATGGAATCAAACCTTTGGACCTTCTGCTCGAGCTTGGTGATTCTGTCCTCCTGATTGTCTCTAGGGTCTTGGCTTCTATCTTTTTCCTGGCTGCCCACCTAGTCTTTACTACCTTTGGCCTCATGATCCTTGACATCCCCCCTATTGGTTGTTTGGTTGAACCTGTCATTTAGAGTCTCAATTTCCTGAAAAAGCCACTTAATGGAGCAAAAATTGTCAATCAGGCTATTCTTTTCATTGTTGAGAAAGTTGAAACCCATTTCATGAACATTGTCAAAGAGAACCAGAAGAGTCGAGTCAAGGAGCTCATCATAGTGGGTGCTATGTCAAGATCCCCCAACACCTAGATTTTAGCAAGTTCTCTGACAATGCCCATACTAACCCTATCCATAGTGAAATTGCTCCAGGCTCTTCTCTTATTTTTCTTGATGGCCTCGCCCCCCTTTTCAACCATGATTTCTATCATCTCTTCTAGGGGCGAAATGGGGACCTCTAGGGGGGAGGTGGGCGCAGTAGGGCTAGGGGGCAAATCGGCGTGGTCACTGAGATGATCATGGGTTGGGGTCTGGTCCAATTTTCTTTTCTTGGGGTTATCCTAGGTTACAAAGGGGGTCACCTCCTTCTTGTCATTATCTTTCTCCTTGTCATCTTCCAACTCACTTTCCTTCTCTGCCACTGAATCTGCCTCCTTCGACTGCGTATCTAACTCATCACTAGACTCCTTAGGATGAGGGGAAGGGCGGTTAGGGGGAGGGTACCTGGGGCTCTTCCTTCTAGGGAAGTGGAGAGAGGGATTGGCTTTTGGGGTTTCATACTTGACAAATTTCACAACGTGCACTTCCCTTGAGTCTGAGCTGGCAGTGTCCTTCGAGGAGCCACCCGAAACCCCAATGGACTTGACTCTTGTCTGGGTTTTCAAAAACTCAAAAATGAGGAGCAGAAGACCTTCGTGAAGGGTAGGGTTCTTGATAGGACATTTCTTGTAACTCTCTATATTCTTAGTCATAGAAGTATAAATATAGAAAGGAAAGGAGATTTTCACTTTATGTCTAAAATGATTAAGCAGAACAAAATGATGGGTCCTGACTCTATCAAACTTGGGCTCCAAAGTGACATACTCTATGATGATCCTCAGAACATGCCCCTAGATCTTCTTGATGGACTCAATGTCATAGTAAGTGTCAATCTTTACCAGATTGCTTTTCTCCTTATCGTTCTTGACAAAAGCATTGACAGCATTGGCGGACATCTTCTTATCCTTGAAGAAGCTCATGCTTTCCTGGGAGAAGCCTGTCACCCTTGCAATGAGACCATCTATGATTTGGTGGGAGACACCATCAATTTTGACCTTTTTGTTGTGCCAAGTTTCAACCATAATCTTGGTAACCCCCACGTCGAAACCATGGAGCCTCTCCATGAAGCTGGTTATGCCGCCCTTCTGGAGTTTTTTCCAAACCTTCCCTTTTTCTTTCCAGCTCTTCATTTCTCCCCATGGCTCTCTTCTAATCCTTTCTCCCACCATTGCAATATTATGCCTCTCTAACCCTAAACCCTTAATAGAATTGCAGAGCTCAAAGATGAAAATATCACTAAGGACGAGAGCTTTAATGTGCGTGTTATTGGGTTTAACTCTAGCTTTCTTCTGCTCGTGTAATCTATACATGTTATTATGAAACGGTGGGGGTTCTGCATAACTCCAAATGATTCCCTTTTTAAAACATGATTTAGCATGTCTCATCATCATAAAAAATATTTTGAGTTGTTACCTTGAATTTTCTCCTTTCGGATGAGCTCCATAGCCGTCGTCAGAAAATGATTATTGTTTCCCCACGTCATCACCAAATTGAATGTGACCGCTGCGTTTGTGAACCAATCAGCAACCACGTTAGCTTCATAGTAGACATGGCTGATGTGGTAATTTTTAAATTTTCTCAAGTTCATTTTTAGGTCCTCAATTATGCTTCCAATGGTCCATGATGGTTTTGGTTACTCCTAAAATATAATTTATTATATTTAGGGAGTCTCCTTCAAGCCACAGTTGTTCGATCCCTGAGTCCAGGGCCAACTTAACAGTGAGTTTGGCCACACTGGCTTCAGCCAAATGGTTGGTTTGGTAGGGGAGGAGATAGCAGCAATGCCCCCTCCCAAGCTATTTCTTATGATTCCACCACATCCGACGAGACCAGGGTTCCCCTTAGCCACCCCATCAAAATTGGCTTTATGCCAATTTTCGGGGGGGAAGGACCAAGTAGCCTACTATCTTCTTTTGATCCTATCTTCTTTCCTGGTCTTAATTTTCCCTCCATCCTTTATGTTTCCATCTCTAGTTGTGGAATAGTTCTCTTTCATGAGGCCATCAATTTTCTCTGCTATAATACCCTCAAGAGCTTCTCTATCTCTGAATATCCTGTTGTTGCACTCCTTCCAGATTCCCCAGCAAAAGTGTGGGATAATCCAAGAACTCAAAATTTGGGAGTTCAGGCCTTTGTGGTTGCTACTCCACTGTATGAAGAATTCCTGGATACTGGCTAGTGGGCACCAGTAGAAGTTCATATTGGAAGTCAGAAGACTCCACACTCTAGAGGAAAAGGGGCAGTGAATGAAAATGTGATAAACTGTTTCCAGGTAATGCTTATAGAGGCAGCATCTACTGAGAATAATTTGGCCTCTCTTGGCTAAATTATCCAGGGTAAGGATTTTGTCTTGCAAGAGGAGCCAAAAGAAAATATTGATTTTGGGCGTTAATCCAGAGGTCTAGGCCTTGGCCCAAATAGGTTTCTCCCCTGTGCCCACAAGGGAAAGATAGCCTGAGGCTACAGTATAATGGCCTCCAAAAGAGTCTCCCCAGACTAAGGCGTCACCTATCTGGTTGATGTTGATAGCATTCAAAGAGGCCATCAAAGGCTCGAGATCTTGTGAAAGCTTGGACAGATTGTGCCATTCATTCCCATTTCTGTAGTTCCTAACCAACATACCATATCTGCCTATTGCCTGATCAGCCCACTTACCAAATGAAGGATGGTTTTTGAGAGGTTCCTAAAAAAGCCAACTGTCCTGCCAAAAAAGGATTTTGTCTCCCATTCCAACTTTCCATTTGGCCCTGGATTTAGCAAGGGGAAGGGCCTTCAAGATACCATTCCAAATGTTAGAACCCAATAGCAGCTTGGCCCCTTGGAAAATGGAGGAGAGAGATAGGCCTCGCAGGTACTTCTCAGCCAAGATGTCCCTCCAAACCCCTGTGCCTTGAAAGATGCACCAAGGGAGTTTAGCTTAGAGGGATTGATTGAGGTGAGAAATTTTTCTAATTCCAAGACCTCCTTGGCTTTTGGGCAAGCAAACCTGGTCCCAGGCTACCAGGTGGTATCTCTTGTGGTCATCAATTCTAATCCAGAGAAAGTCCCTCTGAATCCTCTCCATTCTGTCTGCAAATTTAACAAAAATCCCAAAGAGACTAAGGGCATAGGTGGGGAGGCTCTGGAGAATCGAGTTAACTAGGGTGCATTTACCTGCCTGACTGAGGGTGGCCCCTTTCCAACCAGCAAGTTTCTTGATGAAGTTGTCGATAATGCTTGTCCAAAAGGAGTCTGGGGGTTTGGAACCTAGAGGAAGCCCAAGATAAGTCGCTTGCAGGGACCCAATGCCACAACCCAAAATTTGAGCAATTTTCCTCTGCCTCTCCAGAGGAGTGTTGAGGAAGAAGATAGAGCTCTTGTCTAAGTTAATAGCTTGTCCAGTACCCCTGGTGTAGGAATTAAGAATGCTTTTGAACAACCTCACCTCCCGAATTGAAGCTTCACCCCCCCAAAATTATGTCATCCACAAATTGCTGATGAGTGAAAGTGGATGGACCCGAAGATAATGCTACACTAATGTTGATTGGGCTGGAAACATTGATTATAGAAAGAGCACTAGTGGAGGAGAATTTTTCTTAGGAAAGAGGTTGGTCACCTAGAACAACAAGAAACAAAATTACATATCTTAATCTACAAGTTGAAGTTGAATATGTGGTTGCTACACTAAACTATACAAACATTGTATGGATCAAATAGCTACTCAAAGGTATGAAGGAGGAAATCACTAAACCTATGATACTTTATTGTGATAATACAAGTGCTATAAATATATCAAAGGATCATGTGATGTGCACAAAGACCAAGAAAATTGTAATCAAGTATCATTACTTGAGAGAGTTAGTTCAAGACAAAGAAGTGAGGATGTAATATGTGAATACAAAAGAGAAGATAGCTTATACCTTCACAAAAGCCTTACCTAAGGATGCTCATGAGTATCTAAGAGGTAAGCTAGGGGTGATACCCCTATCCAAAGCTACTTAAGAAGAATGAGTAGTGCCCTACATCAACCAAGCTAAATGTTGTATTTTATAAATTGATGTAGTGGATATTACTTTAGGAGCTAGCTAAAGTAATATAAAAGTTGGAATAGAATATTAGTCACAAGTTAGGTGACAGAGGGAGAAACTGAAATTGTTAACATCTGCATGTTGAGATGACAAGTCTTTGGCATTATTGTCAAAGAGGGAGAAATAAAGAATACTAAACAAAGTGAAAAATAATTTAGAAGGAGAAAGAAATATGAGATATTTACTTAGAGGGACATAGCATACCTAATAGTTAATATTGAGGGAGAAATGACTAATAGGAATACATCTACCTAGTAAGAGGGAGACAATGCTAAGCAAGATATAAGAACAAAGAAGAAATATTAGAAAGGAGTGATCAAATAAATTTAGAAGGAGAAACCCTACAAGATGATAGATGAAGGGAGTCATAAGGAAGAGTTGATTATCTATTGATTAGAAAAAAAAATTGCAGCGTATACAGAAGATGAAAGCTATTGATAGAGGGAGAGATTTCAATACAGGGGAAAAAAAATTATATTGTTGAGTAGTATTGGTTTGCCATCAATGCAGAAGAGGGAGATTGTTGATATGTGATTATTTTGAAGTGAAGAATATGTAAAGGAATAATTATTTTTTTGTCACAAATGTCAAACCTAGTACTTGCTAGTAAGATAACTACTTAGTTGATTTGAGTATTGTCATTTGTTTGATTGATGAAGAGGATTCAATCAAATGAGATAACAAGAGCACCTAGATGAAAGGCCGAGTTATGGTATGAAAAAGGAGTGCAAAGTTCAATTAAGATAGTGATGATATATTGTATTGTTTATCTACTTAAGGTTGCAAAGGTTAGATACACTATTTAAGTCTAGAAGAACAAGTAAGAAGAATTGTGTTTGCCAAGCTTGATCGAGTGCATAGTAGATCCCAAACAAAGTTACCGCAAGCCAAGAAAAAAATTAGTTGGAGCTGAGAAAAGTAAAAATTTACAATATGCCGAGTGAACATAATGTAAGCTAAGTAAAGTTTAGTTGATGCTGACAATCAGTAAACTTTAGTTTTTGCTTAGTAAACTAGTTGAAGATGAGTGGAAGAACAATATGGAACCTGAGTGACGACATATTGATGTCAAGTTGCAATATTCATGTTAAATCATAGATTTGACAAATCTAAGCTAACTATTTTATTTTCTTGAATTATCTGAAGCATGTAGAAGATAACTATGATGAGTTGGTGGCACAAAATTCAAGGTAAACTATTTTGTGATGAATTCAAGGAAGATTGAAGAAGAAGTTTCTAGAGGAACCAAATGGAAAAGTGGGTAGATTCATTGTATCCTACCTAATCCTACCTAACCCTAAAATGGATGATTGTGGTTAAATGACAAAAGATCTTAAATCTCTATTTATAGAGAGAGATGGTGAGAAGAAAAGGTTGTCATGTGTGAGAACCTGAGAAAGATAAGGAGTCTAGTGTATTGCTTCATTCAGTGGCCAAATAGTAGAGACTACAATTGGCATAAAAAGTAAGAATTCTCGAGAGTATGAATGCTTGAAGGTTGAATGGGCTATCAGAGCTGAAGTGTGAAAAAAGAAAGCATAATGGAGGATTGAAACAAAGATCTATAATTTGCAAGTGAATTGTAATTTTTTATTAGATCAGTCCTTACTATTACTTTCTAATCATTGTATCCGTGTAGTGTAAATCCTTTGGATTAAGGTTGACCTAATAGTCATTTGTAAATCCTTTAACCAAGTGACATTCCAAGTGAATGATCTAAATTTCTCTAACAAGGCTCACTCCTAATAGGGTGATTAAAATCCTCTAACTAGGTCATATTTAATAGTGTTTATTGTAGCCTTTAACAGGGTTGGCCATTCATAAGGAATCACTTTAGAAGACTGACAATTAGTAGGATGTTATTGGTGGTTTTTCCCAAATTGAGTTTCCATTTAAAATCTCTGTGTCAAATGTGTTATTGAATCTATTATGTTTCATGTTTTCATTTATACAAAGTTTTTTTGACCTTGGACAATAACCTACAAATTTTATGTATTGTATGATCTAATGGAATGCATGCACGGTAAAGTTTTATGGATATGGGTCTACTAAGCATTGAAAAAAATTATTTGTACATTTGGACCTAGGATAACCAATTCACCCCCCCTCCCCCCCTCTCTTAGTTATTCTAAAGAATTCCAACAATAAGGAGCCCAGTAACTATTGTTGAAGAAGAGGAAATAGTGGTAAACATAGAAAGAGGAAATGTATTTAAAAGAAGAAATTCCTTAGCACAATCCTTAGAATGAAGAACCACTAGGAACCAAACAAGGACATGATGCATGAGAATCTTCGATTAACAAGAAATCTTGCATCGACCAAAAAATATTTCTTGCTTTTCATACTAGTCTATAGTTCAAAAAGTAGTAGCTACTTCTTTTGTTTTCATATCGAGTGAAGTTGACATAGTGTAGAGGACCTATCCTAGATCATTTCCCCATGTACACACATTTTGATGTTTCATATTCTTTAATTTTTGTGTAGTTCACTATGGTCTTTATTTCCTACACTTTTCATCCAACGAGGGATGGTGTCTTTTTTCACATAATTTCTCATGATGATGTGACATCTTATGCAGTTGGGATCAAACTCCTAATAGCTGTGTGCACCTATATTTAAGTTTACATAATCTTATGTTATTCATTGCTTAGTTTTTGGTTTACTCTTCCAAGTTTTGACCTATAATGTAATTAATTATGTGACTAGCTAACTTGTGGCTTAGATGGCTAAATAAGAAGCTTTGTTAGATCTAGGAAGAGATTGATTGGAGAAAATAATAAATAGGAGTGAGAAGATAGAGTATGTGAGCTTGGACTCTAGATTGTAATTCTTCTTCTATATAAGGATGGAATAGGACCCCTTCCATCATAAGGAGTATGACTATGTAGCATTTCTCATGGATAGCATGCACAATCAGCTTGTCATTGCAAGGAAGGGAGAAATGAAGAATTTTACATTCCACCATTACTCATTGCTGATGTACCTTATTCTATATCACAACATTGGTTACATCATCCTAGACTTCATTGATCAAACCTCTGATGAATTTAGTGACTTACCTATGCAACTATGGACTCAAATTTGGGATAAAAACTTTCATTATTCAAATGCACTTGTGTTTTTTAATTTATTCAATTCTGTTATCATGAGGCAATTAGACCATACTTTCTTTAGGGCACCAAATGTTTTGAAGATTTTTCTTAGGCCCTCTTTTTTAGATGAAAAACCAAATTAGATCATAACTAGAGAAGCATCTTTTAATTCAAAGAGTGCACATTGATGAGAGTCTATGCATGCCCATAGCCTCCTCACCTCCTACCTAAATATTTACCCCCTAGATTGGCCATTATTGAATTGTTTTGGCAATTTTTATTGATGAATAAAGAAATAATCCCTCCTTCTTTGAACAAGCCTACTTTTTTCTATAGAACCTTTAAAACGGGAGATTTTGAAATAAGAAAGAATGCATATGAGGAGTTGAGTGAGTACCTAGGCCAGTACAAATTTTCTACTAGGCCCTATAGGACGTATGACCCTGACAACTACATTACCAATGAGGTCAAGGCCATTAAGGGATACATCCTACCTCCAAGCAAGATAATCCTTGTAGAGGATTCAATTGCTAACATAGTAGCAAGAAGGGAGGGTGATGAGCTATTAAGAAAATATGAAGAGATAAGGAAAGTAGAGGAGGCCTTGAAAAGGACCAACCCTGAATTTAAGGGCTTTTATACAGAGGTTCCATATCCTAGTAACCTGAGAAAAATGGTGGATAGCTTTGATTATATCATGTGACAAATGCCACATCAGCTAGAGGGAGAGGAAGCCACTATAAATAGAGAATCCCCTAAGCCAGATGTGTAGTTGGAGGTTGAGTTGGAAGAGGAGCAACCATCAACTTCAGCTTGGGTGCCCAAAGGAAATAAAAGGAAAAAGACAATGCACATCCCAAAGAGGGTGGTAAGTAGAGCCTTACAAGTAATGTCAGGAAATAGTGAGTAGTTTTCTGATATTAGGCAAAATATATTTACATGAAAGGGCTATAGAGGTAGGAAAAGCCTCTACTGATCTCCAAATTGCATCATCAAGATTGGATGATAGGCTTATCCAATAAAAAAATTTCATGGAAGATGATGATTTCATTAAATCATCAGAGTTTAAGAGTTTTCTTTACAAAATAAAACAAAATGAGCTCACATTGAGTCTCATGCCTGAAGAGGATCTAGAGAAGAATAGAGAATTAGTTGAAAAACTATTAGCCTATGATCTTGAGAGTGAGACAATGACCTCTACAAAAGCTAGAAAGCTGGTACATAGGAGTGGTATGATTCTAATACCACATTGGGATATTAAGAGGGCTTTTGTTTTGGACCAAATGAGAAGACAAGACAAGGCCATAATTTATGAAGCCACTAGTAGTAAAGGATTAAAGAGAGGGTTATGATTTAACATAGACACAAAAACCTTAGCAGTGTTAAGTGTGGACCATGACACCAAAAAGCCCAAAATGATGGATATGCAGGAAACTACACAAGGCAACATGATTGTGTAGACATTGGAGAACACTACTAGGAAAGAAATCTCTAGCTTGGTCAGTAACTTTTCTCTCATAAATGAGGTAAAGGTTGATGAAATTAGGGATAAGCTAGCTACAGTGTATAATGAGTGTCTTCATATTAGAAATTTGTATGAAGAAGATCTCAAAATAAGCCATGTATAGAAATAGAAAATAGAAGAATTGGAGGGGAAAATTGAAAGCTTAGAAATAGAAATAGCAGCCCTTAAGGAGCAAGTCAAGGTAGCAGCTAAGGCAGAACATGCAACCAATCAGGTGGAAGAAGAAACGCATGCTACAGAGGCAAAGGCCCAAACAAAGGAGATACCTATAGGGGTAATAGTGCCAATACCTATAGTAAGTGTGGAAACGAAGGCTCCTAAATCTAACAATGTTACTAAGAAAAATGTTATGATGAATGTGTTAAGCCATAGAATAAGCACTTTGAAAAGAATATCTCAAGATGCTTATAATGCATTCATAAGTCTACAATCTACAAAGCTGGTTTGTAAGGATGCAATTGGATGGCTTGAGCTAATTTTTCAATAGTGGGGACCATATATGGAATTCTTTGATAGATTGATACCCTTGTTAGCAAAAAAGCCAGATCTCCTAGATAAAGTTATTGTTGTAAAGGAGGGTATGGACAAGGCGAAAGACCTATTGCAATTTTTCATAGGAAAACTAGCAACCATGCAAAATAAAATGAAAGTATTAACAAGTGGTTTTCATTCTTTAATTCTTTGTGTTCTTGATTCTAATAGAAAAGTGAGGGATTTCAATGAATGGTCTAGTTCTTTTGACCATATTGTAGACTTGCCACAGGTGGCATCCATTTTCCAAGATGATATTGATGAGTGTGTTTTTAATGAACTTATTGATACCCTATTCAAGATTGAAACTGAAATGAATAGGTTTACTACTAAGGGGAAGGTGATTATTGATGCCAGATGACAAAAATCTAATGGTGAACTAGCAACAACCAAGACTTGCGAATGGCCCACCAAAAGAGAAGTTATTAGCTAGGAAGAAATCACAAAAATCAAAGCTTTACCAATAGGAAGCAGTTAGAGAAAGTGATAAAGTTGAAGATTTTATGCTCCAACTGTCATTTGTAACTATTTTTATTTGTTTCTTTTTGAAAAGAGGTGTCCAGATATTTTGAAAAAAGTTGTTATACTCATTATTGTAAAAGGACACTTATCAATCACAAGTGCTCTTTAATTGTTGCAACTCATGTTATATAAATGAGTTTTCAAGGCATTGTGATGGTCTAAATTTTTTTGTATGTTTCTAATTTTCAAGAAAGTACATTCAATCTAGTCATATGTAGTTGTTTTGAGTCTATATTTAGTCATGTACTTTTTTGATGACAAATAGAAATGTAGGATCAATATGATCTTCTGGGTTCTGTACTGAGTTCTTATTGGTTATTGCATTAGTTAGCAAAAAGGATAATACAAAGGGGTATTTACACCAAATCTGTGTCACCATTTTCTGTCTCCTTTTCATGAGTTTATTAGTTTTGAGATCATTTGAATAATGTTCATTTGATTGAATGCATTCTAAATGGGGTGTATATTGGTTATGTTGTTGCTTATAATTCAATGGATTATGTAAATGCTTCAATAAATTAATAGAATTCATGAGTTCATAAAGATGATATCATGTAAGAATCGAAATAGGTGATTATAGCTGATAGATTCAATTACAAGTTAATTGAACAAGGTCTCCTACCCATAAGTGACTTTTTATACCCAATCGATAAGGTACTAGTCTTATAAATCAGAGATTATTGAGAGTAAATTTTTCCTCTACATGTTAAAACTATTATAATTTCAAAATCATTCTTATTCTATTTTTGTTCAAGGTTGTGATGCTGGTCACCACTTGTTTACATATAGTTTTCTAAGTCTTAGGTAGCTACTATTTCTAGGAACAATTGTAAACTATAGGAGATTTATGACCAAATCTGCTTATAGGGGATGCCTATAGATTTGAGAGTTTTAAAGAAATTGATAAACTATGTATGTACCTAAGGGTAGAAGATGAACATCAAAATGAAACTAAGATAATTTCATACAAAAATTTGCAATAGAATCATCTGTAGGTATACCCACCTTGGTTTAGTAGAGCCTAAAGAGTAGGAAACCATCTTCAATTTCATTGAGGTTGGTTCTAGATGATCTACTTGTGTAATTGATTATAAGAATTGGATAATCTTTAGATTATTTGAGCACTTTCATTCTGGTAGTGAGCATTTTGTTGCTCAGTAGGTTCAAACACCAACATATCTAATGGATTGCCTCCTATGAGAAGTATTAGTCATTGTATGGATTTGATACTTGGAGATAGCTTTCCAAATAAGGAACCACAAGGACTAACCTCTACTAAGAATGTTGATTTGAATAGACAAGTACAAGAATTTCTTAAGGAAGGTTTGATAAGAGAAATTATGAGTAATTGTGTAGTACCTAATGTATTGGAACCTAAAAAGACTAGACAATGGAGAATGTACACTCATTCTAGAGCTATAAATAAGATTATTGTAAACTATAGGTTTTGTCTTCCTAGAATTAGTGACATCATGGATTTTTTGAGTGGAGCTAGATATTTTGACAGAATTTATTTGAAAAGTGGATATCATCATATTAGAATCAGAAAGGAGATGAATGGAAAACTATTTTTAACACTAATGAAGGCTTGAATAAATAGTTGGTTATACCTTTTGGTTTGACTAATGCACCTAGTACTTTCATGAGATTGATGAATGAACTTTTGAAGAGATTATTGGGTAAATTGGTGATTTTCTACCTTGATGACATTAATTTTCAGTAAGACTAAAGAAAAAAATCTTAAGCATATCAAACAAGTGTTATAGAGGATGCAAGAGGAAAATTTATTAATTAACTTAAAGAAATGTTCATTTATGAAGGAGGGGATGGTGTATCTTGGTTTCATGATTTTAGCTAAAATTTTGAAGATGGATCCTAAGAAAGTAAAATCTATATTGGAATACTATTAGAGAAGTTAGTTCATTTCATGGGTTGGAAAGTTTTTATAGAAAGTTTATCTAAAATTTCAGTTCAATATGTATTTCTATGGTAGGGACTATGAAAGGATACAAAGAGAAAATAAGAGTTTTAAAATATTGAAACAAAAGGTTGTAGAGTTACCTACACTTTCTTTTCCTAATTTCACTAAGGTTTTTAAGGTAGACTATAATGCTAGTGGGAATGTAATTGGATTTATTTTGAGTTCGGAAGGGAGACTTGTAGCTTTCTTTAGTGATAAATTAAATTATGTTAGAAGGAAATACTCTTTTTATGATCAAGAATTTTTATTTATTTTTCAAGATTTTAAGAAGTGGAGACATTACTTAATGCCTAAGGAATATTTCTTTTTTATAGATCATAAGGCATTTTTGTACATTGGAAGTTAGAACAAACTAAATAAGAGACATATGAAGTGGGTGAAATATTTGCATAATTACACCTTTCTATTGAAACATAGAAGTGGGAAATGAAACAAAGTTGTTGACGCTTTAGGTAGAAGGAGTTTACTAACATAAATGAAGGTTGAAGTGCTTGGTTTTAATGATTTGAAGACTTTGTATGAAATTGACCTTAATATTGCAAAACCTTAGAAAGCTTGTAAGTGTCATTTGATAGCCAAACAAGATAAGTGTATTGACTATTTCATTGAGGATGACATGTTGTTCAAAGGAAATCAACTTTGAATACCTATAGAATCTATGAGAAGTAACATCATTAAGGATAAGCATAGTGGAGGACTTTTTGGACATTTGGGAATTGATAAGACACTGGAGTTTATTGCTAAAAGATACTATTGGCTGAAGATGTATAAGGATGTTCATAAATTTGTGAGAAATTGTGGAGTTTGTCAAGTAGCTAAAGGAATTACTCAAAATTTGGGATTGTATTCACTTTTTCCTATTCCTAACAGACCTTGAGAAGATATACGAAAGGATTTTGTGCTTGGATTACCTATAACTCAAAGAGGTTTTGAATATATCTTTATACTAGTGGACATAGTTACTAAAATGACACATTTTAGACCTTGTAAGAAAACATCTAATGCAATACATATAGGAGATCTATTTTTGAAAGGGATAGTGAGGTTCTATGGATTGTCAAAGACAATTATTTCAAACGTAGATATTAAGTTCACTAGATACTTTTTGAAGACACTTTGAAAGAAATTGAATATTGAGCTTAAGTTTAGTTCTACATTTCATCCTCAAAGTGATGGACAAAAAGAAGTTGTGAATAGAAGTTTGTGTAACTTATTGACATGTTTGGTTGGAAATAAGCTTGCAAATTGGGACTTGGTTTTGACAAAAGCTGAATTTACATACAACTATGTGAGTAGAAGTACTAAGAAGACACCTTTTGAGATCATAAATGGAGTGTTCTCCCACTTTTCATCCTTTAATTAATTTTCAAAGTGTAAATTTGTTCTTTAGTGAGGTCCTAGGTATAGTCTAAGTCTAATTCTAGGTTCCCTTAGGTGGAGGGAGTCTTCATCAAATTTTTCATCTTCCCCTTCTCCACATTTCATAACTGGATGGTTTTTCCCTTTATGTCTAGGAATGTTGCAAGTAGCTTAGTACCTAATCCAGTGGAGATTCATGAAACACACATAGATAATTTACAAGAGTTATATTTGCTCATGGCCTATCATTTTCTCCATGAAAATAGAAGCTTGCAGAAATCCAAACTTCACCTTCTCCTCGGTGGGTTTTCAACCCATGAAGTTGATTTACCATAAAGGTCACCAAATGATGCATATGTGTCACAATAAGAAGATAATGAGGTACCTTATGGAAAATTCCTATTTCTCTTATGATTATCTGTCTCAAGAAGTATTAAAGATTCATCACAACTCTCAGAATCATCCTAGGTAGAAAACTCAAAATTAACTTCTCCTCGGCAAGTTTTTATCCCATGAAGTTTTTTTTCCACAAAAGGCAATTCTAAAGGAAAGGAAATGAGAGGTGGGTACCTAATGAAGCTTCACAATCATATGGACACCTCTGAACCCAAAGGAAGAAATAAGTCAAATGGTAGAGTTAAAAGAAAGCCTGGGTGTAGAAATGGAAATTGTCTTCTCCTCGACAGGTTTTCAACCCATGAGGACAACTTCCTAGATTTTAAAGAAAATCATGGCTGTAAGAAGATTGAACCTACAAATTGTATGCAAAAAATCTTAAGATGATAATGGAAACAATCTAACCATTAGGGGAAAGATCTATTAAGTAGAATTTGATTTTGCAAATATTTTCTTATGGAGTACTCTATTCATAACTTCCCAAAACTTAATGGGAAATAGGAAAGTAAGCATGAGAGGATAGAAAGTTACCATTGGACCAACATAATAGTGAAAAGACACTAATATATCCATTAAAACCTTGCATTTACTATTTCAACGAATCTCCCGTTCAATTAATTTGTGTGGTGCAGATTTTGAAGATCAACAGATGAATTGAAGTTTCCTATATAGATGGAAATATGAATAGTTACAAAAACTACCACTCTTTCTTGAACTATTATTTTGTTAAATTACACAACTTTTTCAAAAGCTAGTATCTGTGCATTTTCTATTCCTTCTATTTCCTACATTTGAAATTCATCTCCAGATAGAATGGCAACTAGATTTGTGGGTTTTGATAGGATGAATGGAATCAAGTCTGCACTATAGAATTTCATAGACACCTCTCTTTGTTTCTATGATATGCAAGGCTTTCAGAAGAGAGTGAAATTGGAGCCAATTCATCCCATAACTAAGAAGCTTCAAGGATGTGGGCTAGTTGAGGTAGCTAGTTTCCTAGTGGTATTCCAAGCTCTGACGTTGACCTGAATGTATAAATCATTACAATACTAGATAGATTGTGTTACCAGATGATACAACATTGATCTCCATTGATAGAAAAACTATGGTGAATTTCCTTCAAGTTCCAGAATGGGAGGAATTTTTGGATTAGACAGTGGGAGGAGCAATTTTAGAGTTCTCCACTAAGAAGATGATTTGCATAAAAGAAATCATGCAATCATTGTTTCAAAAACCATGGAGTGCCAAGAGTAAGGTCCCTAAAACTCTTTTTGGTACTAATCTCAAGCTTGAGGTTGTTGACATCTTGGTCCTCTTACATAGATTTAAAGGTGAGCTAGAAGCTTTAAACTTCATTGAGCAATACTTCTTTTTGGTACAAGTTATCTACTCTGACACCCAATATATTGATTGGGCTCATGAGGTAAGCAAGATTATGTCCATTTCTCTTCATGCCTCAAAATTCTACAACACTTTCTATATTTCCTCCTTTCTCATTTACATTTTAGCTTCTCTGCAATTGTGGCCAGGCCTCCCAAGGTTAGAAAATTTCCATGATGATGTAGAATCTTATGAGTTCTACCCATGTTTGTAACTAGAAAATAGTTATACAGAATATATAAGAGTTAATGATGCATTTACAATGAGAATTTGCAAAGAGCTCAAAGGATGCCTGAAGAGGAGAGTTAGTCTAGCAGCAATGGTGGCTATTAATTAGTTCGAAAGCTATTTTATTGAGTTCCCATCTTTTTCATATTTTCATCTTGCAGCTTTTGATGGATTCCCCTTGAAGCTATTGAGATATCCAAGTGACATGATTGTGTTGATTGAGATCATGAGGCAAGAAGTCCAAGTGAGCATGTTGAGCAGGAGTTCGAAGAAGAAGGGATATGATTTCCCTATGAGGGTGGGAGCTTTTACTTGTGAGTCCTGTTCAGATGCAAAGAACATGATGAAGGTGTTTGAGATGAAATACAAATTGGAGATGTATGAGGTCTTAAGGCCTATGTTTGACCTAAATAGGTATGCAAGGGAAGTGTTGTAGATTGGTAGCATGATCAAGCACATCACCATGGTTAAAGACTACTAGGAAGATTGAAAAGATGAATTTGAGAGTCAAGATCATACTTTTTCCATATTCATAGTGGGTCAAGTAAAACTGTATCAAATTAATGTTGATGTTGAAGGGGTAGAGGATGATAGGAAAAATATGTACAGTAATACATATCTGATGATTTCAAGAGGCACTCTTATCAAATTTGAGTTTTATGAGGATGTTGGAGAAGAGCTAGATGTCATGATTTCTAGAATCAACAAAAGGACTAGGAAGTGGATTGAATGGACCACAACAACAAGAAGTTGAAGTAAGAGCACACCCACTCAAGCTTCTCTAGTAGTTACCCATGTTTCCTCTTCTCAAGGTGGCACCTTAGGTGTAACCCTAGCCATAACTCAAGGACCAACTCAACCATCAGATGGAGGTGATCAAGCTCTAGAGAAAAAAATCCCCATGGCTAAGACTTGCCAAGATGGCTCTCTCCTAGTGCTTGGAATCTAGCAAGAAGTTGAGAAGAAGAAGGTGGATGAACCAAAGGATAGTGTTGTTACTCTAGGTCCCTCACCTCAAAATAGCCTAGTTCCATGTGTAAGTGCTACACTTCTCCTACCGAGTAGTCCTCATGTGTAGGTAGTGGACTTAGGAGATGGAGGAAGTAGTTATGATGAGTCTAGTGAGTTAGATGAGGCAACTAAAAAGACTGTAGAGGTAGAGAAAGGTCAAGATTCCTCCAAGCTTTTCTACAAACTCCAATAAAATCCTTTTCTTTGATAGCAAGAGTAGCTACTCTAGTCAAAAAGAATATGTTCAACATAAATTCACTCAGGACAGCTTCCAAGATGATAGGCACTAATTCTTGGTTGGAGGAAACTTTGGAGAAGAAAAGAAAGAGAAAGGATGAAGGGGCTCCCAATAAGGATACCTTATCTCTTGCGGTTCACTTTGGATCTACATTGAGTAAGGTCAAAAATTAGAAGACCTTGTTTATTCTTGGAAAAGACTCAAAAATAGGGCAGCTAACAATGGAGATTGCAAAGCCCCACAAAAGATGAAACAATTGAAGATATGTCTACTGATGATTTTACCTTGCATTCAGTAGATCTTGGGGAAGCCAAACATGATACTAAGGTTCACTTGTCAAACTCAACAAATGAGGTAATTGAAGGACAACTGGAGAACCCTAAATTGTCAAAGGTTAGGATGAAGGTAGAGATATAAGAATTGAATGAGTTTATCAAATAAGTGGTCACTCCATTGGAAAGCATCTCGGGGATGCCCATGACTAGTAATCCTACTGCTATAGATGTTCAAGCACTTATCTCCTAGCTTCAAGAAGATAGGCATTTTGGTTAGATTAGTAAAGAATGGAGTGACAAGCTTAAGTCATAAGGGCTTTCCATTATAGAGCAAATTGGAAATGTTATCTTAAGACTGGAAACAAAGAAAGATAACATTTCATCTAGTAGAAATACCCTATCCATAGAGACAACTAAGAGCGATGATTGCTTCTCTCTATTGAAGATGATCATCCACATGAAGGAAAAAGAAGTTGTTGAAGCTAAGATTTTTCCCAAAGGAGATTAGCCTTTCTTTGAGTGGCTAAAAAGCATGTAATTCATGTCAAAAATGATCTTTGAGTCAAAGAAAGGCCTAAACGAGACTAGGGATAAGGTAAAGAAAGATCAAGACAAAAATCACAACACCTAAAAGGACTACATATAGATTCGTGGACTAGTGGGCAAGGAAAAGGAATAATTGGAATCACTATCATGCAGAAAAATTTCTCCAATTTTAAAGATAGCCTAACAAACATATCTTCGAGGCACTAGAATAGAGTTTCCAAGCTCTAGAAACTTTGCAGATGTGTACATGTGGCCATGGAGGAATTGCAAGATAGATTGAATGTCATCAAAGATTTGGCTAGAAAACATTCTAGATGGCTCTTGAGATATACTAGTGTGTATGTACAAAGACATGAGGAATTAATTCCAATCATTGTCATAGCTAAAGCCTATAAGGCAAAGGTAGAAAATGGAAAGAAGGAAAAGTGATTCATTTTCTACCTCTTTCCTATTTTGATATAATCATTGTAATACGACAAATTGGTTTCTTTCCATTTGTCATTCTTTTAAGGAGATGAATCGATTAAACCTCTATTGTAATGGTCATCTCAGAATCCTATATGTATTGAAATGAAAGATTAATAAAATGTCGGCTAATTTTTGGTGTGAAGTACTTGATGTTGCAAAGTCAATTGAATGGTATTTTGTATCAATTATTTCTTGTTCCATTCTATGAGTAGTTAGTTGTTAGCTTTCTCTTTAATATGGATTAAAACAAGGAACGGACAGAGCTTCATTCCCTTATTTTGAGACAGTGAGCTAAATGTGATAAGTATTGTAATCTTAGGTTCAAAGAGATCCTTTAGTTTTTTTTTTTTTCTTGCAAGTTAATCTTAGTTTCTTTATATTTTATGTTTCTAATTAGTTCAGTTTAGCACCAGTTGGCTTACACCATTGAGTAATTAAGTTATATGAGTTCATAAGATGTGTGAGTCCATAAACTTAATTAACTTTCTAAATCATTTATTTCTTGAGTTGAATCTTGTATAGGTTTGGCTTAGTTCACCTTTGATTTTGAACATACCCTATGTAGATTTAGGAATAAACAAAATTCATTGCAAATCTGCAATAGGGAACTGTACCTAATAATTCAAAGGGAAGTTAGTCTTTTCAGAAGAAACTTTCCAACTATTGTAATTAGTTGTTGTTCACAAATTAGGGCATCTAAGAGTTAAAAATCATAAAGAAAAATCTATTTACCAACATGAAGTACACCCTAGAGAAACTAGAGAGCTGAGAAACTTGAGTAAGAAATAAAAGAGTAATGTTGGTGCTAAAGATTTTTTAAGTTTCCTAAGGAGTTTGGATAATGGTGAAAGAGATACTTTCAAGAATAGTAATCAAGAATATAAACAATGAGAAAATCAAAGGATAAGACATAAATCTTTTAATGAATGTGATCATGTAATGGTTCATTTGAAGAAAAATAGATTCCTAGTTGGAACATATGACAAATTGAAGATGAGAAATTTTGGGCCTTGCAAAATCCTAAGAAAGTTTGACAGTGGAAATTTTTTTGAGGTTCACTTACCAGAAAAATACGGATATTTCTCCCATATTCAAAATTTTTGATATATTTGAGTGACATGAGTCTGAAAGTGAGTTGACTAATAATCAAAATTATCTAAAGAAGATAGAGGAAGGTATTGAACAAATCTTGAATACTAGAATAAGAAGAAGAACGAGAGGAAAGGATTACATGGAAAACCTTCTTTAGTGGAAAGGAAACCTAGTTGAATATTGTTCATGGATATCATAAGTTTGACTCAATCTATATGTTTTAGGCTAGAACACTCTTGAATCCTAATGTGGACATTAGCTCTCTTCTTACCCCAAGTGTCTGATTGAGGAGCATCATGAGTTAACAAGAAATCTTGCATGAACTAAGAAATATTTCTTATTTTTTGTATCAGTCTGTTGTTAGTAAAGTATCTATTTCTACTTTTGGTTTTAGGTTGAGCATAATTGATATTATGTTGAGGACCTATTGTAGTGTTAGAAATAGATAATACTAAGAGCAGGGGTGAATCAATATTCTACAAAAAAAATTCCATAACTAAATATTGTCCATTACTTTATGACTCTCATATGAAATTAAACCAACAATGTTGAATAGTAAATATAACCATGCACATAGAGAACACATAACACCATTATTTGTTAACTAGGGAAACCCTAGCCAAGGGAAAACCTTAATGGAGATGATAACCACTAGATGATTCGCTATACAATAGGATCCTATTAAGGATATTGACACTATTAGGAATATATTAAGTACATATAGTGTCTCAAGTCCTTGTTAGAGGACTAGGTCTTGTTAGAAGCCTCAACCCTATTAAGGGTTGGTGGATCAAATGTAATGTATGCAAGAAGAGACCACGGCCCTAACATGCAATTATAAAATTTAGTTCTTCACAAGAATAGATATGCATACAATTCTTTATTTCTATTGTATTTTGCACTTTCTCTAATCATACATCAAATGTAGTTCACATATCATTTCATCAATCACAAATCTCGCATAGATCATATATACTTCGCACATTCATAATACCTCACATTCATAATTCACTGCTTAGTTGGCATTCATTCTTTCACATGCTTGGCATAATATAAAATAACTTATGGAATAATATCCACATAGTCATATCAACATGACTTAGCAGTTATTTTCTCACCAAAATAATTTCTCAAGTTGTACAATCCAATTCTCTGCTATGCTCTATTTTTCTCTATTAAATACCCATACTAATGTTTTAATCATATGTCGCTTTGTACTATCTGTACACACTTGCATGCAAGTATACATCATCATGATGATGTCATAGAACTTTCATCAATTGTGCATGAACTAACTCTCAATGAGTCATCTGTACATATCACATATGTTCTCTTTGCTAATGCAAATTGTCTAACACTTAGACAATTTTCTATCTCTAAATGCATAAATGAAATGTTGAATACATGTTTCCATAAATGAAAACAATCAAAACATCTATCTAACCATATTTCCAACAATATCCCCCTTTAGCATTGATGGAAACATTTAGAAAAATTGGCTGAGTCCCAAAATGATGTCATACATAATCAAAAAATAAATAGAAATAATGAAACAAAATTTCCTTCAAAGAATAACAATTGTATTCATGTTTTGATAGATCATTACATTCCTTATATCTCCTTTACATTGATACATAAGTACATAAGTGTACTCCCCCTTACATATAAAATACATAAAATTTTCCTTCTACATATTGCACCCCCTTCGACATTAATGTCAAAGGTGTCAAAAATTATTTCCAAAACTAGGTAGCTTGCTGCTGATCAACCTATCAATTTGGAAAAATAATATACATAAACACATTTTAGCTTGTTTACTTCCTTCTTTTAGTTATCCTTTATTGAATAAAAAATATTGATTAGTGTGCATAGTGTATAGGATGCTACTTCAACTACACTCAAGTTAGTATATGCAAACTTGTCATAGGAAGTCATTGTTGCAAGAAATTTCTCTAGTTGTATCTACAAAGTACTCAACTTAGTTGAAAATTTTTCTCCAAGACTAGAGAATCTCTTTGTTGCCTTTAACTTGTCAGCTTCCAATCCTCTAGTCATACTATAGATCTTCTCCACTTCTATTCTGCATTCTTCAATGGTGGTCTTTGGAAGTAATAACTTCATAGTGAGTGACTCAAGTCCACTTATCTTACCCATAATTTGACTCTCAAAATCATCCAAGTATTTGTATAATAGTGTACACTATCCATACAAGTTCTTCCCTTAAACAAAGTGTTTTATAATTTCCTTGATGCTTCCATCAAGAGCTTTTAGGTCATTCCTCACATTAGTGCATACTATATCAAACAGTGATGCATCATGTTTCACCTATGCTAGCACTAAAGATACTTCTACTAGATTTATGAAATCTTCATCAAAGATATTCACCAACTCCTTGGCCTTTACCTAAAAATATAGATTTCTTACAATTTTAGTAACTATCTTCTACATTTTTTCCAAGAGTTCATTCAGTGTCTTCAATGACTTTACAGATTTGCTCTTTTCAAACAACTTCCTCAATGAGTTCATTAAAATTTTTTGATCATCATCATCATCTGATGGCATAGATAATACTACTATTGCATCTATAATTGGATTCAAGGTAGGAATAGGTGTAACTAATTTTAGTGTGGACTTCTTCTTCTCTTCCTCATCTTTCTTCTTCTCTTCTTCCAATCTTTCTCCTTCTTTTCTTTTATGTTCTTCGGCTTTCTCCCTTTCCTCTTTTTCTTTCTTCTTCTTGACCTCTTCTTCTAGCCTCTTTACCTCTACTATACTATTTGTTTCTTTCTTCTTCTCTTCTTCATCTTCATCAAAGCTAGAGTACATTGTTATATTATTGATATTGCCAACAATATTTGTTCCATATTCTCCGAAAGGGTTCTCCTTTGTATCAAGAATCCTGCGCATAGTATCCACTTGCATGGATTCAATACTCATAACAATATGCAAAGGTGAGGGTGCCTTGTTTTACTTCAGTTTCTCCCTCATCACTAGATGGTGTGTGTGTGTGTGTGTGCACTTCCACATACATTGGGCTATTAGGTTTTGACTGCACACTCACCTTAGGCATTGTAGTCATGAATTTAACAATTGCCTCTTCTATCTCCTTCCTGACATCCTCATAATTGCCTCCCATTAGAAGAATTTCTCTTCTTTTGTTCCTTAGCAAGGGCCCAATACCCTTTAGATTTTGTTTGAGTCCTCCTTAGAGTCAACTTCACATAGTTTATTTATCATAGTGATCCTCAAATTCAGATCTTCTTCTAATACTCTATTCTTCCTATTTGTTAACCTATTATATAGCTCTTCAGGTTTCTTATTCTAAATGTTCTCAAATTTCTTACTCCTCAAAATTATGTTTCTTACAATATCATTGCCTAACTTCCTTTTATCCATATTACTATATAGATTATAATACTTAATTAACTATATAAAATTGTCATCATTAATTATTTTCATTTTTAGGTTCTCTATCTCTAGTTTCCATGCCTTCTTTCTAGCTATAGCTTTTCCTTCCTATGCATCTTGCACTACTAGTCTATCTCCATCTTCATCTGTAGAACTTTCAAATTCACTAATTTTCATTAATTTCCTTCTCTTTCTTGGTCCAATGGTGGTTTGTTTGACCCTTTTCTTTGATGGTGGTGTAGGTTTTTGCTTAACCTTCACTAGTCTCTTTGATTTCCTCTATGTTGCAAGTGCTTCCAGCTCTTGATGCCTCCTTTGATAATCACTTCTAGTTCTCATAGGTTGCACTTGCAAAACTATTGCATAGGGTGTAATAGGAACCTATGCACATGGTTGTGCTACTATCACACATTCTGAAGGTCCTACAATAGGAATAGGAGTTGTTGCTCACACTTCAAACTATCTACTTTCTCTCATTTCCATTGTAATTCCTTTTACTTCATTGAATTCCTCTCTGTTCATGCATGATTCCTTGAGGATGGAATTCATCACCTTTTCCACTTTCTTCTTTCTTTTTGTGAGATGTAGTTCAAAGTGAACTATTCTCATTTTCTCCTCATAGGGTCCCCATCTAAGGCACTCTATGTCCTTCTATTATTGGAGTATGATCTATGCATACCCTTCTATTAGCTCTATGCTCATCTCTTATCCCATGGGTTCAATGAAGTTAACCCTTGGTACCACAACTTCCATACAAGTGTTGTTTGTCTCCACCATGAAGCATATCACTTCCTATACTTTTCTAACATTAAGGGAGGTATTCTATACCTCTATTTCATTTCAGAATAGAAACATTTCATCATTCTATCAATGTCATCATCTCTGACATTCTCTAACTTAGATATATAGCATTGAGTCACCATCTTCATTGTGCACTCATTGTATGCCTAAAATGTGAGCACACTTCTATGAATCATTATATTCAAGATTACTCAAGAATGAGGTCTCAAATGGCGACTCATAGCTCTCTAGTCATGGAGTGCAAGGGTTTTGCAATGGAGGCCCTCAGTTTGACCTAGTTCATGCCCATGCAAGTACACCATGAAATGAGAGATTCAAAGATCCAAAATGCATGCAAATGGAGATGAAAACTAATCTATATGATAACAATGCAAGAACAATCCAAAATCTAATCTATGAAAGAAAGATCTAATCTTATGAAAGAAAATATGACTCTAAACTAACATGCAAATGCAATCATAAAAGCCCATGATGAAAGCCATGGGTGCAAGAGAGAATGAGACAAGAAGATAGAAGTTCTCCACAAAAAGCTTTAGCATTCAAAAACTCCTTCTTCAAAAATTGCTCTCCAAACCTGCAGCATAACAATAACATCATCCGTGTCTAAAATGAGGAGAGGGCACTCTCTTATAAAGGAAATTATGGAGGTGAAAGGCTTCTCACAGCCAATATGGGATAATAGAGTTTGATCCATGTGAGACGAAATTCCACCAATGAGAAAAGAGGAGTGGTTGAGAAGAAAGTGAAAAGATAAGTCCCACTTAGAAATATGTGCATTAAGTGTAGAAATTAAATAAAAGAATTTATTTTATTTCCCTTTCATCAACAAGAGATATTTAAGTGGGATTTTTATTTAATTAAAAGGGAGCAAGTTCTTTTAATTAAATATGAGATATTTAATTAAATTAAAAGAGGGGTTTTTCTCTTAATTAATTAAATGCGGATGAATTATTTAATTAAAAGAGAGGTTTCCTTTTAATTAAATGGGGAATTATTTTATTTAATTAAAAGAGGAGATTTTCTTTTAATTAAATAAGACTTAGGATAAAATGATCAACCTTAGAAATAAAATAATCGAATTTGATCAAGGAAATTGATTTGAATTGATTTAATAAAATATTGCAAACCATTGATTCAAGAAATTTGATAAATTGATAAATTGAATAATGGGGGCCCATAGTCTAGGCGACCATTTTAGGGTGTATACATTTTCCCCTGTTTGACTAATGTGTGATCGATTTGGGAACACATGTAGTCAAAGAAAGAAATTGAATCAAAGATTGAAGTTAATAATTATTGCCCCCTCATGATCAAAATCGAGATGAGATAGAGGAGAGACAACAAATTGATAAATTTGATCAAATCAAACAAAAGATAAGGTTCTTGATGTAAGATGAAAGATATAAGAATCATTGAACTAAGCTAGATCATCAAGCATGAAATATTATGCCCCAAAGGTGATTTTAGAAGAAAAGAAGTGGGGGATAAAGAAAATGGAAGATAGGAGTTTGAAAGATATGGAAAGAAAATAGAAAGAAGAAAAGAAAATGCCCCAAAATCAATCAACTGTTTAAGATAGAAATTTTGATTGAGATCATGAAAGAAGATAAGGAAATGAAGATCAAAACATGACCACAGTTGATTAAAAGTCCACAATAAAGATGAAGGGAGAACCCTCTCAAACTCATAATGTAGCCTAAAAATGCAAACAAACATGAAGTCTAATAATGCAAGCTACATGAAAATGCAATGGTGTACTTGCAAAAGAGAAACTATAACATAGGATTTTGTGTTCATCATTCATTAGAGAATGTAAAGAACTTATTTTCATCATTGGGCCATTATTAATGGACATCAAAAAAATCACACAATTATCACTAGTCACAAGTGCAACTATGAAGATACCTTTCTCATTTAATTAAATAATTACATTTAATTAATCAAGATAGGCGTATTTATTAAAAGTGATTTAATTTAAGGATTGGTTCCGAAGTTGATGATACGAAGACCAATTGCTAAGCTTTTAAGGACTATCTCTAGAACAGAGCTTAATCCCAAGGAATCCATGCAGAGCACCTAGATACCTAAGATTGAAAGCATTTAGAAGATTATCTCCAGAACGGAGCTTAACCTTCAAGGATCCAGATAGAACACTTAGATAACTAAGATTGAAAGCATTTAGAAGATTATCTCCAGAATGGAGCTTAACCTTCAAGGATCCAAATAGAACACCTAGATACCTGAGATTGAAAGCATTTAGAAGATTATCTCCAGAACAGAGCTTAACCTTCAAGGATCCAGATAGAACACCTAGATACCTAAGATTGAAAGCATTTAGAAGATTATCTCCAGAATGAAACTTAACCTTCAAGGATCTAGATAGAACACCTAGATACCTGAGATTGAAAGCATTCAGAAGATTATCTCCAGAACGGAGCTTAACCTTCAAGGATCTAGATAGAACACCTAGATACCTGAGATTGAAAGCATTTAGAAGATTATCTCCAAAATGGAGCTTAACCTTCAAGGATCCAGATAGAACACCTAGATACCTGAGATTGAAAGCATTTAGAAGATTATCTCTAGAACAGAGCTTAACCTTCAAGGATCCAGATAGAACACCTAGATACCTGAGATTGAAAGCATTTAGAATATTATCTCCAGAACGGAGCTTAACCTTCAAGGATCCACATAGAACACCTAGATACCTGAGATTGCTAAAAGATAAAAAATTCTAATCATGAGTCATAGAATCATCCCCAGAACAAGGCTTGATCCTCAGGAGTCAAGGTTTAGACTGTCCCAATACCTGTCCATCAAACTTTGAGAGGAGCTATTATAAGGTTGATCAATTGATGAAAAGATAAGATAGATAGCAAAGATGCCAGATAGAAGGGAACAAGATGCCCCAAGTGACAAGGACATAAGATGGGAACGAGATGCCTTGAGCAATAAGTATTCAATGATGTAATCATCCTGCCCCCTCAGGAGCGAAATCGAAAGATGACACACTAGAAATATGATGTGAAGCAGTATATCAATTTTGAGATTCAACATAATGTAGAAGAAATCAGAATGATCTAAAGAAAAGATGAGGAGATCAGAATGATCAGAAGAAATTGAAGAGATCAGAATGATCTGAAGAAATGTGGAAGTTGATCCGAAGTGATTTTGAGGTCCAAAAGTCCAAGTTTGATTTGAAAAGATTCCAAGAATTGCAAAAGTATCAAAAGAATTTGGATTGCCCAAAATTCTAAAATGCATTTTTGAGCCACTTAAGTGTGTTAGATTTCGAATTTGATCCCAAAAAAAAGGGTTCTGAGCAGCCAAAGTAGCCAAAAGAGTGATTAATCGATCATTTGTGCAGTCGTGAAGAACATGATACTTTGAAGAGATCAACAATCCCTCATCAGAGAATGTGAAAGTAGATTCGCAATTGAATCACATGCTTATACAAGTGAAGTATGCAATGCAAGACTATGTTAAATGCAACCCTAGGTCTGGTTACCAAGCCTCAATATTTAATCATCACCAAATATAGAACAAAGCTCGTAGTTCATACAATTCCCACTGACATTGCAATCATGGAAATATGAATATAACATACATTATTGGTTTGTCGGGATTAAATGTAAGCATTCGAGGTACAAGAAGCCAGAATGACCAGAATATTTGTCCCTTTTAATGTAGCAAGTTAACATAAGCATCAAAGCATAAAAACTAGGATGACCTGAATCTTGCTTGCATAACAGGCACACCAAACACACGGGAGATCCCTCTTATGCTAAGTATTCAATATTTATTTTGTCCGCAATGACCCTTGCATTCGTAACCTGAGGCAGAAGTGTGCTAGATATACTCGCAGTGACCCATACATTCACTTAGCAAGATGAGTATCAGTATTTATTATAGCATGAAGAGTTCACTCCAACCAACAAGGAGAAGCACCAACGTTATTGATGTATTCTTATAAAAGGAGTCGAGGTACACACAACCATCCAATACGAGATGGAGGCTCTTATAGTGGACACCTTTTTTATAGGAGTAGATCAACTTATTGGAACTAAATCACAAATAGAAAGCAAAGAAAAAGATCATGCCCCTAGTCATTACTTCTCTTGTCGAAGATGACATCATCGAGTTGCTCGAGGAGATATAATAAAGCAAAAAAAAGAAAACAAAGAAAATGCTCAACATATCCAAACAAGTATATCAGTTTTGAGTTCAATGTTTTGGGATTGATGTCAAGTGCTAATTTTCAAAATACATTTGAAAGAAATCTCTTTAGTAGGGTGACAACAATAGGCAGACACAGTCATAACGACTGGTGACTGATTTCAAAGAGGAATCTTCACGATGAAGAACCTAAAGAGTACTGGGCGACAGTAGACAGACACAGCCAGAATGATCGGTGACTGACGCAATAGAGATCTTCCATAAATGAAGCTAGAGATGTGACCTAAGCAACAGTAGGCAGACACAGCTGAAACAACTGGTGACTGTTGTGAAAGATATTCTATGAGGAGAATCTCGAAAAGTGTGACACTAGTGACAGTAGGCAGACATAGTTTGAAACAACTAGTGACTCTCGCGAAAGAGATTCTATGAGGAGAACCTTGAAAAGAGTGACACTAAGGGGGGATGCCCCTAAGCTGGGACAAGACTCAATCCATGGATACATGCGCAGGAAAAGTAGGAAAGCAAAAGCGTGAAAGTGACTATACAGAATAGCTAGAAGATGCACTGCAAGATGGAGCATTGGGAACAAGAGGTGCCTGTTTACCAGGCTTTCACCTTCTTGGCAAGATTTTCTTTATTTTGCTACCATGATGCCTGTTTCCAGGTTTTCACCAATGGCACTTTTCTAGTTTTCAATTTTTTTTTGTATTTTTCTCTTTTTTTTATTTTTTTGTATTTTTTGAGATCTTTCAATTTTTTTGGTGTTACAAAGGTGCTTATTGCTAGGTTTTCACCAGGGTAACAATTTTTTCAGGACTTTTTTTGGTTTTTAGGATTTTTCAAAGATTACTAACTCTCAAGAAGGATCACCTTGATTTTTTTTTCAGTGTCTAGCAAGGTGTAGGACAAGATGTAGTAGCAAGCGAGTGGATAAGTAGAGATGGATAGACAAAGAATATGAAGCGGTGAATGTTACCCTCAAGGAAAGCCTTCACAAGATTACCCAAGCTAGGGAAAAGGATATAAGCTCATGATGTAATGAAGGGTATTGTGTAAGTAACCAAAGAAAATAACCATGTCAAGAGATTGCTAAGAACTAAGTTTTCTTCTTTCTTTCGTTGATCAAGACCAAAGGGTTAACTGAATAGGATAACAAAGTTTTTTATGGAGGTTATGAGTGAATGACTTTAGGAATGAGGACATTTGAAGGATAGCAAGATCATGATAGGATGTCATGGATGGAAGAATTACACATGATGCCTGTTTGCCAGGTTTTCATCATGGTACTTGTCCTAGGTGCCACAAGAAGTGGTTTTCACCATAGGATGGATTTATTTTTCTTTACTTTTGCTACCATGGTGCCTGTTTCTAGGTTTTCACCAAGGCAATGTTTCTTTTTTTCTTTTTTCCTTTTCTCTTTTTCTCTTTTTTGGATTTTTAGAGTTTTTGGAAAGAATTCAAACCTTTCTCAAATGAGATAGCACTCCTATAAGAAAGATAACTTATGATAAGCCAAGGCCATATCAAGGTACACTCAAAGATGTTGATAAGGTAATGGAGGGAGATAGAAAAATGAGAGGTAGATGGAGGATAAGGTTGTTGGTTTTGGAAGAATGAAACAAGCAAGGATGGCAAGTAGGCATAAGATTTAGAGGATCTCATGAGGATGGATGAAATATTAGGCAAGATCAACATTGACACACACCTTGAAGGGTAGTGGAATGATGGAGGAAATATGGATGAAATAGATTGAGGCTTAGATATATGAGGTAGAAAAGCCATTTTGGAGAGGGGTGGAGTAGAAGGTTTTGAAACCTTTTTAGGAAGATGTTGGGAAGAAGATGGAGTGGAAGCCTTTGGAAGCTTGAATGTCAACTTTAATTTGATATCGATATTCAAGTCCTTCAAGAGAGACTTGGGAATCCATATAGCTTTTGATTTTTCATTAGATGCTTTGGAATGCATTTCTTCAATAATAGATTTAAGAACCCATACTTTCTTTGGTTGAGCTCTTTGAATAGTGGACCTTTGCGGTCTCTTTTGCATATTTTCCTTCTTAACATTCACATGTTGATTAGAGGAGACATAGTGAAATTTTGAAGATGGATTCATGCACTTGTGTTTGAGTTGATCATCCAAATTGCTTCCAAAGGACTTGGGACTTGTGGATGAATGAGGCCAATATGATTGGTTTAGATGGAAAGGTGGATGTGAAGAGTTCAAGTATGTGTATCTTTGTTGATTTTAAGGAAGGGTAGGAGGAATGTGTAATGAGCTAGTAGTGGCAATAGGAGATAGAGAAACATAAGGTCCCAATATGGATGGAAGACTTGAAGGTTTTAGCTTAGATGGGTAGGGACCAAGGATAGATTTAGAAGATGTGAACGGACCATGAGTATGGATATCAGCATCTTTAGAGTGAGCAATATGACCAAAGTCATCAATAGATTTATGAGGAACTGTTATAGGAGCAATACCTTTGACAGGAGTATTTAAAGCTTGAGCATAGTTTGGAAGTGAATGTGGCGAGGTAGAATAAGAGAGCGAGGGAACACTTTTCTCTTCAAAAGGAATTTTGGGTAACATAGGAAAAGTATGCTTCTCTTGGTCTTTTATAATCTCCTTAAGGATGATGGAAGGAATATCTTGATCTTGCTTAGTAGAGGTGAATGACATGGGAGATGGAGGACTATGTGGCTCTTGAGATGGAGGCACAAGATCTTGGAAGATTTGAAAGGGGATGAAGGAATCTTGGTCTTGATCAACACTTGTTTCTTCATCATTTAAGCAGTCCTCTTGACATGAAACCAAATCCAAGGATGAGGGAGTATCTAAATCTGTATTCAAATATATTTCTAGAGTCTCCATAACAGGCTCTTGAAGGGACAATGGAGGAATAGTTGGAGTGGGGATAATAGGAGGAGCAACACATGGAGGTTTTGGATATTTTGTTTGAGTAGTATGGGAGAGGTTTGTAGCTAAGTCAAGATTAGCTTGAGTTTCCTTTAAAGGTAGTCCTTGAGGGTACACATAGTCAACTGGGAGAGTAGTGAGTTCTTTTGGTGCATATGTGTTGGAAAGATTGGGCAATTTAGAAGGTGGATGTATGTTGGAGGCAATAGAAGTTGTGTTTGAACCATTACTAGACATGGTTTCATAAGGTTGATCCTTCTTGAGAGTAGAATCTTTAGTAGCTGAGAGCTTAGATTTTTGAATTATGCCATTATCAAAGAGATCTTGAATCTTGTTTTTCAGCTCCTTACAATGTGAAGTTTTATGTAAATTATGTCTATGATAGGCACAATAGTTACTCATAAAGGAAACTCCCGCCAAAGTGAGCTTAGGTAAAGTAATGAATTTTTCTTCAAGAAGTTCTTCCAAGGTTAATTCATAAGATTTTCCCATAGGTGTGAAATCATGCTTTCATTTAGGTTCCCAAGGTTTTTCTTCAAAGATATTTCTAGATTTCTTGGGTGTTTGTGAAGTGTTCTCAGATATCTTGGATTCAAGATCACAAGAATGTGATTTTTGGTTGTCATAGAAGGAAGGGACATTTTCTCTCAAGGAGAATTTGTTCGATGATATTTCATCTTCCTCCTTTAGTTTTTGAAGTTGAGATGTCATTGATTGGATTAGTTGCTTCATGTTTGCAATAAGTAGCTTTTCTTCGTCACTTGAAATATTGGATTTAGCACATTTGTTGTTAGCCATTTTGATGTACTATGTTTCAAGTAGTGACAGTCAAGTTTTAGAACATAAGTCAAGTTTCCACAGGCATAGACAATGACAAAAAGAAAAAGCTTAGACAAGGACCACACTAGAACTTAGTCTCAATAGGACAAGATAAGAGTGTTGTATTCTAAGGCATGAATAGTCTAATTTGAAGGCTAGAATAGCCAAAGATTATGACTATCATAACATGGAGTACAATAAGCACTAAAGGAAAAGAGCAAGATAATTGAGAGACAAGACTAGTTAAAGTATGGATCAAAAGTCATTAGCTAAGCAAGATGCCACTGTTTGGGACTATTTTCAGATAGAGAAATAGTAAACCGATGCAAGAAATAGACTTGTTACAGAGCACAAATAGCTCTAACAGACTAACTTGATAGTTTAGACTCAAGATTTCACATGAAGATCCTCTAAGAAGCACATGAGAAAGTACACAGGGCCATGCAAAGACTCAAGATAGCATAAAGATTTCACACGAGGATGTGCTATAGGCCACACAAAGTAGTGAAAGGTTAACTTGGATAGCATAAAGATCTCGCATGGAGATGTGCAACTGTTTGCATGAGAACTTGGACAAAGCTATGTGAAGAAGTAGTAGGACAACAAGTATTCGCAAAAAATTTTGCAAACTGTGTGTGAAAATGGAAAGCAGACTGACAACTGAACTGGATTTTGAAAAGACTTTGAAGATTTCAAATAGTTTTGAACAAATTGTTGATTTATTACAGTAACCAGGCAAATAAACAGGCACGTAGAATAGCAAGCAAGTGATTTCAAGCACATCTGAAAACAATGAGCAAGGGCAAAAGAAACCTTGCGCATGAACAATCAAGTGACTTAGTTTGTGCTAATCCCTAAGAGAGCTAATTGTGTATGTTTTGAAAGGGTTTTGCAATCATTGCACACATTTCTAGAAAATAAAAAAGTTTGGCCTCTCTAAGGTTTTTTGTAATGGTTTGACTCTGCAACGTTTATGACTCACAGGGGTGACCTCCAACCCCGGTGCACCAAGGTTTTGACACAGTCCGAGAACTTAATCTTCAAGAGCTGCTGGGGAGATCTGACAACCCAAAATGAACCACACCCATGGAGATTTCTTCCACAAGGACATTTATATAGTGGTTGTCACTACCATGGCAAAAATGGCTATTACCGCTTGAGGTTCCATCAACGCAGTTTTCCCTGTAGAGGGATTGTCTGCTATGGTTAACCCTCTCTAAAGGTGATTGACTCACAATAGTGTACCACAAGGGGACTTAGCTTCTAGATTCAAGGTTTTGACACCTTTTCACTTTTAGCCCAATCAAAGTAGACAGATTAATTCGACACGCTAAACTAAGAGTATCTCTTAAAGATCTATGATATCAACTCCTAGTGATCTATCAACCTCTTCGAAGAAAGGATGCCTCAATCAACAAGTTGAAGATTCATCTATCTGCAAGATGCTCAAAGTATCCTTCCCACCTACAAGGAATCTTTCGTAGAGAGGAGTTTCACTAGGAACCCACTCTCTCAAGATCCACGAATAGTTTTCAGGAGGCCTAATTACTATGTGTGTACAGATGTTAATTCCCAAAAGAAAATCTATCCAAAAGAAACCAAAGAGAACAAGGTGGTACACTTAATGCTTTAACTAATGAGAGGTGTCCAAAGATGTGGAACATTTAACCCCTCACACAAGCCAAAACGAGTCCACAACTCAGAAACTAGTGAGTTCTAAAAAGCACAAAAGGGTTGCCTAGTGGAACATTTAACGCTTATGTCCTATAGACCCCTCCCCATTTAACATGGTGCTAAGCTTGCACCCACAAGGTGGAATGAGGGGCTAGAAAATTAGTGATTCCAATAACCCAAGATAGCTAATTAGATCTATCATAAGTAACTAAGCCTGCTAAATGGAAACTAATGGAGATCACAACCTAGTATCAAATTATGCATGTGTTGTAAAATGAGAACATGAAAGGAAATACACACACAAGCTTGACACAAGAGATGTTCATTTTAGCTCCAAATGAAGTATTATCAGTCAAAGAAAATTACTTGGTAATCCTCGCAACGCATCTTTTCTTTGTTGTACCTTTCGTTTACACTTGATCGCTTGCTCACAATGAACAAAGCAACAAACTCATGAATGCAATATATGTCAACTAATGCAAAATCAAGGTTAGATCTGAAAATCTAATTTTTAAGAGTGATGATAATCAACAAGTAACCCAAATGAAAGCCCACATTATGCATTGATTCATTGTAAAAATGAAATGCAAACTATTCATTCAATACTTTTTTTTTTCAATTGATTTTTGACTTAGTCATAAAGATAGGATCTACATGATACAAATTTGGATCCAAAGCTCAAAATATAGAAAAGTAACCCCTACAAAAAATTAGAGAGCTTTCGAAAAATGCAAAAATTTTGAAAAGATCTTTTAATTTGTGCCCTAAGGAGTTGTTTTGTCAAAACAGACCAGTTTTTGCAAATCAAATTATTGACCCATAATATGACTTCTAAAATTGAAAAACAAAGAACCAACTCTGTTTAAAATTCCAAGAGCTTTTCAAAACTATAAATTTTTCTGAAAAAATGTGCTGATTAATGCCTGAAAATGATATTTTATGAAAAATGAAGAAACTATCATAAAAGCTTGAAAACGTTTCCAAAAAGTCTGAAAATTGGATCAAAGCTTCTTGGATATATTTCCACACTTCACAAAAAATTTTGATCAAAGTACACATCCATTTGAAAGATATGAGCAAATCTTTCAAATCTAGGGTTTCTTTGAGTCTACAAATAGATCTGCACAAAAACAAGCAAGCAAAGGTGGGTTGCTCCACGGTGGGTGCCAAAAATGTATGCCTAAAATGTGAGCACACTTCTATGAATCATTATATTCAAGATTACTCAAGAATGAGGTCTCAAATGGCGACTCATAGCTCTCTAGTCATGGAGTGCAAGGGTTTTGCAATGGAGGCCCTCAGTTTGACCTAGTTCATGCCCATGCAAGTACACCATGAAATGAGAGATTCAAAGATCCAAAATGCATGCAAATGGAGATGAAAACTAATCTATATGATAACAATGCAAGAACAATCCAAAATCTAATCTATGAAAGCAACATCTAATCTTATGAAAGCAAATATGACTCTAAACTAACATGCAAATGCAATCATAAAAGCCCATGATGAAAGCCATGGGTGCAAGAGAGAATGAGACAAGAAGATAGAAGTTCAACACAAAAAGCTTTAGAATTCAAAAAATCCTTCATCAAAAATTGCTCTTCAAGCCTACAGCATAACAATAACATCATCCATGTCTAAAATGAGGAGAGGGCTCTCCCTTATAAAGGAAATTATGGAGGTGAGAGGCTTCTCACAACCAATATGGGATAATAGAGTTTGATCCATGTGAGACAAAATTCCACCAATGAGAAAAGAGGAGTGGTTGAGAAGAAAGTGAAAAGATAAGTCCCACTTAGAAATATGTGCATGAAGTGTAGAAATTAAATAAAAGAATTTATTTTATTTCCCTTTCATCAACAAGAGATATTTAAGTGGGATTTTTATTTAATTAAAAGGAAGCAAGTTCTTTTAATTAAATACGAGATATTTAATTAAATTAAAAGAGGGGCTTTTCCCTTAATTAATTAAATGCGGATGAATTATTTAATTAAAAGAGAGGTTTCCTTTTAATTAAATGGGGACTTATTTTATTTAATTAAAAGAGGAGATTTTCTTTTAATTAAATAAGACTTAGGATAAAATGATCAACCTTAGAAATAAAATAATCAAATTTGATCAAGGAAATTGATTTGAATTGATTTAATAAAATATTGCAAACCATTGATTCAAGAAATTTGATAAATTGATAAATTGAATAATGGGGGCCCATAGTCTTGGCGACCATTTTAGGGTGTATACACTCATTGCTATCCCAATTGGTTACTCCAAGAAATTTCCTTGTAGCATAAAAAAAAAAAGTGTCAGTAGGGACTCAAATATAAAAACTATGCTCTTTAATTTCTTCACTTAAGCAATGTTATCCTACAATTGTAGCCTAATGATTTCACATAGATTAACTTTTCTTGCTTGAACTACCATTACATAAGCTTCATGTAAAAATCCAACTAGTACTGAGTTAACCCTTGATCCATGGTTGAACTTGTACTCTAATATCTTACTTAATACCTTTACTCCTTTGTCTTGAATGGGTTCTACCTTCATATTTCTTCCATCAAACCTAGTATTCAGGTTTGTCTCAACCATTTTCCTTACATTCTTCTCATTAAAAGGATTACATCCCTTATTACTTAATCCCATGACCTTATGAATTATGTCATTATCATTAACTATTTGTGCATCACCTATTCATAGAAAATCATCATGTACCCTGCTTAGAATAATTTGGGTCAAATCATGATTCAAACATATACTTTACTAGATACAACTCGCTTAGGTGTGCATATTCAGATTTCAAAGATAGGCCATTGGTACACATGGTTTCCAAATCTTTGTGAGCATCTTAATCTCCTATGTTTTCAATTTTATAGTGGATATAACTTCTAATATCTTCAACATGAAGCACATTATCTAAAACTTGCAAAAATGCACCCAATAAGTCATCCAAAAGTGAAACAAATGGATTCTTTTGGAATAAATAATGTGGTCTATCTCTCACATCATAGATGGTTTTATTGGACATTGCAATTCTACTATATTCATCAAAAAACTTAGCTTTATCTTTGTAAAATACCTTAAAATTTCTATTTTAGGGATTCTACAACTTTTTGCTTCACAAACTTGTCTTCGCACTTCAATTTTCTATCAAATGTCTCTTCAATTTTCTAAAGACACTTCGCATGAACAAATGATACACAAAATCTTGCTAGCAATCCTTAGATCATTTCAAATCATATTGTGCATTAAATGTGTATCCATCACAAATTCAAATACTATCTTTGTTTACCAGTAAGCTTGTTTTTCGAATTCCTGCTCAGTGAGATCATATCTAGACTTGCACACTTGACCATAGCTTTCTCTCTATGTCCTTAACCTTCTTTAAACTAAAAAACTTCCAACTAATGCATTGCACCTTTTGAAACTTCTTAATTCAAGTAGGATGAGTCACAAACAATCTATGAGTTCAATGTCTTATTAGGTGCATCAAAATATTGTTCCTCAAAAATTGTATAGGAGCTTTCTAGATCCTTAGCCAACACAAATGCTTCTTTGATCTCATCAATGTGTTCCTTAATTGCTTCATTTTTACTGTTGCCACTACCATTACCATTCCTTCTATCATTTTTTTGTTTTTTCCTCTATTTAGTTCCATTCTAATTCTTGGGTGCTTTTCAATTCCTTGAAATGAGTCCAGAATTGTTACATTTTTAACACACAAACTAGCTCTTCTATCCATTAAATTTCTTTCTATCCTTGGATTTTCTTTGTGATCTACCTCTTCAATTACTTACAGGGTTAGTATTTCCTAAATATTCTACTATTTGCATTATTACCATCAAAACTAGGTTTCTTAAATTCTACTACTTTATGTACATAACCATGATAATTATAACAATAGAAGTTAGTATTAGTTTTAAAAGACTTACCAATGAAATCTCTTTTCATGTGTCCAAATTCATTGCATATGAAGCATCTACCTCTGAACTTGCATCTTACTTCCTTGGGTGGTTCATCTTTCTTAGGTTTCTTAATTTTCTCTATTTTCTTATGTTTATCATGTTTTGCTAATAAATCAATTAATTCTACTTCCTTTGATACTTCAATAGATGTTCTTGATTCAACCTTACTTAGATCAAATTCCTAAGGGATTCAATATCTGGAACTAGTTCTCTTTTGATTTCAAATTTCTTGGTTGATTTCTCTTCATTTATATATCTGAGTCATGTCTTGTCATAAGGTCTCTGGTGAAATATATGTTGATCTATCTTCTCACTACTGGAATAAAGTTTCTCTAACTATTGCTTAGCTTGTCTAAATTCACCTTTCACAATGATATTATACTTTTCTAATTATGCATGCTCAATCTTGATAGTATCTAGTTCAGATGTAACTTGACTTAACTAGGATCTAAGATCTGCATTCTTAGTTGTCAATTCACTTTCATTCTTGCCACCATTTTTCTTAAGACTCAACTTAAGTTGAACAATTTTTAGTTCATGTTTCAAAATATCATTTTCTTTCTAGATATTTATTATTCATCATTGTCACTAGTCTATGCAATTGATTCTTTTCCAGATTTCAAATCATCAATCTTGTCTTTCAGTTTACCAATGAAAATTTTTGCACCTTCATATCTATCTTTCACATTATCTCTTTCTTCAATAAGAAGGTCAACCTACTCAGGACCTTCTTCAAGGTTCTTCTTGAATTTTTACATATCTATAGAGATCTTAATCAAGCTATTAAACTTCTTCTAAGTAACTGTGCTTTGATACCAATTGTTAGAAATAGATAATACTAAGAGGGGGGTGAGTCAGAATTCTAAAAAAAATTTCCCACAACTAAATATTGTTAATTAATTTATAACTTGCATATGAAAGTAGATGAACAATGTTGAACAATAAATATAACCATACACATAGAGAACTCATAAAACCATTATTTGTTAACTAGGGAAACCCTAGCCAAGGGAAAACCATAATGGGGATGATACCCACTAGATGATTCACTAAATAATACGATCCTATTAAGGTTATTGACCATGTTAGGAGTCTATTAAATACATATAGTGTCTTGAGTCCTTGTTAAAAGCCTCAACACTATTAGCTTAAACCTTGTTAAGAGTTGGTGGATCAAATACAATGTATGCACAAAGAGCCCACTACCCTAACATGCAATTATATAATTCGGTTCTTCACAAAAATAGATATACATACAATACTTTCTGTCTATTGTATTTTGCACTTGCTCTAATCATACATCAGATGTAGTTTGTATATCATCTCATCAATCAAAAATCTCTCATAGATGATATATATGTCACATAGTTCATCACATATTGCACACTTATCTTTACCAAATAATATCTTTACTTATACCTTGCACATTCATAATTCATTTCTTAGTTGGCCTTCATGCTTTCACACACTTGGCATAATATAAAATAACTTATGGAATAATATCAATATAGTAAGCTCATCATGACTTAGTAATTATTTTAAAAAAAAAAAATTACTCAAATCGTACAATCCAATTCTCTGCTCTACTATTTTTTGCTTTGTTAAATACCTGTATTGATGTTTTAATCATATCTCAATCTATACCTTCTATACACACTTGTACACTGGTATACATCATCATGAAATTGTCATTAAAGTTTCCTCAGTTGTGCATGAACTAACTCTCAATGACTTGTCCATACACATCATATATGTTCTTTGTGTTGTTGCAAATTCTCTAACACTTAGACAATTTTCTATGTCTAAATGCATTAATGAAATATTCAATACATGTTCCCATAAATGACAACAATCAAAATATCTATCTGATCATATTTCCAATACCTAGATCCTTTCCCTATGTGTGCACATTATAATTTCTCATATTCTTTGAGTTCCATGTCATTATTTATTATCACTCTTTCCCACAATTTTCATCCAATGAAGCATGTTATCACTGTTCACATATTTTCTGGTGATGATTTGGCATCTTGTATAGTTGGGAGCCAACTCCTCATTCCTATGTGATCCTATCATTAAGTGCATGTGAGGTTTTGCTTTACTCTTCCAAGACCAAACCTATAATGTAATTAAATACTTGACTAGCTAACTTGTGGCTTAGCTATCTATATAAAAATATTGGCTCAATATTAGAAGGAAGAGATAGATTGGAGAGCATAATAAATAGGAGTAGAAGATAGAGGATGTGAGCTTGGACTCTAGATTGTAATTCTTATTTTGATATAAGGCTACAACTTGGAAGGCCTCATAGTTGGGCATGTTGTAGTATTATATGCAAAGTTAAATAATTATACCCATTGAATTTTTCATGTAGCCTCATGTTCCTTGTTGTGTATGTGATTAAGATTTTGTGTGTTACTCTTAGCAAGAGAAGCTTGGATTTTTATCCTTGACATACCTTGACCTTGTATAAAGACCTCACCAACCAAAGGTAAATGATATAAAGAAGAAGAAAGTATGCAATTATAATCAAAATTTGAAAGATGGGGTAAGAAATCTAAAATAAAACAATACAAAGTACCTACAGACCCCTAAGATACGACATAATATATTGTTGAAACATTATAAGTTGGGAAGATCATTCCCACTACATTTTCCAATTTGATGGAGGAAGACAAAAATATAATAGATGACACAATTGTCAAATTTTTTTATTGAAAAATAAATATCTTGGATATATTATTGACAATGTACCAAAAGAGCTATATGAAACATTATTAGTAAGATGGAATTCAACATTCCACAAAGTAGAAGAAATTAGGAAAAAGATTTTGAAAAATTTAATGCCACAATTGTCATAAAATGTTATAGAAATTTATATGGTGAGATATAAGAAAGAATTCATAAAGACCATGAAAACTATGGTATCACTACTACATTTGGACCTGAACTAACTCATGTCGCATGACAGTTGGACTTTTGTTGTCACAAATTACGATGGCAAGGGTTTTTGTCATAAAAGCGATATATGAAACTATCATAACTTGGAAGAAGGAAGGGACAAGAGTTCATATTCTCAACATCACAAGTTAATGTGAAAAGTATAAATGATAAGTCTACAAGAAGTTATGTAAGTTTTGGTGATGTTTGTTTTGAGATAGAGTTATAGAGGCATGTTTTGGTAAACTTGATATATCTCTTAGAAAAGTTGATTTCGTGAGGATCAAGGTTAAGTACATGAAGAAGACATGTTGAGGATGACATGGCCAAGCTTTCTCATCATAGTGTTGCATGTATAGAAAGTTATTCAAGTTGCAAGGCAGAAGATTAAGGTTATCACTAAGTGTAACATGTTCTTAATGTGGTCCTATAATAATTAATTGAGAAGGAATAACAACCAACTCAGGGAATTGTTTTATGTACTTGATATAAAGGAAGGACATCTTCCTTTATCATGGTATGGATTTGAATTATTTATAAGTAGAAAAGAACTATAGAATGCAATGTTAAGCAAACTAGTGTGAAAGTAAAGGAAACTTCATTGCTGAGGTTTTGCTGAGTGATCTGAGGTTTGGTATTCGGATCCAAGGTTTGTGACCTAGTATACAAGGTCTGACAATGATTTCTTTAGTTGACAGGATAGAGGAAAGAATAGAGGAAAGAAGAAAATACCAATAAATTAATTATTTGAGCAGTGAGCTCTTCTTGTAGTTGAAATTGCATGTTTGGGCAATGGGCTCTTCTTGCATACATTATACCACAACTTTTAACATGGTTGGAATCTCCTAACATAGAGTCATTGTACTAAATTTTGTAATAGACTCCTAATAGGGTCCATCCTCTAATAAGGAATATTTATATTAATATATCATCTTGTGGGCATCATTCCCACTAGGGTTTTCCCTATGATCAAGGGTTTCCCTAGACAACATATTTGGTGTAATTATCTATGTGCATCTTATTATGGTTGTTTTTTAATTTGGTTGAATGGTTAAGTTTGTTTAAAGAAGATAAATATTTTAATTGTTTGATATTGAATGGTTAAGTTTATTTAAAGAAGATAAATGTTTTAAATTTTTTAAATGTTTTATCTTAGTGGACTATTGTTTATAACAATTGGTATCAGAGCCTCAGGTCCTTGAAGAAAAAGTTTAATAGCTTTGGGAGATCCATGGCAAACATATTCAGGAAAGATAGTCCAAAGTTTGATGGAACAAACTATGACAACGAGAAAGAAAATATGAAGACACATTTGTTGTGTATGGGTCCGAGATATTGTATCTTGAAAAAATCAGCAAAGACAATCATTGAAGAAAAGGATTTGGAAACTTGCATCGAGGTAGAAAGAGATCTTTTCATGTGTGACATGAGAGCTAGAGAAGCACTATTGATTGCACTTCCTCAGATTGAGTACAATCAAGTAAAATCAAGTGCTACTTCATATTTATTTTAGAAAGCCTTGGAAAATAGTTTTGAGGATGATAGACATTCTAAGAAGTTGAGGCTACAAAGTTGGATTTGTGCATTTCAAGATGCTAAGATGATGGAAGATGAATCTGTAGAACATATATAGGTAGGATATTAGAAAAAATTGTAGTGTATTAAAGCTAAAGGAGGAAACAAAGAAGATGATGAGGTTATATGGAAGATATTAAAGACTCTAACACCACCTTTCAAGTTAGCAGTTCAAATGATATAGTTGTTGATATCTTGTACCAAATATTTCACTAAGGATACATTTCTTAGAAGACTTGGAGCTGCTGAGAATGAACTTAGATAGTTAGAAGAATTAACCAAAATAGAGATAGCTTTTAGTTCCTTGAATATTTGACCTAACCTATCAAGGAGCACAAGTGCTAGAGGATATTTTACCAGTAGCAACAGATCTAAATAATATAGAAAGATTGATGAAGTAGTAGACCTTCTAGTAAGAAGAGAGAAAGGAGGTAAGAAAATCTTTAAGTGTTGGACTTGTGATGAATATGGTCATTATGCATCTAAGTTTCCTAAAAGGGAGAAAAAGTATAAGGGAAATCATAAGCCTAGAAAAGATAGAGATTATTTATGGCAATTAAAGAAGAAATTCTAGAGAAGGTAGCTTTGGTATCACAGGTTGAGAAGAAATCTAATTGGATAATTAATAGTGGTTGTTCACATCATATGACTACTGATATGAACAAGTTTTTTGACTTCAAAATTCAAGGTGGAGGAATCTTTAGAGGTGGAAATAATGCAGCATGCCAAGTAAGAGGTATTGGATCTATAACTCTTGATGGTAAGACTAATCCTAAGGATGCATACTTTGTTGATGGTTTAAAGCACAATCTTTTGAGTGTTGGACAACTAGTAGACAAAGGTTATAAGTTGTAGTTCACAAAAAACACATGTATGATGAAAGATAAAGATAGAAAGGTAATTGGAATAGCAACTAGACCTAGAGGTAATGTATTCAATTGAATCCCATTGAAATGACATGTTTGGTTGCAAAGGTAGATGACAGTTGGTTATGGCATAAGAGATTTTTTCATATAAACTTTGATAGTATTGTGGGGACTAGTAAAATGCTTTTTGTTAGAGATATGTCAAAAAATTTAAAGTCTACTAACACAATTTGCAAGGAGTGTGTTTTAGAAAAGCATAACAAAACTTCTTTTCCCAACAAGAAGTTTACTACTGCAAAAAAATTGGAGATTGTACACACAGATCTAAATGAGCCTACAAAGACAAGAGGATTCTATGGTGAAATGTATTTTATGATTTGAGTTGATGACTTTTCTAGAATGATGTGGGTTACATTACTGAAAGAGAAAGCTGAGGCATTTGATAAGTTTAAGATATTCAAGAATAGAATTGAGAATGAATCTAATGTAAAAATTAAATGTTTAAGATCAAATAGAGGAGGCGAATTTAATTTGAATGAGTTTAACATGGTTTTTGAGGAAAATGGAATTAAGAGATAGCTATTGGCTCTGGGAACCCCATAACAAAATGGCATTATAGAGAGAAGGGACAAGTTTGTTATAGAAGCAACTAGAGCTATGTTAGTAGAGAATGATGTATCCAAGACATTTTGGAGAGAATCTATGAATATAGAAGTCTACATTATGAATAGAGTTCAAGTAAGGAAGGATAAAAACAAGACACCATATGAACTGTTGTTTGGTCACTCACCTATAGTTAAGTATTTTAGAATATTTGGAAGTAAGTGTTACATAAAAAGAGATGATGACATTGGTAAGTTTGATGCTAGAAGTGATGAAGGTATGTTTCTTGGTTATTTATTAAAAAAAAGGCTTATAGATGTTATAATCAAAGAACTAAGACTATTATGGAAAGTGAAAATGTCAGAATTGATGAGAAATTTAGAGTAGAAGAGAGAATAATTGATTACAATTCAGATGATGATATTGTCACTAAGCCAAGTAATGATGAGGTATTTCTTGAGACTAACAATGATTTGTAGAATGAAGGAGAGCCAAGGAAAGAACAAAGATCATAACATTTAGTAGAACCAAGAGTTGAGATAGAAACTCCTACTTTAGGAAAGAACATGGTAAAGAATCACCCATCTCAATAGATCATCGGAAGCAAAGACAAAGGTGTGATGACAAGAAGTAGAGTTAATGAAGAACTAAGCTTAATATCTCAAATTGAGCTGAAGAATGCAGATGAAGCATGTAAAGATGACTATTAAAAGCAAGCTATGAAAGAGGAAATGGATCAAATAGTAAAGAATAAGACATGGCCAGAATTGGTCCCTAGAGTAGTAGATAAGAATGTGATAGGAACCAAATGGGTATTCAAGAACAAAATCAATGAGCAAGGAGAAGTTGTGAGAAAAAAAGAAAGACTGGTATGTAAAGGTTACTCATAGCAAGAAGGAATATACTATGAGGAGACTTATGCTCTAGTGGCTAGAATAGAAGTTGTAAGATTATTCTTAGCCCCTATGGCACATAAAAAATTCAAAGTATATCAAATGGATGTCAAGTCAACATTTCTAAATTGGGAACTCAAAGAAGAAGTATACATTGAGTAGCCTAAAGGATGTCCTTTGATAGATGACAAGGAAATAGTATGTAGACTAAGGAAATCATTGCATGGATTGAAGCAAGCACCTAGAACCTAGTATGCAATGTTGGACAAACATTTGACAAAGCTTGGATATAGCAAAGGTATGGTAGATAGTAGTCTATATTGGAAAGAAACTAATGATGGTTTGATGATTCTAGTAATATTTGTTGATGATATCATATTTGGAGGAAATGATGAAGAAAGTAAGAAGTTTTTAGAAGAAATGAAGAAATAATTCGAAATGAGTATGATAGGAGAAATGAAATATTTCCTAGGATTGTAGATAGTACATAATAAATAAGGAATCTTTATTTCTTAGACTAAGTACTTGAAGGATTTACTAAAAAGGTTTGGTTTGGAAACATGTAAACTTGTTGGAACACTTGTGGTAACTAGACACAAGTTATCTACAAAGGATGAGACACCTACCATTGAATAGAAGAAGTACAGATCTATGATTGGAGGATTGAAATATCTAAATCACATAAGGTTGGATATAGCAAATGTAGTTGGAATTGTTGCAAGATTCTAGGCTGATCCAAGAGAATCACATTATGTAGTAGTGAAAAGGATATTCAAATATTTGAAAGGAACTTCAGAATTTGGATTATGGTATGATAGATCTAATGATTTTACTCTAAGTTCTTATACTGATGTAGGTTGGGTAGGTAGTATGAATGACAGAAAGAGCACTAGTAGAGTAGCTTTCTTTCTTTGAGGAAGATTGGTTTCTTGGTTAAGCAAGAAGTAGGATTGTATGTCTCAAAGTATAACAAAAGTAGAGTATGTTGTAGCAACAAACTATTGCAATGAATTCATTTGGATGAACCAGATGTTGAAGGATATTAAGGTAGAAATCAATGAACATATTGTTGTACATTATGAAAACACAAGCACGGTAAATATGTCTAAGAATCTAGTATTGTATTTGAGGACTAAGCACATTTCTATTAAGTATCATATTTTGAGAGAAAAAGTTTCTTAAGAAAATTAGATTAGATTATCTACACACAAAATAGAAGATTGTAGATATATTCACTAAGCCTCCTCCCAAATTGACTTTTGAATATTTGTGAGGTATCATTGTGGTCATGCCCCTTCCTACATCAGAGTAGAAGATGCAAAAGTGCATTAGTCCAAGGTAACAAAGCACCATTATTTGTCTAGACTAGATGTTGATGCTTCCTATGTGGGGGACTATTTGTAAGGGATAGAGTCATCTAGGATGCTTGATGATATTGTTGAATAGTTTCTTTTGACACTCAAGTTGAATAAGTATCAATTGTTGCAGAGATGTTGGTTGCAGAAACCTTTGACATTGATGTCAATGGAGGAGAAGTGTGGCATGAAAAAAATTATGGTAAATGGGGAGAAGTATTACAGGAAAGCATTATACTATAGGAGAAGTTTAGTAGTATGTTGAGGGAGATGTTTGGCATAAGAATAGTATTTGCAATAATAGTTCGGTACTAAGAACATTGAGGTATATCAATGGGGCAGTATGATTGATAAAGAGTATTTGAAGGCTAACAACCTTTTGTTGGTATTCTTCGAACTAGATGTTTTTTATCTATGTTGCCATCAATGCCAAAGGGGGAGATTGTTGGAAGATTGGAGATATTATTGGAAGATTGGTTTGATGATGATATGTTACATTCATTACTGAGTTTGTCTATTGTTAGCATAGGATGTTTGATGTCTTCTGTAGTATCTAACAGAAGAACAATGAAAAGAGCAAGTTGGTATAGATGACTAGTTGACCATGATAACCACCTGAGGTTATGGGAGATACTTTGGAATATCTAGAATATGTAGTTAACATTGGAAGCAAAAAGGATAAATCTAAAAGAAGTTATGTAATTTTTGGTGATGTTTGTTCTAAGATAGAGTTTACAGAGGCATGTTTTAGTAAACTTGTTATATCTCTTAGCAAAGTTGATATCTTGAGGATTGAGGTTGAGGACATGAAGAAGACATGTTAATGATGACATGGCTAAGCTTTATCATCATAACGTTGCATGTAAAAAAGTTAATCGAGTTGCAAGGTAGAAGATTAAGGTTATTGCTAAGTGTAACATGTTCTTAATGTGGTCCTATAATAATTAATTGAGAAGGACTAACAGCTGACTTAGGGAATTTTTTATGGACTCGATATAAAGAAAAAAAAACTTTCCTTTATCATGCTATGGTTAGAATTATTGATAAGTAGCAGAGCAGTGCAGAATGGGAATTTATGCAAAGTAATACAAAAGTAAAGGAAACTTCATTGTCGAGATTGTTTGAGTGATCCGAGGTTTAGTATTTGGGTCCTAGGCTTTTGACCTAGTCTACAAAGTTAAATAGTGATTGGTCTAGTTTATAAGATAGACGAAAGAAGAAAATACTATTAAATTACTTGTTTGAGTAGTGAGTTCTTCTTGCATACATGATACCACAACTCCTAATAGGGTTGGAATCTCCTAACAAGGATTCAAAGTCTCCTAATAGGGACTCATTATACTAAATATTGTAATAGAATCCTAAAAGGGTTCATCCTCTAACATGGAATATTTATCTTAGTACATCATCTTGTGGGCATCATTCCCATCAAGGTTTTTCCTTTGATCAAGGGTTTTCCTAGTCAAGATATCAGGTGTAATTGTCTATGTGCATCATATTATTGTTGTTTTTTACTTTGGTTGAATGGTTAAGTTTTTTTAAAGAAGATAAATGTTTTAATTATTGGATAAAAAATTCACCCCTCCCCCTTTCAGTTATCTTGGTGGAATATTGTTTCTAACAATTACAATTCATAAAATCATAGTTCACCATCATAATTGTGACATCAATGCAACAAATGTGTTTTGGAAGCAACATTCATCCATCAAGACTAGTCATCATAATTGGGACACCATTATGATACTTGTGCCATGCAAGGGATGGCTAGCCATAGGAAGAGGCCATCACAATTGTTGTGGATAAAATGTTTCATTTAATTCTTAGGCCAACCTAAGGAGCTATTCTTGGGTCCTCCTTGGCCTCTTCATGTTTTTGGTTCTCAAATGTTATACGTTTATTTTTCTTCTCACTATGTGTTTTTGATACAAGAGCATCCTGGCTATAAGAGCACTCTTGCATCACCCAAAAAAAAATTAGTTTTTTCTATTTTTATAAGGACTAGTAGATAGGGGGGTTATTATTCTAGGAGCTTACTATTTATAGTAAGTTTTCCATATGAGCTTGAAATTTTCTCAGTTTCAACATGAAGGTTCATCTTAGAATTATAAGCCTACCATAAAAATCTCATTGCTCAAGCTTAAGTATCAAAGAAGTTATTGAGGATTTTCAGTGGAAAATTTTGAAGAAAAATTTTTGAACTTAGTTTTGAAGGCCTTAGAGGACTCTAATGAGGTCTAAGAACTTGATGAAAGGGAGCTTGAATCATTTTGAGCCTATAGATCATGAGCTGATGTTTCTAAAAAGTGGTTATAATAGCCAATCTGAGCAATAATTTGAGAGTTATGGCCTTCCAAAGTTGCGCTACACAAAATTTCTAAAATAATTATCAAATATGTGTTTGCCTGACTCTAAATGTATTGTTAGGTTCTTTTGGCCATAGTTATTAAATTTGAAATTCTAAAACCTTCTCATGTGGCATAAAATTGCCTATTTAAGAAAGGCTCTAACATTGTCTAGGATAGCTCTAGGTGGTAGTTCACAACTTTGTGTTATAGATTACTGTAATCAAGGCACCCATGTGGGTTACAATATTATACTTGTAAATTCTATAATTCTACATTTTTGGTGATAATAAGAAGTCCATATTTTATTCTCACATTTTTTGTTGTTTCTTTGTTCTAGTTATTTGTTTATGGTATTAAGAGGAGCACCCTTCATCAAGTGGTATCAGAGCTTGAGTTCTTGAGTGTGTTGACAAATCATTGACTGTGAATCAATTTACACTAGGACTATGGTTTGGGGTGATCATTTATGTAGGTCATCGATTGTGATGTAGTTTGTACTAGGGTTTCAACAAATGTACGAAAAATACCTAAACAAAGAGAGTGTGGCAGAAGAGGCTTAGGTGTTACACTTGAGATTTTAGAGCCCTCCAAAAAAAATTGCAAGAATTGGAAGAAAAAATGCACAAAAGAATAAATATTTCCATAAGAGATGAAAGCTAGGATGAGGACAAAGAAGAAGAAAATGTCAAAGCAAAGGCAGTTCTATACCCAAAGGAAGAGAGCCATTTTAAGGCCATCTCCAAGATTAGGAAAAGACCTAAGTTTGAGGTGCCCACATTTGTGGGATATATTAACCTAAAGGAGTTGATCAATTGGATTGGTGAACTAGAGGATTAGTTTGAGTATGAAGATATTGAGGATCCTGATAGGGTCAAGTTTGTGAAGGAAAAACTGAAGGGACATGCAAAGATTTGGCGGTAGGAGGTTCAATTGGAGTGAAATAGAAAGAGAAATGACAAAATCACTAGATGGGATCCAATGATAGCTAAGCTAAAGTGACAATTCATTCATGTGGATTATGAGCTTGATATGTTGAAGAAAATGCAAGGGTTGAAGCAAGCAAGAAATTTATTCAAGAGTATATCAAAGAATTCTACCAAGTTCTCATTAAGACTAGTCATGCAAAATTTGATAAGGAGAAAGTGGCCCATTATATTAATGGGTTAAGGCCAAGTATTTAGGATGAGTTGAGTTTTGTTCAAATGAACAATATTGAGGAGGCATACTAGTTTTCCCTAAGAGTTTAAAAGAAACTGAGCAAGAATTTTGACAACAAGAATAGTGGAAGAGGTTGCAGTGGAAGGTTTGGTGGATGATCTTATGGAGGGCATAATGATGATCAAAAGAACAAGGATGATCCTAGAAGTAGAAGTCAAAACTAGAGGGGAAACAATTCTAATCATTCCCATTATCAAAAAAATAGAGATTAGGGAGGAAGAGGTAGAGGACAAGGATTTGGAAGAGGAGGATTCTGTGGGAAATTTTTTCACTATAGAGAAGAAGGGCATAGAGAATTTGAATGTTCCTAGCACCAAGGAAGGATAGATCAAAGAATAGAAGGCTAAGCCAGAGTTGCACATGTTGATGAAGATGCTAGATCATCACATTCTGAAGCTGTTGAAAGAGGAGAAGTCCTAGTTAACATAAGAGTCCTATTGGGTGGTGAGAATGAACCTAGTCAAAGTAGGAGCTTGTTTCACACAAGGTGCAGATGTGAAGATAAGTGTTGTGATGTGATCATTGATGGTGGAAATATTAAAAATATGGTGTCATAAATGATGGTAACAAAGTTGAAGCTAAAGAGACAAAAAAACCCACATCCATACCCTATTGCTTGGGTACAAGAGTATCATAAGGTCATGGTCAATGAGTAGTGCTTAGTAAATTTCAAGATGGGAAACTGCCAAGATGAGGTACTTTGTGATATCATGCCTATGGACATATGTCATATGTTGTTGGATGGGTCGTGGCAGTTTGACAGGCATGTTGTACATGATGGGAAATTAAATACCTACACTCTGACCAAGGATAAAGTGAATCATAAGTTGAAGTCATTGAGGGATAAAGAATAAAAGGTATGTAGTGTTGTGAGAATATGTTTTGTTGATGGAAAAGAGTTTCTCAAAGGTATGAAGCATAAGCATATGTGTTTTTCTATAATTCCAAAAGATAGTAAAGAAGAAGTAGAGGAGGTACCTACAGAAGTTGTAGATATGTTGGGAGACCTTTCTAATATTGTATCAGATTATGTACCTAAAGGATTTCCCCAAATGAGGAAGATCAGTCACCAGATGGATTATATTCGATGAGCTATTTTTCCAAACAAGGTAGTGCACATAATGACACTAGGAGAAAGTGATGAGTTAAACATACAAATTCATGATCTTTTGCAGAAAGCATTGATTTGAGAGAGTCTGAGTCCATGTGTTGTACTAGGTGTATTAGCACCAAATAAGAATGGAGAATGGAGGATGTCCACAGATTCTTGCACTATCAACAAGATCCTATTCAAGTATAGATTTCCATTACCAAGGATGGATGATATTATGGACTATTTGAGTAGAGCTGAGTATTTCACATATATAAATCTAAAGAGTTGGTACCATTAGATTCATTTAAGAGAAGGTTATGAGTGGAAGACTTCTTTCAAGATAAAAGAAGGATTGTACGAGTGGTTAGTCATGCCTTTTGGGCTAACCAATGCACTAAGAACTTTCATGTAGCTCATGAATGAGGTACTAAATGAGTTTTTGGGTAAGTTTTTCATTGTTTACCTAGATGGTATTTTGATCTTTAGTAAGACAATGGAGGAGCATTTGATCCATATTCACAAGGTGTTTGATAAATTGAGGGATAAAAAGTTGTTGATAAACCAAAAGAAGTGCAGTTTTGTAAAGAAGGAGTTGGTGTACCTTGCATTTGTAGTCTCAGAAGGAGGTTTGAAAATGAACCCAAAGAAAGTGAAGGGTATCCTTGAATGGACTACTCCAAAGAGTGTGATAGAGGTAAGATCTTTCCATGGACTGGCTAGTTTTTATACAAATTTCATTAGAGGTTTTAGCAGTATTTGTGGACCCTTGATTGAAATAATTAGAGGGGATAGGAAAGAATTTAAGTAGACTATAGGAGAAGATAAGAGTTTTAATCTATTAAAATAGAAAATTATTGAGTACGCTTTTTTAGAACTTTCTAATTTTAACAAGGTGTTTCAAGTAGATTGTGATGCTAGTGGTACTACAATGGGAGTTTTTTTGAGCCAAGAAGGTATACATGTTGCTTATTTTAGTGAGAAGTTGAATGATGCAAAAATAAAATATTATTTTTATGATCAAGAATTTTATGCTATAGTTCAAGCATTGAAGAAATGGAGACATTATCTTCTTCTTAAGGAGTTTTTTTTGTATATTGATCAAAATCTTTGTAATATTTAAATAGTCAAGGAAAATTGAACCAAAAGCATTTGAAGTGGATTGAGTTTTTGGAGAGTTATACATTTTTTTAAAACATAAGAGTGACAAGTCTATCAAAGTTGTAGATGCTCTTCGTAGAAGACAACATTTGCTAATAGAAATGCAAATAGAGGTGGTTGGGTTCAAGGAACTCGGTATTTTGTATCTAGATGATCTTGATTTTGGTGAAGTGTGGAAGGCTTGTATAGAACTTGTTACACTTGACGGGATAGAGTGGTTGGATTTCATGATCTAGGATAGCATGTTGATCAAAGGAAGCCAATTGTGCCTTTCATGAAGTTTAATAAGAGAGAATCTCATCAAAGAGAAGCATAGTGGAGGATTGGTTGGACACTTTGGTAGAGATAAAACCATAGCTTTGGTTGCTAAGAATTATCACTATCCATAGTTGCAGCAAGTTGTGAAGAAATTTGTATAGAGTTGCAAAGAATCTCTGATGGTGAAAGGAGTGAAGCATAATACAAGGTTATATCAGCCATTACCTATACTAGAGAAGTTGTGGAAGGATGTCAACATGGATTTTTTTCTTGGCTTATGAAGGACTCAACAAAGGCGTGATTATATTTTCGTGGTGGTTGATAGCTTTCAAAGATGGTACATTTTATTCCTTGTAAGAAGACTAGTTGTGTTGTTCATGTGGTAGAGTTATTTTTTAGAGAAGTGGTGAGACTACATGGTCTACCAAAGAGTAGAGTTTTAGACCAAGATACCAAATTTGTTGGTATTTATAGCATACATTGTGGAAGAAGTTGAAGATGGATTTGAAGTTTAGTTCATCACATCATCCATAGACTAATGGAAAAATAGAAGTGGTGAATAGGAGTTTGGGAAATTTACTAAGATGTTTGGTTGGAGAGAAACCAAAAGGATGGGATCTTATTTTATCACAGGGATAATTTTGATATAATAATTCTATCAATAAGAGTACTAGTAAATCGCCATTCCAAATTGTATATGAGAGTAGTCTTGGAAATGCTTCTAAATTATGGCAATTGGATAAAGGAGAGATAAGTAGTGCTGAAGCAGAAGATTTTGCTAAACATTTGAGGAATATCCATGAGGAGGTGAGGAAGCACATTATAAAGATGAATACATAGTATAAAGCTAAGACATATGTGAAAATGAGGTATAGGGAATTTTAGATTGGAGATGAAGTCATGGTTCATTTGAGAAAGGAACATTTTCTAGTGGGCATGTATAATAAGATGAAGATGAAGAAGTTTGGACCATGCAAGATAGTGAAAAGGCATGGTTCTAGAAATGCTTATGAAGTGGAATTGCCTGCTGAATTAAATATTTTTCCACTATTTAATATTTTAGATTTGATAGAGTATTATGGAGGTGATGGAGATGAAGTTATAGAATCATAGTGGAGTATTCTAGCAACTAGTTTTGCTACAAAGAAGATTGGGGAGATATTGGACAGTTGTATTGGCAAAAGTACAAGGAACAGAACTTATGAGGAATACTTGGTTAAATGGAAAGGGAGGCCAATAGAGGATTCATCATGGCTAGCAAGGGAGGAGGTTAACTATCTTGGTTTTCCTCTAAACACTTGAGATGTGATAGATTCACTTCTCAAATTACCTCGGGTGTCTGATGAAGGAGCATCCTGGGTGTAAGAGCAATCTTGCATCACCCAAAAATATTTTTATTTCAGCCTTTTCTATTTTAATAATGACTAGTAGATAGGGGGGTTACTATTTTTGGAAGCTTAGCATTTTTAGTAAGTTTTACATACAAGCTCATAATGTTCTCATTTTTTACATGAAGGTTCATTTTAGAATTATAAGCCTATTGTAAAAATCTCATTGCTCTAGCTTAAGTATCAGAGAAGTTATTGCAGATTTTTGGTGGAATATTTTGGACAAAAATATTTCAACTCAGTTTGGAAGGCCTTAGAGGCCCTAGATAAGGTTTGAAAACTCAACAGAAGGGCACTTGCTTCCTTGAATGCCTATGGATCAAGAGTTTGCATTTTTGAAAAGTGGTTATAATAGCCAATCGGAGCAATAGTTCAAGAGTTATGGCCCTCCAAAGTTGGGCTACTCTAAATTTCTAAAGTAATTGTCAAATATGTATTTGGCTAACTCTATATATGTATTGTTAGGGTCTATTGAACCTAGGTATTAAGTTTTAATATCTAGAACCTTCCCAGGTGGCATAAAATTTCCTATTTAAGAAATGCCTGAACATTATCTAGGACAACTTTGGGTGGTAGTTTACACCTTAGTCTTGCAGATTATTATAATGAAGGAACCCATGTTGGTTAACATATTGTACTTGTGAATTCTGTAATTCTACATTTGTGGTAGTAATAAGAATTCCATATTTTTTTCTCACATTCACTATTATTTCTTTGTTCCTATTATGTGTTTATGGTATTAAGGCAAGCACCCTTCATCAATTTTCTATATATAGGTGTGTGTGTGTGTGTGTGTGTGTGTGTGTGTGTGTAGTCCCACATAAGAACAAATGACACATATTTTGAGCTCCCAAAAGAGGATGTAGGACACCATGATGTTTTTGGTAGCACTAACATTGTTAGTACTTTTTCTTCTAGCGGAAAGAGAAGAATGTTTGATGAATATAACTAGGGAATTGGATGCATGTCCATGGATATTTTGGCAATTCTTATTAAGAGATTTATCAGATTTTTATGAAAGGATCAATGACTTGATTAAAATCCCACACTTCTCAACTCATTCTTTTCTCTTACCCAATAACAAAATATTGGACTCTTGCATCAATGAATTGAAGGAGTAGTTAATTGGTCATGAGATGACCTCCAAATTCATTGCAACTTGTAGTCATCCACAGAATAATAGAGCAGTTAACAAGACACTCATTGTGAAGGTTGTTCCTTTGCTGGTGGTACTCATCCTCCTATTGGTTACTGTTCCTTCACTAGTAGTACTCTAGTGATCACTCAGAAAACTCCATCAAATGTTGGGGGAAGGGATATCCATCAGAGATTGATTATATAGATTCATTGACTCCAATCTATTTGCAAAGAAAGTTCAAGAGCATACTGGATGTTTTCCTATTGAAGAGGAAAGCTTGATTGAGGAGAAGAATATGGATTATCATATTGCAATAAATATAACTTGAAAAGGATTTAGCTCATTGAGTAAGGAAAACATTCTTAGTACCAAGAATATTTTGATAGATTCAACAAAACATAGTTCATCCATAGCTACTCCTCCAAGTTGAAGTTTCTTTAAAAGGATCATCACAAGCTCCATTTGTTAAAAAAGAAAGATTTGGCGAGCCCCAAATTCAATTCTACAATCTTGGAGGAAAGACTTCTATAAAGGAAAATCTAAGTGAGTTGCAAAATAGATATGGTTCATCAGTTAGAAAGAAGGATTCAAAAATACCCAATGTAAGAACTGGTAGTAGCTTTGCAAGCTAGATTTCACTAATGATAAGTCAGAAACCAAGCAACATATTATGCAATTTTTTCACTTAATAGATTGCTATTTTTTGAATTGTGAGAGTCTCAAGACTGGTGCAGCAATCTTTGGGTATGGAGATCTTTGACAATTCATCATTTCATGATATATCTATTTTCTTAAGCTTGAATAATGAATAATTGGAACAGCCAACACCAAGATCCAATTCATTGATCAATTACAATATAATATCTTTATGGTTTCAAATTAATTAGTTGATCGATTGATTTGGGTAAAGATTTCAGTCCTATACAACTTATCTATAATATCTCTCGGAGTCTAAGATGTCCCAAAGTGTCCAGTAAAGATTGTATTTTCCAAAAACCATGAATTTCTAGTGTGGTCAAGGAAGATAGATCTCCAAGAGAGGATGGAAAGTTTTAATATATTTTTAAAAATAATGAAGCCTATTAATATATAATCCTATTGATAGCTTAGTGCCTTCTTGAGTTTTTCTAATTCTTTTCCATTTTCTTCTCTACTCTCATGGTGTGTGAGGGTTTTCAATGTGAGTGCTTCAAAGGATTTCCTTCCATTTCTTTTATTATTGAAATATTATTGGTATATAAATAGGCACACACATCTTCTATTAAAAACTTAGATCTGCAACTAAACAATTTCAACTTCCTCAATGCTATTTTTGAAATTATGAATATGTACAGCCTTCACAATTGGACAATTATATGTGTGAGCATTTTGGAAGAAGAAAGAGGTCATAACTATTATTTGAGTATAAAAAAATTATCCTTCCAAGGGAGATTCATGAAATCCTTACAATTATTTCACAAGATAATCAGGAATGACATTGTTATACACTCTAACATATACACTAGTCTTTTTTGAGTGTTGCATAAATTTGAAATCCTTGGATCATGGAAAGATAATACATGAACATATGAACTCCATTGGTTTTAGGCCCAACCTCTTCAAATGAATCACCTTGTTAATATGTATATTAAATTTAAAAGTATAAGAAAATGTTCATAAAGTTTTTAATGGAAATCCCATTGAAATATAGTTTTGTGGAGTGTGATCATGACTTTCTATGTCCAATAAAAGCTAAAGAGATGAAGCTTTTGAGTGTTTTTGTGCAATGGAAAAAAAGAGTGTAGAGCTTTCCTACTTGTTACTTAGGACTATCACAAGAGCATGCAATAATCTATAGGTTAATGAATTAGGTATGGGATAGTAACTCCATATATGCATTATTTTAGTGAGTTTATACTAGAATTATGTTCTGAACAATGTGTTCATTTGTATGAATCCTTATTATAGTAGCATAGTAAATGGACACCAAGTGTTTGAAAAAATGGTGTAATTTAATTTCATGGAATGCCATTATTTTGATAACACATGACATGAGTGTAATGGTGATGCTCTTGAACTTTTTGGTGAAATGCAACAATTGGGTATGAAGCCAAACAAATACACCTTTGCAAGTATTATTACAACATGTGGCATTAAATCAATAAAGGAATAGGTAAACCAAGTCCACATTACATATATGCTAAATTTAAATGTGATGATTACAGGATGTTCTATGCATGGCCATAGAAAGGCTGCATTGATGAATTTTCACAAAATGTGCAAAACTCTTGTTAGACAAAATTCTATTACATATGCAAACATTTTGCCACCATGTGCATAGTTGATAGCTCTACAATAGGGCAGGGAGATACATAAATCTATGATAAATTATAAAGTAATACCTTATAGTACTATTATTCACTATTATTCCAACCCAACTAACAAATCTTACCACATTTTATCACTACTACAAAAACTCATATTTGACACGTGATGATTGTTTGATAGTATAAACATGGCATCTATTATTATTAGGAAATATTGTGCTCAAAAAAAAAATTATTTCTACAAAAGACAATATTCTAAATTTAGGATGATCATTAATTAATCCCAAAAAATGATGTCATTACAACCACCAAAAGAATCTAAAAAGCTAGAAGGAAAGTATTAAAAAACATAAAACTAATCTAAATGATATTTTTGATAAAAGCACACTGGAACAAGTTAAAAATAGTTTCTAGGATAGAGATTTTGAAAAGATTAAAACCAATTTCTAGAACAAAGAATTTGAATAGAATATGTATACCTTTTTGTGTAAGCTGAAATATTTGTATCCAAATGGAAGGCACAATCTTCTCAAATGTCTCTTGACCACTACTCTATCTCTTCTTGGACATGAACAAACCTTCCTATAAAAACCTCCAACCACCATAATCAATGAAGTGAACCCCAATTAGGAAGTAGAAATTATAAAAAATGTAAACATTTTTTAAAAGATAATAATGATTTTAAATAAAATGGGTATGCATCATTCAATCCCCAATCTTCTAGGCACATCTATCCTAACATATCCATTGTGAAGTGGAGCCTACACTTCCATAAAAGAGTCTCCAATTGCTGTTGTAGAGCATCTGCAATATTTTTATGGCATGACCTATTTCATAATTTATTTAATATCCTCTATTGCAACATTTCCTACCAATTAAAGATGTTGCATTTTCTATAAATTGAGACTTCTTCAATCATCTTTTCTAGCTTTCCCTCCAAGATTAGCACAACCTAGTAATAGAGAAAGTAAACAAGAGACTAAATGTCAACATGTGAAAGGCACTATGAAAATAAATACACTAACATAGAGAAATAAGTCACAATATAGAAGGAGCCACGCAAGTAAAAAAGAGATAAATCACACACACACACATATAAAGTTACATAAAAGACAAAAAAAAAAAATCTTATGTGATTTCCTAGTTTAGGATGCAATTTTTATTAGATGAATACCACATGAATCTTATGGAGTTTTATACCATGCCAAGTAATCAATATTTAAATATCATTGATAGAAAAAAAAAAATGTATCTTGTCCATGCAAAAAATTGTGAAATAAAATTCTCTTAGTTTGGGGAGATCGAATATATTATGTTGTTAAGTGAAATAGAGAAATGGGCATGTCATAAAAAGAAGAGGCATGACTAGTGTACTTGATAAAAATCAAACTTAGGGACAAGAGTTCAATGAACCTTTTTTTTTTATAAAAATGATACAAGTATTTCTTGCTGCAGTACATAATAATAAAAACATGCATAATAGGTATCCATAAATGTTGCCAACATGGTTTAGAAATGGCTTGTTTATTATAATAAAACAAATATTTGTCATATTTGTTAGACAAAGAGAAAGCTAAGGATGATTGCAAGACTAAAGTTGTACATAGCATTGATGACTACATTGATAATAAATCATCTTCAAGATGTTCTTGAAAAATCTATGGAAAGTGAAACTAAATATCTAAGTTCTCCATCCTAGTTCAATCTACAACCAATTCAGATGCATAAAATGACTTAAAATTATCATTCTTCAGCTGATGTCTACATAGCCAATTTTGGAGCAAATAGGCTAGTTGCCAAAGTTGGTGAGATCTCTATCCTATAAAAGAAGAACAAATTTTAGATGCATTTTGTGGAAGCCAATGCAATTTTTAGCATCTAGATTGTAATAATTATAAAAGACATTTGGTTCATGGTCTCCAAGTTCAAAAATTGTGATACAATTTTTGAATGCTCATATAATTTAGAATTAACTCTTCTATACTTGAACTTACTAATATTCAAATAAGAAAAATAAAAAAGCAATAATTATATTAGATATTGAAGTTTCTTTACACAGATGGTTTACTACAATATGAATGTTGGAGTTGGCTAAAAAAAAATTGACATTCCATAGGTCATCCTCCTTAATGTTAAATTGAATAGTCTACATTAACTATCTCTTTGTTAGAGTAGCAACAACTTGGACTCAATTTTCAAATTGTCTGATCTTTGTGCACTTCAAAACTAGCATTGCACATTCAAGAAAATAAGTAGTGGTCCTTTTTAATAATAGAACAATATTAACATAGCTCTCAAATAATTTTCTAATTCTAACTAATAACTTCATTACTAAATTATATCACTTAAGAATCATAAGTATAATAGTTATTTAATGAAAGAAAATAAAAATTCTAACTATTGCTTAATTAAATGAAACTAACAAAGAATCACGCTGTCTCAAGTGGTCATTGCTTAAGGAGATGTAACCTCAAACTCATAAATAACATTAACACCTTAGATTTATGGGATTTCATCCTTCTATATTTATGTTGGGGTGTTTGGAAGGAAAGACATGATAGGCTTTTCAGGGGTAACGAGACTACTTCCAACAAGATATTTCATAAGATTGAGCATATGGTGATTAAAAATATTAGGATAACCAGGAAAGATCAAGAGCCTCAAGATGACTAGGAAGCCAAAGTGATTTAGAATTGGGACTTGGAAGGGATCACACACTCTCAAAGTGATAGTAACCTTAGAAATATGGCTAGGCGGGATTTTCCACCATAGGGATGGTATAAGATTAATTTTGATGGGGCCTTGAAGGGAAACCCAAGGATAGAAAGTTGTGGTGTTATTATTAGAAATAAAATTGGGGTTATTTTGGATGTTATGGCTATTCCTATTGGGGATCAAACCAATCATTTTGCGGAAGCCAATGTGGCTCTCTATCGTCTCTTATTTTCCAAGAGCATGAATTTGGAGAAAATTTAGCTAGAAGGGGATTCCCTTAATATTATTAATTATCTTAATAAAGTTAACAACTCCTCTTGGACCATCCATAATATAATTTGCAAGGCTAGTAATTCGATTAATTCCTTTATGAATTGTTTTTCACTTGTAAGTATAGAGAAACCAAAAAAGTTCCCAATTGGGTTGCAAATGTGGCATGCAAAAGCCATAAAAAGATGATATGGAATTATGGTGACAACATCCCTAGTGATGGGCTATCATTGATAGAGTATGAAAAAGTTAGAAGTATGTAAAAGAGTTTTAATAATGATGGAAATGACATTTAGGAACAATTATAATCCATGCAAGAATGGGGAGTTGTGGATTATGATTATATTTGATGAGACAACTCATTCATTACCACATGAATTCTGGGTATTTTTGCATAAGAAAAAACTTTGTTGCTATTTCTATATAGAGATCTCCATTTTGTCTAAACTTGTTAGGATTGTGAGGAATTGTTGTAGTTTGAGGAATATGGGTGGTAACGGAAACAGGGTTGAGCCCACGAGTTGCAAGGAATGGAAGTAGAAAACTAAAATTTAGGATATTTTAGAATAGGATCAATTTATGGGTTTCATGTAGAAGTTAAAGGGAAATAATCCAACCATAACCCACTAGTTTATCAAGACATGGAAGAATGGAAGCATCTTGGTGGGAAACTAGAGAATGGAAGTCACGGAGAACATTATAGTTGAATCCACCTATCTCAATCTGGATGGGATCAATTTCTATAGGGATAGGAAGTTGTTTAATCATGTTGTCGATGAATTTGCAAAAATGACCAAGGAGAGAAATAGGTTGGTCAAAATTTCCAACTCCTATTTTAGTACTCATTCCATTTAAAGACCATGGAGGTTTTTTATGTTGGTTATGATTGAATACCCAACTCTTGATGGTCATTGTACAAAGATTTTTGGGTACCACTTTTGTAAGGCCCCTTCCACAATACCCTATTTGAAACCCTAAGTAACACAAATATGGTTAGAACAAGGAATCATAAGGAGGTGAGATTTCATTTCATTGTCTCTCATGTATACAATGTGAATTATAGACTATTACCATACACCTTATGATAGAATGATGATAAGTATGTTTCAGGACTTAGGTATGCCATGATTGGCATTCTCCTTATTAATATCAGACTCAAGATCTTATTGAGATTGATATACATTTTAGTCATTATTGTGCCAAGTATTGTATTCAAAATTTTATCAGGTTGGTGAGCTAAGACCCTATGGAATAAAGACTTGAGATGTTATAACTTAGAAACTATGTTGATGGGTTCATGGTATGTTATGATCTATCAGGATAATTGATATAAGTGGTCATTTTGGAAAGATGAATCAACATCCACCCTTGTGAGTACTAAGAATAATCATAGAAGGAAATTTTTATCAATTTAGATAAAGGCTTACTCGGCAGAGCTCAGTATGATGTAAATATAATAATCCAATTGTCATGTAATGAATGATAATTAAGATGAGGATATAATATATTGACTAACAGATATAATGGGTTTACCTAATGAATAATTTGAATCTATGCAGACATGATTATGAAAGTATCCTAATTTCCTATCATTAGTGATCTTAGAGACATTTTCCTTATAATGTAATATATCATAATGATAATGAGATAGTGTTAGTAATCAAACTATATTTAATTGAATCAAAGGATAATAGTTGTGATGTTTACATTTTGGTGGTTTTAATTTAAGGTATGTATTTGGAACTAATTTTCATGTTGGCTAATTTAGCAGTATAGATTCAACATTTCACCATTATGATAGGAAATTGATTATGGTGTCATTTAGAATGTTAGTTGGATTGTTTGATTTGATAACTAATGTTGGTATGCAGAGTTTGACATTTTAACATTTCAAATGCTTTATATGAAAATGATTAGGAAATGAAAGTTGATTATGACAATTGAGTATGTTAATATGAATTATTTAATATGAAATTTTTCATGCACATATATACATGTATTTTTATATGATTTTCTTTGACTATTGATGCTCAAGTTTAGTGAGCAAGAATTTAACCATGGGATTTAATGGGGAATCAAGGCTCAAGCCCATGTGAACATGACATAGCTAAGGAAAATCTTTGGAATATTCAAAGCCTCATTGTGATGTATATATTTTGTAAATGTGAGTTTTCATGTGTAGTAAATTTAACTTCATGAATACATTAGAGACATGTCATTGTGAATTGTGATGTATTTTAATGTGTCACTTGACACTCGTGTTGTCCATGTGGAGATGACATGTCATTTGGGGTTTTGGGAAAAGTAACCTAACCTAAACCTAACCTCAACATAGTAACCAAGTTGACCTCACATTAGAAGGTGTTAGGATAAGTCCCCATCCATTTGAATTTCGAATTCCAATTTTACATTAACTTTTGGGGATCAAAAAGTGGTCCTAGGGGGTTGTTTTGATGAAAAATAAGTGCCCACATGTTAGCACTATGGGTTGGGTTTCTAAATTTAACCTTTAATAGGCCTAGATGACCTTGGGAACCATCTAGAGAAGTCACTTTCAAACCAAATCGAAATTTGAGTTGTCCCATGAGTTTACCCCTACTTTTTCCACTTAGTCAAAGTAGCAATATTTATAGGGACAAGGGTGTAAGAGAGAGGGGCTTGATTTTTTTTCCAAAAGGATAGTGGGAGAATCTTTTTAGGGGACTTGGACAAGCTAGTAGAGTGTTCACCCACTCTCTAAGTTTACAGAAAATTAGGGTTTTGAAGGGGGAAGGCAAGGGAGCTCTTCAACAACTAGCATTTCCTTTTTGCTTGGATTGGAGGTTGATGTTCATGCCATTACTATAACTGAAGTTGCATAATATTGTTGAATCTATGTTCATGTAGAAATGAAACTATGTAGTGTGTGTTGTGTTGTAAATTTTGTGAGGTGTTTATTGTTGCATTGTTCTTCTGGATTTTTCCTTGTTTTCTTTGTTTTGACATAAGTGATGTTTCATAGGTGTGAGGACTTCAGTTAACCTTTGAGAAGGGAAGACAAGTCGAGGGTGAAGGGGTTAGCTGGGCTTGAAAATTTATTTGAGAACCTTGGAGTATGGGCTCCATTATATGCCATAATCACTCATATTCTTGTTGGGGGTGATAAGGGAAGTATGGTGTAGAAAGGAATTTTATGGAGTATGGGCTCCAAGGAAGCTACAACTAATGGTACTATGTTTGGAGGATCAATGTGAAAGCTCCAAAAGTACATGAAATTTGTTTATTTCTGATAGCCTTGAAACACCATTAAAATTATTTATTGTAGATATTGTTGATATGGCAGGTCTCCATTTGAAAAACACACCTTCACCCTATGTTCATGGTTCTATTTGTGAATATTTATGAAGTATACCTTTGGATGGGATTATTCAAGTGTCACAATGTAATGTATATGCATTTGCAGGATTGTATGTGAAACCTAATTTGAGCCTTGTCCCCCTAGCTCAAGGGTGGTCTCTTTGGAGGCCTGTGGTTGGGAGGAGAGTACCCATGGTTCTTGTTGTTTTTTTATGATGTATTGCAGATTTTTGTGCTCAAGGGAGCAATTGAAAAAGCTTGGAAGGATCATCTTGTAGATGAGCTTGAAAGAGGAAACTTGTCTTTGTGCATTGTACATGTTATGGAGAATCTCTCTCCACCTTACTCATATTGTTGCAATGAATGATTGTATAGTAGAAATGAAGGGGTGGGTCTGATCATAATGCATTTCAAAGAATGAAGTCTTCCTCTAGGTTATTGAATATTGGATTGTATAGATGAATCCTTCAATGTTGTCATTGGTGTATTATACTGAGTTCTACACTTTATGTTGTGAAGGATAGATCCATGAAAGAAATGAAGAAATTTAGATACTAGAATATGAATTCATATTGTAAAATTCAATGACATGCATTTAGTTGCAATGAAATGGAAAGGTTGACAATCATAATAATCATAGAAGGAATGTAAAAGAAACTCATTATATAAGATATATCATTTTTTGATACTCATGTAATGTACACGTATTGTCTGTATCATGCTCATTTTGAATCATAAATCAATACATTTCAAAATGACTCTTCATATAAGTAAATTTCATGATGCATTAATTCAATAAGAATTATAATTTAAAGTACCATTATAGATAGGAAGGATTAATCTATTTGCTTCATAGTTGATCTTATTTCAAATTATTTTTCAATTGTTAAGTTGATTGTTCAAGTGATCTTAATAGATTCATTAATCTAGATAGTCATATTGGAATGTTTAATGACATCATGTTACTACCCTAATGATATTTGCAATATCATTGTTGAATAGAGAAGATAAAGCAAATAGATACTAGAGCAGAAACAACTAAAGAGGAACACAATGTCAAGCTAAATGATAGGTTGGGAGAGAGTATTACAATCTTTCAAAAATGTACGGGGTGGTACAAATAATTCATTCTCAGAATCACAGACCAATAAACTATTCATAGAGAATATCCCATAGAATCTTTGCCTTCTAAACTTAAAATATCATATATAAAGTAACAAAAAAACTTTTATATATATATATATATATATATATATGGATTTTAAACTCTAAAAATTTCCCCAAAAAGAATCAACTGTCCTAATATAACCAAAAAACATCCAAATATAAAATAAAATATGATAACACAAAGTAATATGACAAGATGGGAGGTGACCCCTTTTGGTCGATGGTCCCCCCTTTTCCTTATTTCTCACACCACTTCCCCTTTTGACTATGGGTCTAAGAGGTCTCCCTTATTCATTTGTTGGATGTTGATTGAGTTGGTGGGACTACCCATGGCTTTCCACAGTCCTTATGGTAGATGTGCGCTCTGCAAAGGATGGCTTGGGAAAATGTGTTGAAGCTTGGGAAGCACCTATATTCATGAGGGAGGAGAGAGTTAGGTGGGCAAGTGGCCAATGGGGGATCCTTGGTAGTTATGCTTGGTATAGCACCATTTTAAGAGTTTTAGGAGGGCTTAAGAAAAATCTTGTGGAGATAGTGATGAAACACATGTCCTCCACTTCTTTTTTCTTCTTCTCCCAAGATGCCTCTAAGGGGGCCTCCCAAGGACATGGATCAACTCTTCCATTTCACTTCACACATGTGCCACCATCAATAGTCCCTTGGTTTTCGATGGAGATTAGAGAGAATGTGAATTTGATGAATAGTAGTTATTTTAAAACAATGGTTAGAAAGTGACAAAACTTTAGTATGAAGAATTTGGTAAGTTGGTATGGTAAGTTTAGGGATTAGTGTGTTATGAAAGGTATTAGAATATTTGTGGTAGAGTTAGTTAATACTATGAGTGTTAGAAGATAGGTTAATGAATTTTAGATAGTATTAAGACATAGTAGATAGTTGAATATAGATTAAATATAATCAATTTAAAAGAAAATGTATATATTTAATTAGTAGATTTTTGGAATTATGTGGTTATAAAGTAGGGATATAGATGGGATATGAAATATATAATGTGGTACCAAATAGGAAAGAGATGTAAGAAGGTAGGAAGTGAAGATCATTGGATCTATTACCACTTAAATAAATCTGAGTAGCAATTAGTTATGGAATATGGTTATAAATGATATAGGTAAAATTAGGATCAATAGAGTAACATCGTAAACTAGCCCATGCACAACAAGGACCTCTAAGAGACCCTTTTCCCTAGAAGCTATTATTACCTAGCCCATGTGTCAAAACATGAACCCTTAATAAAAGTTTCTATAGGAATGATGTAATAATGTAAGAGATATATACACCATGAATTTAGTCATTGAAAATAGTATGAGGATATTTATGAGATATGTAATTTGGGGTGAAAATTAAATGACGTAGTGTTGGAGAAAGTATAAATGAACTTCTTATGATTAGAATTAGTAATTATAAAGGTAATTTATAAGATGGGAAACTAGAGTTAAGTAATTTAAAATCATTATGAATGACATCTAACACATAGGAACTACTATACAAAAGTTTTTTAAAAGATGAGAATTATTTTAATAGTATGTATACCCACAAATATTTAATGAGTACCAATTAATTATTGATACAAAATATTAAGTCATGATAACATGTTTTACAATGGCTTAAGTATGACATCAACATGTAATAATCCCATGATGAGTTGGGGGTAATTTTTGGTTAGGAGTGGTATAATATGTTACATAAATATGTAAGTTCAACCCAAATGTTACCTTTCAAAAAAATAAAAAAAAATTGTAGTTGTGTTTTTGCCCTATAAAAAATTTGAGACATACAGTTAGAATTAGTTTCCCTTCCCACCTGAGGCAATCATTGGATAATACCATTTTAGCTATCTGGAATGACCTTGTGGGGGATCATTCTTGCCATGAGGGTTTGGCAGTGTTGATAATGAATCTTCTTAAAGAAAAAAAAAGTGGATAGACCCTATATCAGTAAAAAACCTTGGAGTGTGATACAGATGGGGAGTAATCAGGATGAGGCTTATGAAGAGGAAATAAAGGAGAAAGAAGATGAGATGGTTGACAAGAAGAGGAAAAACCTTTCACCTAGGAGTTCATTTTCTAAGAAAAGGAAGATTAAGGAGGTGTATTATGAGATGGAGATGAAATCTGAGGAGGATCTTGAGGAGGTTATAGGGAAGAAAAGCAAAGGAAAAATTGGTATTGTTACCAGAACCAAGGTGAAGAAGACTGACATATTTTTGACCATTTCCTTAGATGATGAGCCTCTGATAAAATAGATGGAGGTAAGAGGTAAGAAATTTCTATCTCAAGGGAAGATTGATGACATAGGCATTAAGGAGGCAGATACTAAAAGAAACACTATGGATATGGATGAGGAAAACCTAAATCAGAGCAATGACTACGATGAATAGGGGTATATGAAGGGAATACTTGGAAACTTGGGTGTGATGAAAAGGGATATCAATAGTATGAAATAACATATGCAAGATATCAGGAGGGATTTTGATCAGCTAAGAAGGGCTACCAGAGGTGAGAGGACTCTTGGTCAACATCTAGATTGACTCTTTGATGTTATTGGCAATGTGGAGGAAGTCAAGAATTTAATGAAGAGAGTGCCACCTCTAGAAGTGAAGGACAAAGCTATGGAATAAATGGTAAAGGATATACAAAAAAAGATGGATGTCATGGGAAATAGAGTTGACAACATGGAGAATGTTGTTAAAAAACTTGTAGACCAGAGTTACTCCATCTTGAAGACTATAGAAAACAACATTAAAACTCTATTGGAAAAACTAGAACAAGGAATAATTCAAGGGTTTAAGGAAATGAAAGAGGAACAAGGCCCTACTAAATGCACTAGGGCTAATTCAAAGAAGACAAAGGCTATGGAAGACAAAGAAATTGATGAGCTAAAGGCTTCTTCTATGAACATGAATATCCTTCTAGATCAGGCTGCTAATTTACTGAAGACTTTATAGTTGTCCTGGCATTGGTTTTTTTTTTTTTTTTTGTGCTCTTTCTTGTATTAAGGCTTCTTGTCTTAGTTTGTTCTATTTTTTGGTGTTGATGAATAGCTCCTTGTGTGCTTTCTTAGCTTATTCTATCTGATACTATGTAAGAAGTTTTAGGTCCTTCAAAATATGTTTTTAATTAATCAAAACATTAACACATCATCAAGTCATTCACTAAAATAGTACATAGTAGATAGTGGTAGAACATCTTAGCTAATCAAAAAACTAAGCAAAATTTAAGCATATCACATGTGCATTGGTTGATATTTAAAACATTCTTACCTCTTGCATTTAATGATACTTTTATGCTTTAGGGAATGTAACTTCTAGCAATGTGCCAAAAGGTCTCACATCTTATATTTTTAATTGATAAAATATCTTTAGCTCGTACATTTAGATCTCAAAATCTTTGGATGATTCTTCATCATCATTGTTGGGAAAAAAGTATAATCAAAGAATTGAAAGTGATATCTAGTCTTGATGGATTCACTCAGTTTGTTCCTTGTGTCGATTTGGTTATTCGTAAACTTTATAAGGTTTTTACCCTATCTTCCAAACGGATAAAACCGATTAGATAAGAAGAATGACATATACTGATTCAACAAATTGCCAAAATCTAATCTTGCTTATTTTTAGCATAATGTAACTCTTAAATTCTATCTATATAACTCATCATCTATATAGATTACGATAGTACCTTCATATTTTGATCCAATCCTAGTAAACTTGTTTGCATTAAATTTGGCACGAATAATTCATTTATCCCCATCAATAATCACTAGAGTAGAAAAATATGATTTTTAGTGGTAGACCAAATCTAAATATAAATCTCCATAAATATCTTGCAAAGATGGAGATTTAAAAAAAAAAAGAGTTTTCCATATGTGTTAAATTGATTATTCGAGTCCGTTATTTCTATAATTAGATATTCTTGAGGAAGGAAAAATAAGCTTCATTAAGTTATTTAGACTAGAATACGCATATACCATAAGTCATAAGCATAGTTTACCAGACACTCAAGAACTCTCTTGAAAGAAGTAACCTTATGATCTCTTAGCTAAAGTAACTCATATTTCAACATAACAAAATCTTAAATTCTATCTATAGATTTTATTAGCTATATAGATTAGCAAAGTACCAAATACTACATACCTCACTTTATATTTTGATGCAATTCCAGTAAACTTGTTTTTATTATAAGTGGAAAGCACAATCCATTTGTCACCATCAACAAGCACTAGAGTGGAAAAATCTAATGTTAGAAAACTACCACAATTAGAAAAGTTGGCATAAGTTTTAGATAAAAATAATTTGACATAAGTTCTAGAAAACTTATTCACTTAACCATTTCTTTTTTAAATCATCCTTAATTTTGTCTCCATGTCTCCATATTGCAAATACAAAAGGCCATAGAGTGTCCAAGCTATAGGGTTCAACCGATAATATCATCTCCCCCGCAAAGGAATCATCTATCAAGTTGCAGGTTCCCACCCTACTATGAATGCCACTCTGAATCAAGAATGCATGTGTAGCTATGTTCTATATGCATGCACAATAGGTGGATATGAAAATACCCACCATGTTTATATTTATTTAATAGGTGTATTAAGTTTTTAAAATTATAGACCATCATCAATGTTATAATGTTCTTGATGGTCTATAACTTAAACTATCTAATTAAAGACCTCTAACAAAAATGCAAACCTGATGCATTTTTCAAATCCACCTGATGTTATATGCATATGAATTGAGATTGTATATTGAACTATGGCCTCCTTCTAGATTTTTGAAACCAAGAGATTAACATAGTTAGTTGTCATGCAATCATAGGTTAATGTTGAGCTTCACTTGGTTTTGAGAATAGTTTAATATTCTCTACTAATAAGGGCTAACCATGTGAAGACAGAAGCTCATTTTCCCCCCATGTCCCCCCCCTCCCCCCCCAACCCCAACATCTAAATTCCTTGTTGACATCTATAATTAAATAATTCTAATAATAAAATGTAAAATTCATTATTTATCACATGATAATATTCATTAATACATAAGTTTCATTAGAACATTCACACTAACATTAAAATATAAGATTCATTACAACATTCACATGAACATTCAATAGAACATAAATAAAACATCTAGACATAAACATCAATCATTATCAAATAAGTTACTATTGTGGTTTCACAATGCACTCCCTATTTTGTCTAGAAATGGGGACCCCCTACTTTATTTTTTGGTTTTCCAGAATCCTAGTCCAAGGTTTGAGTTTTTTTTAGGGTTTTTTCTATTGTTTTGATCAAGTCTATGTCTTGACTGGAAAACCTAGTTTCCAAAAAAGTCAGTATTCTGGAGTCTTTTTACAAAGAAATTTGGTGTGCGAGCACACCTCCTCAGGCATGCTAGTGTGCCAAATCATATGGAAAAAGTATCACCACTTGGTGATGCATAATAGTGCAACTACATAGTTCCCTTTTTGTCCTACAAAATACAAAAAAAATAAAGTAGGTGCACAAGTGCACACCTTATCTTTTCTTTGAACACCTTAAAAATAACCAAAAAACTTAAAAACTTAAACGAAACATCAATTTAGGATGCATAGTTGTGCACCCTTAAATAACATTCATCCTTGTGCACAGAAGTTTGTATAGGGTGTGTATTAGTGCACTCCATAAGGTACACTATTGCATATACACATATTGAAGTTTAACATGGAAGAATGTGCACCAAATGCACCTTAGAGCTACAGCTGGTGTACCCTTTTTTGCATATAAGGGGTAGAAATTAGGGTTTTCTGGTGTTTCAAGAAATTAATTTCTTAGTCATCATTAGGGTTTTCTTAAGGTTTGATTTTTAGCTTTTCATACTAATGACTACTTTGTGCAGATAAAAAGGGATCCTTAACATGTCGGGGTCATAACTTTTGACCTAGAGCTTCGAATTCAAATCTATTTAAACCATTGGAAAGAAGAACTTAAAGTCTAATTCCAGTCCCTAAAATAGGGAGCCTTTGACTACCCAATTTTAGGGAATGACAAAAATTTCAACTTGAAATTTTGAGCAAAAGACCTCCGAAGAAGCCAGTTAAAAGGACCAAGAAAAACTTGTAAAAAAAATATGGAAAGGTTTCAAACATTTGATCATTTTGGATAATCCAGATCACTTGGTCTCTGATTAGGAAAGGATGGGGTAGTCAGAGAGAAGGAAGAATAAAAAAATTTACACTAAAGATCAAAGATATAGAGGTTGGACACATGAACCAAAACAAGTTCCTCGTCTTATGCAATGACAAGATTCAACATGAGTACCTTGGAATTTTAGATAGAAGAAGCAGGAGTTCAAATCTATGAAAGTGTTTGGCTATAAAAGAGGGTATAAATAATCAAAAGGATCAAATTAAGTACACAAAAGTGATCTAAAACCCCATTTGAGAAAAACCCAGAAACCATGTTCAAAATTGAGAACTTTGATTTTTTAGTGAATTTAGCACCTTCCACAAATTTCTTCCAAGGTGCACTGCTACGCAAGTGCATCAAGTGCATTGTTGTTCCAAGTGTGCTACTACTCTAGGTGCATAGGTACACTTTTACTAGTGTTCTAGAAGACTTTGAGAATTTAGAGGTGCACCGATAGTTAACTGCCAGTTCTAAAATTAGAGCTTCCATGTATCGAAAACACATTTTCACAGCAATTTAATTCCTACAAATGCCTAGTGAAGATGGAGCTTCTATTTTTGGCACTTCCAGATACTTCTACAATGACTCATGGCTTTCTTCTTCTTATTCTTTCATGTTTTCTTTGTTTTATGACATGTAAAGGCTCATGCATCCAATTAATGATATAAATATGGATGGAGTCCTACTAAGCACTAGTAAGATAGTTTGTACATAAATAGATTTTTTTTATTAGTTTAGAAGCATATGATTGCATAAAGATATCTCTCACTCTCAACACAAATTGAGGAAAAGATTTCTTATAAATTTAGGAATGTAATTTGTATTCAAGGCCACCACCATTATTTTGCAATAATATATGCTTTTGGTGCTCGCATTTGGAGTGTAGTGATTCTTGCATGAATGTGTTATATTTTTTGGATGTATGTTCATGAAATTTAATTGAGCCAAAAGTTTATTGTGTTATTTTTGGTTGTCTAATCTTTTAATCTAGTGTTTGTTGTGGGTCTACGAATTTTGCTGATGTACTTAGTTTGAAAAGCGATCACCATATTGTTCCTACATAGCTTCTCTAATCACATGAGCGCACTTTTCATAGCCTTGCAATTTGATGAAAACTAAAATATCTTATGGTTATTGAATTCCCATCGATGATTGCATCAATGGAATTAAGGAAGCAGTGCTCCTATTTTCATTGGCTACCCACCAATCTTTTCAAAGGCTTAACTCACAAAAGTGTTATTTCCATGGCTTATGTCTATTAGGATTTTACTTTTCATGTTATTTTCTTAAATTTCCCATTGCCTTATCTTCATTATTTTCTTTACTAACCCCTTGGTTAAATTAGGAATTCATATAGTTGCATTGTTAAACTGCATTCATTTAAAAAAAAAATACCAATCAATATCTCTTTTGTGGTTAATTTTGAAACAACAAGCAGATTGGTAATCTTATCCAAAATTGGTTTGAACCAGTAAAGGTCTCCTCATGAACATTCACATTTATCTTTAACTAAGTGGATTCCAGTAGGTTGCAAGATCACCTGAAACCTTGGAGTTGATCCTAAGATTAGCTTTTCAAGAGAGAAGTTCAAAAGGATTCCTGCCATTAAGCATCATGCAAAATGATAGCTCAACAATTACATAATAGGTTACATAAGTTCACATGAATCATTTCTTCTTCTTTTTCCTTTTTTTGTCCTTTCCTATATTGTGTAGAGGCACATCCATGTCGTCATCGATATTTCTTCTCATCCATGGATGTGATCTCACTATCATTTGCAAAGGTGGATCCTCTACAATAACAAATTAAAGGGTTAAATTTAAAAAATTCAACAGTTTAAAGAGTTAAAAGAACATTGTAGCACTCTTTACCTTGTCCAACCACATCATCTTGCCCACCAGCTTGAACCTCAATACACTCATCAAGAACAACCTCTACATCCCCTACAACTGCATTACAAGATGTTTTCTTAATCCGAACACATATTAAAATTAAATTTGTATTACTACACCAAATTCAATTTAAAATTTCTACTTGTATTAATAAATCACAAATAAAAAATTGAATAAAAAGTATATACCTTCAGTACTATGATGCACATTCGAATCGATGCCACCATGTTGCTCGACTGGTGTATCAAGATTGGCAAATTGTAATCCAATATAAATAATTAGTGCATTTCTCAATTTTATACACACACACACACACACACACACACACACACACACACACACACACACACACACACACAAGACAAATACTAAGAAATGGTAATCAATCTTTTCAATACAAATATAATGTCTTATATTTTTGGAGCTTAATATTATATATAGTAATTGCTAAAGTATTCAATTTGAAATAAAAATCAATTGACTTATTTACCTCATCAATAGATCCAATAGAAGAACCTTGCACACTAATTTCTTAGAGTCATTTAGCCATGACTGTATAGCCTTGTCTGTAGGATAATTTCTTGTCCTCTTCAGAAGTTATTTTTTAAAACTCCATGGCCTACAAATTTTCTTGGTATCATGAAATTTTTTTGTTTTCAATTTCATCAAGACCATTTTTTTTACAATTTATATATATTTGTATATAATTTTTCATTTACTTATACTTACAATTTGTACAAGTTTTGAATATCCACCTAAGTCGAGCTTATGTTGTTCATGCTTTTTTTTTCTTGCTTCAGTTGCCTTTGATGTGTCAAGCAACCTATGTGAAGTTTGAAATATGTTAGATCACATAAGTATTAAGAGATATTAGAACATAATTTCATTCTTAATAGTATGACATACCTTCTTTCCTTAGGTGGTACTATTTTTGTACCATGTATTAGTTTTTTCTTAGTGGCATGTTTTTTAAGATTCGCCCACGCAATAATAGGAATATAGGGGGGGCACTCATAACAAGGGTTGTTTTTCATTTGGGTCTTGTAGTTGTACCTAATATACTTCAAAGCTTGGCCCACTTTCTCAATGAGCCTACATCTTTGAAAGACATTAGATCCAAAAAGTGTTGTCATGGCATCAATGAGTTTATCCTTTAACTCTTTAGTCTGCAAATTCCACCGTTTAAGAAATGAAAAAAACTATTAGATTCATAAATAAATTGAAGCTACCTTTTAATTTATGAGAGGTTATTAAATTTTATTATAACTATAAGATTTTATAGTAAAAGAAATGATCAATGTTTAAAGTACCTGGAAGTTGGGCTACTCTCAGGGGAAGACCATCTCCATTGCTCACAAGCAATTAATCACAATTCTTTAGTGTTCTCATACATCTAACATGAGTACACCTAGGAATGTCCTCATCACCTCCTACATAAAATGAATCTAATTTTACAAAATGAACCCTAAGAAATAATAGTTCAACTGAAATAAATACATAAAAAATGAGAGAGAAGAAAAGGAATCTACTTACCGATAGGTGCTGCCATTTCATTTTTGGCCATGCTACGTGTTGCCAAATTTGCAGTGGCCATTACCTCTTCAAATTTGTTCCTTATATAAGGTGGCCTAGTGAACATAGGATCAATGGTAGGAGCTCAAAAAAATTATTTTTAGAGCACAATAAAATAAGATTTTATAGCTATTGAAAAAAATATTATTCATGCAAAACACAAGTGTAGGATAGAATATGTGATGTACTTGAACCACCTAAAGTATCATCCTCTATGGCATCACCCTTGAACCTCTTTACCATCCTCTGTAAAAATAACACATGCATTTTATTTAATGACACAAATAAAAGAGTATACTATACAAACCGTTATTAAAATGTTGTTATAATTAAAAACTACATTAATACTTATTATATATGTCTCAACTAGATGCATCAATTCACCCTCCCTCTACTATATTTCAAGAATCTAAGGTTGAATTGATGCCAATTGATTTAATCTTCCTACTAAATCATGAAGAACATTTAGCACTACAATCATGGGATCAGCAGTTGAGGCAAAATCAGTCATGAATTCATTATGCTAATCATGTGGCTCTTCATGGAGTACTTTTTCCTTTCCCTTTTCATGATAATCACTTGTTTGTGAGAACAATACTATTAGCTCTATATTTAAAATCAATCCAAATAGTAGTGAAGAATAAAACATTAAAAAAATTATGCACTAAAATATTTCTTGTATCTAATTTGTACAGCAACAATAAGTTTTACCTATCAGGAAGGAAAAGTCCTGTGAGAACCATCACCATCATGCATATTCTATGGGTGTTGATCCATACTATAGCCCTATATTTCAAAAAAAATCATTGATACATGTTAAAATACATGTGTTATTATTCTAAGTTAGCAAAATAAAAATAAAAATTCAATAGTGTGTTGGATTCATTGATTGGAGTTGATTTTAAATGTGCATAGTACATATTGCCTCACCCATGATAGTGGCTTTGTTTATACCTATGCAATTCAAATTGTAATCAATAAGAAGCTCTTTTCCTCCATGTATTGATTTTATCATACATAAAAATACCCTATTTCCCACACATGCCTCAAATATGAAATTGGGTCACTTCTTAGTTGACGCAGGTCATGTACTACTTATAAAACCTACAATATTCCCTGATGCTTTTGGCCTTCTATCAATGTATATAGCTATTGTTTTAATTTTTTCACTAAGTTTTATATATATATAATTTTCCACAAGTTCATACCTAGACATACTTTTTCTTTATCTAACAATCTTTATCTAACTACTATAATCATAGAAAGGTCTGACATACTCCATCAATTCGAAAAACTTGTTGTAAGAGACATTTACGTCATCCATGGGAAATAAGCCCAAACCATGTAATGAGGATGGTTCTATGTGATATATTATCTCTCCAACAAAAAAAATCAATGTTTATTGTAGGACATTCCTCAAGGACCCATTGTTTCTATAGATGTTTGTACCTAAAGGGAACATCAGATTTGCCTCCACTCTCATCATCATAAGAACATGACCTCCCTTGAGAAAGGAAAAATTTCATGTGCTTGTTGAATTTCTTTATGATATTTTGACCTGGAGTAAATCTCCTTGATTTAGACATACTGAATAACTCACTTTATTCTTCAATTCCTACATTTTCCTCACTCGAGGAAGACAAATCTAACAAATACCTATTCACTAGTAGTTGCAGTCCATGAAATAAGAGAGATAGGTGGCAATGAGAGAGCTATTTTACAAATGCTAAAAGACATTAATCTCTATGGGGTGTATTGAATTATACATGATGATCCATGATACTATGTGGGATGCTACTGAAAGGGCTTTCAGTTTCTACATGTGTAATTCAATTTCCTTATGTTAGCTAAAAAATTCATGATACATATACAGATGAATTATAAATAGTAAAAGGTACATGACAAGTTAATCAAATTAATCATTGATCTATTAAGAATTCAATATTAAATTTGATCACATAACTGTACATTTCATTCTTGTCATTAATAATAAAGCCCCCCTTAAATATTAGCTAATCAACTCCACACACACCCTGTCATTGATATTATTTTTCATCCATCTCATCATCAAGATCATGATTGTTGTCAACATCATCACCACCACTATTATGGTCATTTTCATCATCGTCGTCTTCGTCATCATCATCATCATCATCATTATCATCATCATCATCATCCCCATCATCATCATCATAATCATGATCAATAGAAGCATCATCATTGTAATCAGTAGCAACAACATTTGCATCAAGAGCATCATTGACTAACTCTTGATCATGATCCACTTCTTCCTCTTCCTCAGTATCTTCTTCTCTCATAGCATTATACTTTATCATCCTTCCTCTTGGATCATGTCTAACAAAAAATGACCAAATTGGTTTATGTGGAACCTTTGAGTAAAACACCTACTCACCTTGGCTTGGAAGAACATAGGGCTCATCCCCAACTAGCTCGAACAACCTTGTATTAATCATTGGAAATCCATTCTCATGCTCAATAATAGTTCTATTAGGATCATATTGATTAAGTCATAGTCTATACCATTTGATGATGAAGAGAATTAATTTGAAGGTATTAAATTCAAAGTCAAATATACCAACCAAAATATCATAGTATTGATTTTGATATTCTTGAGAATGTAACTCATTTCTAGATGAAATATTGGTCACCTAGAAGACTGCACTTATCCCAGAATCACAAGTTCTCTTTGTGTCATTAAAATCTTTGATGTGAAATTTATAATCATTACATAACATAGCCTTGTGGTATTTCACCTACAATAATTTCAAACATGTATAAATTATTGCATCATGAGTTCAAAAACATATGGTTGATTAACAAATTTATAAGTACTTGGAGATCTCTTAAACCATTTGCTAAATCTATTTCCTTTTGTGTAACATTGGGATCTCCATTACAATGAGTTTTTATAACCAATGAAGACGCAGTTTCTAATTGTAATCTATCACAAAAATGTTGACATTGTTCAATCCATAGCATGATCAAATCTTGATTGTTTGCAATAAACAAATGTATTGCATCTCACTCTTGAGCAATTGTAAAAAAGTAAATAGATGACTTACAATAGATTTATTTTGAAGATTAATAATTAATTAAACACAATAACATCTCATAATTTATTACCTTTCACTTTCCTAAATCTATCATTCCCCACCAAGTACTCCCCTTTGAAATTTTAAATGGAGTCGAGATCCCAAATGCAATCTATATGGGTCTTTGTTGAAAGATTAGGAAGATATTGAGTCATGTAAACCATCATCTATTATACCATATATCCCTCAACCATAGAACCCTTAGGAAATGCTCTTTTTCAAACCAAACCCTTCAAAAATTTCAAGTGTCTCTCAACCATCCACATTGACCTAGGCTATACAAGTCCACACAATTTAATCTCCAAAACTTGGTAAATGAGGTAGTATTTTTGTGCATTGAAAAAAGTTGAAGGTAAACACTTTTGCATTTCACACATTAGTAGATGAATTATTTTCTTCCAATATTTTATAACTTCTTTATGGATTTCTTTAGATGAAAACACCTACAAGGGATTGAAGACACAAAAACATATAAATATGAGACTTTATAATATATTACTTGTTTGATTTATTGAACAAATATCACTTCTTAGCTCATATAATTTCATAGATCATATATCACTTATTTGATATTATTGTCAAAGTTGTCTGGGAGTGATAGGGATAGAACATACTCCAACATTTGTCAACTAACCATTTCATTCTTTTCTAATGTAATACAATAAAAATTGAATGCAGTTTCACAAATATATTGTAAATACAAAAGACCATGACTTACCTTGATGAAGGTATGCCAATCATGTGTTTTAAGCCCTGGCCCAATTTACTTTTCTTTGATATGAGATTGCTTATATTCACAAAAAATACTATAAGAAATCATTTTTTTTGTATGAATTCTTTTATATCATTACTTTATTGCTCTATTAATAACCAAGGAAGGCCACTTGTATTAATCCAATCTCCATTTCTATTTGATTCAATGATAAATTTTATTGCATGATTGGAATCATGAATGTCACTACAAATTTTGGCAAGTTTTTCTTTGTTGCAACTTCCATCCAATATTTTCCACAATATCTTTGTTACATTCTTTCTAATATGCACAGTATCAAATAAATGCACAATTTTTAGCTTCTCATATTAGGGAAGCCTACTAAACTCCCTAGAATAACATTTTAGTCCCTTTGGAAGGTGGTCAGTGATGCCCTAACGACCTTCACAATCATTAATTATATAATTACCCAAAAAAAAAAGTCAAAATATATAATTTCCAAACATAAACCATTAGTTGGAGTGATAGTACCTCTAATTCTATTATATTCCAAGAACCATAGGTGAGGTGTCATTCTTTGGGGCTTTGATGTAGTCTCTTCTTTCCCATTGAAAAGATGTTTTTTTGGCTCTTTAATACTTATGATTTCTATGGAGGAAGTCCCTATACTCATCAAACATCTACTTTATTAGACTTTTGGAATGATGAGATTTCATCTTTGAACCACACATTGGACATGAAATTTTTCCCTTTGTTTGAAGACCTATAAGATAACAATACAATTGGATTAAATATGTTCATTTTTGGAATTAGTATTATGATGCAGGAGCATCGAGATGTATAAGGGCAATCCTGTGTCACCCAAAAAAAATGTACTTAGACTTAGTTTTTGTTTCATGTGTTTTCATTTTTGGATACCCATTTGGGTCAAATAAAGGTTCCAACTCTCACAGTTCCACTATCAGTGTTCTAGGATAGAGTATTTGAACACCTTGGGATACGTGTAAATGCCAAAAAAATAGGATTATGTAATTGAGCCATCATTTTGGTGAACCTAAGAATGCTTCAAAGTCAAGTTAGGGGCATTAAATGACATTGAAAAGGGTCAAAAAATGGGGGATGAGCGAAGCTTTCTATAGGGCTATAGAGCACTTTGAGAGCTTTCTGGAAATGTAAACGATTCATCAATCGGAGCTACGGTTCAAAAGTTATGCCTCTCGAAAGTTCGATTACCATTTTTGGATTCTTCTAGATTCGCGTCGACTTCTAACACAGCTTCTGGAGCCTTGTATGTGGTCGGTGGATGCCTACTAGAACTTTCTAGAATGTATTCCTAGTCCTTAACCCTCCAGGGTCTATTTAAGGACATTTCTAGCATTGTCAAAGGCAGTTCGGAGTGGAGTTTGAGAGGAGGTATTGAAAGGAGAAATTATCTCCAAATTTATGTTATTGTAAGCCCTTAGGGCATGTTTTGAAGTCTATTTTCTCTGTACTAAATGTATTAGCTTATCTAAAAAGTTAATTAAATTTCCCTTTCTTTTTGTGCCCATTCTGTGCATGGGTTGTGTCCCCATCAAGTGGTATCAGAGCTGGTTTTCTTGAGTGTGTAGACAGAGCGCCAACTCTGAGGCAGTTTGCACCAGGACTATGTGGTTGTGGGTTTGAGTTAAGAAGATTCCTTCACGAAGAGAGTGTGGTGGAAGGGCTGGAGCTGTTAATCTTGAGGAGGTTAGAGCCCTCCAAAGGCAGGTACAAGCATTGTAGGAGGAGCTCCATAGAGGAACAAATGTTGCCGCAAGTGACGATAGTGAGGATGACAATGGAGAAGAAGAAATTGGACCAAAACGGGAATTTGATAGGGAAGTTTTGAATCAGGCAGAGGAAAGGCTTTTTAGGGCCATTACTAAATTTGGGAAAAGACTTACAATTGATGTGGGTGTATTTTCAGGAAATCTGAAACCAGATGAGTTGATTGACCGGATCAATGAACTGGAATAATACTTTGAGTATGAGGATATCAGGGACCTAGATAGGGTTAAGTTTGCAAAGGCCAAATTGAAAGGCCATGCCAAAATCTGGTGGCAAGAGGTTCAATTGGAAAGAAACAGAAGAGGAAAGGAGAAGATCACAAGGTGGGATCGCATGGTGGACAAATTGAAGAAGCAGTTCATTCCTGTGGACTATGAGCTTGATTTGTCTAAGAAGATGCATGGGCTAAAGCAAGCAGGGAGATCAGTCCAAGAATATATAGAGGATTTTTATCAACTTTTTATTAGAGTAGGGTATGCAGAAGCAAATAAAGAGAAGGTTGCTCATTATATCAGTGGGTTGCGACCTAGCATCCAGGAGGAATTAAGTCTGGTAAGAATGACTAGCATTGAAGAGGCATACTAGTTTTCCCTATAAGTTGAAGAGAAGCTAAATAAGAGATTTGAAAGGAGACAAAGAGGGCATTGTCAAGGAGGAAGGCGAAGCGGTAGGTCATCTGGAGGTCAAAATGAAATGCAAAAGAAAAATGAAGATGTGGGTACTAGCAGGAACTAGAGGAATGAGGGTTTCAACCGCTCCCGTGATCAAGACTTTGGAAATCAAAGAGAAAGAGGTAGAGGATGTGGACAAGGAAGAGGAGGCTTCTGTGGTACCTATTTCCATTGCAATGAAGAAGGTCATCATGCCTTTGAATGCCCTCAACGACAAGGAAGGATAGATAGGAGAGCTGAGGGCCAAGCTAGGGTTGCTCATGTGGATGAGCATGCACAATCATCACATTCAAAGGATGTAGAAAGAGGAGAGACCTTGGTGAATGAAAGCGTCCTACTAAGTGGTGATATTGAACTAGGACAAAGGAGGAGTTTGTTCCGTACTAGATGTAAGTGTGAGGATAAATGTTGTGACATGATCATTGATGGTGGTAGCACTAATAACTTGGTATCAAAAGAGATGGTCTCTAAGCTGAAGCTCAAGAGGGAGAGACATCCCCAACCCTATTGGATTGCTTGGGTAAAAGATGATCATAAGGTCCTGGTAAGTGAACAATGTTTTGTGAAATTTAAAATTGGGAGTTACCATGATGAAGTTCTCTGTGATGTTATTCCAATGGATGTTTGCCATCTATTGTTGGGTAGACCATGGTATTTTGATAGACATTCAGTACATGATGGTCATGCAAACATATATTCTCTAACAAAGGATGGAGTTTGCCACAAACTGAAGCCCATGAAAAGGGAAGGTGAAAAGGTATGTAGCAGTGCTAGGATTTGTCTTGTTGATGGAAGGAAGTTTTTAGATGGAATGAAACATCAGCGTATGTGCTATGCTTTGATTCCTAGGAAAGATAAAGAAGGTAATAGTGAAATACCACTTGAAGTTTCAGATTTACTAGGTGAATTTGGAGATATTATCTCTGATAATGTTCCAGAAGGATTGCCACCAGTAAGGAAAATCAGTCATCAGATAGATCTGATTCTAGAAGCAAGTTTTCCTAACAAGGCTGCTCACAGGATGACTCCTACTAAAATAGAGGAGCTAAACAGACAGGTTCAGGAGTTGTTGAGGAAGGGCTTGATTCAAGAGAGCCCGAGTCCATGTGCAGTACCCACATTATTGGCACCAAAGAAGGATGGAGAGTGGAGGATCTGTACAGACTCTCGAGCTATAAATAGGATAACCATCAAGTACCAGTTTCCTTTGCCAAGGATGGATGATCTTATGGACTGCTTGAGTGGAGCTCAGTACTTCACAAAGATAGATCTCAAGAGTCGTTATCACCGGATATGGATTCGAGAAGGAGATGAGTGAAAAATGGCCTTCAAGACCAAGGAGGGTCTTTATGAGTGGTTATTCATGCCCTTTGGATTGAAAAATGCCCCAAGCACCTTCATGCAGCTCATGAATGAGGTACTTAAGAAGTTCTTGGGAAAATTTGTTATTGTTTATTTGGATGATATTTTAATTTTCAGCAAGACTTTGGAAGAATATTTATTGCATATTCGTAGTGTTCTTGAGAGGTTGAGGGAAGAGAAACTGTTAATTAATTTGAAGAAGTGTATCTTTGCTAAAAGGGAGTTAGTCTACTTGGGGTTTGTTATATCACCTGAAGGTCTTAAAATGGATCCAGAGAAGGTAAAAGCTATCTTGGAATGGCCTAATCCAAGGTCTGCTACTGAGGTAAGATCATTTCATGGTCTGGTTAGTTTTTATAGAAAGTTTATTAAGAATTTTAGTGGCATATGTGCACCCCTAAATGAAACAATAAGAGGGGATAGAAAAGAGTTCAAATGGACTGCAGCAGCTGGGAGAAGTTTTGAATTGCTGAAGAAGAAGGTGACAGAACAACCTGTGTTGGCACTTCAAGATTTTAGAAAGGTTTTCCAGGTGGATTGTGATGCTAGTGGCAGTGCTATTGGGGCTGTATTAAGCCAAGAAGGTAAGCCTATTGCATATTTTAGTAAAAAATTGAATGATGCAAAGAAGAAGTATTATGTTTATGATCAAGAGTTCTATGCAATAGTTTAGGCCTTAAAGAAATGGAGGCATTATTTATTGCCAAAGGAATTTGTTTTGTATACTGATCATCAGGCATTATAGTACCTAAATAGAAAAGGTAAATTGAATCAAAGGCATATGAAGTGGGTAGAATTCTTGTAGAGTTATACATTTGTGTTGAAACATAGAAGTGGAAAATCTAACAGGGTTGCAGATGCACTAAGTAGGAGACAGTTGTTGCTCATAGTAATGCAGGTTGAAGTAGTTGGTTTTGATGAACTCAAGAATTTGTACCCTGACGATCCTAATTTTGCCGAAGCATGGAAAGCTTGTAAAGAGCCTATTGATGTAGATAGAACCAAGTGGGTAGACTATTTGATTTAGGATGGCATGTTGTTCAAGGGTAGTCAATTATGCATTCCAAGGAGCTCCATGAGGGAAAATCTAATTAAGGAGAAACACAGCGGAGGGATGGTAGGAAATTTTGGTTGAGATAAGACCATTTCCATTCTTAGAGAACATTATTTTTGGCCTCATATTTCACAGGATGTGAAGAAGTTTGTATAGAGTTGCCAGGTTTGTCAAGTTGCCAAGGGATTTAGTCACAATATTGGACTATATCAGCCATTTCCTATTGCATCAAGGCCATGGGAGGACATAAGTATGGATTTTGTTCTTGGATTTCCAAGGACACAAAGGGGTAATGACTTGGTATTTGTGGTGGTTGATAGGTTCTCCAAAATGGCACATTTCATTCCATGTCACAAGACTCATGATGTTGTCCATATTGCAGACTTGTTTTTCAGAGAGGTGGTAAGACTACATGGTCTTCCAAGGAGTATAGTTTCTAACAGAGATACTAAATTTGTGGGGTATTTCTAGAGGACATTGTGGAAGAAGTTGAGAATAGACTTGAAATTCAATTCCACGCATCACCCATAGACTGATGGCCAAATAGAAGTGGTGAATAGAAGTCTAGGAAATTTGCTGAGATGTTTAGTTGGGATAAGCCCAAGGGATGGGATTTGATTCTACCACAAGCAGAGTTTTCTTACAATAACTCTGAATAGGAGTACTGGAAAATCACCATTCCAAATTGTATATGGAAGTAGCCCAAGGACTGCACCAGAATTGAGGAAGATAGAGCAAGGGGAGAGGACAAGTGCTGAAGCTAAAGAATTTGTTGAACATATCAAGCGTCTACATGAGGAGGTTCAGGCACACATTACCAAGATGAATCAAGAGTATAAAGCTAGGGCTGATCAAAGGAGAAGACATAAAGAATTCCAAGTAGGGGATCTAGTCATGGTGCACTTATGAAAAGAAAGATTTCCAGTTGGTACCTACAACAAGCTAAAAATGAAGAAATTTGACCCCTGCAAAATTTTGAAGAAACATGTCTCAAGAAATGCATATTAGGTGGAGCTGCTAGATGGTGTTCACATTTCTCCTATTTTCAACATTGCAGACTTAATAGAGTATCATGATGATGGTGCAGATGAGGAGATGGTGTTAGAGCAATGTCCAATTTGTAAGAAGGAGGAGATAGAAGACATTCTAGATCATCGTGTGGGTAGAAGTACTAGAAACAGGCAGTATGAAGAGTATTTGGTCAAGTGGAAAGGACGACCGATAGAGGACTCAACTTGGATTTCAGCAGTTGAGGTTTCCCATTTGGGATTTCCTCTACCATTCATAAAGTGACAGGGTCACTTTTCAATCTACCCTGGGTGTCTAATGTAGGAGCATCGAGACGTATAAGGGCAATCCTGTGTCACCCAAAAAAAATGTACTTAGACTTAGTTTCTGTTTCATGTGTTTTCATTTCTGGATACCCATTTGGGTCAAATAAAGGTTCCAACTCTCACGGTTCCACTATCAGTGTTCTAGGATAGAGTATTTGAACACCTTGGGATACGTGTAAATGCCAAAAAAATAGGAGTATGTAATTGAGCCATCATTTTGGTGAACTAGGAGGTGTAAATTGGCCAGATGAATGTAATTGTAATTTAGAACATTCCAAAAAAAGAATCAGGTCAAAAGGCCCCATGGTTTGAAAGTTATCGCAATTTTTTTAGTTTTAGAGACCTCCTAAGAATGCTTCAAAGTCAGGTTAGGGGCATTAAATGACCTCAAAAAGGGTCAAAAAATGGGTGACGAGTGAAGCTGTCCATAGGGCTATAGAGCACTTCGAGAGCTTTTCAGAAATGTAAATGGTTTGTCAATCGGAGCTATGGTTCAAAAGTTATGCCTCCCCAAAGTTTGGTTATCGTTTTTGGATTCTTCTAGATTTGCATTGACTTCTAACGCAGCTTCTGGAGCCTTCTATTTGGTCTGTGGATGCCTACTAGCACTTTCTAGAATGTATTCCTAGTCCTTAACCCTCCAAGGTCTATTTAAGGACATTTCTAGCATTGTAAAAGGAAATTCGGAGTGGAGTTTGAGAGGAGGTACTGAAAGGAGAAATTATCTCTAGATTTATGTTATTGTAAGCCCTTAGGGCATGTTTTGAAGTCTATTTTCTCTGTACTGAATGTATTAGCTTATCTACAAAGTTAATAAAATTTCCCTTTCTTGTTGTGCCCATTCTGTGTGTGGGTTGTGTCCCCATCATATTATCATGTACAACTATATTTCAGCATAACATACCACAAAAATGTGCCAACCCTAGAGAATCATGAATTGTCCACACAAGTATTCTATGGAATTTTTAAAAAAAATTTCCAATTAGTCTAGAGATATCCTATATAGTGAAACCATTCCATAACACTAGAAACTCATCAATAAGAGGTGCAATATATACATTCATATCTTTCATTTGGTACTTACCTAGTTGAATGAACAATATCAAATAATTATTATGGTCATTTCACTCAAAGACTTATAATTACATGTAGATAAAAATAAAATAATAAAATACCTAGAACTTGTAAGAATATATAGTCCACCAATATAACTTAGAGGGGGGTTAATATGTTATCTAGCTATTATCAAAATTATCAACCTTAAACAAACTTAACCATGTGAGCAATATAATCAAAAACCACAACAAGATACTCATACACAATAACACTAGTGCTGGATACAATTGATTAATTGTGTGTTATCTTTGATGTTACACAAATGTCATATCAGTTTCAATCAGTGCATGTCGAGCTCACTTGGGCAATGGAGACAATTTTTTTGCATCTATCGAGCATTCTTGTGCTTGCCTAGTTCACAAGGCAGTGTCTATTGAGTTCACTTGGGCATCAAAGGAAAGTCTATTGAAGATGAGTGTTAACCAAGCTCACTTGGTTACCAAAGGATTTGTGTGAGTATGCATTGTTAACTAAGTTTCAGTTGGTTAACATAAGAAATCATTTCTAAGTTAGTGTCTACTGAGTTGGGTCAGCTAATGAAGGATTTTCTTGTTTTGGCATATTAAGCTTAATTTATTTATCTATTGGTTCTAGCTGACTAAGAAGATGAATTTAAGTTATTCTAAGTTGTAATTGAGCCAACTTGACAATGTGAATGATATAATTATAAGGTCAAGTTGTGAATGTAAAATATGAATTCGTGTGCGAATAAATTGAAGATTGAATAATGAGTAGAGGGAAAGAAGGATAAGCATAATATCCTTGTAGAGCTAAAAATACATATTTGATCAGGAAGGATAAAGTACAAGCCATAATAGAGATCTATAATCAGTAATTCAATTGCATTCAAATTAGGTCATCTCATTGTTACTCTCTAACCATTGTAGTAGTGATCTAAATTTCTTAACAGAGTTAGCTTAATAGTTATTTGTAAATCCTCTAGCAAGGTGGCAGTTCTATTGAATTATCTTATAGACCTATAAAAAGGTCACTCCTAATAGGGTGATTAAATCCTCTTAAAAGGTCACACCTAACAGTGTATTTTGTAACCTTTTACAGGGTTGGCTCCTAAGAGGGCTCACTTTAGAAGAGTGAAAATAGTAACTAGTTGCAATTGGTGGTTTTCCCAAATTGGGTTTCCACATTAAATCTTGGTGTCAAATGTGTTCATGCTATTTAATTTTATGTGTATTCAATTAAGATAAAGTAATGGTAATCATAGATAATATCTAAATCTTTGCATGTTAATGTTTACTGAGCAATCATAGTGTTTTACTGAGTTGTAGCATTTATTTGTTTGACGAGCATCAGTAGTATTCAGTTTTTAAAGTTTGTTTTTGTATCGATATCTAAGGGATCTAGTATTTATTTTAGTGGTAACTAATTCACCTTTCCCCTCTCAATTATTCCTCTTATATTTCCAAAAACTAGATGTGTTAACTAGGGAAACCCTGATCACAGGGAAAACCTCGGTGGAGATGGTACCCACAAGATGATGTACTAATATAAATATTCCTTATTAGAGGATGAAATATTTTAGGAGTCTATAACAACATTCAATACATATCAGTCCCTATTAGGAGACTTTGAATCTCTAATAGGAGATTCCAACCCTATTAGGAGTTGTGGAAGATAGCTAGACCCACTACCCAACTAGCTTTAAGGTTAAAACCAATGAACCCACTATCCAAATGGTCTTTGTATTGTTTGTTGTAGAATAATAGAAATGAATAGTACTCCCTTCCTCTATCCTTTCAACTAGACCTTTGCTCCTTCTGATCTTGTAACTAGATCACAAAACTCACATCCAATAATCCCTTGGATCACTTACTTGCATTCAGTAAAAAACTCTACTCCCTTTCTTAGTCCACACTTCATACAATAATAACTCTTCATTACAAACAAGGAAAAAAAATTTCCTCTATACCATATCTTTAAAATAATTCCTTGTGCTAGCCTTGAGGCTTTCCCAATTAATTATAATAAGATAATTAATTAATCATAATTACAATAGCATTGTTGTCTTGTAGTCTATATAAAATTAAAACTTGTGATACTAGGGCTTGCACACTTGCTAACATCACCAACTAATTGTCCTCTATCACTAGTTGTTTGGGCATCTCTTCATTTCATCTTAGATGTAAGATAGCAAACAAAAATCAGGGACTACTATCCTATTGCTCTTTGTAAATTAGGTACAACTTCTATACATATTTGACTTGCATATTACACATTGAACCACATCATTAGGACATAGTTTTGAACATGTCCATGATCACACATCACTAGGCAATCAAAAAATTTCTTGTACAACTAATATCTATGTCTAATACTCTAGCAATCCTTATAGATTTACTAGTATGTTGACATCAATGACAAACACAATCATGAATGGAACATGTCAATACTTTTCAATGCTTAGAATACTCCCCCAAAGTAGTATCATCAGCATGCATGCTAACAATCTCCCCCTTTGGCATTGATGGTAACATAGATGAAAAATATCTAAGTTCCAAGAATACCAAATAGTACTCTGCTACTACTATTGTCATCTTTTGAAATCCTCTTCAGCAATCAAATCTAAAAACCTTTGGAACACTACTCAGTTCTTCTTCTTCTTTAGGATCGTCAATAGTTGTTCACAGTAAATAACTTGCAATACATCAAGTGCATAGCTCCTAGATATATTCCTGCTTCCTTACATGAATCTTTCTAAATCTACCTAAAGAGATATCTCTACCCCACTTAGTTATAACTTTTCCATTCATACTTAGGAGCTCTTCTCCCCCATTACTTAGGAAATTTTTTTCATGCATATTCTCCCCCATTGATATCAATGTGAAATGCCTTAATATGGCATTATACCAATTTTTTAAATACCAATTGTTAGTAAACTATTCCACATCTTTAACTAGCTCGAGTGTCTAAAGACACTATTCAAAACCAAATACCAAAAGTCCTCAATGTCTCATCTCATGATAGATTCTCCTCCATATAGGAAGCATTGGCATTTAGTCCAATCTTAAAATAGTGCTCTATATGACTAGACTAATTCACTTATTGCATCATCTACTCAAAAATAGGTAGGGGCATAACCCTAGGCATACCTCTCAACTACTCAAATGTATATTTAGGTAAGGGCTTCATATAGATATCTACAATTTGATCTCCTTTTCTGCTACCTTCTCTCTTAACACATGATACTTAATAGATATATGCTTAGTCTTAGAGTTCAATACAATATTCTTAGACATAGTCACTAGACTTGTGTTATCACAGTACATGATAACATGTGCTGCAAACTCAATTCTAATATCCTTTAGTATATATTTCATCCAAATTACTTGGTTGCAATTATTTGTTGCGACAACATACTCTGCCTTAGTTGTAATCAGCAAAATACAATCTTGCTTCTTGCTAAGCCAAGAAACCAATCTTCCTCCAAGAAAAAATGTTCCACTAGTGGTTCTCTTTTTGTCATCCATATTGTCTTCCCTATCCACATTAGTATATGCACATAGAGTGAAATCACTTGATCTATCATACCAAATTCCATAGTTAGATGTTCCTTTCAAATATCTTAATAGCCTCTTTATTGTTACATAATGATACACCTTAGGATCAGCTTAAAATCTTGCTACAATATCAATTTTATTTTCTACATTTGGTTTGGTGTGAGTCAAATATTGCAAACCTCTAATCATAGATTTGTAATTCTTTTGCTCCATTGCAGGTGTCTCATCTTTGCTTGATAACTTGTGGCTAGTTACCATAGGTGTACCAATATGTTTACAAATTTCTAATCCAAACCTTTTCAACAAGTCTTTTAGGTACTTATCTTGTGAAATGAAAATACCATCACTATTTTGTACAACCTGTAATCCTAGGAAAAACTTCATTTCTCCTGTCATGCTCATCTCAAACTCAATCTTCATTTCTTTAGCAAGCTTGTCACTTCATCATTTCCTCCAAATATGATGTCATCAGTAGATATTTTTATTATCAACAAACCATTCTCAATTTCTTTCAAATACAAGTTACTATCTATCATACCTTTCTCAAATCCAAGATTTTCCAAATAGATATCCAACCTTGCATACCAGAATCTAGGTGCTTGCTTTAGACCATATAGAGCTTTCTTTAGTCTTCATACCATGTCTTTGTCTTCTATCAAAGGGAATCCTTTAGGCTGCTCAATGTATACCTCTTCTTCAAGTTCTCCATTCAAGAAAGTTGATTTAACATCCATCTAATAAGCCTTAAACTTCTTATTTGTTGCATAAGCTAGGAACATTCTCACTACTTCCATTCTTGCTATAGGGTCATATGTCTCCTTATAGTCTATGCCTTCTTGATATGAATATCCCTTGCATATAGATCTATCTTTGTTTCTCACAACTTCTCCTTTCTTGTTCATCTTGTTTCTAAATATCCATTTGGTTCCTATCACATTCTTATCTTTAGGTCTAGGAACTAACTCCCATGTTTCATTCTTCACAATCAGATCTAATTCTCTCTTCATTGCTTGAATCCAATGATCATCTTTACATAATTCATCTGCACTCTTAGGTTAAACTTGATAAATCAAACATATATCTTCATTAATTTTGTTTCTTTTCATCACATCTTTTTCTTTGCTCCTAATTATCTTCTCAAGAGGGTGATTCTTTGTCATGTTTCTACTGGAGTTGGGAGTTGCCATCTCAACTCTTTCCACATTTTATGGTTCAAAACTTTGTTCTCCTCTTTTCTCAACATTATTTTGCAAATCATTGTTAGTCTTTAATAATATTTCAACATTCTTATTACCAATTCCTAAATTGTGTTCTTCTTCATCAGAGTTATAATCTACCATATTTTCCTTAGTTCCAAACTTTTCATCAATCTTAACATTTGCACATTCAACTATTCTCGTAGTTATATAGTTACAACATCCATATGCCTTGTTTTTCAATTAATAGACAAGAAACATACCTTCATCACTTCTTGGATCAAACTTACCAATGTTGTCATTTCTCTTAATGTAACATTTGCTTCAAAATATTCTAAAATACTTAATTCATGGTTAATGAACAAACCATAGTTCATAAGGTGTCTTGCTCATAGCTTTTCTAATATGTACTTTTTTTATAGAGTGTATACTATTGTATTGACTACTTCTCTCCAAAATGTCTTAGAAACATCATTTTCAAACAAAATTTATCTTTCTACCTCTGCTACTGATTTATTTTATCTTTCAACAATCACATTTTTCTTAGGTGTTCTAGGTGAGGATAGTTGTCTTCTGATTCCATTATCTTCACAAAACATGTTAAACTCTCTAGAGGTGAACTCTCCTCCTCTATCTAGTCTCAAAAACTTTATTTTAAGAATAGATTCATTCTCAAATCTATTCTTAAAATTCTTAAACTTCTCAAAAGCTTCAGAATTATCTTTAAAAAATGCTACCCACATTATTCTAGTGAAGTCATCAACAAATATCATAAAATACCTTTCACCATAGAATCCTCTTTTCCTTGAAGGACCACTCAAATTTGTGTGAGTGATCTCCATCTTCTCCATGGTAGTGAATTCCTTGCTAGGAAAATATACTTTCTTTTGGTTAGCCAAAATGCATTCTCTATGAATAATATTAGTAGGTCTTATTATCTTAGGCAAGTATCTGACTGTAAATGTATTACTAACTTTCACAATATTATCAAGATTTATGTGATAGAATCTTCTACGCCACAACCAACTATTGTCCACTTTAGCTACCAAACATGTCATTTTAGTAGGATTCCACTAAAATACATTACCTTTGGACCTTGTACATGTTCTAATCAACTTACCATCTTTGTCTTTGATAATATAGGTCTTCTCAATGAATTACAATTGATAACCCTTGTCCACTAAGTGTCTAACACTCAACAAATTATACTTCAATCCATCAACAAAATAATCATCATCAATGTTAGTCTTACCATCAAGAGTAATGGATTTGATTCCTATTATATGACAGGTTGCACTGCTACCAACTCTAATAATACCTCCATCATGATTTCTAAACTTAACAAACTAATTCATATCACCTGTCATGTGATGTGATCATCCACTATCAATTATCCAATTAGATTTCTTTTCAACTTCGGAAATTAGAGCTCTTTCTTCTCTAATTTCTCTATCAAGATCATCTTCCTTGATAGCCACAAATCTAAATTCATCATCACTTTCACTTTGACCTCTCTCATCAGATCTTCATCTTCATTTGCATATAAAAAATTTATGGGTTTCCTAGGTCCTAACTTTTCCTTATACTTTTTTCTCTCTTTTAGGATATTTAGATGCATAATGAATGAATTCATCACAAGTCCAACATTTAAAGAATTTATTACCATCTTTTTCTCTTCTCACAAGAAAGGCTATACCTTCCTCAATATTTTTGTCTTCATCAAATCTATTGCTACCAGAAAAATATCCATGTTTTCTTGCACTCCTTGTCAAATTACATCGAATGTTAAGGGTACTAAAAGTTCTTAATACTCTTGGTAGATCTCCATATTATCTTAGATCTAATTCTATAGCTTCTAATCTTGCAAGCAATGTTTCCTTGATAAAATCCTTAGTGCAGGGTACCAATAGGTTAATCATCTGAGCTACTTGCTTGAATATTGGCATCAAACATTTCAAGATCTACCATACTAACTCATCTTCTTCCTTGGTTCCCCCATGAGATCAAATTCCTGCAACAATTTCTGATATTCTACCAACATGTTGTTTCTTACAAATTCACCTTCTACCATTTTGGCATCTTGAAATGCACATATCGAATTCTACAATCTAATTCTCTTTGCATGTGTATCACCTTCAAAAGTAGATTTTGATGCTTTCCAAATTTCATTAGATGTTTGAAGTAACTTTACCTGACTATATTCATTCTTAGGATAGTAGAGCCTTTATGGCTCTCATGTTGTACATGAATAGATCTGTCTCTCTTCTTCACTACATTCTTCAGGCTTTTCTTCTTTCAAAATGGTCTTCTCATTCTATGTCAAAATCTAGTAACCTAGACCCATACATAAAAAATGAGTCTTCATCTTCTCCTTCCAACTATCATAGTTGGCCCCATCAAATCTAGAACTATTCTTTATAGAAATATACACCATAGATCTCCCAAAGCTATTAAGTTTTACCTTCAAGGAACTACTTCTCTAATACCAATTGTTAGAATATATAGTCCACCTATATAACTGAGAAGGGGCTGGGGGGGTGAATTATTTGTCCAACTATTATCACAATTATCAATCTTAAAAAAACTTAACCATATGATAAAAATAATTAGAAACCACAACAGGATACTCATACACAATAACAACAAATATATTAACTAGAGAAACCTTTGATCAGAGGGAAAACCCTAGTGGGGATGGTACCCACAAGATGATGAATTAATATAAATATTATTTATTAGAGAATGGACCCTGTTAGAAGTCTATAACAACATTCAATACATATTAGTCCTTGTTAGGAGACTTTGAATCCCTATTAGGAGATTCCAACCCTATTAGGAGTTGTTGAAGATCATTGGACCCATTGCCCAAAAAACTTCAAGGTTAACACCAATGAACTCACTATCCAAATGATCTTTGTATTATTCCTTGTAGAACAATAGAAATGAATAGCACTTTCTTCCTTTGTCCTATCAACCTAACCTCTGCTCCTTATGATCTTGTAACTAGATCACAAAACTTGCATCTAATAATCCCTTGGAGCTCTTACTCATATTCAATAAAACACTCTGCTCCTTTTCGCACTTCACACTTCATACAATAACAAATCTCCATTAAAAACAAGGAAAACATCTTTCCTTTATACCATATCTCCATTAATTATAATAAGATAATTAATTAATTACAATTATAATACCATTGTCAGCTTGCAGTCTATATATAACTTCACATGTGTGATACTAGGGCTTGTGCACTTTCTGACATCACCAACAAATTGTCCTTGATCATTGGCTAACTACACATCTCTTCATTAAATCTCAAATGAAAGATAGCAAACAAACATCAAGAACTAATTTCCTAATGCTTTATTTTTGTACTACTCTTTGCAAATTAGGTACAAATTTCACCCGTCTTGAATTTACATGTTGCACATTGAATCACGTCATTAGGACATGGTGTTGAACATGTTAATGATAGTGCATGACCATGCAATCAAAACATTATCCATACAACTAATATCTATGTCTACTACTCTAGTAATCTTCATAGACTTACTACTATGTTGACATCAATGACAAATAGAGTCATGAATGCAATATGTCAATACTTTCCAATGCTTAGGATACTCTCCAAAGTAGTATCATCACCATTCATGCTAACTAAACAATCATTTTCAACGTAGTGTGCTCCCTCTTTATTGACATCCATGGAGGAAGGTTATTGTTGATAATAAAAATAGGCCACACTGTGTAAACAGATTTCATCTCTCCAAATGGATTGATATCGTTAGTTGCCAAAGAAAGCCTAAGATTTCAAGGTTCTTCTTGAAAGTGTGGCCACTTTTCCTCTATGTCCATAAATGATGAACCATTTTCAAGAATTTGAATAATGTCACCTCAACTTCTATTACATGCATGGTAATCCATAACTTATCCCAAGCTACTACACTTGAATAATCGTTTAAGACATAAAATAATGGGGAAGTAACAAAGAACCTTGCAAGGCACCTTTTTGTCACCTGATCATCTTGATATCTACTCATGTGGTATTCAGGGCATTCTGTTGCATTTTTTTATTCTTTATGATAAATAACATGATCTTTAGGACAAGCATCTATTGCTTGATACTCCATTCCAATATGTTTCACAGTGGCACATAATTCTTAGTATGAGTGAGGGAGAACATTTGACAGTGACAAAAAATAATCACCTATCAATTTACAGAAAAAAAGACAAAAAAGTCATAAGTATAAACAATCTTAATGGTACATGTTTCACCTTTTATAGACTATAATGATGTATATGTCAAATCTTAGCATTCATGGCATTGTTATGTTGGATAAACTATTCACAACCTTCAAATTCACCAACAATAATAAAACAAAGAGAAGATTTGATTGGGATCCATGGTAAAGAGTTATATTTTCCTTCTCAATTAGAGGTATATCATGGATTCCCTTAATGTCATCCTCATCATAATCATCATCATCATCATCAATAGAAGTAGCACCAACACTAGTACCAAATGTGTCATGGATCAATGCATTCATACCATCATCTTCAAATGTGTTTTCTTGTGCATGATCATCATCTTCCATGGGATCATGATCTATTCCTTTAATACTCACACCTTAGTGTTCCTCCATATTCACACCTCCATGTTCCTCCGAGATGTGGTGGTCCATATCATGTACTACCCTAGAGAGATTGACCTATATAAAAATGACGATAATCAAACCCTCCTTCAATGTGACCATTCTCCCTACAATGTCTCTTAGCTGATTTGATTTTGACTCTTCTTGTCTTTAATCCCTTACAACTCTTGCAAGGACAATAATATTTTTCATCACCTTCTCTTTGAAATTTAGACAATAATCTATTGATTATCTCTCTATTTTGATTGAATTTCCTTGTACTATCTGACATGATCATTCTTCACGGGAATAACTTATTCTTATACCCTTATTGAGTTGGTTGTATTTAATGTTTATATCTACACATATGGTCTTGAAAGAAAAAATTTGGTGTAATTAATGTGTATATCTGCAAAAATATTGGACATATTGCACTTAATGTTTATATTTGCACATATGGTTTTGAAAGAAAATATAGTGTAATTAATTTGTATATCTTTAAAAATATTGGACATGTTGTATATAATATTTATATCTACACATATGGTTTTGAAAGAAAAATTTGGTGTAATTAATGTGTACATATCTGCAAAAATATTGGACATGTTGTACTTAATGTTTATATTTGCACATATGCTTTTGACAGAAAAAATTATTGTAATTAATGTGTGTATCTACAAAAATATTGGACATGTTGTACTTAATGTTTGTATCTACACATATGGTTTTGAAAAAAAATGGTGTAATTAATGTGTATATCTAAAAAAATATTGGACCTGTATACTTAATGTTTATATATGCACATATGGTTTTGAAGATGCTAGAATTATTGAACAAGGTATTTCTTCACTAAACTACATTAAAATCACCATGTATTTCTTCAATGAACTAGTGGACTACATTAAAATATGTCTACAAGCTACAAGGCACTTGACATATAAATTCAATTTGACCATACAGATTTGAGTACTTTTTGTTGTAAATAAACATTGTTCTTGTGAATCCCAATAAGTAAGTTGGCAAACTCGATATCAAGATGAAATATACTTTGCGTAAACACTATATACATTGTCTACAATTAAAAAAAAAAACTACAAAAACTTTCATTTTTCATTTTCCTTCTTCTTAAGCATTCTTTCTTCTTGATCATAGAATGTGATCAAACACAAAGCATTATCTATTCTATCATTGTTTCTTCTTCACATTTCTCATCCAATTATCCAATCTCACCCCTATAAATATGCTTCATTTATATCTCCATCTATTGCATCAACACAACTCCCATTTCATATGGATTACAATTATAATTACAACATCTCCTCCAAGCAACAACCTCGAGCTATTCTTAACTATGGTAATATAAAAAAAAACCCATTTTTTGCACTAGCACATATCTTGAGGTGCACAAAAACACTAACATGAAAAAGAAATAATGAAAATATTAGAATTAGAATCTATATTTGGCCCAAATGGGTATCCAAAAATAGAATCACATTAAACAAAAACTATCACTAAGAATAGTTTTGGGTGATACAAGATTGCCTTTACACCATTGGATGCTCTTGCATCATAAGGGACCTTTTACTCCTTTTAAGAGTCACCTAGTTCAAGGGTTTCTTATTTAGATCTGTTAGAATCTTGTTACCTTTTTGGAGTATTTTTCTTTTCAACCTATTAGAATTGAGAAGTATTGTTTGACCTGAAAGTTGCACCAATTGCATGATAGATCTTTTATGAACCTAATCAATTTTCTTCTCTAGATCAATTTTTAGAAATTATACAATAATTGTACTTCACAAAATTTGTATATCATAAAATAAACTCTCGTCACAGATAACCTAAGATCAACATCATACTATTATTGATGCCATGGAAAAACCCTAAATCCATTTTCATAAGTTAGCCTAAAATCAATTCAAATGTTATGAGCAAGAAATGGTTCCTTAAACTTTGTGCCTTCATGTTGGTCTCTTTATGACTATCCACTTACTTTACCAATTACCAACACAAATGTATCAATTCACCAAATCTTTCTAACTAAACTCTACTAGTTTATTATTCTTCACTCTAAATTCCCTAGTAAACCTTATGAAATGTTTCCTTCTTGTAAGTATCCAATAGATATTTTTCCACAATCACCTTCAAGTAACTCTTATTTATGTATCCTACAAGCCATTTCTTGTAATTCATGAGAAGAAATCATCTACCATCTAAATTATCCTAATTGTTTGTCTTTACCTAGTTCATCCAACACTTAACCATTTCAACTCTTTGATAAATCATAATGAATGAGTATACCTGATATTTTAGTTGCATATCAATTTCCTCCAGTAATGAAAACATACAAATGATTATCTAACCAAAAAACCTATCTTAACTTACTTCACATCATCATGCCAACAAAGAAGAGAAGCATAATATCATCAAACATTGACTTCAAAGATAAATAGCATGATGAGATTCATAGAAGGGTCATTTTGAGGTTTTCTTTATAAAATGTGGGCAAGTGCATAAAGATTCAATGGAAAATATTTTATTTTGTAAACCCATTTCATTCCTTTTGACAAAAACCATGAATGTACAAAATCACAATATTTAAAGGAACACGTCCTTGTTTTTGCAGAGGTTACTATAAAGCATGTGACCAATGTATAGAATTTGAACCTAGAATCTTTCGTGGACTACCATAAGAATATACAAGAAGTAACAACAAGCCAAAGGTAGCACTTTCAAAGGTTCAAATAAATAGAAAAAAGTGGCATCGAGTAAAGAAGTATAAACTTTCCAAAGCTCCAAGCCATAAAACTTGGAGGAGAATACCCAAATTTTAAAATGCCAATATAAAGTCCACAAAGAAGATATACAGCCAAAAGAAACCCTTACTACATGTGGGTTGCACAAAAAAAAGTATACAAACCCTCATTCTTATTGTTAAAATATGCACAAGAAAATGTTGCCTTTACACATAATATGGAAATGCACATTTTGTTATAGATAAAGAAAATGAAAATAGTGTGAAATATTTCAGCCATAAGGCTTTGTAGCTCTATGGAGGCTAAGTTTTGTAGAAAATATGAAACTAGCACATTCTAGGTCATCTGTAATATAAATAACCTAGAGAGATGCTAGATTATAGCATACAGAACATAGAGGACATGATTGATGGAGAAACTAAAAAAGAATATACAAAACCTCCACAATGGGTACAAAATATTAGAAAATAATAATGTTTGTACCTTATAAATCTATTTTTTATACATATTTATAGTTTTTTCCAATACTATTTAATCAATGTGGGACAAATATGAGTAATAAAAAAATTTATAACTATTATTTAATATAATTTAATATTTATTAAATAGTTTGCACTATTTTATTTAATATTAAATAAATTAAAATATAATAATAAATAATAATATATTTGTTGGAGATAAATGCATAAGATTTTCTTGACAATAATAATAATTAATTGTCAAATCTGTAAAACATTGATAATTAAAAATAATTGTAGTTAAAGGAGGACTTTTAATTTTCTTCATGCATCTAGAAATAGGCAAACAGTAATTTTTTAGTTCCTTTATTATTAAAGGACTATTTGTGGTTATTTTTGGGATAGTTGAAGATGAAATTTAGTTTTTCAATTATGGATTGTTGAAGTGCTTATTTTGAGCAATTAGCATATCACTATCTTCCAATTGCAATGCCCTTTCTTAAGCTCAATGTTGCATCCAACCTATATATTTCCATTCATGTTTTGAGGGTCTATGATCATTTAGAGGATGATTTGAGTTATTTTTGAGTTCTACTTAGCTTGGAGGATTTTTTCATGTAGGTGGCATTCAGTTTGATGTAGTTTGAGCCCTTAATTCTAGAGATTTCCTCATGCATCCAACCTTTCATGTTTTGGGGTCTTTATCTTTTTTTCTTGGCCCAATATTGAAGAGTTTGATTTCTTTTGGCTTCTTGCACACAACAAGAAGAAGAGCTTTTCTACTCATATTTTTTGAGTTTTGTAATAGATTGTTTTTGGATTCTCAGTAAAATATAAGATACTTCACTTTACAATACTTTTTATTGTTGGAAATATAAGAGGAGTAACTAAGAGGGGAGGGGTGAATCAGTTACCACTAAAATAAATCCTAGATCCCTTAGATGTGAGTACAAATTTTTTTTTGAAAACTGAATATTGTTGATGCTCAACAAATAAAGAAAATGTTGTAACTCGATAAACACTATGTTTTTTCAATAAATATTAACATGCAAGTCTTTAGATATTATATGTTATTACCATTACTTTAACTTAGTTGCAAAGACATAAAAGTAAATAGCATGAACACATTTGACATCAAGATTTAAGTTGGAAACCCAATTTGGGAAAAACTACCAATTGCAACTAGTTAATATTTTTCACTAATATGAAGTGAGCCCTGTTAGGAGCCAACCCTGTTAAAGGTTACAAAACACACTGTTAGGTGTGACCCTATTAGACGGTTTAATCACCCTATTAGGAGTGGCCTTGTTAGAGGTCTTGAAACAATTCAATAGAACTGTCACCTTGTTAGAGGATTTAAAAATAGCTACTAAGCCAACTCTATTAAGAGATTTTAGATCACTACTACAATGGTTAGAAAGTAACAATGAGATGACCTGAATGAATGCAACTAAATTGTTGATTATAGATCTATGTTTTGGCTTGTACTTGATCCTTCCTAATCGAATATAGCTTTTTTGCTCCACAAGGATATTCTGCTTATCCTCAACTTCTTCTGTTCATTATTAGATCTTCAATTTGCTCATACACTCTTCCATACATCCATTCATACATTACATTCTCAACTTGACCTTATACTTATATCATCCACATTGTCAAGTTTTCTCAAATACAACTTACAATAAATAATATTCATCACCTTAGTTAGCTAGAACACAAGTTTACACAAAATTACAAAGTTGGCCAAAGTGTAAACACTTGTGTTCTGAAGACTAGCTTGGTGAGGTTATGATACATGACATCCATTGTTAGTACTCAACATCATCATGCACTCAGTGGATGTAGAAAATCAGTCCATACTAATCACTTTCAAGTAGTCTTGAACTTGGTTTGCATTGGCGACTTGGTGAATATTGTGAAACTTGATTCATAGCTCAGTTAATATTGACTCTAAAACAATTTCCTTTGTTAACCAATAGAAGCTTGGTTAACACTGCAAACTCATGAAGATCCTTCATCACCCGAGTGAGCTTAGTTAGAACATCCAACTTTCCTTCATTAACCGAGTGAGCTTAGTTAACACTCATCTTCAACACACTTTCCTTTGTCTCCTAAGTGAACTTGGTAGACACTAAAACTACTGGTAGACACTACATTTTGAACTTGGCAAACACAAGAATTCTTGGTAGACACAAAAAACTATCTTCACTGCCTGAGTGAGCTTGACAAAAGTGACTAAAACTGATATGACATTTGTGTAACATCAAAGACAACACACAATTAATCAATTGTATCCAACAATCTCCCTCTTTGGAATTGATGGCAACACAACATGTCATAGCACAATGAAATTTCAAAGCAAGCATAAAGTAAGGAATATATCCTTAGTTTCATTATGATTCTCATCCATGAGGACTCCCTCTGTCAGTATGAGCTCTTCTTATCTGATAACTTCTCCCTCTTACTAAAAAATTCTCCCTCTTAGAGAAATTTCTTATGAGATATGATAGTAAACTTCTTCCTCTTTGACATCACATGCCAAAGACAACAACTTCCTTTATAATATCAATGTACCTCAAGTACTATCAAGTACTGATTCATTTGCAATAAGTTCTTTCCAATTTTGCATCAACTGATTGATCTTCAACATTCTTTGGTTGATGCATCACTAAACTTCATTTAGTGAGCTTCTTATAAGGGAATGACCACTAGCTTACCTCTTAGATACAAGAATTCATCCTTAGGTAATGGCTTAGTGAATATGTCTACAATTTGTTCCTTTGTATCCACATATTCCAATCAAACTTCTTTATCCTGAACCAATTCTCTTAAGAAGTGATATTTCATAGCAATGTGCTTTGTTTTAGAATGCATCACTAGGTTCTTTGATATATTGATTGCATTGATGTTATCATAGTATATGACAACTAGATCCTTGATCTCTATCTTCATTCCTACCAATAGTTTCTTTAACCAAACAATGTTTGAACAATTAACTATTGTTGCCACATATTCTGCCTCTTCTGTGGATTGAGATGTACAATTTTGCTTTTTACTTGTCCAAGACACTAGTCTTTTACCAAGAAAGAATGCTCCACCACTAGTGTTTTTTCTATCATCAATACTTCCTACCCAATCAGCATCAGTAAATACCTTTAAGTCTATATTGCCTCCAAGTTTGTACCATAAGCCATAGTCTTGAGTACCTCTTAGATATCTCATGATTCTCTTGATTGCCATCATGTGATTTTCTCTTGGATTTTTTGAGAATCTTGCCACCATACCAACTGCTAATGCAATATCAAGCCTTTTATCTACTACATACTGTAGTTTTCCAATCATTGATCTGTATGTGGTCTGATCTACTTCTTTGGAATCATCATTTTTGGAAATTTTATGTCTGGTAGTCATAGAAGTTCTAACAACCTTTGAATCTTCCGTTCCAAATTTCTTCAGTATTTCCTTGATATACTTGGATTGATTAATATAGATACCATTTTTGTTTTGATGTATCTGCAACCTAAAAAAAAATTTTTATCTCACCAAACATAGACATCTCAAACTCTTTGCTCATTTCTTCTAAAAATCCCTTGCATAAGTTGTCATCCCCTATGAATAAAGTATCATCAAAAAATATTTTAGCCAATACAACTTTCTTTTCTGGTCCTTCTTTGATATACAAACTATTGTTATCATTTGTTCTTTGAAAGCCAATCTATACCAAATAGTTACGTAGTCTTTCATACCAAGCTCTAGGAGCTTGCTTGAGACCATATAATGCTTTGTGTAATTTGAAAACCATTTCTCTCTTATTAGGATCCACAAAACCTTCTAGTTGTTCAATGTAGATTTTCTCATCAAGAATTCCATTCAAGAATGCAAATTTAACATCTATTTGATATACTTTAAATCCTCTATGTGCTGCATATTCTACTAAAGTTCTAACACCTTCTAATCTTGAAAAAGTAGCAAAGGTTTCACCATAATCAATACCTTCTTCTTGAGAATAGCCTTTGCATACTAATATTGTTTTATTTCTTGAAACTTCTCCATCTTCATTCAACTTATTTCTAAACACCCATTTTGTGAAAATTACATTTTTATCCTTGGGTCTAGGAACAAGATTCCAAGTTTTGTTCTTCTCAATTTGTTCTATTTCTTCATTCATTCCCTCAACCCAACTTTCATTTTCCAATGTATCTTTAACATTTTTAGGTTCAAATTCAATGAGTAAGCATGTACCTTTCAATTTACTTCTTGTCATTGTTCCATCAAATTTGTCTCCAATGATCTGATCAAGTGCATGATGCCTTCTATCATATCTTGCTAAAACAAGTTCCTTGGATTTAGAGTAAGTTTCACTAATTTCATCATGAACTTCAATTTTAGGCTCAAGTCCCACTATCTATAACTTGGGTCCATTAGACTCAGTTTTAGCTAGCTCGGTAGCCTCTAACTACAACTTGTTGAAACTAGCTTGGTAGCTTTTGACTACGACTCGAGTTGCACTAGTTCCAATTCGACAACTGATGATGATTTTGGCGACTCAAGAGGTGAAGCATTATTTCCTTTGGATGTGATTGGTAGAGTATCAGGTTCATAGTAAATGAATCTTTTGTAATCCTCTGGCCCTTTGTAGCTTTCTTATTCACTCTTTTCTACAAACTCTTCAATTCTAACATGTGCACTTTCTATGATTTTATGAGTGCATAGATTCAAACATTTGTATGCTTTTCTTTTGCAGGAATATCCTAGGAATATGCCTTCATCACCTTTTACATCAAATTTTCCTTTTCTAGATTCTTTCAAGATATAACATTTGTTGCCAGATACTTTCAAGTAACATACATTAGGTTTATAGTCATACCATAGTTCATCAAAAGTTTGGTTTGAGTCTTTCTTCAACTATACTCTATTCAAGGTATGAACTGCAGTGTTGATAGCTTCCTTCCATTATTTGAGAGCAACATTCTTTTCAATCATCAATGTTCTTACACAATCCATGATGGATCTATTCCTTCTTTTAGCTATACCATTTTGTTGAAGTGTACTAGGGGCTGATACCTATCTTTTGATTCCATTTTTAATGTAGAAGTTATTGAATTCATTGGAGATGAATTCACCACCTCTGTCTGATCTCAAAAAAATTAATTTATTTCCAATTTCTTTTTCTACTCTTGCCAAATACCATTTGAACTTTTGAAAAGCTTTAGATTTTTCTTTCAAGTACATTATAGTCATCATCCTAGAATAATCATCAACAAAAAGAATGAAAAACTTTTCTCCGCTGTAACTCTCTATTCCAATATGACCACATAAGTCAGTATGAACAATCTCTAAGACTTTTTCAGACTGATAGTTTTTTCTTTTAAAAGTAGGATTTCCCATCTTTCCAATTTGGCAATTCTTGCATAGACCCATGTCTAGTTTCTTCAAACTAGGAAGACCTCTTACTTTCTTACATTTGCTAATCTTAACTAGATTATCAAAGTTTACATGACATGGCCTTTTGTTACCTTTTTTTTGCTTGCCAAATCCAACCAAATTTCCTTTCCCATCCAGTAGTTTGGCCTTGCCTTTAATGAATTCTATCTTGAATCCAATGTTGTTCAACTATGCCACACTCAGTAGATTATGCTTTAATCCTTCAACCCAGTAGGCATTGTCACATGCAAGTTCATTGGTCAATGTGATAACCCTTTACCTTTTATGTGACAAGGTTCATTATTTCCAAATCTTACACTACCTCCATCATAAGGTTCCATATTCTCAAAAAAAAATTTATCTCCAGTCATATGATGTGAGAAAACACTATTAAATAATCCATGTATCGTTTCTGCTAATATGAGAGATAAGTGCCATTTTATCTCCTTTGTCATTAGATTCATCATTTACAGAAATATATACCATTTCATCTTCACTGTTACCAGAATCTTTAACTATAAAACAAAATTTATTACCTTTTTCCTTCTTGTAGTTCTTGAAATCCTTCTTGCCTTTGTATTTATGACTTTTCTTTTTATCTTTGTTTTCTCTATTTGGACACCTAGAAGCAATGTGACCAACTTCTTCAAAAGAAAAGCAGATCAGAGGAACTTTACCTTTGTACTTTCCTCTACCTCTTGAATATTTCCTTGCAAGTAGAGCTTCAACAACTTCAAGATCACTCTCTAAACTTTCTTCCGATGGTCCATCTTCATCACTTCCTGATTCACTAGATTTTGAAATTTTTCCCTTTTTCTTGAGTGAAAATTTAGCTTCAAATGCAAACTCAATATTCTTTGAAGTAGGAACATAGTTATCAAAATTATCTAACTCAAAAGCTATCAATCTTCTAACTAGTGCATCTAATGACATTTTACAATTTGGACCACATCTCATCTCTTGAATAGTAGATACTCTAATTGCATAAATAGGAAGAAGAGTTCTAAGCACTTTACTTACAACAGTTTCCTCTTTGATGTCTCCTCCGGATGTTCCTTGCAAGTAGGGCTTCAACAACTTCAAGATCACTTTTTAAACTTTCTTCTAATGGTTTGTCTTTATCACTTCCTGATTGATTGGATTTTGACTTTTTTCCCTTTTTCTTGAGTGAAAGTTTAGCTTCAAATGCAAACTCAATATTCTTTGAAGTAGGAACATAGTTATCAAAATTATCTAACTCAAAAGTTGTCAATCTTCCAACTAGAGCATCCAATGACATTTTACAATTTGGATCACATCTCATCTCTTCAATAACAGATACTCTAATTGCATAAATAGGAAGAAGAGTTCTAAGTACTTTACTTAAAATAGTTTCATCTTTGATGTCTCCTCCAGATGCCTTGATTGCACTTACACTGGCCTTGATTCTTTCAACATATTTTCCAATGTTTTCATCTTCTCTAATTTTCATTTGATCAAATTTTCCTCTAAGACTTTATGCTTTGGCTCCTTTTACATTGTCATCTCCTCCATACATGTATTTTAGTTTGTTCCACATTTCAAAAGTAGTTTTGTAGTCCTTTACTTCATCAAATTTAGCATAACTAAGAGCAGATGCAATATCAATCATCATGATGTTATGGTTCTTCTTTTCAGAAATATCTTCAATTGATAATGTTCCAATGGGATTATTTTATTCAGCATCAAGATACTTGCAACCTGAATCACTAATACTACCCAAAGGTAGTCTCCTTAGACCTTGCCATGCTTCAAAGTTGTCTCTGTTTAGCTTGGGAATCTCTCTTCCATAAAACATCTTGATCTTTAGCTTGGGTTCTTGAAACCTTCTCTACAAGCACCAAAAGCTCTAATAAAAATTGTTGGAAATATAAGAGGAGTAACTAAGAGGGGAGCTATGAATTAGTTACCACTAAAATGAATCCCAGATCCCTTAGATGTCAGTACAAAACAAATTTTGAAAACTAAATACTATTGATTCTCAACAAACAAAGAAAATGTTGTAATTTGGTAAACATTATGTTTACTCAGTAAATAGTAACATGCAAGTTTTTAGATATTATCTGTGATTACCATTACTTTAACTTAGTTGCAAACACATAAAAGTAAATAGCATGAACACATTTGACACCAAGATTTAATGTGGAAACCTAATTTGGGAAAAACCACCAATTGCAACTAGTTACTATTTTTCACTCTTTTGAAGTGAGCCTTATTAGGAGCCAACCCTATTAAAGGTTACAAAACACACTATTAGGTGTGATCCTATTAGAGGATTTAATCACCCTATTAGGAGTGGCCTTGTTAGAGGTCTTCAAACAATTCAATAGAACTATCACCTTATTAGAGGATTTACAAATAGCTATTAAGCCAACTCTATTAAGAGATATTAGATCACTACTACAATGGTTAGAAAGTAACAATGAGATGGCCTAAATAAATGCAACTAAATTGTTGATTACAAATCTCTGTTCTAGCTTGTACTTGATCGTTCCTGATTGAATATAGATTTGCTACTCCACAAGGATATTCTACTTGTCCTTAGCTTCTTCTGCTCATTATCAAATCTTCAATTGACTCATACACTCTTCCATACATCAATTCATACACTACATTCTCAACTTGACCTTATACATATATCATCCACATTGTCAAGTCAACTCAAATACAACTTACAATAAACAATATTCATCACCTTAGCTGACTAGAACACAAGTTTAGACAAAATTACAAAGTCGGCCAAAGTGTAGACACTTGGGCTCTGAAGACTAGCTTGGTGAGGTTTTGATATATGGCATCCATTGTCAATACTTGGCATCATTTTACACTTGGTAGACGTAGAAACTAGGTCCATATTAATCACTTTTAAGTATTCTTGAATCCAGTCTACACTGGCGACTCAAAAAATACTATGAAACTTGATTCATAGCTCAATCAATACTGACTCAAAAATGATTTCCTTTGTTAACCAACAGAAGCTTGATTAATACTACAAACTCATGAAAATCCTTTATCACCTGAGTGAGCTCAATTAGCACTGGTTCCATCCAACTTTACTTCATTAACCGAGTGAGCTTGGTTAATACTCATCTTCAACACACTTTTCTTTGTCTCCTGAGTGAACTCAGTAGACACTACACTCTAAACTTGGTAAACACAGGAACACTCGATAGACACAGAAAATTGTCTTCACTGCCCGAGTGAGTTCAGCAAACACTAACTAAAATTGATATGAAATTTGTGTAGCATCAAAGACAACACACAATTAATCAATTTTATCCAACATTTATAACCTATTATGGGTGACTAATTTCATGATTTTTTGTGTGTTTCATCCTTCAATTTTTCTCAATCACGCAAATTTTTTAATAGGAAGATATGTGGTTGATGTAAGTCCTCGATTGTGTAGTTGATTTTGATAGATTGAAGCTAGAAAAATGTCTATTTTTCTTTAATGCAAGCATTAGGTTCAACCCTATTTAAGGAAATCCTTACATATTTTTCAATTTGGCTAAGTTGTGAGAGTTTTGTGGTTTATTTGATTCAAGGTTTTGTGAGCTTGATAGTGTTGAAAACAATAGTACACTGACACAGTGCAAGGCAAGAGAATCCCCAAAGAAGATGTCCTAGCCCCTAGCTATACAACCATGCAGCAAAAACACAACAAACAAGGAGCAATAATGCAAGATTTGATACCAAATCATAATAATATATTCATAAAATATAACTAATTACATGCAATGTGCCGGGCTGTAAGGCCTTCCCAGTTACGACCAAATACAAAGAAAGTAATAGTTTTGCAAGATCCCTCAAGATCCATTCCCAAACCCAAGCTTGTCCAGATTACACTCTGGTAGAAATCTCCAAGGAAGATCTAAACTTGAGCTCGCAAGCCCACCAAGCAATCTCCTTATTTCCCAAGCCGCAGCTACTAGCCCTTCTCAAAATTCTCTCTTCCAAGCTCCTCTACTTCTCCTTCATGGATGATAATGCCTAAATACTTCCCCAAAACCCCTACTTATACCAATATAAGCCACAAGTTGGCCCAAAACACAAATTAAATACAAATACATAAATTAAATGCCAAAGTCAGCCTCCTACAACAATTAAATTCCTAAAATTGATGTCTTAGTAAAATTGTAATATCTCCTAGCTTCGGATGAATTAAAATTCAAGCTTCAAACCATAGTTATAAATCTAGGCCCTCTTCCATCCTTGAAATTTTCATCCTCTAACTCCTTGTAAAAAATAAGATACCTGACCTACAACAAGAACCAAATTCCTAATCAAAGCTAAGCTCCCCCAAACCATGTCGAGTGACCAAAGACCATGCCGAGTAACCAATGTATGTGAAGCACCAGTCCAAGCACCTTTCAAAGCAACTACTAAGCTTCCTCTTGTGAAATCCAAAGTAGTTGCTGAGAAAACCCAAGATGCTCCTGCATCATACACCAAGATAACAGAGAGGGGCAGGGTGTGAATTAGTTATCCAATGATTAAAACATTTATCAACTTTAATCAATCTTAACTATTCAACCAAAGTAAACAACAACCATACAAAGATGCACATACACAATTACACCAAATATTTTAACTAGGGAAACCCTTGATCAAAGGGAAAACTCTGGTGGGAGTGATGCCCACAAGATGATGTACTAATTTAAATATTTCTTATTAGAGGAAGGATACTTTTAGGAGTCTATTACAATATTTAGTACATATGAGTCCCTATTAGGAGACTTTGAATCCCTGTTAGGAGATTCCAACACTGTTAGGAGTTGTGCCAATCCTTTTAGGAGTTGTGAGAAAATAGAAGGACCCACTGTCCAAACACCTTCTGGAACAAGACCATTGAATTCACTATCCAATTGATCCCTCAAATATTCCTTTTAGAATAATTGTATATATTGTACTTTAACTCCTTTCCTCTATCCTGTGAACCAGACCAATCACTGTCAGACCTTGTAGACCATGTCACAAACCTCAAATCCAAGTATCCAAGTTGGGATCACAAAATAAAACCTCAATAATGAAGATTCCTTCACCTTTGCTCTGCTTTGTTCAACTTTGCATTTCACTCTTTTTTCTATTTACAATCACTTTGCATACATCATCATGATAAAGGAAAATGTCCTTCCTTTATATCGATTCCATACAACAATTCCCTGAGTCGGATGCTAAACCTTCTCAATTAATTATTATAGGACCACATTAAGAACGCATTACACTTAGCGATAACATTAATCTTCCACCTTGCAACTTAAACTACTTGTCGTACATGAGTCATTATGATGAGTGAACTTAGCTATGTCATCACCAACATGTCTTCTTCACATCTGTAACTTTGGCTTCTCAAAATAATAACTCTACTAAGAGATATAACAAGTTTACCAGAACATGCCTCTATAAACTCTATCGTATAATGGTCATCACCAAAACTTGAATAACTTCTTCTAGACTCAATATCTTATTCTTCTAAGGTTAGCTACATATATGAGACACATAGTATGATCTCCCTTTAACCTTACTAAAAATTCTCAATTGTCTATCTGTACCAACTTGATATTTCCATTGTTCTTCTATCAGATACCACAAAAAATTGGTATGTTGACATCAATGACAAACATAGTCATGAATGTAACATATCATCATGATAATGATCTAATCATGTTTCCACAATACTCCCTTATAGGAATATCATCGGCATTCATGCTTCCAACAATCTCCCCCTTTGGCATTGATGGCAACATAGATGAAAAACATCTAGTTCCAAGAATACCAACAAGAGACTATTAATTTTTCTTTTCAAATCCTCTTCATCAATCATTCTCCCCCATTGATATACCTCAATGTGCTTTACATCAAACTATTTTTCCATGCATACTATTTTTCACACTATTTTCAATGATAAACTTCTCCCCAATTAACATCAATGCCAAAGGTTTCAACAACCAACAATCTCTGCAACAACTATCTCTAACTAGCTGAAGTGTCCAAAGACACTATTCAAAAAAACATCCAATAAGAGTGCTAGATGAGTTTTTCCATCATAGATACTCCCTCATATAGGAAGCATCAACATTCAGTCTAGACAACAATGGTGCTTTGTTACACTGGATAGATATAGTCTTGCATCAACTATTCTGATGTGGGAAGGGGCATAACCCCTAGCATACCTCACAAATACTCAAAAGTCTCTTTGGGAAGAGGCTTACTAAAGATATCTGCAATCTTCTCTTTAGTGCTTGCATACTCCAATCTAATTTATTTTTCTCTCAACATGTGATACTTGATAGAAATGTGCTTAGTCTTAGAATGCAACATCGGACTCTTAAACATATTTACTATGTTTGCGTTGTCACAATGTATGACAATAGGTTCACTATATTCTATCCTTATATCCTTCAGCATCTGCTTCATCCAAACAACTTGATTACAATTTTTTCCTGCTGCAACATATTTTACTTTTTTTGTACTTGGTGAGGTAAAATCCTACTTCTTGCTTAGCCAAGAAACTAATCTTCCTCCAAGAAAGAAGGCTCCACCACTAGTTCTCTTTCTGTCATCCATACTACCTACCCAATCAGCATTAGTATAAGCACATAAAGTGAAATCATTAGATTTTTCATACCACAATCTAAACTTAGGTGTTCCTTTCAGGTATCTAAATATCCTTTTGACCATTGCATAGTGTGCTTCTTTGGGATCATCTTAAAATCTTGCAACAATTCCAACTGCATTCTATATATCTGGCCTTGTGTGAGTCAGATATTGCAATCCTATGATCATAGATTTCTACTTCTTGTGCTCAATAGTAGGTGTCTCATCCTTAATAGATAACTTGTGTCTAGTTACCATTGGTGTTCCAATGGTTTTACATGTTTTTAGACCAAATCTTTTTAGTAAATCTTTCAAATACTTAGATAAGAAATAAAGATTCCTTCTTTATCATACACAATTTGTAATCCTAGAAAATATTTCATCTCTCCTATCATGCTCATTTCAAATTCCTTCTTCATTTTTTTTGCAAACTTGTCACTTTCATTATCATTTCCTCCAAATATGATATCATCAACAAATATTACCAAAATTATCAATCCATCATCAATTTCTTTCCAATAGAGATTACTATCTATCATACCATTGTTATATCCAAGCTTTGTCAAATGCTTGGCCAATATTGCATACCAAGTTTTGTTGATCTCAGATTGGTTCTGACAATTGAGTGTCAACACACTTAAGATATTTACTAAGTTCATGCTGAGCTAGTAATACATGCCAAGCATAATATGTATAGATGCCAAGTTACAATGAGTATCGAGTCACTCATGTGCCAACCAAGTTCAAGTGTCTAGTGAACAGTTGATGTCAAGCCAGACAGAATTATAGTAAGTGTCGAGTAACACAAAAAGGACCTAGCTGTTTGTGATGGCACAAACAACTATGTAAACCATTTTTGGGATGACATATGGATATATCTCGAAGCTTCAAAGATAAGATTGAATCTATTTGGATTCCCTATGCAATCAACATGCAACCAATCAAAAAAAGAGAATGGTAAATAGGTAAAAAGGATGAATCTCATCTATAGATTCATACCTAACCCTAAGTCATGAAATCCTTATAAGAAAGATGAAGCCTCATATTTCAAAGAGAGAATAGGATGCATGTGAGTGAAGAATAGAAGGAAGAAAAGGGATGAATTGACTAGAAGGCATTCAAGGTGACTTAGAAGAAGGATAGAATTGTAGAATCAGTTTACAGAATAGAAGATGGAGGATATAACAATTTCATATCAGATTAGAAAGGATCAAGATGGATTGAATTGAGATCTAAATTCAGCAATACTAGATTGTAAGTGTATTAGATCAAACATTCTACTATACTTTCTAACAATTGTGTCAGCAAAATGAAATCCTTTGTATTAAGGTTGATTTAACAGTCATTGTGAATCCTTTAATAGGGTGAAATTCCAAGTGAGTGTTCTAAAGTCCTTTAGCCAGGCACACTTTTAATAGGGTGTTAAAATCCTTTAACAGGGTGGGATCTAACTATCCTTTGTAAGCCTTTAATAGGGTAGGCCTTTCACAGGGAAAATCATGAGAATGGTCAAATTATGTAACCTTAAAGGTTAACTTTAGTGCTACAGTAGTGAAGAATTGTGGGTGTCATCCCTGCCCCAATTTTACATTCTCATTGGAGGGTTTCTGGGTAACCATATCTAGTGTCAAGTGTTTATGTGGATGTATTTACTTTACATGTTATTTCAATATGTTCATGTATGCATTATTTTTTAAAGTAAAAATTTTATTGGATAGAGATTAGAAATTTTGATTCACCTTCCCCCCCCTCTCAGATGTATATTTCCCATTTATAATTCCAGCAAGTGGTATCAGAGCTGAGTTCTCATCAAGAGAAGCTTTGTAGCTTAGAGAAAAAGATCTTGGGATGGAGGTCTACAAACTAGGAAAGACTATAGAGAACCAAGAAAATGAGATCCAACTCATTTTGCATTCACTAGAAGAAACCAGGGAGGAATTAAGAAAATCCTTAAAGAGAAGGAAAGATATTGCCATTGCAAAAAATGACACATAGTACAAAGAGATTGACACCACAAAGTTATTTGCAAGTGGAAACTCAAATAAATTCGATGCAGCAATCATAGATTTGATGGAAAAGAATAGGACACAAGGTGAAGAGATAATCTCAAATTGGAACAAGAATCACCAGCCATAATGCTTTGTGAAGTGACTGAACAAAACAAGAAAGCCATTAAAGACAAGGTCATGATAGAAGAAGACAAGTGAAACCTAGCTAATAGACTAGAAGTGAAGTCAACTGAGTTTTCCAAAATCTCCAATATGCAATTGGATACCCTCAATCAGATGATGAATGCTCACATGAGTTGAATGTCAAAGACATTGAAATCACCACACTGAAGTTGCAGAATGAACAACTACAAAATGATATAAGAAAAGAGAGAGAGAGAGAGAGAGAGAAGAGAGAGAGAGAGAGAGAGAGAGAGAGAGAGAGAGAGAGAGAGAGAGAGAAAGATTGCAGAGAGTTTCAACAAACCAAATGAAGCCATCAAGTACTTTGAGCAACTATTGAAATCTCCAAGATCTAGCAATGATACATCAAGACTAGGCTATACCAGCACTAAAGAAGGAGAATCATCTAAAATTATTGAAGAAAGAAATGAAAAAGGTAAGAAAACCTACTTGTCATTTTTTTGGTAAGAAAGGACATACTACTAATGTGTGTAGGAGCAAGAATGCAAATCAGCATGACAAACCTAAAACCATGAGTCATTGTCATAAGTACAAAAAGCAAGGTCATCAGGCACATGAATGCAAAACTAGAACTATGCATGCACCAAGATTTGAAGGTTACTGCTACAACTATCAAAAGTATGGACACAAAGCCTTTGAATGTAGATCGAAGTCCACATGGTCATCAAACAAGCCAACAAAGGGAAGAAGCTATGAAAACTCTTATTACTAGGATTACAATACAAGAAATAGTTATCATTATTGTCAAGAGTATGGACACATCACTGAGAATTGTATTAAAACACATTTCAGTGGTAACTACAACAAATGGTTGAGTTAGACTACATGCTTTAGTTGTTTGAAGACTAGTCATATCAGTAAGTATTTCCCAACAAGGTGAAAAGAACCTAATTCAAAGATCAACAAAGGAAAAGGAAAAGTAGATGTTGAAAACACCAAAAAAGAGATGAACACGACATGGAAGAAGAAAGATGGATGCAACACATCAAATGAAGAGATCACTTCATGTGATAGGTCAAGTGATCACACTTCATCAAATTAAGCATAAATAAGGTATGTGGGACTGATATTTAAATGCTTCATCATACATCAATTCCAAGATAAGTTAGTGTTGAAAAGGATAAACTAGCATGAATAAAAGATGCAAGGAAACAGGGAAAATTCAATGTTAAATCTTCAAATAGTCACATCATTTCTGAGTGTGAAAAGTTCTCTTCAAATGCCAAGTAAATGCTAGTATGTGCCAAGTTGTCAACATAAGCCAGTTGGAGATGAGTAAGTAGTGGTTGCCAAATAAAGGTAATGTTTACAGCAGCCGAGTGAGGGTGAAATTCCTATAGATGCCAAGTTGTGCAAAAATTGTATTGAAGCTAAGTTTACAACTGTATATGCACTATGCATTAAATGTGACGTTTTGGATATAAGACCAATTTTTGCCCCTTTTTTGTCATTACAAACATAAAGCGAGATTGACTAGAGTGAAGAAGCTATTTTCAAGAAAGAATGAAGCATTTGCACAGATTCTAGCAATGATCAAGCATCATTCCATCGATCTAAAGGTATTCTTCATGTGCTGAGTTACACAGTTTTATATTTGTTGAAACCCTAGTTTTTAAAATGGTGTCTAGTTCTAAGAATCCTAAGGATAAAGAGATGTTTGAAGTTCACCTAGTTAGTAGTGAGGTCAAACAACCAAATTTTATGGCCATACCAAAAGTTGCATCTAAGAATGATCCAGCAGGCACATTATCTTTTATTCCACCCCAAGGTTGTAATGGTACACGATGTGAGAAAGTGTTATAATTGCAAGGTTGGAGGAATTGGAGACATGAAAATTCATTAGGCCTATGATAAATTATGTGAAAATGGAGTATTGAAGAAAGAGTTTGAAATTGTTGAGAGAAAGGGCTTAATTCGTGACCTAGATTTCCCCACTATCTTCAAAACGGAATAGATCAATATTGTCTTAAGAAAAATCCATGATGGATGTCTATGGTTAGAGGGTGGACCCATCAAGATTACAAAGAGAATTTTGTATAGGTTTACTAGTTACCCAACCCTAGATCGGCCCAAGACCTTGAGGAGCAACATAAATGAAGTAATTGAGAAAAATATAGGGGTAAAATGGAACAAACGTGGAATGACCATTGATACAATCACAGAACCTCTTCTTGACTTTGCCATTAGGGTCATTTCCCAAAAATTCTATCAGTCAAGTAGACTAAATAGTGTTCCATGTGTATTAGTTGATGTAGGTTATAAGATTGTCAAGAGAGATAATACTTATGATCTTGCAAAACTCCAAATGCAGCAGATAATGAAGAATCTAGGAGCAATAAGAAAGTCAAAAAGTGCTCAATGTAAGTTTGGTTCAATCCTTGTGTGCATATTCTTTTATGTAAAAAATGAATTCCCATCATTTGGAAAGGTTGATTGGAAAACAAATAGGTCAGTTGCAACTCAAGTAAATGAGTATATTTTGTAAATGGGAGAAAACTTTGAATCATTAATGACAAGTTAATTTGAGATTTTAAGTAGTCAATGAAATAGAGGTTGAGGATTCCTATTTCCTTAGTAGAGCGAAATTTTAATCACATATGCTTCTTGGTAGACATAGACTACACATACATTTAGGCTACAGTGCCTAGAGTCGGATGACTAAGGCCTTTAGGATATGAAAGTACTATTGATGAAGCCTCGGCTACTATCACTGCACTCCTTGCAGAAGAAGTTGACAAAACTGCTAAAAATTTTGGTAACTATGATGTTTTTAAATCAAAGATTGAGATGGAGTTGAAAATATCCTCAACTCTAAAAAAGAAAGATAAATTGATGAGCACACTGAAAGATAAATTTGGTGAACAAGCTAAAGGCAATGATGAAGATGATGATAAAGAAGAAGAAGAGGAAGAAAAAGAGCAAGGTCAAGGACCTCTTGCCCTAACCCAAGGCATGGGAGAAGATGAAGAAGAAGAAAGTGTCGAGGAGGACCAAGTCAAGAAACCAATAGCCAAACGAGAACCAAAGAAGAGATTGGCTAAGACACAGCCTACAACTCAGCCAAAGGGAAAGAAAATTGAAAAACCAAGCACCAAAAAGCATATTTCTCTAGTTACAAGAGCCAACACAAGGGCCACCACTCAAAAGGCTAAGGAGTAAGTCAAGTGAAAAAAAAAGACTACTGAACAACAAGGTCTTGTGCAGAAGAAACCAAGAAGAAAATATGTTGCACAACTAGAGAATGATGATGAAAGGACCAAGTCAAAGGACACCAGCTAGTTCAGAGTGGTAAGTCATGCTCTCAAGTCTGATATTGAAAACGTTTGTGATAATGTTAGGGATAATGCAGACTTAACAAGATTAAAGAATATTGAATTTAATAAGCTTGGTAGAGAAAACCAAAATATGTTAGAAGAATCAGTGTATGCCATGATGGAAAAATTCAAGAACACTCCTCTTGAATATGGAGAAGGAAATAAAAGAATCTACATTGGCACAAGTGATGCCATAATTGTCAAAAGGGAAAATCACCAAGGCAAATAAGAAACATGGTAGTAAATTTGCACCCAAGTACAGCGGATTCAACATTCTTCAAAATAAGATTGAGGATGTTGTAAAGAAATCAACTAAAATGTGAAAGTTGATATATGGCGTGACTACTATCAAGGAAGGAGAAGAGGATCCATTTGAGGGAAGGAACAATGGAGAAGATGAGAATGAAAATAAGGAAGGAGAAATTGAGAAAGAAAAGGGAGATAACACAGTGGAGGAGACACAAAAAAAGAGAGATGAAATGGCAACAGTTGAGGAGAAACAAATAGATCAAAGTGTACAAGACACACAATTGCCACCATTAAGCCCTCTAAATGACACAAACACACCTATAGTCAGAATAAAAGTGAAAGATGTTCCTGAAAACTTGGCTCAGAACATTAATCCATTAACTGCAAAGGATTTGAAGAAGATCCTTGACCAATCCACTTTAAAAGCTAAATTGTGTGATAATCTAGTATTGGTTAGTGTGGATGAGTTATAGAAAGCAGTAGCTAACATAACTAGGGATAAGGTGAATACACAAGAACCACCTTATGTCATCACTACAGCTACTATGGTCAACCTCCAGTGCAAACATCAAAGGATACATCAATAAAGGTTGACACCATAGTCAAAGTTATTATGACTGAACAAGAGACTCAGACTAAAGAGGAGCCCACAAATGAACAAGCATGACAGATAGAGGTATTTGTACCTACTAGACAAACATAAGGTACACCGCAGATAGTTGTAATTGATCAAGGAAGATCAGAAGAAGGCAAGGACATTCTAAAGGAAAAGGAGTAGGAAGTCATTTAGACATTGGTTAATTTACCAACAATTGGCACTCCTACCAAAGTCCTTTAGAGGCCGAGCACTAATGCAATGCCACTTCAAATTTATGCACCAGGCTCGAGCTCAAAAAAAATTTCCAGGGTACTTCACTATGGAGACTGAACATTAGATGAAGAAATACTAATACCTAAATATGACTATGCAACCATGAAACTAGAACAGATCAATATCATGCAAGAGGCATTGGAAAGGAAGAAGAATCAATAGATACTTAGAAAGGAGTATAAGATAAGGCAAGCACTACATGAGATCAAAGACATATTTTTAGATGCCTTTAGCTTGCAAACATCTGATGAAACCAAGCTTATATTGGAACAATTGTTAGAAATTGTTGAATATGTTACAAATGAAGACCAGGAAACCAATGTAAAACTCATCGAATGGTCTGAAAAGAAGTTTTAAGGTAAAGTTAATGAGAAGATATCTAGTGAAATAGCACTATCACAAGTAGAATTGGCTACTATAATTGAGAAAGTGAAGAAGGTACTTGAGAATATATTCTCACTATACACAAAACTATATGACCCCATACTCTTCACATAAGAAATGAGCTAGAGGATTTTGAGTCTAGAAAGAAACTTGAAATATCTAGTATGCAATTGCCCAAAAATTCAGTTCAGAGTGAGAAGCATTTTAACTTAGTGCTTCATACACAAAATCAACTAGCTGTGTTAACAATAGAAGAGGCTACCATAAGAGCCAAATTGATTAACGTACAAGCCTCCCTTACCCCTCATATGGACATACTCCACAAGGAAATAACATATGCAAAAATAATGTTAACGAAAAATCTCAATCTTTCAACATTAGAGGGACTAGTTCACCTTGCAACAAAGGTAGCCATCTAAATCACATCCTTAGATGTTGCATTAGACAACTGGGATGCTACTCTGATGATTATAATGGAAGTCCACAAGAACTTTTTGGACAAATATACAATTAGTATATAGACCCTTTGACATAAGTGTCAAAAAAGGGGAGATAATCAAAGGGTGAGACAAATATGTAAAGGAGGAGACATGTGAAAGGAGAGATAAAGCAAAAAGAGAGAAAAGAGTATCAGAATGATTGAAGACAAAGAGTATCAGCATGAAGCAAATCTACTCAAAGAAGAGAAGAGATTTTAAGCACATAAGACACATTAACTTAGGGGGAGTTACAATAATTTTGAGGTATATAGTTCATTACAAAATTTTGAACAATTTTGAAGTTTTGTACATATGTCAAACTATGAATGTATTATACTCGAGGGGATTAGATTCATCATGTATAGTTAAGTGTTTTTGACACTCATGTCAAAGGGGGAGATGGTTGATCTCAAATTGGTTTTGACAATTAAGTGTCAACACACTTAAGATATTTATTAAGTTCATGTCGAGCTAGTAATAGATGCCAAACATAATATGTATAGATGTTAAGTTATAGTGAGTGTCAAGTCACTCATGTGCTGACCAAGTTCAAGTGTTGAGTGAACAATAGATGCCAAGCAAGTTTAGGTGTCGAGGCAGATAGAATTATAGTAAGTGTTGAGCATCAGTATTAACAAGTGCCAAGTAACACAGAAAGGACCTAGTTATTTTTGATGTCACAAACAACTATGCAAACCATTTTTGAGATGACATATGGATAGATCTCGAAGCTTTGAAGATAATATTGAATCTATTTGGATTCCCTATGCAATCAACATGCAACCAATTGGAAAAAGGAAATGGTAAAGAGGCAAAAATGATGAATCTCAACTGTAGATTCATACCTAACCCTAAGTCATGAAATCCTTATAAGAAAGACAAAGCCTCATATTTCAAAGAGAGAATATGATGCATGTGAGCAAAGAATAAAAGGAAGAAAAGGGGTGAATTGACTAGAAGGCATTCAACATGACTTAGAAGAAGGATAGAATTGCAACATTAGTTTGCAGAATAGAAGATTGAGGATACAACAATTTCATATTAGATTAGAAAGGATCAAGATGGATAGAATTGAGATCTGAATTAAGAAATACCAGATTGTAAGTGTATTAGATCAAACATTCTACTGTACTTTCTAACAACTGTATCAGCAAGATGAAATCCTTTGTATTAAGGTTGATTTAACAATCATTGTGAAATCCTTTAACAGGGTGACATTCCAAGTGAGTGTTCTAAAGTCCTTTAGCCAGGAACATTTTTAACAAGGTGGGATCTAACAATCCTTTGTAAGCCTTTAACAGAGCAGGCCTTTCATAGGGTAGATCATGAGAATTGTCAAATTATGTAACCTTAAAAGGTGAACTTTATTGGTGCAATAGTGAAGAATTTTGGGTGTCATCCCCACCCCAATTTTACCTTCTCATTTGAGGGTTTTTGGATAATCATATCTAGTGTGAAGTGTTTATGTGGATGCATTTACTTGACATTTTATTTCAATATATTCATGATGCATGTATTTTTATTTTTTAAGTAAAAGTTTTATTGGATAGAGATTAGAACTTCTGATTCACCCCCCCTTCCCCCCCCCCCCCAACTCTCTTAGAAGTATATTTCCCATTTGTAATTCTAATAGGTTCTAGGTGCTTGCTACAAGCCATACACTACTTTCTTTAGTCTACATACTATGTTCTTATCATCTATCAAAGGACAACCTTCAGGTTTTTCTATCTAAACCTCTTCTTCAAGTTCTCCATTCAAAAATGTTGACTTGACATCCATATGATATACTTTGAATTTCTTACGTTCTACATAGGCTAAGAATAACCTTGCTACTTCTATTCTTATCACAGAAGTATAGGTCTCATCATAGTCTATTCCTTCTTGTTGTGAGTAACCTTTACATACCAATCTTTCTTTGTTCATCACAACTTCACCTTGCTCATTCATCTTGTTTCTAAATACCCACTTAGCTCCTATCACATTCTTGTCTACTGGTCTAGGAACTAATTTCCATGTCTCATTCTTTACTATCTTATCCAATTCCTCTTTCATAGCTTGTTGGCTATAGTGATCTTTACATGCTTCATCTACATTCTTAGGTTCAACTGGAAATATCAAACATAGTTCTTCATTGATTCTACTTCTTTTCATCAAACCTTTATCTCTACTTCTGATGATCTACTTGGGTGGATGATTCTTTGTCATATTCTTACCCGAAGTAGGAGTTTCTATCTCAACTCTTAGCTCTATTGAAGGTTTTGAGCTTTGTTTCTACCTTGTCTCTCCTTCATTCTGAAAATCATTGTTAGTATCAAAGAATACTTCATCATTCCTTGGTTTAGTAACAACATTCTCATCGTTTGAATTGTAATCAACTATTCTTTCTTGCATCCTACATTTCTCATCAACTCTCACATTAGCACTTTCCATAATGGTCTTAGTTCTCATATTATAACATCTATAAGTCTTGCTTTTCAATGAATAACCAAGAAACATACCTTCATCACTTCTAGCATCAAACTTACCAATATCATCATCTCTTTTGATATAACACTTACTACCAAAAATTTTGAAATACTTGATTGTAGGTGAGTGACTAAACCATAATTCATAAGGAGTCTTGTTTGTGCCTTTCTTGAATTGCACTATATTCATAGTGTAGACTTTTGTATTCATAGCTTCTCTCCAAAAAATCTTGGATACATCATTCTCAGCTAACATAGCTCTTGCTACTTCTGTTACTAATCTATTTCTTTTTTATGCTATACCATTTTGTTTAGGGGTTCTCGGAGCTAATAATTATATTTTGATTCCATTAGCTTCACAAAAGAGGTTAAACTCATTTGAAGTAAATTCTCCTTGTCTATCTAATCTTAAACATTTAATCTTCATGCCTGATTCATTCTCAACTCTATTCTTGTATATCTTGAACTTATCAAATGTCTCAAATTTTTCTTTAAGAAATGCAACCCACATCATTCTAGAGAAATCATCAACCAAAATCATGAAATACCTTTCACCATAGAATCATTTAGTCTTTGTAGGACTGTTGATATTTTTATGTACAATCTCCAATCTTGCTGTAGTAGTAAACTTTTTGCTAGGAAAATAAGTTATGTTATGCTTTGCGAAAACACACTCCTTGCAAATTATGTTAGTAGGCTTTACAATCTTAGTCAAATCTCTAACTGCAAACATACTACTAGTCTTTACAATACTGTCAAAGTTTATATAACAAAATCTCTTATGCCATAACCAACTATCATCTACCTTTGCAACCAAACATGTCATTTTAGTAGGATTCAATTAAAATACATTACCTCTAGATTTGGTTTATGTTCCAATTACCTTTCCATCTTTGTCTCTGATCATGCATGTCTTCTCTGTGAACTAAAAATGATAATCTTTGTCTACTAGTTTTCCAATAGTCAAAAGATTGTGCTTCAAACCATCAACAAAATATTCATCCTCAGTGTTAGTCTTACCATCAAGAGTTATAGATCCAATACATTTAACTTGGCACACTGCATTGTTTCCAACTCTAACAATTTCTCCATCATGACTGTTGAAGTTAACAAATTTGTTCATATCACTAGTCATATGATGTGAACAACCTTTGTCAATTATCTAATAAAATTTACTTTCAACCTATGATACCAAAGCCATTTTCTCTAGACTTTCTTCTTTAATAGCTACAAATCCAAATTTTTCATCACTAGCACTTACTGCTTGTTCATCAAAATCATCTTCTTTATTTGCATAGAGACATTGTCTATCTCTTCTAGGTTTAAAATTAACTCTACACTTTTTCTCTCTTTTAGGACACTAAGATGCATAATGACCATATTCATTGCATGTCCAAAATTTAAAAAATGTCTTATGATCTTTTTCTATTCTTACTAGAAGGGCTATTCCTTCTTCAATCTTTCTATCCTCATCAATTCTGCTATTGGTAGCAAAATCTCCTCTAGCACTTGTGCTCCTTGATAAACTAGGTCAAATATTCAAGGCACTAAAAGTTGTTTATGTTCTGGTCAATTCTTTGGATTGTCTAAGCTCATTCTCAACTACTTCAATTCTTCCAAACAATGTTTCTCTTGTGAAATCTTTGGTACAATAGATCAACAATTGTATCATTTGAACTGCTGGCTTAAATGGCAGTGTTAAGCTCTTCAATATCTTCCATATCACCTCATCATCTTCTTTGGTTCCTCCTTGAGATCTAATACCTACAATAATTTTTGATATTCTTCCTACAAATTTTTGTAGAGATTCATCTTCCATCATGTTAGCATCTTGAAACATCGCACAAATCCAACTTTGTAATCTGAATTTCTTAGAATGTTTATCACCTTCAAAAATATTTTCCAAAGCTTTCCAAATCGTATGAGAAGTAACAAGTGACTTTACCTAATTGTACTCAATGTTAGGAAGTGAAGATAGTAGTGCTTCTCTAGATCTCATGTCACACATGAAAAGATCTCTTTCTTCCTCAGTACAAGTTTCCAAATCTTTCTCAACAATAATCATCTTTCTAGATTTTGTTAAGATCCAATATCTTGGACCCATACACAATAGATGTGTCTTCATTTTTTCCTTCCAACTATCATAATTTGTTCCATCGAACTTCAAACTATCTTTCCTAAACATGTTCACCATGGATCTCCCAAGGTTGTTAAACTTTATCTTCAAGGGCCTGATGCTCTAATACCAATTTTTGGAAACAATAGTCCACCAAGATAACTATAGGGGGGGATTAATTATCTATCCTTTAAAACATTATCCAATGATTAAAACATGAATCAATTATCCAATGATTAAAACATTTATCAACTTTAATCAATCTTAACCATTCAACCAAAGTAAACAAATACCATACAAAGATGCACACACACAATTACACCAAATATGTTAACTAGGGAAACTCTTGATCAGAGGGAAAACCCTAGTGGGAGTGATGCGCACAAGATGATGTACTAATATAAATATTTCTTGTTAGAGGATAGACCCTGTTAGGAGTGTATTACAACATTTAGTACATATGAGTCCCTATTAGGAGACTTTGAATCCCTGTTAGGAGATTCCAACCTTGTTAGTAGTTGTAAGAAGATAAAAGGACCCATTGTCCAAATAGTTTCTGGGGCAAGATCATTGAACTCACTATCCAACTAATCTCTCAACTATTCCTTTTAGAATAATTGTATGTATTGTACTTTAACTCCTTTCCTTTGTCCTATCAATCAAACCAATCACTATCAGACCTTGTAGACTAGGTCACGAACCTCTGATCCATGTATCCAACTTTGGATCACACAATAAAACCTCAGCAATGAAGATTCCTTCACCTTCACTCCACTCTACTCAACTTTGCATTATGCCTTTTTGCTACTTACAATCACTTCGCATACATCATCACGATAAAGGAAAATGTCCTTCTTTTATGTCAAACCCATAAAACAATTCTCTGAGTCAGTTGTTAAACCTTCTCAATCAATTATTATAGGACCACATTAAGAAGATGTACATTAAGAACATGTTACACTTAGCGATAAAAATAATCTTCCACCTTGCAACTTAAATTACTTTTTGTACACATGTCATTATGACGAGCGAACTTAGCTATGTCATCACCAAAATGTCTTTTTCACATCTATAACTTCGGCTTCTCAGAATAACAACTCTACTAAGAGATATAACAAGTTTACTAAAAAATGCCTTTGTAAACTCTATCTCAGAATAGTCATCACCAAAACTTGAATAACTTCTTCTAGACTTAGTATCTTATGCTTCCAAGGTTAGCTACATATACTAGACACATAGTATGATCTCCCTTTAACCTCACTTAATGAAAATGCTCAGCTGTCTATATCCATACCGACTTGATCTTTCTGATGTTCTTCTGTCATATACTATAGAAAACTGTTATGTTGACATCAATGACAAACATAGTCATGAATGTAACATATCATCATGATAATGATCTAATCATGTTTTCATAATACTCCCCCATAGGAATATCAACAGCATTGATGCTTCCAGCAAATAGGCTGAAAATCTTAGTTGTTTTTGTATTTGGTGCATCTAGATACCTTAGTAGTATAGAAATTTCAAGAAGTATTTTTATCCCTTTCCCTATTCATGGATAGTTTTAGGTGATATTGATAAGGAACCTGTCTCTTATTCCAAGGGATTCTCTTTCACCATAGGTAAACCCACATATATGAGAGCATTTCCATGTTTTACCAAGATAGCTAGATATTGCATCTTGTTATAGGCTCAATCCTAATTCACAAAGTGAACACAATTTTGAAGGCGTTAGAGGCTCCACAGGGAGTCAAAAACTTTTCTGAGATGATGCTTCACTATTATATATGTAAGTACTTCAAGAGGTTTCAAAAAGAGGTTATAATAATTATTATTTTATTTTGTGGTTCACAAGTTATGGCTTTTAGAAGTTATACTCAAGACTAAAGATTTGATACAAAAGGAAGATGGAGAAAAATAACTAAAGGAGAGAAATTGAATTGCTAGGCACCGAAATGGGAAAAAAACCAATTTATAAAATATTCTAAGGTGGTTTTTGGTGGTACATATAGAAGATGGAGGTGGACTTAGAGCTTACTTTTAGAAAGTTAGTTTGAGCTTATATCTTGCATATTATTGTAATGAAAATGCATATGTGAATGTAGCATGTTAGTTTTTTGAATATTGCAATGTAATTTCATTGACAACAATACGAAGGAAGTGTTTATGTTCCTTACATTGTTCTATTCTTACAAATTTATGTTTATTTCGCTATTGTGTTGTGTGTGTTTACTTGAATAGGGGGTTTACCCTTTATAAGGAAGCTAGTTTGTTATTCTTCTAGTATGGAGGTCTTTCCCTTTTTATTTAGGTGTAAAGGTTTCTTCCAAAACCTATTCTTAATGAAAATGAAATTTTGCTTATGGGTTGAACCCCTTGCTTCTCGTTGGTTTGTTACTCCAATTGAAATCTTCTTCTTGTCACACTCCTTATGAAAGGCATTATTCTTGTCTACTAGCAATTCATCTACTTAAGTGTTTTTGGCTTATCTCTTGTGTCTTAATAATTGATATATAAAAACCTAAGTAAGAAAAATCATATTTTTTCCTTATACCTACAAATCGTTGATGTCCATTCAATTATTTGCTTCAATATCTTTGTCGTTGTTATGTTAGAAATCTTCTATTCTATCCCTAAAATTGACTTGCCTACATGAGGAAGAGAAAAGGTAAAGGGCCATACATAAAGTGGTTGTCGTTTAGGTCAAAATGGGATAGTCAAATGCTTTGGAATTAAAACCAATTGATAGTAGAGGGGGAGAGAGAAACGTAATTGTTGGAATACATGATGATGGTCAAGCACGTTATTCCTAGTGACATTGGACACGTGGTCACATGATATCAACTTTTCGCAACGTTTAACTGTGGCCCTCGTCACTTCTCAATCCCTACGAAGTTGACAAAGATACAGCCATGGCATAAGCATAAGTTACAAAGCATATTCCACTCTTGAAAACGAATGAAATTATATTCAAGTCTAAACATCATACCAGAGATCTTAATAGTAGTTATCCCACACAAAAGCTGTTGGCCACTATTTCACAGCTTAAAATCTCCACTTCACAAGTAAACAACCAAGTTTCTACATCATCAATGGAGAAATTCCAAGCACAGGCGTGCAATTAAATTCCATGATTAAAGAGAGGTCTCTGTCTTATCAACCTTTAACTGTTTCACGTTACAATCACTAAATACAATCAAACAATACCATCAAACTACATAGATTTTGTTGCTTTCTACACCAATTGAAAATAAACGATAGTTACATAAAAGAGTTCACAAGAATTTCTTAAAACAGCTATGTAATACCAGAGTGGGAGCTCTCAAAAATGAGTGAGGCCTGCCAGTTGGGTCCAATAGTAAAGTCTTGGACTATCTTAATGGTGGTCCAGATTGAAAACCATTCTTTCTCGGAATGACACCATTGATATCACTATGCACAGTTAAAAAGAGCCTTCAAAATAGCTGTCACTCAAATGCTTTTGCAAGAAGAGCACCACTTGTGTTTTTTAAAGCTTTTGGACTTGTTTCACTCAAATACTTTTGCAAGAAGAGCATCACTTTGTGTTTTTAAGCAATTTTGATTTGTTTCGATTCTTTCTAATGAAGAGATTGATATTTCTTTCACATACATTTATTTTTAACATTCACTAATTTCAAATATCTTCTTTGTCAATAATGTCACACTATCAAATACATACTAATTATATGAATGTTTGAAATAAAATAAAAAATTGAGATGATAATACAAAAAGATCATACATAACAATTAGAATAAAGGACACTAATAAGAATGAACCTTCCATTTTTAAGTTGGCAAAAAAAATTTTTTCTCAAAATATATACAATATCAACAACAAAAGGGCTTGCCAATATATCCATAGCTTAACAATGGTTATATTATGTATTTATCTCAACAAAAATAAAAGTAGCATCTATTCTATTACTTTTTCTTCTGAAATCAATATGGAAGTAAGTGATAGAATAAGAAAAACCCTTTCCACTCTAATGAGAATAAATATATTCCTTTTTCCAAAATTATTAATTTAACATTAAATACTAAATATCAAAAATTTATTTTAGAACAAGAAAAACTCTTCACATTTGATACTTAAGATGACTTTTTCTTGACTATGCAACATTTTTTAAATTACTAAAGCCTAGACAACATTAATATGAAGAATTTATATTATCCTATAATATGTATATTTTTAAGTAAGCATGATAATTTTTCTCGTTAGATTATGAGGAAACAAATGCTACAATATATTTTATATAATATTTTTATTAAATGATAACATATCCTAAGTTGTGTAAAATTAACTTTTGAAAAAAAGTTGTTATTGATTTCATTTTGCAAAGAAAATAGAGCAATATTAGTATTAAGAGACCAAGACTACAAAAGTGACCTATATAAATGCTTTTGATCTAGTTTGGGATAGATAGCTAGAAATATGCACTCGAAATTATCATAGTCTTGCCGCACTAATACTAATAAAAATATGTGTGGTAGTGTATAAGAAGGGTTAATTATATAGAAAAGATGACTGAGTCCTATGATTTTGAAAGGAAAAAAATGATGAAAACCTTTCAAATATCAAAAAAAATGCTAGGACATAGAATTTGCAATAAAAGTCCATAACAAGATGTAACATTTTAAGGAAAAAAATGAATATATTTGCAATGATTGAAACATTGTAAAGAAAAACTTCCTTAAAAGAAAAATAAATAGATATTGTTAGGCATGAGTAGCTATACAACTACTAGCAACTAGAAATATACATATAATAATTAACTAATTAATTGATTAATTAAGCCTAAGAAAACTTAAGCATGACAAAATGGTGTAAACACATTTAAACTCCAGTCACTATCACCCCCTCCCTTGTAAATGCAAATTAGGAAAAAGATTGTTATGCAATCTTTAACAAAATGCAATGTGGGTAAAAGCTACACAATCAATATAGGATGCACTAACCTCTATGGGAGATAGTTAGGGGCGTAAGTAACATCCAAATGTTCAAGAGAGATTTAAAGAAAAAAAAAAATTTAAATAAACTATGAGCAAGGATATGGTGCTAAAAAGGACCAAGGCATGATTTATAAAAACGAAGATATGGTGGTTGATTAAAAATACTAATAAGGTCAAACTGTTTCAATTTTACATTTCACATTATAGTTTGGATCTTCACTATCATTATTATATTAGAACCTTTGGAAAAATTTATAACTTAAGTATTATACATTTATATTAGTTAATAAGAGGTTAAACTGGGATGTTTGTAAGGGAATAAAGGATCAATAATAAGCTAAATATACATCCTACTATAACAAGTATGTGGAATTTTAAATGAATGGATTGTGTGTGTTTGTGTGTGTGTGTGTGTGGAATTTTAAATTTAAATTTTGGAAGCCTACAAACCCTAGAGTCTTAAAAAAATAGTTTATTTGTAGCAATTAGAACATGGGAGCTAGAAAATTATTTGGGGAATGTGCCATAAGAGAAAAAATAATTTAAATTCATCAAATCAATTCCAAATATTTGAAGTGATGCCCTATGCCTACAGACATGGTCATCTAATAAGTTCAAAAGAATAGGAAAATGTGTTGCAATGAGACAAACTAAGGTATGGATGTGTTCTAATTATTGATGTACCATACTTATAAAAGTGTAGGCATAAATTAATAAACATTTTGATAGGTGGAAGTGACTAGTGAAGAGATCCATTAAATTTGAAAGATGATTATCATTTAAGCCTAATTTGGGCACTATTATGTTGACTTAGTCAAAGACCAAACCTAGTTCCAAATTTATTATGTACCTTGTATCAACCAAAATGGTGGTTGTAAATTGTCTTTATTGGGGCCTTTGTTCAAGAATTTTGTATGTTTGAGGAAAAAATATAAAGTTGGAGGGTGAATCGCTACTAGGTCTCCAAGTAGGTCTACTATGCAAGATAGTGAATTAGGTATCTCATGTTACTTCCAAGGGGTAAGAATTAGTCATATGAAATAGCTGGAGTATATGATAAATCAAAAAAAACCTCTTTACAAGTGATTGTGGTAAGATCCTAATATGATAGGATTGGTTACCAAGAATGTCTTTAAGAGAACTATAGTTTTATTGTGAGGAGTCAAGTATCTCAAAAGTAATGGAAATTTCTCAAGATTATTAGTCATAAGGAGATTATCCAAGGGAAATTTAAAAAGGTGTTGGGGCTCTTGAAGACGGCTAGGAGATTGGACAATTGCATGGTGTCAATTTGGAAACAAATTCAAGTGAAAGGCTAAAAGATTTATCATGTAACCTAAACCCTATGCATCATATTAATATTAGAGCACAATCATTTACGGAGAGGTTTTTCTTGATGTATTCTACATTCTTATTTTTGTGTATCTTTTGTAACTTTATAAGGGGCCTAACAAAGAAGCATTGATAGACTGGGATATAGTCATTAATCAAGAAGGATATGCTTAAAGTAACTCCATCAATAGAATCCCTTTAGAGTTTGTCTATGGGGTACATCCAAGAGGAATTATAGATTTGAGGGGTTTTAATGGCATAAAGAAGAGAAATTCTCAAGAGGGAGATTCTGCACTCACCATGAATGATATACATGAACGGTCAAGGAAGTGTTGTAGATAAATGTGGAGAAATACAAGTCCAAGGTAGATGAGTTGAAGAGAAATTTACAATCCATTGTAGAAGATGAAGTGATGGCTTATTTGAAGGCAAAATTTGCCCCAAAGGAGAAGCATCCAAGATACTGATGAAGAAGATTGGTCCCTACAAAAGACTTCATAAATTTGGATCTAATGCATGTATGAGCTCATTTATGAAAAGGCTTAGTAATATCACCTGTGTGTTTAATGTTTATGACTTATTTCCCTATAAATATTTTTTTGACCAAGGGTATGATGTAGAAGATGAAGTGGAGTGGATCAAATACCTTCCACCAAATAAAGAATTAAAATTTGAAAGGACTTTGGAATACAAGGTGCTAAACATAACTCAGAACACATGTAGATGATGCTAAATATAAGTTTCTTATGAAGTGGTTGCCTTGTCTAATGAGGATGCTATGTAGATGATCAAAAAAGACATTAGGAAACATGGAACCACTATTGTAGACTTTCTTCCTCAAGGGACTTTATATTTATTTTATTGGGGGAGTACAACAAGGTCACCTAGATGTATGAATGGAGGACTTGCACACTTTTGTAGTTTCTAAATGTCCAATAATGTAATAAGGTCTCATATAGACCATTTTGTAAGTTTCTACATTGTAGCAAGGAACTTAGAGACAATTTTGTGTTTGTCATTCACTAAGGACCCATATGGTTAAACTTGGTCAATAGACACCTAATATGTGTTAAAGGAGGCCAAGTATTGTTAGATGTGATCTTCTTTTTTTCCTCAAGTTTCTAGTCGAGTTCATAGAGGTAGATGCAAAATTATTGAAAACTTGTGAATGTTTTAATTTTGAAAAATGATGCATTTATGTAAACCCAATGGCTCACTACTTCACATTTCAGGTGGAACTAACTTGGGAATGGTTGTGACAAGTTTTTGTAAGACACAAGAAGTCAAAACAAGATTCAACACATGAAGGATTTTGGTGAGTGAGATTGAGATTTGCATTGGTCTATTCAAACTCAATAATATTTTCATGTTTATTTGGACCTATATCGATAGGTCATGGTTAGTAGATCATATTCTTTGACATGTATATTAATCCTTGTGAAGCTTCTTTCATTTTCACTTGATATGTAGAAGGAACTAGCAAGATTCATCAAGTTTTGTCTAAAGAGTTCCAAAACCATATAGATAGGATCTAGCCAATTCTTTTGGGAATATTAGGTATTTAAATGTATGATAAGATGTAATATATTTTATACCAGTCCAATCAATTCCTTTTCTTTTAGGTGATGCCCTAGGCTTGGCATGTTAATGTGACGTTCTAGGAAGAGTAGGAAAGATGTTGAGGAAGAGACAAACTAAGGTTTGGTTATCTTTTAAATGGTGATTTAACACCTGTACACATGTGAATACATGAATCCATAACCCATTTGATAGAAGGAAGCAATTGGTGAAGAGATAAACTAAACCCCAAGCCTAATTACCATTTAGGCCTAATTTGGTCAATGTTAAGATGACTCAATGGAAGAGCAAACCTAATTCACAATTTAAGATATATATTGTATCATCCAAATGGGTATCCATAAAGGGTCTTTATTTTGTCCCCTGTTCAAGAATTTTAGAAGATCGAGATGAAAAGGTCAAGTGGGAGGGCTAGTGGTCTACTATGCAAGATAGTAAGTTGAGTATCTCATTTTAGTTACAAGGGGTAATAATGAGTCATCTGAGATAATGGGAGTTTAGATTACATCCTCATAAACCTCTCATACCAAGAATGCTAAGGTTGGTTACCAAGAATGCATTTGAGAGAAGTATGGTTTTGATGTGAGAAGTTGTATCTCACAAAGAATATAAATTGCTAAAGCTTTTTTGGTCACAAGGAGGTGATCCAAGGGAAATTTCAAAAGGTGTTGGGCATCATAAAGAATGATAGGAGATTGGACCATTGGGTGGTAATGAGTTGGAAATAGAAAATTAGTGAAAATCTAAAGTATTCTTGGAGTAACCTAGATTCTATGCATCACATATACATATAAATATACATATATATATGGATATGAATATACATATTACATATGTTTGTGTACTATAGGGGATGGGTAATAATTAATATGTCTTTTGTTCAATGTAAAAGAGCTAAAATACTACTTATTTAAACATATCAATAAGTACTTGTCATTTTGGCTCATTTTTTGGTGCATGATAACTATACTAATTAGTCAATGGTGATGGGATTAGTTTTAAAGGAGGGATTCATATCAAGTCTTTAATATTTTTCAACAATGAGATGAATATTTTGTCATATCACCATTTCAAAAATATTATTATATTTTTGTTGTAATTTTTTTATATGCAACATGTAGATAGTTGTATGATATCAATATACAAATTGATATTATCAGTCATTTTAAGGGAAAACGATATCATTGGATACAACCATGTTGTCAAAAGAATGTATTTGTGATAGACCATAATAGCCACAATGTGTCATTTTAGAGTTTTGGCATGGTACTAATATTTTAAAAGACAATACTAGAGTGCACCTCCATTATGACATTCTTAGGTAAAATTGAGTATGGTTATTTTTCATTGAGAAGTCATTTTCTTTCTTACATGCACATAACAACATTTTAAAGATAGGATGTATAGGTATACATGCATGTTCTTGTGCATGTGCATGTATGCATGCATACATGTGTACATAAATATATGTCACCTTTAACTGAAATAACCCTGACAGGTTATTGCTTTCTCCAGCACCAAAAAAACTCTTTATACTGCAGCTCTGATACCACTGAAATGACCCTTACGATAAAGGTTACTAAATCCCAATATTGTACTGTGATAACCCTGACAGGATTACTGACTTTTAAGCACCAAAACTTAAAAATTTAAGAATTAGACATTTTGTCAAACACTTGGCTTGTAGTAGAAGACTATCCTATTACACTTGCTACTAATGACTGAACTGTTACATTCATGCCGTTTGCAGATTACAATACAATGTCTTAACCCTTACAATCAAATTAATGAATAACAGTGGTTGATTAAGGAATGTACTGTATTGACAAGGAAAATACAACATGTCACTCTTTAACTTCCTACTCAAATATCAAAAACCTGGAAAGCGCTGCCATAACAGATATGAAGAAAATGCACTCCTCATTTCCCAATACTGAGATACCGATCACAGACCTTGCTATGTGAATGCAGTCCAAAGTTTGCGGATCCATTGTTTGTTTAGGAAAGATTCTCATTGTTTCAGTCAAGCAAATAACTCTCCCATCACCTAACCTTATGACTCCTATGTTGGCATTGTCTGTTAATGAAGCACTAGAGAAGAGTCCTGCAATGTCCCCAACATATTCAAAGAAGTTTTCTGATTTTGGAACTTCAGAAGATTCACGATAACAGATTTTATTGTTCTTTTTAGCAGCCTTGTAAGCCTCAGAATCTAATTGTGCATGTCCTGCAATTAATCTCCCATCTTCAACGTGAAGACGAACCAGAGTAGAATATCCATCGAAAAGGTGCCTGAAATTGTAGTCACCTACATGAAACTTTCCCGGTCCATTTCTTAGGTAGGTACCATTCTGAATTTGTCTGAGTCTTGATTCCAATCGATCTCCGCCTGATCTGGAAAAGATCGCATTGCCACTTGACCACTGCAAAATTATCCTCTCCAACTGCCGCACGGGTTCTTTGTCAACTGTCACCACAATCTTAAAATCGGAGCTGTTGACCCGTGATGGTTTCTTTGCCCAAGTGGTTCAGTTAACCCGTCCTCACCAAGATCGTGCCTTCCACAAACTGCAATGGAGATTCAATACATGACGTCGTCCTCTGGTCTTAATTCGGCAGACCTTATATGCCGCCTCCTGCCCTTGATTGGTTTCAGCGCCGGCACAAAAATGGATGCCGTAGTAAGTGACAACGCCCAAACAATGTTGCTGCTGCCGCTGTTGTGGAGTCCCGACAGGGTGCGAAAGTGCTGCAGATTTGTCTACGCTGGTCACCCAATTGGGATTTCTGTAGTAGCTGCCGACTCATAGATTGCTAGATCCGATAACTCCAGAGATAATGCGTCCTCAGTAACAATGGATCAATTAAGTGTGGCAAACTTCGATGTGATGACAGGAGCTCATCAATCATACAAAATCATCAATCCTGCGATATCTAGATATGTTGACCATAATCGGATTCTTGTCTTCAACTCTCTTCCCGATTCCCCTTCGACTTTCCACTCAATACTGCAATAGTTTGTCTAAATGACAATTAATTCCGCTCTAGCTAACCTTCCAATAATCACTGATCCTCAGATTTGACCTTAGGCCACAGATTTTGTCCCTGATGAAATGACTGAAACGTCACCTCCAATCTGCAATAATTCAGATGATATTTCACACCCTCAAAATTGCGTACCAATTGAGAGTTATCGTTCTCAATGGCCAACTGTGACAATTGCAGAAACCCTAGGTTCCACAATGCACCTGTGATTGAATCACAATCTGAAAACAAGAGAGATTAAACAACTGCCTGATTCGAATGGAGCCCCGGGGTGCCTATTTATTCTTTTTTCTCCATCCTCTCCAGAGACTTCTAGAACATTTTTGATCTTATCCCTCAAGTGACTTTATTAAATATTTTTATAATCCAAGTCACTTTATTAAATATAAAGTTATCTTTTAATATCTATTTATTTAATTAAAATAATTAATTAGTCGTCCTTGGACAACCAGATTAATTAAATTAATTAAATCGAACTGTCACCAAAAATTGGGGACATGACATTAACATATGTTTAAATAATTTGAACTTAAATTGAAAAAAACACAACGGTAATTTAGAATAATTTTTAATCTTTAAATTCAACAACAACTATGCACAATGTGTGTATAAAATAGTTTCTTATAATTTAGCATGCACTTTATATAACATACTCCACAACCCATACAAAGAATTTTCTTGAAAACAAATGATTCACGATTCGATCTTTAGTATGTTTAAATGAGGTGTAAAGTCTCTCCCAAGACAATGTTTCCATGCTGCTTCATACACATGGCTCTACCACAAATCAATGAGATGTAAAAATGTTCAAACAACACGATGTTTTCTCTAATGTTCAATAAAAATGTGTGTAGAGAATGAAGATCATTGATAGAAGACAATAAAAGATCATTGATTCTGCCTTGCAAGCCATACCTTTTTACAATCTACAAGATATAAAATACTCAAATAAATAACATGAAATTTATTCTAATAACCAATAAAAATGTTTAGATCGGTGGAGAGCATCAAATTTATTGACAAATGGAATAAAATTAGATTGTTGCTTCTTTCATATAACCATGCCTCTCCAACCTCTAAAATGTAAAAACCATCAAACACCATGAAGTTGTATCTAATAGTCAATAGAAATGTCAAGAATGGAGATAATGAAGATTGATGATGAAGAGGATAAAATATGGAAGCGTCTATGCAAGAGACAAAATGACTATTTATGGATATTATTTATTATTTATCATGTAATTAAAATTAACGATCTCATTGTATTATAATTTATAAATGATTAATTAATTACTATAAATAATCATTCTGCCGACTATATAGCCATTTGATAAAATACCAAGATGAGACCAGTTGAGTGCATTTTGTACAACAGTAGATATGACATTCATTGATTGCATGTGCATGTTCTACTTGCAGCTAGTATTGCACTATGCATTTAACTCATGCTACCTGTGGACAGTTGTAGAACACAATCATAAGACTCCGTTTATGAACACTTGCTAGGAATGTGATGTCACTGAAAATTTTCTTTAGAAGATTAAATTACAAATAAAACATTTATATTTGTGAAAAAATCACGTGTCACAATCTCTTTTGTGAACACCACAACATGGAAAATAAGGTGCACCGCCATCTGACTTTCCCCATGGGAAATCTTTATTTTTTCCTCTTTTTGATGTTAGAGGAAATAGTCCTTGTAAGATATATCATCATAAACTAATGCTGTGGAGCCCATAATCGATTTTATTGGAAGGAAATATATATCGGATGACACACTTTGTGGAGTTCCGCTCATGTCAATCGAACGCCTTTATCCCATATTTTACTGTGAAATTTCTAGGTTGACTGATCATAATTACTGTCGCGTAAAATTCGTGTAATCTATAGACTACTGGAAAATGACATGTTAATATTAATATTAATATATCAGAACTGTAAAAAGTAATTATAAATAGTTTCTATGCAAGACATAAATTGACAATGATTTATAACGTTTGTTTCGGAGGAAATATTGGTTTCCTATATGCTATAATAATAATTTTATTGGTTTAAGCTGGAAGATCAATTTTACACTCCATTAGGTTATGAAATGATAAAAGATGTAAAATGATAATTTATCCAAGATTCCTTGGAACATTTAATTTTGGATTTAGTGCAATACAATGGATGTATGTGGAAAACAAACAAAAATGAAAAGCTGGTATAGTTTAACTATATTGTGATTAAAAAATATAAGTATTTTATAAATAGAAAAATTTAATATTATTAATTATTTTGTTTTTATTATAAGAATAATTAAGTATTTTGCTAAAGCTTTGTTCATACATGAAGTTTCAATTGTAGCCTTTTCATTTTTGATAAATCAGAAGACCAAAAGATCTTTATCCCTATCAATAGGGTAATGTTTTAATCAATTGAATTCAATTAATTAAATCATTATCAATAAGAGTTAATGTTTGATTAGTTTATTTAGAACTATTTAACTTACTAATAAAATAAAGATTAATCAATTTTTTTATATCATATTCATTGAAGATATGGATTAAAAATAATGGACAACCTAACAATTATGATTTAGAAATATTTTTCTAAACAAATTTAATTTTAATTGAATAAACTAATATAAATAAATTTTATATTTTACATTATATCTAAGAGTGAAGTAAATTTTAATTTTATTTAATTTTTTATTTGAAAAAGGACTAAATTGATGACTATGAAGTCATTTTGGTATCTATAAACTTGTTCAAATATATAAATAGGGATAAATCATAATAGAATAGTTATATAAATGGGGATAAATCATAATAGATAAGGTATGTATGGGAACAATATATGCATGTATTATAGACAAGTGGATATGGTGCATGCATTTGACCATAAACATAGGGAAAGGAACTATCATTTCTCAATAAGCTAATCTATAAGGAATTCTCCTCACAAATAAAATCAAAACTCAATGAAAAATGATATCGTGATGAAAATTGCACCATTAGACAAGCATATCCAAATTAAAATTGTCACTTGAATTTATTATATAGTGATGATTAATTCTAAAGAAATTAAGGTTTGAAAAATAAAAAATATGTTGTTATTACATTTATGGAAAGATGTCAATTAATATACTAATATATCAAGGTACTTTCCTTCCAATAAGCATATAATCTCATGAAAATGGTATGGGTGTGAAATGTGTACTATTGACTAGGTGTAACCAAATAAAAATTTAATTTGAATTCTTTTATATAATGATTTTAAAGCCTTAAGAATATTGATTTTTTACCTATGTATGTATGTGTGTAGTGATTGTTATATTCTATGGAAAGACGCCATTAAACATAGATATTGGCATATCTGATTTTATACGGAAAATTACAACAATATGGCCACATGTAGAGGATATATCTATCAAATTCAGGAGGGTCAAACATGGAACACACATGTTTAATTAGGTTTGAATTTTGGATAACATTTTATATTTCATGTAATCATCCTCACTAATTATATCCAATCCATTGAACTACCTTTTCTTATACTTTTTCTTTTGATTTGTTTAATATTAATATTTTGTTTAAATATATTTACACGTAAGATTTCACTTGTAATCTACTCACTTTTGTCAAATCAAAATTGTAAAAGATCTTAAACACGTTCATAAAAAATAGATAAATAGATTACAATCCATGAATAAATCAAGATTGATTTATTCTTAATTACTCACCCTAATTCAAATCTCATAAATAAATATTAAAATTTTAGATCACCTTTAACAGGTTAATTAAGCTTGAAAAAAGAAAGTCAATTTTCACTATTTAATATCGTAACTTAAGAATCAAGACGAATATACAATTGTAGGCACCTACAATTATTTTGAGATTTTGAGTTTATCAACACGTAGGTTGGTCTATTACAATATTAGAATAACAAATTATTTTCTTCCAGTGGCAGCAGATTTTGAAGTGGTAAGTGAGGTGTCTTCAGCTCAGCCTTATCCTCCGAAATTCAAAGTCGCAGTTTGCCATTTTACATTTTGACGGCATCATATCGAAGTAGAGTAGGTGGGGAGTATTTTTTTTTTAATTTCTTTTGTTTCGTAGGTGGTTTTGGGCATCTACCAAAACAAATAGCTTAAAATTCTATCATATTATAAACATAATGAATTTCCAGCTTGACTATAAATTATAATATTATTCGGTGGAAAAGATAATTTGATTTGATGGCACCTCGTGATTGACGAAGGAGTTGTATAGTCAGCACATTCAGTTCCCACCATGTGGCTCGTTGAGTTAAGATCAAAAGTTGCATGTATGTGCCTGCTAATGATTGGAAGCTGCATGTAAATCTGACACGTGTAATACTTTAGGCTTTGATAGAAACTTCAACCTATAATAAACAATACAGTGGGCCTATTCACATTTGATAGCAAATGCATGAGTAAATTTTACAAACTACGGTGAAGTATTTAAAACAATCTGATATTTGACAATTCCGTGATTCTGAACAACACTGTGCAAATTATTTGTACACAATTATTCGCGCTGTCTCAGTCGTAGAATTTATGTTAAGAATTGGTCAAAGCCCTGTTAAAAATTTTGATGGTTTTTTTTGTATACCATTAGCAGCAGAAAACGTACAAATAAGACAGCTTATGATGGTGAAATACCACCTTTTAGTCGCAGTCCGTCAAAAATCTCCACACCTAACATCGACTTTAGGATTGGAAAATAAAGCCTACATAGATGGCTTTAGAACCTATCGTTCCACTCTATTGGGGAAGTCAATTTGATGGCATTATCTAACTACATTGGTGGAGAGAGAAAGGAGTTATTTCATCGATTGTGAGGTGCTTAAAGTTCGGATAATTGAACCTCTTGCTTTTAGCATAGCAAAATTCCCTACTCCGTATTATGTATCTCTTGTCTACTCTTCATTTGGTGCCCTTTCTTGCTTTGACATACCTCTATTGGTCTATTCATGTATTAACTTTTTAAACCCTTAACGATATCAGACTTTTACATTTCAAAGTCCTACTATTTGCAGATGGTGAAGAGAAAAGATACAAATAATTCCATTTTATGCATCTCTTGTCTACTTTTCATATGGTGCCCTTTATTGCTTTGACTTGCCTCTATTGGTCTACTCATGTGTTAACTTTTTTAACCCTTAACGATATCAGACTTTTACATTTCACGGCCCTACTATTTACAGATGGTGAAGAAAAAAAGATACAAATGATTCTGTTTTATGCATCTCTTGTCTACTTTTCATATGGTGCCCTTTATTGCTTTGACATGTCTCTATTGGTCTACTCATGTGTTAACTTTTTAAACCCTTAACGATATCAAACTTTTACATTTCACGGTCCTTACTATTTGCAGATGGTGAAGGGAAAAGATACAAATGATTTTGATGGACCTTCAAAAATGACAATTTTAAAATTGAAAGATTTATTAACAACAATCTAATTATTGTAGCATGTCAACATTGCTTCATTTTACATTAATTTGATCCAGAGTGAAATAGTGTAAGGGTTTTGAACCTAATTATTTTGGAGACTATAATGAAACACCTTCATCAATCATGTTCGCTCACTCGAGAAGCACTGAACTAACTACATCAGTCGATCTTTTGATTGCAGAACATAAAACCATCTACATAAAATGAAATAATATAAGCATATTCTTGCTCTTAGTGTACAGTGAGACATATTTCCCATAAATTCTATTTCTCTTTTGATTGTATCTAATGTCTCCTCTAGTACTACATATATGACACGTTTCCTTTGAAAGTCTACATTACCTCTAAGTGTATCTAATGGCTCTACAAGAGTTGTTGAAAAAATCCCTTCTCTACCACACAAATCACCAAGAAAATGTCACAAGATGAAACACCTATCTTCTGAAATTTCACATCTCCAGGTCTCCATAGATGCTCAAGAAATCACAAATAAAATATGAATAGAACAATGTGAACCAACAAGAAATCTTTTCCCATTTCTCCTTGAAGGGAAAGAAAAAGGTGTGAAGTCCCCTAATTTCTCTAATGACATAAATACAATACTTATCATGCAATAAAATCTCCCTAAGAAAGAAGCTAACTTGATATGACAAATAACCTCTTGTATGTTGCATCCACCCTCCAATACAATCTTTTATATTTTAGTGATCAAATGTTGCATGTGTGTTAGTCTTGAAAGCTCAAGCAAGTGTAAAAAGAATGATTTTGATGATGTGTGGCTATTATTATAAATAAGATTGATAAAATGTTTGATTTTACTTGACAATACATCTTCATAGTATGACAATATGTACAAATATCATCATGACTATAAAAAAAAATATCAAGAAACCATTACCAAACTAAAAATGCCCAACTCTATTGTAAAATTCAAAATTCTCTTAGTCCACATTTTCCTATTGCACTCAATGAGAACTTTGCAATGATAAATATTAAAAAATAAATCCTTATAATCCCTTCAATAGTTTCCTTCAAACATAAAACCATTTCAACAATGAGAATGAATATTAATTTTGACAAAACAATATGTGACCAAAGTCGCAAGTCTTCTAACTGCTATTTATAAACTCAAATTTATAGGCATCTAGATCCTCTACAAAGTTAATTACTAATTTACTAATTTACCCCCATTTACTAATTTACTAATTACTAATCAACTCAAATATATAAATATTAATTTTTAATTATGGAAGATCAAGCCCAATCTATGGCAAAATAAAGGAAAATATCTATGAACGATATGATGCATGAGCTTTGTCCATGATTTAGGAAAGTGATGCCAAAGATGGACTCTATGAATATTGTAGCCTTCTCCCCATGACTCCAAATCTTCTATGAAACAATCAAAATATTTCATGGAACAATAAACCTAATTGAGCACTCCTTCACCATGACTAGATTTTTTTTTTATGCACTTTCTCTCCAAACCCATGCCTTGGTATCAAAATTGTTTCTCCATGCTTATTAACTCACTACACAATCATTCAATCTTCATGATTTATAAATTATTGTATATGTAGAAACATGAATCTCCACTACTACTCTAATACAAAATGCAAATGCCAAATGAAAAAGATATAAGTTATTTTGATGAAATTCTTTATGCTTATGATGACTTCGAATAAGAAGTGGAGAAAAAACAACAAAGATAATTGTTTACAAAAGATGGCTTCAAAATGAAAATACTTACTAACTAAAAATATTTTTTTGTAATATGCTAAAAGTATTAAAAATATATATTAGATTTTGTTAGAGTCTTTATATTTAAATTTTAATTACAATCTATGATTCATCATTGTGATGATAATATATACTAAGGAAAAAATCTATTAAAGGTAGAGTTTAGTTCTAACTCATTGCTTGATAGTTTATACATGATATAAAGATTAATATAGCTAAATATTTGATATAGCACTATGTGTCTTAGTCTAGAATATATTTGAATTAGAGAAAATGATTAAGGGGTATCCATTACACCATAAGCCTAGCCTTATCTTTTTTATGGTAAATTGACATGTTGAACTCATTATAACTTGATCTTTTATGGTTTTAGCTAGAACTACTCAACTTCACCAATAAACCAAATTTATCATGTTTTGTATCACGTTGAATTAGTATTTCGTCAGAAAAAAAGTGAAAAAAAATATAAGAGTTCACTTTTAAATCATTCTCTTAAGTTTCATATCAAATCTATAACAATATTATTTATTATTCAAAGTGGGATCATCATAAGTCTTAGGTTTAGGGACAATACCTTAGATATATTCTTTCTCCCATAGCCATAAAATACATGATTCTATTATTTTTGGTTAAGGGTTAAAGAAGGTTTTTTTTACAGGGGACCCGAAACCCCAATAGTCAATACAATAATTATATTAAAAGTATATTAGTTTAAACATGGTGGGTAAAGAAAACTAGCATCCCACCAAAGACCAACACTTAACATAAACTAGGACCAGCTCTAAAACTAGACAACAAAACTAAGCTAAAAACACAAAAGGAAAAATAAACTTGAAGACTTAAGAGCCAACCCAGCATTAGGCTTGCTCAAGAGAAAACTCCTCATTGTTTTACTTAATATTTTCCATGGCCACTCTAACACCCTCTTTGATCTATTCTTAATTCTTGGCCTTCATCTTCCTTGTCAAAGATCTGGTTCTTTTCTTGCTAGAAGACTCTACCACACCCTTAGCCTCTTTTAGGTCAAGCACCATAATGTTGTCCATGTGCATTGTGGCCTTGAACTCAACATGGTGTGATTCTAGACAAGTTTATTTACAAGTATTTTAACTTCACATATAATAATATAAATCTTAATAAGATTTTCTAATTATTTTGTTATATATATCTATATATATATATCGATTATAAAATATTTTGACACCTTGACAATTATATTTTAAAAATATTTGCGGAAAATGGATTTAGCTATTTTGAGGATTGTAGATATTGAGAAAAAATAACTAATATTATTATATTTTTATAATAGATTTAAGCTTGTGGTTTTATTTTTAAATTTTAAAAGGATGAATTTGTAAATATGAAAATATTTCTACAATTGTAGACTTGTTTAAGGACATGAAAAGGGATAGACATGTACAAAAATGTGCGCATGCAAATGTTTACAATTAGACCTAGAACACATAAATGAATCTATTAGGACATGGATAGGATAAGTGGTAGGTGCATTTAGATGTATGTAAGGTGACATAGGGAAAAGTGAGCTAGAAATTGAACAAAATTACATCCTTTCTCAATATGCTAATCTATCAAGATACTGTCCATTAAATGAAAAAAATGGCTCACGAAAAATAATATGGGTATGGAAATGCAATAATTTACGTACCAACAATGATAGAGTGTAATGTCAAACTAAAACACATCCAAGGAAATGAAACAAAAAGAAACTACTCAATTTTATTTTTATTAAAAAATTAATCTATTTGCATTGTTAATAATTTTTCCCTCATTTAAAAGATGGAATTTTAAGTATCTATATTGGCCTAAAATATTTTATTATTGGGTGTAATTTTTTTTCTAAACTAGTTCATTTGGCAGAGGCTTTTCCTAACCACAAACTCATTCTTAACTACTATATTGATGATTTGACATGTGACTTGTCATTTTTACTACTTTTTGGAATTGAATATTATCTAACAATATTTATTTTCTTATCAATATATGTACATGGAGTTTTATATACATATGAATACATAGAGTCTCTAGGTGATTAGTCTACATAGGACATCAAGAAATTGTAAACAATGAATACCTTGAAATTGCATGCTTTATTGTGAGTGTGCGTCATAGTATTTTGATTATCATAGATAATTCCCTTAAGATAGTAGTACGTAAAAGCCATCATATGGATCAAAATTATTTATATAGGAGGTTGGCCTTTATGTCCAAATTGTAGATATACGCTAGTGATATTGATGATAGCAATCCCTAGTGTGACAAAATAATAATGATGTAGGAATCACACCTAGCCATTATAATTTTTTGGAAAAAGAAAAGCATCCTCATTTTATCCTATTGATGCAATAATTAATAAGATTATTGTAGGAGAAAAAATATATCCTTAAGGTACTATATGGATTTCTCACAAATTGGGTACTACTAATGATAATTACCATACTATAGAAATAGGGATTGTAATTTTACATTAATTGATTTAAACTAGGTCTATTTTTCTATTATATGGATTCATAAATTAGGCAAACTAGATTTAATTTTATGTTAGGATCATAAACAACAGGAAAGACATAATGTCTTTCCTGATGATCAAATTGGTCATCCCAATTGATAAAGAAGATAATATGATATCATGTATGACTAGAAAATGTGCACCCCATTTGAAGCTCATGAGTTAGATTATGATTCCCTAGAAAAGAACATCTATAGATATTGCATTGATATCACTAGAGGGGTTACAATATATTTGGGAGTAGATATATCAATTTATTGAGTAGAGGGCCTAGGTATATGTAGACACCATTTTTCAAGAGATGGAAGATTGAATGAGGACAACAAAACAAAAAGAATGTATAAATGATACCTTTATTTTCTCCTTTGATGGTTTATTTTGAGTGTGCATGAAACCCAACCAAACATTGTAGACAAAGCTTAACAAACTATATTAGGAGGTGAAGTGTGTAGAATTAACCTAGTGGTACAATAAATTTAGATCATTAACCATTTGTAATAAGAATTCATAGTAGTGGTTAAAGTGATTCACATGAAGAATTATGGAGACTGCCTCCACTTAAAGATAGCCCTAATATCATTTTTTTCATATAGAAATGCATTTCTACATTAGGTATACATATGAATATATTGCTTGATTTTATATCTTTATACACTCGATGTTTATATGATTCTATGTGCCTGACTATTGATGCTAATGTATATTTCCCATTAAAGGCACATGCTACAATTTGTGATTTTCTTACTTCTTTGGCTAATAGCTATGTATTCATGTAGGTGAACTACATCATGCATAATACCTCACATTCTATCAATTATAATCATTGAAACATATTAATGGTATGAAGCCTCAAAAGGATGAACCAACCACTGACCTAAAAGGAGTCTCAAACTCAATATCACATGTAATAAAGGAAAATGAAATCTCATTATGGTTATATATATTATCATTGTGAGGTTCTTTCATCCTTTTTAATCACTCTTCTAACCATTGAATCATGCACATAACTTGATGGGCTATTTTATAACATTTATTCTATTTTCACTTCTTTGAGAAAATCATCTATATAACAATGTTAACTCTTTTTAACTAATGTAGATTTACATTTGATATTTTTTTATAGTATTATACTTGTACATATGTGATTTAGGGGTGAATGGTAGTGGTGTAGAATATGTATTACGTTTAGTATCATTTTCAAACAAAACTTTCTCATTTGCATTCTTATATACCTTGGATTCTTTCTCACATATAGAGGGAATCGTATATAAATATGGACTCCATAAGCCTTACAATCTACATGACACTAAAACCACAAGGTTTAAAATTTGATGAACTCCAATACTCACCCTATGAACTGTTGGAAAGACTTGACAAAGATTCATTTTGCGTAATAAGATTATTATACTTACTAGACTAGCCATAATTTTTATATGATTTGAGATTGTGAGGCGAAAAAATACAATAAAGTTTTATAGTATATTTTAAAGTTTGAAAGTTAATAATGTGTATAATCTAATAATGAGATTTTTAAAAATGAATTCCAACTTGCATAGTAAACTAATTTGTTTTCTTCTAGATATTCACTTATGAACACTCGCATATGAAAACAAAAATATCCTCAAAAAAAATTGGAAATATTTAACAATAGAGAAAATAGAATGATAAGAATATATTAAAACATAATGATACAATTATATCTTACAATAATTTAGTATTAAATACAATATATTAATATAACAGTTTTAAATTGTAATAATGACCAAATATGATATCTTTTGACATGCTTTATCTATAATCTTCTAAAAGTAAATATATTAATATTTTTCTTATATTTTTAAAATTTAATATATAATACTTTTTTATGATTTGACTCTCTTGTTTTAAACATTATCTATAATACATTTTAAAATTTTAAAATAAACAAAAATGCATTCTTATATTCTAAAACATGACCACCTAATTAATAAGATGCTAAAGCTAACATTACAATATATTCTCATCTTAGATTTTAAAATATATTTTCTGAACTACCCTGATTGCCCTTGAACTTAATTTTTGACTTCATAAAATATAACTTAAAAATTAGGGGGAAAAAGGAAACTGAGAAAATGACTGAAGGGCCAATATATGAATTTGACCTCCGTAATGGTATATATGGCCAAGAGAAATCATTATTATTGAGATAATAGAGATTTTACGGGAAAATGATGTATCAAGCGCACAACGTAACGGATGACGTTATGTAACTTCCAAACAACGTTTTACAAAACGGGTATCTCATTGGGTGCTTAGCTGTGTATTAGTTTAGCCACAAAGGACAGCTTTCCTCCTTGTCTTCATGTGGATTCATAACGATATGAAACCGTACGAGGCGAATCCATTCTCCTTATCTAAGGATAAAGCAAAAGTTTAATATTATTTTCTTCATTGTCTTTTTATCTCGCTTGAATTATCAAGTTAGACAAGGACACGTATACCCAATCATGAAACAATGACTGGGTTTAGATAATATCTTTAGATTTTGGGATTAAATCATGTATTAGTTTTATCATCATTTCTGATTTTATAAAGGAATTTTATAATTAGGATCATTAATATTTTGGATCACACTTTTTAATTCATCTACATAATATTTGAGAGTTAAAAATTATCAAGGTTTTGGACCACATACTTCAATCGATCATCAATTTACTAGAGATATAAGAAACGTCAACACTTTGAATTGCACTCTGTAGTCCATTGTTAGGATACTACAAATCGAAGGAACAACAATATTTTGTATCACAACTCCATCATTTATGATAATTACATTATAGAGCTCAAAATCATGATATCTGATATTTAAGAAACATCAACATTTTGCTTCACATTCTGTAACCTATCATCACGATACTAAAAAGATAAGAATCATGATACTAAAGAGATAAGAATCATGATACTAGTGATCTAAAAAATATCAATATTTGATATCATACTACACAGTTTATCATTATGTACTAAATAGCTAATAATCATCAACAATTTCTTATCAAACTCTATAATATATCATCGGGAGACTAGAGATCAAAGGATCGTCAACATTTTAGCACACTCTATAATCCATTATCAACGTACTAAAGAGTTAAGCAACATCAATATTTCAAACCACACACTGTAATCCATCATCAAAATACTAAAGACCTAAGAAACATCAACATTTTGGATCACATTCCACAGTCCATCATGAAGATACTAGAGATTTAAGAAACATCAATGTTTTTTTATCACACTCTATAATCCATCATAAGGGAACTAGAGATCTATGAAATATCAACGTCTTGGATCAAGCTTGGTAATCTATCATGGTGATAATAGAAATCCTAGAATCACCAATGTTTTCAATCACGTGCTTTGTAATCTATTATTAGGATACAAGATTTCTAAGAAACATAAAAGTTGTGTGCCACACTTTGTAATTTGTCCTCATCATACTAGAGATCTAAGAGACATCAACATTTTAGACCACACTTGAGAAATCTAGCATGAGGATAGTTATGATCTAAGAAACACCAAGATTTTCATATCACACTTTGTAATTAGTCATAAAGATACTTGTAAATTAAGGAACATCAAGATTTCAAAACAAACTCAACAATTCATCATCACTATATTGGAGAGCTAAGAAACATCACCATTTTAGTTCACACTTCATAGTCCATCGTTAGTGTTTCTGAATATATTTAATTTATTTACACTTTGTCTTTTCAAGCCTCATTAGTCATCCATGATTATATTATGGCACTTGTCTAGAGATCAAAGAAACATCACGTTCCTTGTAATACATCATTAGGATATTATAGAACTATAGAGAACTAAGAAACATCAATGTGTCAAATCCCGTTGAGAAATCCATCATGCAACTAGTGAAGAGCTACGAAAAGCTAACTTTTTAGAACACCTCATCGAGATTATAGAGAACTAAGAAACGTCAAGATTTCAGATCACAATCGATAATCCATTATCACTATACTAAAGAGCTAACGTTGATGTTTTAGATCATGTTCTATAGTCCATCATCATGATAGACACGAGCATAGAAATATCAACACTTCAAATCACACTTTGTAATCCATCAGCACGACACTAACACCAACGAGCTAGGAACACAAAATGCATGAGAGGAAGATCACCACATCGAGATGATAGAGAACTAAGAAACATCAAGATTTTAGATCACACTTGACAATCCATTATCACTATACTAAAGAGTTAAGAAACATCAACACTTCATATCACACTTTGCAATCCATCATCACAACAGAAACGCTAACGAGCTAGAAACACGAAATCTGCGAGAGGAAGCTCGCATATAATTATTAGAAAAATATTTAAAAAAATATAAACCATGGAATGGAGGGAAATGTTCGTGGGATTTGGTAGGAAGGAATTCACGTGTGCATATGGATATAGGATTTGACAAGAAAAAGAGTTAATTGGTGCACCGGAAAAGGGTGAATTAAAAAAAGGTTGATTCCCAAAGTCTTGCACAGTTTAATGAGATGGCCATGGGCATGACACGCAGCGTGTGGCCCAATTTCTTCAACTCCTTTTGTCGTCTTCCTCTGCCCGTCGCCATCCCTCGCCTGCCTCACCACCACGCTTACACGCAATTCTTGCTTATTATATTCATCAATATCCGCTTCACAGAAAACCAACCAATAACTGTTTTTCAATTAACACCCCGATGATGCGGCAGATAACTCACAATTTGACTTTACAGGGAAATTGCTCATGTTTAATTCGGAGTTCCCACCGTTTATCACTTCTTCCCCTCCCCCGACTCGCTTTCATTCCAACTCACGCGGATACGTGCTAGATATTCTGCTGGTGGGGGAAAGCTACCTCATTGGCTGCATCCATTTCACTAGCCGCCAATATTTGTTCTTCAACATCCCCCTCTTTTTTCTCATTATTTTATTCCCCTCCCTCAACCATAAAAGGCCCTCCTACTACCCTCTACAACATTTCAAACACCTCTCCTCTCCTTCAAACCCATTGCCCTCTTCTCCCCCTCCCCCTCCCCCTCTCTCTCTCATGTGAGCTTCTCTTTTTAGTAGCCATTACTTCATTTTAGTACCCCATTGCAATTCCCTCCCTTATGGAATCAGGGGCTGTTGAAATGAACCCCCATGAGCTTCCTCCTGGCTTTAGATTCCACCCCACAGATGAAGAGCTCATTCTTCACTACTTGAAGAAAAAGGCTGCCTCAACTCCAATTCCAGTCCCCATTATTGCAGAGATTGATCTTTACAAATTCGACCCTTGGGAACTTCCAGGTACCTTGCGCCCTCTGTCAATCTAGATATCTACAACGTAGACTTTTTCGTGACTTTTCTTCTATATATATCAATCTAGATATCTACAACATGAACTTTTTCATGTCCTTCCTTCTATATATTGATTTAGATGCTTACAATATGAGCTTTGTTGTGTCAAGATTAAGCTAATATGATTTATATCTTCTTTCATTCCTTTCATTGATTTAGATGCTTACAATATGAACTTTGTTGTGTTAAGATTAAGCTATATGAGTTATATGGTCTTGTTAATTTACGCCCCTCTCTATTATTAATCTAGATGCCTACAACATGAATTCGAGCCGCTTTTGCGATCTTAGCTCTAGATGCCTACAACATGAACTTTGCCATATGATTTATGTGGGTTTTTGTGGGTGTATCAGGAAAGGCAGCTTTCGGGGAGCGGGAATGGTATTTTTTCAGCCCGCGTGACCGGAAGTACCCGAACGGAGCTCGGCCAAACCGGGCGGCGGCGTCTGGTTACTGGAAGGCGACCGGGACTGACAAACCGATTGTTATGGCCGGCAGCGGACACGCTGTTGGTGTGAAGAAGGCTCTGGTTTTTTACCGGGGAAAACCGCCCAAGGGGGTCAAAACTAGCTGGATTATGCACGAGTACCGGCTGGCAGATGTCGGTGGGAGGTCCAGCAGTTACAGCATCAGGAAAGGATCTATGCGAGTAAGCACACCTCTTCCTACTTCTATACTTTATTATTATTATTATTGTTATTACTTCTTTTAAGTTTCTTTTCTTAACTGCCTTTTGTTTTATCTCCTATCGGAATATATCAATTCTCAGCCTGCTGTACAAACGCCAAAGAAGACAATTCTATACCGTTCTAGAATATGTAATGTGTGGAGCCCTTCGTGTTCCTGTCTTGTGTGCATAAAAGTGAGGTTTTTTTTGTCTAGTTTGAATTATCCCAGTGGAAAATAATACTATATGAACTTGTTACAAAATGGGTGCCGCAAAATTCAAAGTGGAAACTATTCCAAAATGTTGTGTCTAATGTGGTGCATTGTTTGTCATGGCAGCTGTTTTATTGAGTAAATTGTGTTTGAACATTGACCTAGGGATTTGGGTGAAACAGTGGTTGTATTTGTTGAGTTTTAATACGAACATCATTTCGCCTCTGTGGGTTCAGAATGTGGGTGGTTTGAAATTGCATACACAACATCAGCAAATGGTATTAGTCGAAATCTAATCAAGCTAATGCTAGTACGTGTATATTCCCACACACCCAATGACATGAATTGTACGAAGATTAACTTCTAAAGTTTGAATTTGTCAGCATTTCAATTTTACGGGTTTAATTGTTGCTTTCAATCCTCTGCACTTTGTTTCTTCACCTGTCTCATCAGTAAGAGGTTAGGAGTGAACGGATAAACTGTATGGAGTGGGCGAAAAAACTGCATGTAGAGAATGAAGAAACTACATCTTTTGGCTGTTAATCTTTTGTATTGTATTCTTATTTAGCTTGGTTAAATAAGGAAAATAAAAATTATATCTATTGCACTTCAGTAATATTTCATATAAGAAGCATGTAATTATGCTACAAACAAACAAGGAGGACATATCTCTAGTGGAATTTAAACTTGTAACATCTCTCAAGAATATATGTTCTCTACCACTAGACCAACTCAGATTGTATGAAAATGATTAAATTGCATCAAAGTTAAGATATTGGAGCCAAATTTCTTTTTGTTAAGAGCAATTTTTCAATTTTAGGTGTTGTAGTCATGGTTTCTTCAATTTGTATTAGCGTGCATTTCAGTTTCTTGTTTTGACAGTGTGTCTTTTCAATTTAACAGTTGGATGACTGGGTTTTGTGCCGGATCTACAAGAAGAAAAACAGCCAAATACCCAATTCAAAGTTCTCAACAAGATCTGAAGAGGAGGAGTCTGGAGTGGAGGACATGATGGCCACTTTGCCTGACATTGAGAATGACCAGAAGCCCATCCTGCCAAAGATTGGATCTTTCTCAGGTCTACTTGACGCAGACTACAATCCTTTCTTATCATGTGCTTTCACAGATCAGGAGCCCTCAGAAGGAAGTGGACTGGTGGCTTCTGTTCACGACTTTGATCAATCCAACAAGAACAACAGTCAGAAACAATACCACGGCTTAACACCAACAATTTTGCCATCAATTGACAGCAGATCCGTTCTCGAGTCCATAAAGAGGACTCTCTCCTTAGGTTGCATGGATGACACAACAGTATTTCAACCATCCAAGCGACCCAAAAACAACAACAACAGCAACAACAACAACAGCAGCAGCAACAACAGCGGCGGCAACATCAGTAACTATAATATGCCAGCCTTTCTAAACACCCAACAGCCAGGCCAAATCTATTATCAATACCCACAAAAGCTCACATTCAATCCCTGGGATGATCTTCAGCAAATGTATAATAGATCATCCTTTGAAAATAGACCTTAAATGCATGTATCAATAATACTATACATATATAGGATATATAAGTCCTCACTGTGTGGTTGTGGAGTTCTACTCATATATTTTACCAATACATTCAGTACTAGTCCAGACAATAAAGCAGTTTACTACAACATAAAAATACCCAATATATATAGACATGTCTATAGACCTCTTTTCTATCAAGCTTCATCAAGGAAGTCTGTACAACTAACACACATGGTTTATAAGCTTTTTTCCTGGAATTGGAATCAGTGTTTGATGAAGAATGCATCTGCATCAGCCATGTAGTTTTAGCATCAAGAGACAGGAATTTCCAGCCCTGCAACAAAAACAGAGCAAGATAAAAGAAACTAATGTTTTGTAAATCTCGGAAACATTCATATATTCAGGATCAATCTCACCTCTGTTCAATCCATGGATCAGATGAAATCATCCAAAGAGCAATTACAAAGAGAGAGAAATTGAACCATCTGACTGTGCTGTATTCTTTTCTTTATCAAGGCAGAGGTTACTAAAAGTCGAGAAAACTAGGTACAAGAGATGGGGATGCATTCAAATTGTACATTAGAATTGGCTAAATTCAACTCTGGTGCAAATCAACTTGTTCATGCTTCAGGAGGGAAAATCCGGCTTCCCAATGAGAGAAGTGATCAATCATGTTGTTAAATTTATTATTGGTATGATTGATATATTAAAATCTTCTTCATTTGCAGGCAAGTCTACAGTACAACGATAAGTTGTGAGTCTCTTATTTGAAAGATCTTGAGATCGAATCCACTCAAGCTTAATAATACCCAAAAAAAAATCTTATTTTAATGTATAATCATTTATTTTTCCCCAAATGGAATGCTTGAGAATATTTCAAAACGCTCTTTTGTCTTATCGTGCTTTGACTGTGAAAAGTAACATAGTTTTATTTATTTATTTGGCCAAAGAGTGTCATAGAGTTATGTTGGCCTAATATCTAAGATTTGTTTTTCCTGAGGGAAGCTGGGATACAATTGTCTTGACAGCTACGTAATATTATATGATATAAACTTCAAATAATTGCACGAAATATTAAAATTATAGCTCGTCAGAGATATCGTGGAGCTTTGTGAATGGTAACGATATCTACGGAAGACCGTTTGTTGCGAAAATTTCTGTCCAAATTACGAATATATTATAACCAAATATCGAAGGATTAATATTTGTTTTTCCTATCGGATTATAAATTATTGACCTAATATTCATTATCAACCTTCACTTTTCCACAAGATTAGGAGATATATTCTGATATTATTAATTCCTGCGAGATATTATTGTAATTTTCCACTTTAACTTTTTAATTAATTCAATTAAATTTTTTTATGACAAATTATAAAAATTTTCCTTAATTTTCTATTTTTCAGATTATAAAAATTGCTTTTCTTTTTGATGTTGGGCATTATTATTTTATTTGTTAAAAATAATATTTATTTGAAAAATGTTTAGATTAATTTTTTTTATAGACTATTAATTATTGCTGTGGTCTTGACTTTTGCCTTTAAAATCTGAAATTATATTCTTATGATTTTGTATTCATTTTTTGTAGTGTGTGTATATATATATATATATATATGTTCTTGGACATGATTTCTAGAATTATTTAGACTTGAATTTCTAGCCATATTTGTAATACATTATTATTTGTTCTCATATTTTACATACAATAAGTATACATGTGTTGTTGGTATGATTTTTCAGAGTTGTCCTTCTTGTTACTACTAGTAGGGTTTTTTTGAGTTTTAAGTCTCTATGGATGTCCCTTTTAGGCAAAATCCTTGTTGTAAAGGTTTTAGGTCAAAAACCCTAGGTGAAAGTAAGAAAAACCCAAATTCTTTTATTTCTTCGTTACTTTTGTTTCACTTAAGAAGGGGGTCTTCTTTCATGCATTATATTTTAAGATGCCTAGGCATTATCAATTTAAGTCTTGACTCGACGCCCCCTTTTATTTTAATATACTTATGTTCTAAGTCACTTAGATAAGGGTTGTTTCTACATGAAAAGTGGGGGTGCGAGGCAAGGGTTTGAAACTTTTCTTATAATAATTTTGGCAATCTCCTTTTAAGCACATGAAAAATGATGGGTCTTTCAATCTATGACATGCATATCAATGCTAAGTCTGATCTCTATATTTGTGAAGTTGCATGATCATGCCATGTGGAGACCTCTTATTTTGACATCAGAGTTGTTAACAAATCAACGACTATCACTGTCACGCTAGGTGTCCTTTCCCAAATGGCGCTAGAATGTGATGATGACACACATCCAAATGGCGGCCCATGTGTTAGCAGATATAACTATGTAGATCAATGGCCCGCATTAACCCGCTATCTTTGGTTGCTGGTATAGCAATGAAGTGAGATGATGAAACATGGAGCCACTTTCAGGTCTAAAGTCATCAGTCAAACCAACTCTAGTTAGGACGAGATTTTCTCTTATTTGTCCACATGTATTTGTATCAGCGGGGGAGAGTAAAGTGGACGTGTGAGTTGTACAGTGGAGGGATTAGGATGTTTCCATGTGGATCAAATGATATTTTTTGTTTCTATTTTATGATGGATCCCTTTCCTTATGATTCAACAGTATCGTGGCCTCTCAAAATATGACAAGGATTATGATGACAAAGCGAAGATAAGGCATGTGTCTCGTTCTTTGAGTAAGCCATCTAGTGGGACCTGATGAATCGGTTGGGACCTGCTAAATGATTGGTCCATATGGATTGTGTTAGTAGGCTTAGTCACAAAGTAATCACACTCACTTTTTAAAAGAGTTGATCTAATAGTTTGTAATGCTTCGCTAAAGACTAGATTTTCCATAATGATGAAGCATGATGCTTCCATGTTTCCCTCTCAAGCCAAGATAAATAAGTCACCACTTAAAGAAGATATAATGCATGAGCAATAAATCAATGGTGAGGACTTAATTACTTGATGAAGAACAATTGTCCATCTGTTTGAGAAGGAAATGGTGAATCAACGATCTGGATGTTATCGCAAGGTAGTAGCATCAGTATAGTGATGCAACATGATGCATCCATGTGTCCCTTCCTCCCATAATGTGTTGAATTTTTGAAAGGGCTTGTATAGTCACTTTGCTAACTTCTCATTGGTTAGTGATGGATCTCAAAGTTTGAGTAGGATAGTCAATGGAAGTTAAAAGGGTTATCAGTCATCTAATGCAAAGTTAAAATATGATCAATGGGTAATTTTTAGAATTGAGTACAAAGCCGAACAAAGTAGTTTTTGTTTAATGCAGTGAACTGATAGTTATTTTGCATGAGGTCATGTTAAATATTGATACAACAGTTTTAAAGGTTTTCGTCTCATCTCAATTTTTGCCAACTACATGCTAAATTTGTAAGAAGAAAATTGAAGAGCTTGTGGGTTTGTGAAATTGAAATTGAAGTGCTCTAGAAAGTTGCAAATTCAACTAGTGTTGCATTCTCCCCTCTATCTTGAATTTGACAATTGGTTTGCCTATTTTTTTTTTTTTCTATGAGTAGGCCCTAGTTTGAGTCTCTAAACCTTAGATGAACCCTTTTTGTGTGTATCATCTATTCTGAGAAAAATACCTCCAAAGAAATACTCTTGAAAATTTAATTATGAGGATAGAGACTTCAAGACAAATTTATTGAACAATTACCTATGTCAATGGAAAAGAGGCCACAGAAGGATGGAAGTTATTATAAAATGAAGTACATTTAGGTTTAAAGGACAAGTATGGAAATGTATGTCACACAAACACAATTGAGAGGCAGGGGAGAATTTGAGGTTTAAAATACTTTTCAAAAACCTCAAACAATTACAAGTTATAAAATTTAACACATGAGCAAGATAGTTAATGGAAAACAAAGTGACACAATATTTTAATGTGGAAACTCCCTTAGGGTGAAAAACAAGTTTGAATCTGAAACTTTATTGGCCTCTTGGGAAAATCTTTTAGAGCTACAACTCTGGGAAGCACCAACACCCTATTTTAGAAACACCAATTTCAAGGAACACCATTCCTTTACACGTAAAGCACCAACATCATGAATAGAAGAAGCACCAACTTCCAAAATGAAAAAATGAGATTAAAAATCAGAGGATCATCTCTATTGCAACACAAATCATGGATCACTAGTTCCAACTTCTTGTTGAAAACATAATGTAGGGCATACTTCTATTCTCCTCAAAACATCCAATATTAAAATATGTTTTTTTTTTCCAATAAAAGATATGATCAAATGTTGATATGAATGAATAAAGAAGAAATATATAACCCTTCTTCTACCTTTGATAAACTAGTGCAATGAAAATCAAATAAGAAACAGGAAAATAGAAACATAAAGCATTATCATCTTCTTTATTTTTTAAAATCTGCCTACAAACAATTTGATCTACAAAAAATCCCACACAAATCTTGCAACTTCTATCAAAACCACCTAATGGATGTTTTAGAGGAATGTATCCTCTACTTATAAACCAAGAAAGTCAAAATTTTGGAGGTAGGTACATACCCCAAACTTCCATTAGATCAAAACCACACAAAATTGCTAAAACTATCATAACAGTTTGGTAACTACTTCTGATAATCAAACTTCTTGTCTTTCCTTACATGTGTTATGCAAAAACTAACAAAGAATCATTTTAGTTAAATCAAAGACCTTACAAAAAGGTATGATAGTTGGGGTCTGAATGTTAGGGCTAACCTCAAACAAAAATAATAGTTACATGCAAATATAACCAATACCAGAAAATAATAGATTGCAATAAAGAGAACACAAGACACCAAGATTTAATGTGGTTCACCCAATCCTTGGGCTATGTCCATAAACAATAGGTCCAATATTATTATTATCCAGTGATTACAACTTGATTACAATCTGTAATACCTTACAACTCAATACCACCGCAAGAAGCTACAATATTACCATTCATCATGAAGTCCATAACCCTGAACCTTTTTATACAAGCTTTTGCTACTTACAAAATTAGGGCTAGAATAATAGAAAAATAGTAGCTAATGCCTTTTACAATATAAGAGCATTTTTGGCTTCAGGGGCATTGCCCTCGAAAACCCTTGCATAAATACTCTAGAGGGAAATAGTGTCAAATAAACCTCTGAGTCTAATTAGGCTCCACATCACAACAATCTCCCACTTGGAGACCGATTAGAATCCACAATAATAACCTCCCACTTGGAGACTGAATATAGCACTGTGAAACTTGTAGCTCCCACTAAAATAACAAACTACCCTAGACTCTATTGTTCTTGTATTATGTTCAATCTAGAAGACCAACCAAAGCTAAAGAGGGATTCAACTTCTCCCTTGTCACTACCTTTGTAAACATATCCACTGAATTGTCATTTGTATGTATCTTCTCTAGTTTTAACTATCCATCATCGAAAACTGACTGAATGAAATAGTACCACAATTGTATGTGTTTTGTCATTGAATGCAGAGCTGAATTATTTGCAAGATGAATGACACTGACTATCTATAAAAAAAAAAAAAATTATTCTTCTAAGGTGTTGGTGTTTTGAAGCGCTACAAGTTTCAAATTACCCTGGTGAGAATAAGGTATATCTAGGGGCAGCTAAATCCCATCTTCAACATACTATTTTAGACACCAAGCCAACTATAAGGCTAGACCCTTCTTCTACTTCAGGCTCTATAAAACCTAGGCGGGTGGACCTATAGATTAAATTTATATAGTACTAGTGCTAAGACATATTCTTGAATCTATTAAAGAAGATAAAACCCTTAATCTCCTATTGACTCATGCAATAACATAGATCTGCAGTAGCTAGATGCAAGAAAATACAATTCACAAGTTGAGTGAGGGGATCCTTTTCAACTCTTCAACATGAAAGGGAAGGACGATTGATTAATGATGTTGAATATTAGCACAACCCCAAATATGCAACAGTGAGAACAAGTAGATCTTGTAGGGGATCAATGCCTTATCCATTGGGCAATTTCATGAATCAAATACATACATCTATGATATTAAGGACATATTTCATACACCAAAATATTAGATCTATCTAATCACTTTGTGAATTAGAGATTTGTGTTCATAAATACCTCATTCTTATGAAGTAGCCTTCTCAAAATAACCAGCAACCCTGTCAAACACATCAAGCATTTACTCGGCCCTTTATTCCAACAACAAAATATATATGGCATACAACCTTGAAGGGATGCAAATGAGTCTCTATTCTTTGTTCCTAGACCACATAAGACTATAGAAAAACACCTAATAGATCTAAACTTTCTATATTATCTTCACTACTACTGTTCATACAAGAGAAATAATGCTAACGAAGGTGGTGTCACAGTGATGAAAGCACATCAAGACTGGACCTTGGTTTCACAAATTTGAGAAAACTCTAGATTGGAACACACATGGTATCACAATAGTGAGTCTTTTTTTTTTTCCAAAACTGGAACCTCCATAAAGAATGAAAGAAAGAAAGATATAGAAGAGGATGAATTCCTAGATCTGATCTAAAGAAGACATTGTTGGATACAATTTTTCAATTGTGTGTTGTCTTTGATGTCACACAAATGTCATATCAGTCATCAGATAGAGTCTACTAAGCTTAGAAGGTCAACAAGGCAAAGGACAGTATCTACCAAGCTCAAAAGGTCAGAAAGGCAAAGGACAATGTCTACCAAGCTCAGAAGGTCAGCAAGGTAAAGGACAGAGTCTACCAAGCTCAGATGGTCAGTGAGGCAAAAGGATAGAATCTACTAAACCCAAAGGTTTAGTAAAGAAAACTTGCAGTATCTACCAAGTAAATAGTTCTTACTGAGCTCACTCATTCATCAAAGGAAATGTGGTAGAAATAGTTCTTACTAAGCTCACTTAGCCATCAAAGGAAATGTGGCAGAAATAGTTCTTATTGAGCTCACTCGGTCATCAAAGGAAATGTGGTAGAATAGTTCTTACCGAGCTCACTTGGTCATCAAAGGAAATCTAGCAAAAATAGTTCTTATCGAGTAAACTCAGTAGCCAAAGGATTTTAAGGATATTGCAATGTTAACCGAGTCAAGAAGGTTAACTTAAGAAATTTCTAGAAGCAATATTTACTAAGCAGGGTTAGCCAGTAAAAGATTTTATTATTTTATGAAATAACGTTAATTTGTTTAGGGTAATATTTGTAGCCAACTGATGTATGGTTTATTGGTAAATGTAACATGTAAATGGGCTGACTTGATAATTTGAATGGTATAATTAAGAGGTCAAGTTGCAAATTCTAAGTGTGAGTGGAAGTGTGTGTGGATTAATGTGATATGAGGACTGATTATTGTGGAAGCGAATTTCAAGGATGATCAGAGATCATTGAGGAGCAACAAAGCTATATTTGATCAAGGAGGATCTAATGATGCTGAATAGAGACCTGTAGCTAGCAAATTTAGTTGCATCTTGTTCAGGTCAATTCATTGTTGCTTTCTAACCATTGTAGTAGTGATTTCAAATCTCTTAATAGAGTTGGTTTAATAGCCACTTTGTAAATCCTCTAACAAGGTGACAGTTTAGTTGAATTGTTCTAAAAATCTCTAGCAAGGTCACTCCTAATAAGGTGATTAAATTCTCTAACAGGGTCACACCTAACAATGTGTATTGTAACCTTTAAAAAGGTTGGCTCCTAATAGGGCTCACTTCAGAAGAGTGAAAAAATGGTGACTAGTTACTTGGTGGTTTTTTCCATATTGGGTTTCCACGTTAAATTTGGTGTCTCTTGTCTTCATTTTTGTTTTCAATTACATGCATGAATGCTTGAAGACAAGTAATAGTTTAATTTACTGAGTTACATCATTTGTTTACTGAGTATCAATAGTAACTAGATCTTTAAGACATCTAAGGGATTTGTGGATTAATTTTTGTTAGTAACTGATTCACCCCCCCTCTCAATTACTCTATCTTTAATCCCAACAGACATGTGTCCACTTGAAATTCCATCCCTTGCAATTGCAAAAGCTCTTTTTCTTTCAACCCATTTGATCTGATTTTGTTTTCATCAATATTCTGTAACCAAATTGAAATATCTGTTGTTCAATGGTGAAAACCACTTCATTTTCCAAAATATCTAAGTTGCATCATGAAATGCTAGTAAAAATTTGGGTTTGAACTAAATGAAGGTGACCAAAATCGACCTCAATTGTATTCTTACCATGTTTTACCAAGCCTGCAACTATGTTCCAATTTTTACCAATTCCACTGAGAAGGCCCCGAATTCTAGATTTCTGCCTATAACTTGAACTAGTGACTTCCTGTGTGAAAACAAACTCCATAGTCGAAAATTTCATCTTCTCCTAGTTCCAGCGATATGGGTTAGTGGAAGAAGTTGGGTCTCACTTTTCGCCAAAAAGTGGAAGTGCTTTTCCTGTTTTTGAAATTTTTTGTCAATTGATGTCAAAATTTGAGGCATTTAGATATTGAATATATAAAAAAATCAGAAATAAAATTTTTAGTGTTTGGAATCTAGTGTTTGAATATGTAATTTATTTGTGTACCCGTATGGTAGATTATTTGTTTGGTATGGATCTTTAAAAATCACTTTTTCAAAATGCTTGTTTTAGGACCATACCACTCTCATGTACGAACACCATAATTTGACAGAAATAAATGAATTTTCACAAATCCTTTTAAAGTGAGTTACCAAATACACCTAAGATTGATGACAATATTTTTCTTTAATTTTTTATCAAATAATTTTTTATTATTAATTATTAATTGGCTATAAAGGTAAATTTTAAAACCTCTCATATACAAACCACATAATTTGATCAAAATCTCACTTTTTTCTAAAAAAAAATTAACCTCAAAAGAATTGTATGTATATTGATGACATATAAATTAATTTAAGAAAAATTATTAAATAAAAAAGTTACTAAAGTTTTAGTGAATGTCACTTTTTAATGTTTAAGAGATAGTTTTGATTAATAAATAATAGAAAAATAGCAAATAAACTAATAACACTATAAAATATATAGTTTTTGAATCAGAATAGTAAGACCCATAAGGGGTTTTTGTTTCATCAAAAAATTTAGTGGGGATGACTATAAAAAAATTACAATAATCCCAAAAATTGTCGATTAAATGCCTTAGAAAAAAAAAATGGATCATAAAGGCATGGCTTGGTGGGACCAAGCCTATGCCATGCCTTTCCCCAAGGCAAGATCCCAGCAAAAGTCACCTGCCATACCAAATTCTAGCTCATGTCTCAAGAATCGAGCACCTGATTTGTAATTCAAAAATCAGGTGCCCAATTGCGTGTCAACCATTGTAAGAATTGGGTGCCCAATTATTTTAAAATTGGGTACTCGATTCTTTTAAAATTGGGTACCCAATTTGTAAGCAGGTACCCATTTTTAAACAATCAGGTACGCATTTCTTATGTACTCATTGTAGACACCTAAATTTGATTACATCGCTTTGGTAATCTAATTTAGCCATCTCTAAAGGTATCATTAATTAAATTCTTATTTAATTAATCCTTTGCCATCCCTAGCTAATTAATTTAATTAATCATCTATAGTCCTAATTGACAAATCAAATAACCTATTATTTATCAATTAAATCCTATTCTTCTATCTAATTCCAAAAATCTCCATTTATTAAATAAATCTATTTGATAAATAAAATCCTCAAATCTAAAAACCCCTAACTTATCCCTAATCCTCCATTTAGCCTAATCCACCCCATCCATCCATACTAACCAAGCTTAGCCACTAACTCACCCACCCTCATTAATGCCATCCACTTGCACATCTCTAACATCCCTAATCTAATCCTAAACCCAAGCCTAATCCACCCTCTAATTTTGTCACATTCCCTAAGCAAGTTTAAGACTTTCCTAAACCAAACCAAAGTCTCCCCTCAAAAATTCCAACAACCAAGTCATGAGTGCTCTTACAAACCATAAAAGACTCTTACAAGCCCACTCATGACTCTTACATCCATCTTCCACACTCTTCCCTCTTCCACAGTCATTCCTCTTACATCTCTCTTACATACTCAACCCCACTCATCATGCCTTTAACCAACCCTTTACCCTACCCTCTCACACCCATCCTCCTTGTGAAAAGTTTCACCTTCCCATTGGTGCTAAACAAGCACAATCCATGTGCTCTCTTTTGAGTGCATCCTAGCCCTCCTTAAGCCTTCATCTCTCCTTGCATCTTAGCCCTCCATCCCTCAAGCCCTTAGCCTATATATTTAATCCCCTCCCAAGCCATTTCATCACAACCATTTGAGTAAAGTTATCATGCCTTTTTGAGAGCCAAAATCCATACCCATACCCTTATAATGCCAAATTGAGAGCTCACAAAGCTACCAATTTTCCATTACCCATCTCTATTGAAGCCATTTTGAGCACTTGAGCATACATCCCCAATCCATAAATAGACACATCCCAAAAACAAGAGAACAATCTCATTGAGAGAGCCTATCCATGGCTCACATTCTCATTTGAGTTTGTCTTTTCTTTGTCTCTCATATATGTTATGTTAGTTTAATGTGTAAATGCTTTCATTGAATTAGTATTTCTAGCATATTAGATTAGTGTATACAGTCGTTGGGCCCCAAAAGCTATCCCACAGACAGACTTTCAATGATTGAAATGATTGAATAATAGTTTTGATTTGCAATGGAAAATCATGTCATAGTTATTTTTTTTTTTGTCTTCTTATACAATTTGCAAGTTACTAATTCAAATTCAAGATTGGTGGAAACATGGGATCAAAAAAATGAAGAAAGAAGAAAGCAAAAGTTTTGACAGATGAGGAGATAGAAAAACATTGAGATGGATGAATAGGTCAAGGAAGAGAACCTAATACAAGAAAATTCAAGTGCACATTCTAATCATGCATTTAATATAGGTGTGTCTTCAAACCCTTGAATTTTCTCTCATGATGAAATCGGTGATTTTTTAGAGGTAGGTTATGATTTAAATGATTTAGATTTTCTTCATGAGAATAAATTGTCAAATGATCATGTACAAAAAACTCCAATTGAAATGCATGCCCTGAAAGAAATACCAAGAAAAATTGAAAATGAGATTCAAATCCCAAATAATAGTGAAAATGAAATGTCAATTGAAAATAAAAATTGCATGAATGTAGACATAGAAACACCAACTACTAAACAAACATGTTAGAATGATAGTAAAGTGTCTAAATATAATTTTGATATTCCTAATGATGTGCTGGATAATCTTGAGGAATTGGTTTCATGGAGACAAATTAGGATACATGCTAATAGATTGTATATACATTTTTTTTATAATAAGAAATTTGGGTTTCAATGTCAATTGATGTTGCAACTAATTAAAATGTCTAAAATGCGAAAAGTAATAAGAAGGTTGGGAATTTATGCAAAACCTAAGAATAAAAATGAGTCTTTAAAACAAGTTGTATCCACTATTGCTAGTGCCTTTGATGTAATCAGAAAGAGAAGTCAGTCTAAAGATAAGAATGCAGCACAATGAGCAATAACAATAGCTTTAGTTAACAAATCAGCATCTGACAAAAGATTGATTAGCAACATAAGTGGATATCTTAATGTGAATCGTAAGACTTTAGAAAGAGCTATAAAAGGAAGGGTTAACTTTGAATGTGATCCAACAAATATTTTATGGACTTCTAGAGGTAGACTCCTGAGATGTTGATATGAAACTTACTAGTGAAGTCAAAAGTTTGATTAAATTTTTTTGGCATGATAATACAAGAGTATCACCTAATTCAAGATATGTTTTTAAATTGAGAATTGGGTCAAAAATACATGATCCACATCCTAAACACCTTTTGGACATGACACAAACTGAATTGTTTAGAAAATTTGTAGATGGTAAGGTATTAAATATTACCATTAGTCAAAGATCTTTTGAAAAGTGTAAACTATGGTATGTAAGGATTGTCAAGGAAAGAATCACATGTTTTTGTAAAACTCATATTTAATTTCACTACCATTATGATGTATTTTGATCTATACATGGTACTATGCATAGTAAAGAAATGTTGCAAGAATGTGGTATAAAAATACCACCTCAAACTATAAAGGATTTCATATTAGGTATGTTTTGTAAGCCACCTAATGATCAATACTTTCTTTTCAATGCATGCCTTTCTAGTACATGCAATATGTGTGGCAATCTTTCATAGTTATTATATATATATATATATATACACATACTTTTATTTTTATGCCATTGGATATGATTTGTAGACTTGTTTAGACTTGAATTTCTAGCACTATTTGTAAAATGTTATCAAAATATATTAAATAAATTTTATTACATTATTATTTGTTCTCATATTTTACATACAATAACTATATATGAATTGTTGGTATGATTTTTTAGAGTTGTCCTTCTTTTTACTACTAGTATGTTTTTTGAGTTTTTAGACTCTATAAATGTCCCTTTTAGGCATAATCCTAGTTATAAAGGGTTTTAGGCCAAAAACCCTAGGTGAAAGTAAGAAAAACCCAAATTCTTCTATTTCTTCATTACTTTTGTTTCACTTAAGAAGGGGGTCTTCTTTTGTGCATTACATTTAAGATGCCTAGGCATTACCAATTTAAGTCTTGACTCGACGCCCCCTTTTATTTTAATATACTTATGTTTTAAGTCACTTAGATAAGGGTTGTTTCTACATGAAAAAGGGGGGTGTGAGGGATGGGTTTGAAACTTTGCTCCCACCCACTTTCCATCAAAGTTTGAAACTTTGATTATAATAATTTTGGCACTCTCCTTTTAAGCATGTGAAAAATGATGGGTCTCTCAATCTACAACACACATATTAGTGCTGATTTTGATCTCTATATTTGTAAAGTTGCATGATCATGCCATGTGGAGACCTCTTATTTTGACACTGTAGCTATTAACAAATCAATTATTATCATTGTTACACTAGGTGTCCTTTCCCAAATGGCACTACAACATGATGATGACATGTATCCAAATGACAACCCATGTGTTAACAGATATAACTATGTAGATCAATGGCCTGCATTAACCTACTATCTTTGGTTGCTGGTATAGCAATGAAGCGAGATGATGAAACGTGGAGAAAATTTTAGGTCTAAACTCATTAGCCAGACCAACTCTAGTTAGGATAGATTTTTCTCTGATTGGCCCACGTGTATTTGTATTAGTGGGGGAGAGTGAAGCAGAGGTATGAGTTGTATAGTGGAGGGATTAGGATGTTGCCACGTTGATCAAATGATATTTTTTGTTTCTATTTTATGATGGATCCCTTTCCTTATGATTCAGCAATATTGTGGCCTCTTAAAATTAGACAAGGATTATGATGACAAAGTGAAGATAAGGCACGTGTCTCATTCTCTAAGTAAGCCTTCTAGTGGGACTTGATGAATCAGTTGAGACCTGCTACATGATTGGTCCATGTGGATTGTGCTAGCAGGCTTAGTCAGAAAGTAATCATGCTCATTTTTTAAAGGAGGCGATCTAATGATCTGTATTGCTTTGCTGAAGACTAGATTTTCCATAATGATGAAACACAATGGTTCCATGTGTCCCTCTCATGCCAAGGTAAATAAGTCACCACTTAAAGAAGATATAATGCACAAGCAGTAAATCAATGGTGAGGACTTGATTGCTTGATGAAGAATAGTTGTCCATCTGTTTGAGAAGGAAATGGTGAATCGATAGTCTGCATGTTATCGCAAGGTAGTAGCATCTGTATAGTGATTTGACTTGATGCATCCATGTGTCCCTTCCTCCAATAATGTGTTGAATTTTTGAAAGAGCTTGTATAGTCACTTTACTGACTTCTCATTTGTTAGTGATGGGTCTCAAAGTTTGAGTAGGATAGTCAACAAAATTCAAAGGGGTTATTGGTCATTTGATGCAAAGTTAAAATATGATCAATGGGTAATTTTCAAAATTGAGTACAAAGCAGAACAAAGTAGTTTTTGTTTAACGTAGTGAACTGATAGTTATTTTTCATGAGTTCGTGTTAAATGCTAATACAATAGTTTTAAAGGTTGTTGTCTCATCTCAATTTTTTCCAACTACATGCTAAATTTTTAAGAAGCAAATTGTAGAGCTTATGTGTTTGTGAAATTGAAATTGAAGTGCTCTAGAAAGCTGCAAATTCAACTAGTGTTGCATTCTCCCCTTTGTCTTGAATTTGACAATTGGTTTGCCTAAGATTTGTTTTCTTAATATAAGTAGGTCCTAGTTTGAGTCTCTAAATGCTAGATGAACCCTTTTTGTGTGTATCATATATTCTAAGAAAAATACCTTCGAAGAAATTCTCTTGAAAATTTAATTACGAGGATAGGAGACTTCAAGACGATTTCATTGAACAATTACCTATGTCAAGGGAGGGAAAAGAGGCCACAAAAGGATGGAAGGTATTATAAAATGAAGTACGTTTAGGTTTAAAGGACAAGTATGGTAATGTATGTCACACAAACATGTTGGAATACAAACACAACTGAGAGGGGAGTGAATTTGTGGTTTAAAATACTTTTCAAAAACTTGAAACAATCACAAGTTATAAAATTTAACACATGAGCAAGATAGTTAATGAAAAAAAAAGTGACACAATATTTTAATGTGGAAAATCCCTTAAGGTAAAAAACAAGTTTGAATCTGAAACTTTATTGGCCTCTTGGGAAAATCGTTTAAAGCTACAACTTTGGGAAGCACCAACACCCTATTTTAGAAACACCAATTTCAAGGAACAACAATACCTTACACCTGAAGCACCAACATCACAAATACAATAAGCACCAACTTCCAAAATGAAACAATGAGATAAAAAATTAGAGGATCATCTCTATTAAAAAAAAAATCATTAATCAGTATTTTCAACTTCTTGTTGAAAACATAATGCAAGACATACTTCTATTCTCCTCAAAACATCCAATATTCAAATATGTTTTCTTTTTCCAATAAAAGATCTAATCAAATACTAATATGAATGAATAAAGAAGAAATATATATAACCCTTCTTCTACCTCTCATAAACTACTAAAATGAAAATCAAATCACAAATAGGAAAATAGAAACATAAAGTATTATCATCTTCTTTACTATTAAAAATTTACCTTCAAATAGTTCAGTCTACAATGAATTCCACACAAATCTTGCAACTTCTATCAAAACCACCTATTCAATGTTTTATAAGAATGTATACTTTACTTATAAACCAAGAAAGTTAAAATTTTTGAGTTAGGTATTGTTGGATACAATTGATCATTTGTATGTTGTCTTTGATTTCACACAAATGTCATATCAGTCATCAAATAAAGTCTACCGAGCTTAGAAGGTCAGCACGGCAAAGGATAGTGTCTACCAAGCTTAGATGGTCAACGAGACAAAAATGATAGAATCTACTAAGCCCAAAAGTTTAGTAAGGAAAACTTGTAGTATCTACCGAGTAAATAGTTATTACCGAGCTCACTCGGTCATCAAAGGAAATGTGGCAAAAATAGTTCCTACCGAGCTCTCATGAAGGAATTTAGTTCTTACTGAGTAAACTCGATAGCCAAAGGATTTTATAGATATTGCAATGTTAATTGAGTCAAGAAGGTTAACTCAAGAAATTTTTGAAAGCAGTATTTACCGAGTAGGGTTAGCCAGTAAAGGATTTTATTGTTTATGAAATAACACTTATTTGTTTAGAGTAATATTTGTAGCTGACTGATGTATGGTTTATTTGCAAATGTAACTTGTAAATGAGCTGACTTGACAATCTAAATGGTATAATTAAGAAGTCAAATTGCGAATTCTAAGTGTGAGTGAAGTGGAAGTGGAATTAATGTGATATGAGGACTGATTATTGTGGAAGCAAATTTGAAGGATGATCAGAGATCATTGAGGAGTAGCAAAGCTATATTTGATGAAGGAGGATCTATGATGCTAAACTAAGACCTATAGTTAGAAAATTTAGTTGCGTCTTATTCAAGTCAATTCATTGTTGTTTTCTAACCATTGTAGCAGTGATTTCAAATCTCTTAATAGAGTTGGTTTAATAGCCATTTTGTAAATCCTCTAACAAGGTGACAGTTCAGTTGAATTGTTCTAAAGACCTCTAGCAAGGCCACTCTTAACAGGGTGATTAAATCCTCTAATAGGGTCACACCTAACAATGTGTATTGTAACCTTTAACAGGGTTGGCTCCTGATAGGGCTTACTTCAGAAGAGTGAAAAATTGGTGACTAGTTACTTGGTGGTTTTTTCCATATTGGGTTTCCATGTTAAATTTGGTGTCTCTTGTGTTCATTTTTTTTTAGTTGCATGCATTAATGCTTGAAGATAAGTAATAGTTCAATTTACCAAGTTACAATATTTGTTTACTGAGTATCAACAGTAACTAAATCTTTAAGACATCTAAGGGATCTGTAGATTAATTTTTGTTAGTAACTAATCCCCCCCCCCCACCCTCTCAGTTACTCTATCTTTAATCCCAACAATTGGTATCAAAGCTTTTGGTGCTTACTAGAAAAGATTTCAAGGATCTAAGCCAAAGATCAAGATGTCTTACAAAAGGGAAATTCCAAGACTGAACAAGGACAACTTCTCAGCATGGCAAGGATTGATGACACTTCATCTAGCTTCTATTGGTGATTTAGGACTGAAGTATCTTGATGAAAAATATGCAAAACCTACTGGTAAATTATCTATCAATGATATTGCTAAAAGAAGACTCACAATAACATGATGATAGATATAGCATTTTCCCTGAGTTATGAAGAATTTGATGATATCAAAAATTGCAAAACAGCCTTTGAAATGTGGAACAAGCTGAAAGAGATCTATGGATGAGATGATAATGTAAGAAGAACCAAAGTAGAAAGTTTGAGAGGTCAGTTTGATCAAATGAGGATGAAAGGAGATGCAAACATTGCAAAATATGTTGAAAGAGTCAAAGCATGTGTTAGTGCTATCAAAGCATCAGGAGGAGATATCGATGATGAGACAGTTATAAGTAAAGTTCTTAGAACTCTACTTCCCATTTATGCAATCAGAGTCTCTACTATTCAAGAAAGAAGATGTGAGGCAAATCATAAAATAAATTTAGAGGCTATAGTTGGAAGATTGACTACATTCGAGCTAGACAACTATGATAATTATGTTCCAATTGCCAAGAACATTAAATCAGCATTTGAAGCCAAGCTTTCACTCAAAGAAAAAGGAAAAAAAGTTGAAGGATCCTCAATCAGATAGCGATAAAGAATCAGAATAGAGTTCAGATAGTGATCTTGAAGTGGTTGAAGTTCTGCTAGCAAGGAAATATTCAAGAGGCAAAGGAAAATACAAAGGTAAGGTTCCTCTAATCTATTTTTCTTGTGAAGAAATTGGAAATATTACTACTAGGTGCCCAAATAAGTAGAATAAGGATGAGAAGAAAGGTCACAAGTACAATGGAAAGAAAGACTTCAAATCATTCAAGGATAAAGGTAAGAAAACATGTTTCATGGCTAAAGATTCTAATGATTTTGATGATGAAGAAGAAGATGAAATTGTCTTCATTGCTGTGAAAGATGAGTCTAATAATGATGAAGAAATGACACTCATTTCTCATATGAGTAGAAATGATACATGGATCATATATAGTGGTTGTTCTCATCACATGATTGGTGATAAAACTAAGTTTGAATACTTTGAAGACTATGATGGTGGCAATATAAGATTTGGTAATAATGAACCTTGTTGTATAAGAGGAAAAGGAAGAATCTCACTAACCAAGGAACTTGTATGTGATAATGCATATTGGGTAGAAGGACTAAAGCATAATTTGTTGAGTGTGGCATAGCTACTCAATACTAGATTTAAAGTAGAATTCATGCAAGGAAAAGTAAGACTGTTGAATGAGAAAGGTAAGCTAATTGGATTAGGCACTCAAACAAGAGGTAACTTATTCTATCTTGAACTTAGTGAATGTTCATGTTTTATTGCTCAAATTGAAGAAAGTTGGTTATGGCATAGGAGGTTATGTCATGTAAACTTTTACAACTTGATAAAAATTAGTAAATTCAAGAAAGTAAGAGGCATTCCTAACATAAAGAAACCTAAGGTTGGTCTGTGCAAGAATTGTCAAATTGGTAAAATGAGAAAGACTAGTTTTAAAAGAAAGAACTATTAGACTAAGGAAGTTTTAGAAATTTTGCATACTAATTTGTGTGGACCTATTGGCATTGAAAGCTATACTGGTGAAAAATTCTTCATTCTTTTTTTTGGTCATTATTCAAGAATGATGATTGTCATGTACCTAAGAGAGAAATCAAACTCATTTGAAAAGTTTAAATAGTATTTGGCAAGAGAAGAAAAGGAAACAGGCAAAAGACTAAAATGCTTAAGGTCTAACAGAGGTGGTGAATTCATTTCACATGACTTCAATAACTTTTGCATTGAAAGGGGAATCAAAAGACAAGTTTTAGCACCTGGAACTCCTGAAGAAAATGAAATAGCAGAAAGAAGGAACAGATCTACCATGGATTGTGCAAGAACCTTAATGATTGAGAAAGGCATTGCTATCAAATACTGGAAGGAAGCTATTAGCATTGTAGTTCATACCTTGAACCGACTATAGCTGAAAAATGACTCATTCGAAATGTCCTATGAGTTATGGTATGGCTACAAACCCAATGTAAGTTACTTAAAAGTATTTGGAAGCAAATGTTACATTTTGAAAGAATCTAGAAAAGGTAAATTTGATGTAAAAGGTGATGAAGGAATATTTTTGGGATACTTAGGAAAAAGTAAAGCATATAGATGTTTGAACTTATCTACTCACAAAGTCATAGAAAGTGCACATGTGAAAGTTGATGAGTTTGCAGAAAGAACAGAAGAAGAAAGAAAAAAGGAACCTGAAGACTACAAGAGATTTGTTTACATTGAACTTGATACAATACCAAATACATCTATCAATCAGGAATCTTAAACTCCTGAGTCTTCATTAGCCAAGTCACAAGATGTTCAAATTGAGTCATTACCTATCGAGCTACAAGAACTCAAGTTGCAAACAGAAGCTACCGAGTTAGCATCTATCGAGCCTGAGAAACTAGAATTAGAACCAAAGGTTGAGACACAGAAGGATAAAAATGCAAGTCATTCAAAAGGCAAGAAGCCCGTGTTAGCCAAATATGTTAGAAAAAATCATGCACCAAATTAGATCATTGGACATAAATCAGAAGGAACAATGACAAGAAGTAAGTTGAAAGGCACTTGTTCATTTAATGATTTTGAACCTAGAAATGTCAAAGATGTGCTAGACAATGAAAGTTGGATTAAAACTATGAATGAAGAGATAGAATAGATAGAGAAAAGCAAAACATGGACTCTTGTACCTAGACCCAAAGACAAGAATGTGATTGGAACAAGGTAGGTATTCAATAATAAACTAAATGAAGATGATAAGGTTTCAAGGAACAAAGCTAGACTGGTATGCAAAGGTACTCACAAGAAGAAGGTGTAGACTATGGAGAGACTTTTGCTCCTGTTGTAAGATTGGAAGGTGTCAGAACCTTACTTGCATATGCTACATTCAAAGGATTCAAATTTTATTAGATGGATGTCAAGTCAACATTTCTCAATGGCATATTGGATGAAGAGGTTTACATTGAATAACTTGAAGGTTTTGTTGATCCAAACAAGAAGGACATGGTCTACAAATTGCATAAAGCATTATATGGTCTGAAACAAGCCCCTAGATCATGGTATGAAAGATTGCATAACTATCTTATTCAAATTGGTTTTCAACGAACTAATGACAATAGTAGTTTGTACATAATGGAAGAACCAGCTAATAAGATTGTTTTGGTAGAAATATTTGTAGATGATACTTTGTTCACAGGAAATGATGATCTTTGCAAAGAATTTTTAGAACAAATGAACAAAGAATTTGAAAAGTCAATGTTTGGTGAAATCAAATTCTTTGTTGGTCTTCAAATTCAACAGAGTAAGAATGACATCTACATCACTCAATCTAAATACATCAAGGAGATACTAAAAAAGTTTGGTATGGAAGATTGCAAACCAATTGGGACTCCTATGTGTACTAGATTAAAACTTATCAAGGATGATGAATCAAAGGAAGTGGATTAGAAATTATATAGATCTATGATTGGAAAGTTGCAATATGTAGTGCAAAGTAGGAATTGCACCAAGATTCTTAGCAAAATCAAAAGAAAATCACATGATGGAAGTCAAAAGGATTATGAGATACTTAAAAGGAACTGAAGATTATGGATTACAGTATAAACTTAGAGGAAATCTAGATCTAAAGGTGTTCACTGATGTAGATTGGGTAGGAAATATTGATAACAAAAAGAGCACAAGTGGAGGAGCTTTCTTTCTTGGAAAAAGGTTAGTTTCTTGGACAAGTAAAAAATAGAATTGTACATCTCAGTCCACAGTAGAGGCTGAATATGTTGCAGTAGCAATAAACTGCTTAAATATTGTGTGGTTCAAAAAATTATTGGAAGGTATGAAGCAAGAAATCAGAGAACCTATTGTTATGTTTTTTGATAACACAAGTGCAATTAACATCTCCAAGAATCTAGTGATGCATTCAAAAACCAAGCATATTAGCATAAAGTATCACTTTGTTAGAGAATTGGTGCAAGAAAAGGAAATAAGATGGGAATATGTCCATACAAAGGAACAAATTGCTGACATATTCAAAAAGCCTTTACCTAAGGATGCATTCTTATATCTAAGAGGTAAGTTAGGGGTCATTCCCCTATCTAAAACTCACTAAAATATAGTTCTAGTGATGCATCAATAGGAATAGAATTGAAGGTCTATCAGTTGATGCAACAAACCAATGAAGACATTGCATATGAATTAGTAATTAGGTACAATGCTATTCAGTTGTTTTGAGTTGTCTTTGGCATGTGTTGTCAAAGAGGGAGAGTATACTCTCATATCTTTCTGAAATTTGCAAAAAAATAATAATAAGAGTTTGTGTAAGAGGGAGAGATTATTATGAAAGAGGGAGTTTGTTGTATTTGAAGAAAAAAGAGAAGTATTATGTTAGTAAAACACTTGTTTTCAAATTTCATTCTGCTATGAAATGTGTTGCTAGCAATGCCAAAGAGGGAGATTGTTGGATAAAATTGATCAATTGTGTGTTGTCTTTAATGTCATACAAATGTCATATCAGTCATTAGATAGAGTCTACCGAGCTGAGAAGGTCAGCAAGGCAGAGGACAGTGTCTACCGAGCTCAGAAGGTCAGCAAGGCAAAGGATAGTGTCTATTGAGCTTAGATGGTCAACGAGGCAAAAAAGATAGAAACTATTGAGCCCAGAAGGTTAGTAAAGAAAACTTGCAGTATCTACTGAGTAAACAGTTCTTACCGAGCTCACTCGGTCATCAAAGGAAATGTGGTAGAAATAGTTCTTACTAAGCTCTCATGAAGGAATTCAATTCTTACCGAGTAAAATCAATAGCCAAAGGATTTTATAGATATTGCAATGTTAACCAAGTCAAGAAGGTTAACTCAGGAAATTTTTGGAAGTAGTATTTACCGAGCAAGGTCGGCCAATAAAAATTTTTATTGTTTATGAAATAATGATTATTTTTTTAGAGTAATATTTGTAGCCAACTGATGTATGGTTTATTGGCAATGTAACTTGTAAATGAGACAACTTGACAATCCAAATGGTATAATTAAGAGGTCAAATTGTGAATTCTAAGTGTGAGTGAAGTGGAAGTGGAATTAATGTGATATGAGGATTGATTATTGTGGAAGTCAATTTGAAGGATGACCAAAGATCATTGAGGAGCACCAAACCTATAGTTGATCAAGGAGGATCTATGATGCTGAATTGAGACTTGTAGTCAGCAAATTCAGTTGCATCTTGTTCAGGTCAATTCATTGTTGCTTTCTAACCATTGTAGCAATGATTTCAAATCTCTTAAAAGAGTTGGTTTAATAGCCATTTTGTAAATCCTCTAACAAGGTGACAGTTCAGTTGAATTGTTGTAAATACCTCTAGCAAGGCCACTCTTAATAGGGTGATTAAATCCTCTAATAGGGTCACACCTAACAGTGTGTATTGTACCCTTTAACAGGGTTGGATCCTAATAGGGCTCACTTCAAAAGAGTGAAAAATTGGCAACTAGTTACTTGGTGGTTTTTTCCATATTGGGTTTCTGCATTAAATCTGGTGTCTCTTGTGTTCATTTTGTTTTTAGTTGCATGCATGAATGCTTGAAGATAAGTAATAGTTCAATTTACCAAGTTACAACATTTGTTTACCGAGTATCAAAAGTAACTAAATCTTTAAGACATCTACGGGATCTGTGGATTAATTTTTGTTAATAATTGATTCACCCCCTCCTCTTAGTTACTCTATCTTTAATCCCAATAGGTACATACCCCAAACCTATAGACCAAAACCACTCAAAATTGCTAAAACTAGAATAACAATTTGGTAACTACTTCTAATAATCAAACTTTTTTTTTTCTTTCCATACATGTGTCATTCAAAAAATAACAAAGAATCATATTAGATAAATCAAAGACCTTTCCAAAAAGGTATGATAGTTGGGGTCTAAATGTTAGGGTTAACCTTAGACAAAAATAATAGTTACATGCAAATATAACCAATGCTAGAAAGTAATAGATCGCATAAAAAAGAACACAAGACACCAAGATTTAATGTGGTTCACCAATCCTTGGGCTATGTCCATGTTATCCATTGGATTACAACTTGATTACCATCTATAATCCCTTACAGCTCAATACCACTGCAAGAAGTTACAATATAACCATTCATCATGAAGTCCCTTATACAAGCTTTTGCTACTTCCAAAATTAGGGCTAGAATAATAGAAAACTAGTAGTTGATGCCGTTTACAATATAAGGGCATTTTTGGCTTTGGGGGTGCTACCCTCAAAAACCCCTACAAAAATAATCTGGAGAGAAATCACATTGAATAAACCTCTGAGTCTGATTAGGCTTCACGTCACAACAATCTCCCACTTTGAGATTGATCAAACTCCACAATAATTAATGCCCACTTGGAGATTGAATATAGCACTATGAAACTTGTAGCTCCCACAAAAATATCAAACCACCTTGGACTCTGTTGTTCTTGTATAATGTTAAGTCTAGAAGACCAATCAAAGCTGAAGAGGGATTCAACTTCTTCCTTGTCACTACCTTTGTAAACATATCCACTAGATTGTCATTTGTATGTATCTTCTCTAGGTTTAATTGTCCATCATCCAAAATTGACCGAATGAAATAGTACCACAATTTTATGTGTTTTGTCTTTGAATGTAGAGTTGAATTCTTTGCAAGATGAATGACACTTTGACTATCTGTAGAGAAATAATTATCCCTCGGAGGGTGTCCCAATTCTTCCAAGAAGAACTGAAGCCATATCATATCCTTAGCTACCTCTATAGCAACAACATACTCTGCCTCTATAGTGGATAAAGGATTAACCTTTTGTAACCTAGAAACCTAGCTCATGGCTATCCCACCAACAATAAATATATAACCTATAGTACTCTTCCTGGTATCAATATCCCTTGCCAAATCTAAGTCAACATAGCCATGTAAATCAGTGTTAGAGCCCCCAAAGTGTAAACACTTGGGTATGTGTAGGATCATAGTGTGCCAAAAAGTGGCAATGTGAAAAAAATAGAGTTTGAAAATGTTTAAAATCATTTCAAAATCTGCTTTGACTTTTTTCCACCCATCCTGATACCAAAGCTAAAAAGTTAGGACCAAGCCTTATTGGGTATCCAATTTCATATCGGATACTCGATACCTGTAACTTTGATTTTTAAGAAAACTAAGCATTGTTTTACATTGCATTTTTGTTGTTTTTTGAAGCTCCTCTTTCTAGTATCCGATCTCAGAATGGGTATATGATATCAGTGAGTATTTTTTTAAAAAAATGTTTTGAATGAATTTTATTATAAATTAGTTATTTTAATTGAATTTGTTAAAAATTCTAGGTTTTTTTTAATAGAAATTGTTGAAATTTAGGTTTTTTTACATAGAAATTATGTTTTACAAATTAATAGTAATAGCTAATCAAAATGATGATACTGAGGCAAGAAATAATGTTCCTCGTAACCCTCCACCAAATGATCTAATGCCCCCTCAAAACCATCTGCCAAATGATCCCCTACCCCCTTAAAACCCTCCACAAATCAAAGATTTGATATTTGAAAATCTCAACAAATTGAGGGCTTCGCGAACCACATATAATACTATACCTGAATTGGGTCCTATGTTATCAATGTTAAACACCATAGTGGATAATATTGAAACACTTACCAATGAACAAAATGTCACTCTTTTTTGGTGTGATGAAATGCATGCCACATTTGATGATGGGTTGGACTATCATGAGGTTGTGACCCTCAATATAAGTAAAGATGATTTGGTTGCCCTTTTTACAAACCCAAAAATCGGTAAACAAGTCGACCAAAAAAAGTCCAAACTATCAATTAAATGGTGCACAAATGAGGCTATGCGTGTGAACTTTTGGGATCATTGGTGGATGTTTTTTGACATCCCTCCATGGAGAAATTTAGAGGAGCCATCTTATTTCCTTAGAAAGTTGTATGCAAAATTCGTGTTGGGCCTCAAGGTGAACTATTGGAACTTGAAGCTCAACATGGATGTAGGAGGAGGAGCTCCTTAGGATAGACCCTTTTCCTAATGGAAGAAAGTTGGCACTTTTACTGATGTCTCCCCCCCTCCTTGAGTGCAACATCCTAATATCATTGCAGAGGCTAGCTCTTAGACTATTAGATTCATCCATAGATAAAGTAGTCTATTGATATCCTAGGCTAGGTCAGTGTTGCCTTCCATGTTGATGATGTTGGCACAAGTTCATCATTGATGAGCTCATCACATGTTTGTGTGCCCCATAATTGCATAACATGCAAGAATATTTGTTTGGGTCCCATAGGTTATTTTTTGAGTATCAATTTGTATTTGACAAGGATACACCAGACGTGTGTATAGAGGTTACACACCTAATGTGAGAGAGGAGGGGCATGTAGAGAAATGGACTCCTTTTGTGTCAGTACGTGTATACATTTTTTTGTTACAACATATGCAATTTAAAGTTAATCTTTGTAATTAAAAAAATTTAATTTTTAACTCATACTGACTTATACATGTATGTGATCTTCATTCATGTTTAGTTGATAACTGAGGAGGAGCTCAAATAGCTTGATGATGTCATGCTCTCAGCTATTTCATTTGGCTTTGAGACATCTATGGTACATTGTGTTGTGTTTTCATTACTTTTTCTATTTGATATTGTAGCATATATGGCTTCTATTCTTTCTTTTTTCTTGCAAGTATCACGTGTCAGTGGAGGATAGAGTGTAGGGGATGAGGCAAGACGCATTGACAAGGGAAAGGTAATTAGGTGCTTTCTATTTGATTAAATATCAATGCATTTCTATTAAATATTTATGGTAATAAAATTTAATTACATTCTTTATTGTATAGGGCATGGCTATTGGTGATGAGCCCATGCAAATTCCACATCATAGATGCTCTGGCATTTCCATTCACACTAAGAGCCCCATTGTATGTATAAGTATCATTTATTTTTTATTTTTCTTATTTTCATAAATAAATTCAAAACTCATTTCTATGATATTAACAACTAGTATTTTGTATCTCATAGGAAACACCTAGTGCATAAGAGGTTGGACGACAGAGTTTTGTATCTTTACTGATGCAACCATTATATCCTAAGGAGTCAACACAAGTAAGTTGTACTTTGAATTATTGATTATATGTTATAAATTTAGCATGCAATGAATTATAATATTATAGTTTAAGTTGTAGATTCATTTGACAAACATATTTGAACATACATAGGTCACAATTAGCGTGGTACAAGCATTGTTGAGGACATATGAGAGGACTCTTGACCAATGCAGGAGGTCAATGAGAAAGGTATTTATGATGAAAGTTTAATACTATAAATCTTCATTAAAAAAAAGATCATTATGCATTTCAGTAATTCAATGTTAGATACAAAGAAACATATAAATTTAGTAGTCTAACTTTGGGTTTTCCTTTTTTGTTTATGTAGGAGGCATCTGATCAACCTAGTGTAGCAAAGAGGCTACATTTTGATCATCCACAAGCAGCCTAGGATAGTATAGTTGTCATAAGATGCATCATGGGACATTATGAGATGGCATATGCCACATTGTTTTATTATACACATTCCAATGGCATGATCAACCACATTTTGTATATGGATCTATGCATTTTGATATATATTTGTGTAATTTGTCTATATATATATATATATATATATATATATATATATATATATATATATATATATATATATATATATATATATATATATATATATATATATATATATATATATATATATATATATATATATATATATATATATATATTTATGTAATTTGTCTATGGATACATATATTTTGATATATATATTTTTCATTTATTTGCACAATGATATACATATTAATTTAGTATAGTATTGTTCAATTTATCATGAATCATGTGTATTGTTCATGTTTATGGAATATCATTCATTTTGATTATGTTTGTTATGTTTGATTGAAATGCAATAATTTGTGAATAACATTTTAACAACCTTTATTATCAAATTTTGATGCAATTTTTAATTTCAAATGCTATCATATATGTATAATTTGAAATAATCTCTACAATCCACATCCTTCACCCTAGTACATCAACTTTACAAAGGAAAATGAAAACAAGTGCTATTATGAGAATTTACTACACATTTGGCTTACCAAGCCCACATGAGATTTTGTCAATGCAAGAAAGATTCAAGGCTTCCATTAGCATCATGACATTGATACGTATGAGTTTGGATCAACCAACAAGTCTAAAATAACTAAAAATCAATATCCAAAACAAATTTCAACTAGATGTTGTTGTTAGCACACTAAAATCATAGTCATAGCAAGGTCATTTCACACCTTATAGGTGTTCCCAACCTTGTATGGTTGTGCTCAAAACCCTAACTAACTCTTTAGACTCATATTCAACTTTGCAAGAAAAAGTTGCTAAAGGTGCAAAATTGTAATTTTGCAACTTTTGCAATTTTGAGCAATTTTTGCTATAACTTAAAATACATAATTAGACAAGCTCACCAAATTTGATAAGGGGTGCTATTAGGTTGATTTAGACATTCCAAGATAGTTTTTGACCCTTAGTCAACTTTTCTACCACTTTAGTCAACCTAACCCCTATTGAGCAACTTATAGGCATAATAGCAACGTAGGAGCAAAAACCCACTTACCTATTGATAGTATTGACAAATGAGTGTCAACACACTTAATCATTTTTACCATACATGCTAAGTACTCAATAGATGCTAAGCCATAATTTTAACAGGTGCCAAGTCGTAGCTAGTGCTAAGTAATTTATAGTATAACACATGCCAAGCAAGACAGGAATTGTTCATGTGTCGAGTAACAGAATCATTCAGATGCTGAGCAACTCAAAACAACACATGCCGAGTGATATAGGATACAATAGGTGCTGAGAAAACTAAGAAATGTAGTAGATGCTAAGCAATCCAAAAATAGTCTATACCGAGCATCAGTAATACTTCATGTGTCGAGCAACACAAGATTAGCATAAGAGTTTGTACCTACACAAACTAAGATGTAAATCATTTTTTGAAGCAAAATTAGAGAAATTTTGAAGGAGAAAGAGGATAAGGACAAGTCATTTGTATTCCCTATGAAATCTACATGCAACCAATCAAAAAAATTGTGAAGGCATGCAACCAATGAGAAAAATGCAAAATATGAGCGAGAATTTGAGATTCAATTTGGATCGTAGATCCATACCTAACCCTAAGTCTTTGCATTATTTATAAGGAAGATGAATGCACCATTATATGTGTGGAAGAAAATTTTCATAAGGGGAGATTATAGTGAAATCTCAGTGAAAGGGATAGCAGTTATATTCAGTTGACCATAGCAGAATAGGAGACATATACAGAGATCAGATCAAGCAAGGGTCAAAAGAGAAAGAGCAGATCAAGTGCCTAAACCCCAGCAATTTGAGATTGCATTAAATCAGGTCAAAAGTTTTAATACTCTCTCACAATTGTATTAGAAGTTGAAATCCTATGGTGATAGGTTAGCTTAATAGCTAGATAGGAAAGTCTTTGGAGAATGATGAGGAAATCCTATGTATTAGGTAGGTTTAACAACCTTTATGTAAATCCTTTAACAAGGTGACACTTCATGTAAAGTGTTTGTAAATCTTTTGAACAGGTCACTATTGACACAGTGTAAAGCCTTTAACAGGGTAGGCCTTTAATAGGGCAAACCATTAGAAGTGGTTGAATTCATTGCTACAATAATTTTGTGGGTGTCATCCCCACCCCAGTTTTACCTTCTTATTCTTGGAGGGTTTTTGAGTAACCAAAATATCTTGTGTTATATGTTGATGCATGCTCTCATTTTATGTTTGTTTACTTGCATGCATGTTAATTTCAATTATATGTTATTATGTGTTTGAAAGGTTAACAATTGGTACTTTTGACTCACACCCCCTGCCACCCCCCCCGCATTAAAAGTCCTCTTCCCATTTGAATAATCCAACTATTAGCATCAGAGTACTAGTTCTCATAAGGAGAAGCCTAACAGCTTGGAGAAAAAGGTCAGAAGATGAAAGTCTTCAAACTTGGGAACATCATTGACAATCAGGTGATTGATGTGCAACTAGCTCTACACAAAGTAGAGGAAGCAAGGGAGGAACTGAGAAAATCTTTGAAAAGAAGAAAGAAGATAGCCATAGCCAAAAATGACATACATTACAAGGATATTGATACCACACATGTATTTACCAATGGAGATTTCAAAGAATTTGATGCAACAATAGTAGAATTAACGGAGAAAAATAGAGCATAAGCTGAAGAAATCAGATTACTCAAGCTTGAACAAGAATCACAAGCCACAATGCTTTGTGAAGTAACTAAACAAAAGAAAAGAGCTATTAAAGACAAGGTTATGGTAGAAAACAACAAGAGAAATCTCATCAATAAATTGGAAGAAAAGACAATTGAATTTAAAAAGATTTCAAACAAGCAGCTAGACACCTTGAGCTAGATGATGAATGCTCATCATGAGCTGAACATGAAGGACATTGAGATCTCCACCTTGAAGATGTAGAATGAACAATTATAGAATGAATTGAAAAGAGAAAAGGAAATAGAAAAAAGCTACAAAAAACCCAATGAGGCCATCAAGTATTTTGAGCAATTGCTGAAATCACCAAGGGCTCGTAATGATACTTTAGGACTTGGCTACATCAGCACTGAACAAGGAGAATCATCTAAGACTGTAGAAGAAAGAATAAACAAAGGTAAGAACACTAAACCCACTTGTCATTGTTGTGGTAAAAAGGGACATACCTCTAATATGTGCAGAAGCAAGAATAGTCATCAGCATGTTAAGCCCACAAATGAAAATTTTTGTCACAAGTACAAAAAGAAAGGACATCAAGCACATGAATGTAGAACCAAGACACTAAGATTTGAAGGTAACTGTTACAATTGCAAAAAAAATGGACATAGAGCTTTTGAGTGCAGATCAAAGCCTATGTGGACACCTAATTAGCTTGCAAAAAGAACCAATCATGCACATCACTACAATTGGGATTACAACTCTAGGTATAGCTGTCACTATTGTCAAGAGTATGGAAACATTCCTGAAAACTACACAAGAACACATTTTAAGGGAAATTATAGTAGATGGTTAAATCAAACTACTTGTTTTAGTTGCTTGAAGACTGGTCATATCAGCGAAAACTATCCAACAAAAGTCAAAGCATCCAAGACTAAATATAATAAGGGCAAAGAAAAAGTTAATGAGGAACACATTAGAGAAGATATGAAGAAGACATGGCAGAAGAAAGGTGAATGCAACATATCAAATGGAGAGATCACTTCACCCAAGAGGTCAAGTGATCACACCTCATCTAATTAAGCACTAGAAAGGCACATAAGGCTGATAGATATAAAGATGTATCATACATCAGCCCAAAAAGAATATAGGAACATTGCAAAGAAGAAATTTGCGTAAGTTAAGATGCCAGGATAAAAGTTGGAAGATGATGCCAAGCTATCTTGGGTTGTTGAGTAAAACTCTAGTATAAGCCAAGTTAAAATAGATTAGTGGATGCCGAGTAAAGTGGTAATAGTAGCTGCTTAGTGAGTGGTAAATAGTTGATGTCGAGTTGGAAAATCCTTTTGAATTTGAGTGTATAGTAGTAAAATGCTAGGTTTCAAGCCTAATAAAAGTGAAAATTGTTCACGGCAATCAAACGAAGAGAAAAAATTAGAAGAGCTAAGAAGCGATCAAGTAGCCACCTTACAGTCACTCACATCAAATACAATAGAGATTCAACACAAACTTATCAATCTAAAGGTAAGTGCCAAGCTATGCAGAGTTTTAATCTTTAATACATTTTAAAGCCCTAGTTTGGTAATATGGCTTCTAGCTCAAGAAATCCTAAGGCTAAGGGAGATCATGAGATTCAACTTGTTAGAAATGAAGTTAAACAACCTAAATTCAGACCAATACCTGAAGTAGCCTATAAAAATGACTTGACTGGTGCACTATCTGTCATTCGACCCAAAGTCGTCATGGTTCAAGATGTAAGGAAATGCTACAATTGTAAAATTGGTGCTATAGGTGACCTAGAAATATTTAATGCCTATGATAAGTTATGTGAGAATAAGATATTGAAGGATGAGTTTTCAATCGTTGAGAAGAAGGGTTTAACTAAAACCCTAGTTTTTCCCATAGTGTTTAAAACATAATGGATTCACATTGTTCTAAGCCAAATTCATGATGGTTATGTGTGGTTTGATTCAAGACCAGTGAAGATTACTAAGAGGATTGTGCATAGGGTTACTGGTATCCCAACCCTAGATTGACCAAAAACATTGAGAAGTGACAGAAAGGAGGTAATTGAGAAGAACACAGGTACAAAATGGAACAATAGGGGAATGACTATTGATACTGTCAATGACCCCCTACTTCACTTTGCTGTGAGGATAATCTCAGATAAATTTTATCAATCCAACAAACAAAACATTGTTCCCTGCATAACTGTTGATGTGGCATACAAGTTAGTAAAGAACGATCACACTTATGATCTGGCTGAACTCATGTTGCAACAAATCAATGAGAACTTAGGAGCCATAAGGAGATCAAAAGATGCACCATGTGAATTTGGCTTAGCTCTCATGTGCATATTCTTTTATGTGATGGAAGAATTCCCTTCATTTGGGAAGGTAAACTAGAATTCTAACAAGACAACAGTCAGTCAAATTAATGAGTTCATTGATCAAATGGCAGATAATTTTGAAGCCTAGATGACTAGCTATTTTGAAGATTTTTAGAAGTCTATGAAGCAAAGGATAAGGATACCAATATAACTAGTTGAGAAACATGTCAATGACATATTCTTCTTGGTTCATATTGACTTCACATATATTCAAGCTGCAATACCAAGAGTAACATGGCTAAGGCCATTGGGATATGAACTGGATATTGATGAAGCCTCAACAGCAATCACAACATTGTTAGTAGAAGAAGAAATTGATAAAGTAGCTCATCACTTTGGAGCTTATGATTTTGTTAAGTCCAAAATTGAGATAGAACTAAAAACTAATTTAGTTGTTAAGAAGAAGGATAAAATGGTGAGGAAAATAAAGAATACATTTGGAGCAAATATTGAAGGTGAAGTAGAAGAAGTAGAAGAAGTGGAAGGAGATAGTGAAGAAGAAGAAGAAGAGAAAGGGAAAGAAAAGGAAAAAGAGGAAGGTGCCAAGGAAGAAGAAGCCAAGGAAGCACCTACATCTACCAAGCAGAAGAAGAGAAAGGAAAAAACACAGCCCATAACTTAGTCAAAGCCCAAGAAGGAAACAAAATCAGCTCCAACCAAGCTACCTCCAACCAAGACAATAGCAACAAGGGTCACAACAAGAGCATCAAACCAAAAGGCTAAAGAGGTAACAAAACAAAACAAAACAAGAAAAAAGTGGTAAGTAATCCACCAAAGTCTTCTATTGATAAATTATGTGTTAAGATTAAGAATGGAGACTTGAATGATTTGAAGAATGTAAATTTTAGTAAGCTCATAAAAGATGAGCAAAATAAAATAGAGACGTCTGTCTATAATATGATGGAAAAATATAAACATACACCTCTTGAATTGGATAGTTCATTTCCAAAGGAATTATACAAGATTGTAGAAGAAAAATGGCATTTTTGTCTACAAACTGAGAAAGAAATAAGGGAGTCTACCTTAGCAAAGATGTTGCTTGATTTGACTAAAAGTCAAATAAAAAAATGCAGTTAAAAGGCACAATAGTAGATTTACTCCCAAATACAAGGCATTTGGTATTCTACAAATAAAATTGAAGAGGTTGTGAATAAAACCACAAAAGTGTGGAAAGTTATCTACAGGAAAATTGATGATGTATTTGATGAAGAATACAAGGCAGAAACAAGTGTTAAAACAAAGGAAACAAAAGAAGCAAGAAGAAAGAAGATAAAAGAGAAGAAAGTGGAGGAAGAAAAGAAGGATGAAGAAGAAAAGGAGGAGGAAATAAGTAAAGAATAATAAAAGGGGATAGGTGAGCAACATGAACAAAGTGTGCAAGACACACAACTAGCACCTCCCAACCCTCCTCACTCAACTGCTACACTTGTAGAGATAGTCATCATAAAAGATGTTACTGAAAAAATAGTTCAAAACATCAACCCACTCACTATAGAGGATCTCTCAAAGATCCTTCACCAATCTACTCTTTAGGCACAATTATGCACAAATCCTATATTGGTGAGTGTAGAAGAAATACAAAGAGCAGCAACACCACCACTAAGACAAAAGGTGAAGCCAAATGTATAGCCTTTTACATACACTAAAGCTAAAGGTTTGATGTTGCCACCACCACCTCACCAAGTGTAAATATGGATAATGCTTAGATGCCAAATACAGAGGAGAGGAAATCAGATGAGAAGGATGATGCAGCAAAAGAAAAGGAGCAGGTCACCATTTAGACATTGGTAGAATTACCAAAGACTGACACTCCTACTAAGACTATTCAGGAGCTAAGCACTAAAGCTATTCCATTGAAATTCTCCACACTAGGCTTGAGTTCAACAAGAGTGGCCAGGGTACTTCACTATGGAGACCCTGAATTAGATGAAGAAATTGAGATACCCTCCTATGATTCCAAAACTATCACAATGGCACAAATGACTGAATTGAAAAATGCATTGGATAGAAGGATGAGGTAGGAAATTATGAGAAAAGAGTTTAAACAAAAGTAAGAACTTCATGATATCAAGGACATCTTCATGGATGCCTTTAGCTTGTAGTCATCAAATAAAGGAAAACCAATAATTGAGCAATTATTAGACATAGTTGATCAGCTGAAAAATGAGGACCAGGACACCAATGTTAAAATAATGGAATGGTTAGAAAGAAAGTTTCAAGGTAAGATTAATGAGAAGATATCAAGTGGCATTGAACTTGAACAAGTAAAGTTGGCCAAGACAATTGATAAGGCCAAAATTGTTCTTGAAAATATTTTTTCATTATATAGGAAGTTGTGTGATTTTACAAATTTCACATAAGAAACTAATCAAAAAATAATGAGCTTGGAAGGGAACTTGAAAATCTCTAGTATGCAATTACCTAGAGATCCAGCTCAAAGTGAGAAGCATTTTGCATAGATGCTTCACACACAAAGGGAGTTAGTTGTGCTAATAGTAGAGGAGGCAAATATAAAGGCTAAATTGATGCATATCCAATCCTCTATAACCCCTCATTTAGAAATCCTCCACAAGGAACAAGTCTATGCTAAGACAGTATTAAAGAAAGATCCCAATCTTTCTACTCTTGATGGACTTGTACACCTTGCTAGAAAGACTACCATCCAACACAAGTCATTGGATATTGCTATGGAGAATTGGGATGCAACTCTGAAAATAATAATGGAGGTAACTAGGAATTTTTTGGCTAAATATGATATTACTCCATAGAACCCTTTGACATTAGTGTCAGAAAAAGGGAGAATGAAGAAAGGAGGAGACATATATTATAGGGAGAGTAATAACAAAAGGAGGAGAAGATATGTAATTACCAGGGTAATTACCAAATTTACCAAATTTTGACAAATTTTGATCATTCTTTCATTTTGAAAATAAAGTGGAATGATTGTATATAGCCAAAAAGGGGAGACAAGGAATAAAGGAGTGAAGAAGAGATGTAAACTTTTGGTAATCAAATGGAATACATGCACATCATATAGATCAGATACAACATATAGGGTTAGAATGCAGAAATAGATCAAAGGACATAAAGTATCAAACATATTGGTACAGAATTTCAAAATTCAAAGGCATAATCAACTCAGGGGGAGCTATAAGTTAAGTATTTTTGACATTCATGTCAAAGGGGGAGATTGTTGATAGTATTGAAAAATGAATGTCAACACACTTAACCATTTTCACCATACATGGCGAGTACTCAATAGATGCTAAGCTAGAATTTCCATAGGTGCCAAGTCATAGTTAGTGTTGAACAGATTACAACATAACACATGCCGAGCAAGATAGGAATTGTTCATGTGTTGAGTAACATAATCATTCAAATGCCGAGCAACTTAGAACAACACATTCTGAGTGATACAGGATACAATAGGTGCCGAGAAAACCAATAAATGTAGTAGATGTTGAGCAATCTAGAAATAGTATGTGCCAAGCATCAGTAATACTTCATGTGCTGAGAAACACAGGATTAGCATAAGAGTTTGTGCCTACACAAACTAAGATGTAAATCATTTTTTAAAGCTGAATTAGAGAAATTTCAAAGAAGAAAGAGGATAAGGACAAGTTATTTGTATTGCCTATGAAATCTGCATGCAAACAATCAAAAAAATTGTGAAGGCATACAACCAATGAGAAAAATGCAAATTATGAGTGGGAATTTGAGATTCAATTTGGATCGTAGATCCATACCTAACTCTAAGTCTTTACATTCTTTATAAGGAAGATGAATGCACCATTATATGTGTGGAAGAAAAGTTGCATAAGGGGATATTATAGTGAAATATTAGTGAAAGGGATAGCAATTATATTCAGTTGACCATAGCAAAATAGGAGACATATACAAAGATCAGATCAAGCGAGGATCAAAAGAGAAAGAACAAATCAAGTGCCTAAACCTAGCAATTTGAGATTGCATTCAGTCAGGTAAAAATTTCTAATACTCTCTCACAATTGTTTTAGAAGTTGAAATCCTATGGTGATAGGTTAGCTTAACAACTAGATAGGAAAGTCTTTGGAGAAGGACAAGAAAATCCTATGTCTTAGGTAGGTTTAACAACATTTATGTAAATCCTTTAATAAGGTGACACTTCATGTAAAGTGTTTGTAAATCCATTCAACAGGTCACTATTAAAATAGTGTAAAGCCTTTAACATGGAAAACCATCAAAAGTGGTTGAATTCATTGCTACAGTAATTTTGTGGGTGTCATCTCCACCCCAGTTTTACCTTCTTATTCTTGGAGGGTTTATGGGTAACTAAAATCTCTTGTATTATGTGTTGATACATGCTCTCATTTTATGTTTATTTACTTGCATGCATGTTAATTTCAATTATATGTTATTATGTGTTTGAAAGGTTAACAATTGGTACTTTTGATTCACCCCCCCTCTTAGAAGTCCTCTTCCCACTTGAATACTCTAACATTAGCAAATAAGTTAACCTCACCTAAAGACCTAATAGGTCTTATTAAACCACTACTGATGTGGCTAGCATAACTACAAGCCAAAATGACAAGAAAGAAGCACTAGGTACAAACTAGACTACCTATGTGCTCCTATACTGGGGTGGCCACATATGATGGAGGCTCTTCATAGCTGAAACAAGGGTGTCAATAGGGTTCACCTACCCATCCAAAGCTAATGGCACTGATGATCTGATTTCAAGATCAATGGTTTTAAAGTTACGTTGTGATGCACCTATGAACTAAGGCACAATGCGAGTTTTGGGATCGAGCAAGATCGTTATGCTGAATCCAAACAAAATGTGATCTTTTGAAAATGAGATAAGTTATTTTAGGCCTCAGCATGACCATCATGTAGTATTTGACATTTCATTGATAGCCCTCATGAGCTCTGAGTTATGAGCCTCATAAAATTGACCTCGATACGCACTTAGAGCACCTTGGAGACTCTTCGGTACATGGTGGCCACGGATGATGGAGGCACTCCATAGCTAAAGCAAGGGTGTCACTAGGTTTCACTTGCCAATCTAGAGCTAACGACATTGACGATTTGACGACAAGATCAAAAATTTCAAAGTTATGTTGTGATGCATCTATGAACTAAGGCACACTACGAGTTTCTACATCGAGCGAGATCGTTGTGCTAAATCCAAAAGAAATGTGATCTCTAAAAAATGAGATAGGTTACTTTAGGCTTTAACATGACCATCATGTAGCATTTGACATTTCATTGATAGCCCTCATGAGCTCCATGTTACTACCCTCAGAATATTGGGCTCAACACGCACTTAGAGCACCTTGGAGACTCTTCAGTAAGGGGTAGCCACGGATGATGGAGGCTCTCTATGGCCAAAAAAAGGGTGTCACTAGGGTTCACTTACCCATCCAGAGCTCATAACACTAATTATTTGATGCCAAGATTAATGGTTTCAAATTTATGCTATGATGCACCTATGAACTGAGCTACACTGTGAGTTTTGGCATCAAGCAAGATTGTTGTGCCGAATCCAAACGGAATGTGATCTCTCAAAAATGAGATAGTTTATTTTAGGTTTTAGCATAAACATAATGTATCATTTTATTTTTCATTAATAGCCTTCACAAGTTCTGAGTTACGACCCTCAGAAGATTGACCTTGATATGCACTTAGAGCACCTTGGAGACTCTTCAATATAGGGTGGTTGTAGATGATGGAGGGTCTCTGCAGCTAGAAAAAGGATATTAGTAGGGTTCACCTGCCTATCTAGAGTTAGCGGTACTAAATATTTAATTCTAAGATCATCGGTTTCAAAGTTACATAGTGATGCACCTACAAACTGAGGCACATTGCAAGTTTTAGCATCGAGTGAGATCACTGTACCAAATCCAAATGGAATGTGATCTCTTGAAAATGAGATAGGTTATTTTAGGCCTTGGCATGAACATAATGTAGCATTTTACATTTCATCAATAGCCCTCACAAGCTCTAAGTTACAACCCTCAGAAGATCGACCTTGACATGCACTCATAGCACCTTGGAGACTCTTCGATATGGGGTAGCTGCGGATGATGGAGGCTCTCTGCATCTAGAAAAGAGTGTCACTAGGGTTCAGCCACCCATCCAGAGCTAATGGAACTAACGATTTGATGTCAAGATTAGTGGATTCAAAGTTACATTGTGATGCACCTATGAACTGAGGCACACTACGAGTTTTGGCATCAAGCGAGATCACTATGCCAAATCCAAATAGAATGTGATCTCTCAAAAATGAGATAGGTTATTTTAGGCCTCTTCATGACTATCTTGTAACATTCAAAATTTCATTGATAGCCCCCATGAGCTTTTAGTTAAGACCCTTGGAAGATTGACATTGGCACGCACTTAGAGCACCTTGGAGACTCTTTGGTACGGGGTGGGTACACACAATGGAGGCTCTCCATAGCCAAAACAAGGGTGTCACTAGGGTTAATATTAATAAAAAAATTTATATTTTTACCTCTTTCAAGTTTTTGGCATTGGGCATAGTGCAAGTTTGGTGTTAGTATGTATTAAAATCATTAGTTTTTAGGTCCCTCCAGATAAATTGCATTAAGTAAAATCATCTTTATTTCTTACATTAAATCAACAAGTGTACATTTACAATATCTCAAGTGTTTCATCATTATTATATCAATACAAAACTACAAAAAATTGTAGTGTCAAAAATCATAGTGTCAATAAAAGTATTATCAAAAATTGTAGTGTCAAAAATAGAATAGATTTTTCTTCATTTTGCTTCTTATTTAGTTTTTTATCTTCATGCATGACTACTCTTCATTATGTACCTACATTCCAATATCATAAAAAAATTAGTAACTTATTGTATTAAACAAGATAATCATTGGTTCATTGAATCATTATGAACAAAATAACAAAAGAACTAAATATACCTAATTGAGTGTTCCAGTAGGGTCCTCTCTCTATTTTAAGGTCTCTAATAGGGCTTCATGATCAGCATTAGTAATAGTAAAAATTTCTTTTAATTTTGGTCTTCTTTGATGTTTCAACAACTTTACATTTGTTGCTATAATAAGATATAAATATATGAGAATTATTTTGTGCTTTTGATAGTCTTCAAATGTAGGAATTCCATTCCTTCTAAACATGTATGTCTACAAACATATGAGCATTCTTGAATTATCTTGTACAATTATCTGACCAAATTATATATCTATCCATAGCAATTGCATGCTCCTGTAAGAAATTAAAATAATTCTTGAAACAATGTTGCACAAACTCGTGAGAGTGAGATCTATCATCACTCATATAAAAATGGTACTCTCTAATAATCTTCATATTATCTTTTGCACTATTAGGGGCATGTCTATATGTTATGTGAAAAAAAATAGAAATCTAAATAGAGTTGTAATATTATATTGTGTCTCATTTTGAGGCTACAATGTGTAGTTCTCAAAAAATTCAACAACTAATATAATAGTGCAAATGGAAAAAGTCTCCTTACACATTCTAAATTGTTGATCCAACCACTGAGACCTATGACTATGTCTTGCATACTTGTAGAAAAGATTTGTCTTAAAATTTGAAATAAAATTAGCCACACTAATTTCTTTTACAACCAATTCACATATAGACCCCTCACCCCCACTCTTCAATATGTATTTCACTGTTTCATATACCATTTTTTTTTACTATTGTCTTCCCAAAATCTTGTTTGCACCCCTCATGGAAACATGTGTCAAACATGGATAAGCCACCACATTCTGAACACTTCTAATTTAAGCAAGCATTTCTATAAACGAAACAACCATCAACTCTACAGCATAAAAATTGATCTAGCAAGTCTCTTGATGATTTTGGAAAACCACTAGCACCACAATTCTCCAACATTTTTTTACTATGCAAAGTAGAATGGATGGAGCATAATAGTTCATGGTGCATAGAAAACTCGACATGATATTTGCATTAACATATATTTTGAATTTTAAGTGGCACACAATAAAATGACTTCAAAGATTCAAAAGACCTTTGTGATATATGAAATCTTGGATGAATCTCTCTAAATTGTTTAAATAACATAGTTTAACTTACCTCCAAATAATGTTTAGGATGTGGCATGTGGTCCCTGATGCCAATTCTCAACTTTAACACATCTTTAGCATTGGGTGATACTCTTGAGCTAGAGTGCCAAAATTGTGTAATTTCTTCCTTCACATCATTAGATGGCTTCTTATCAAAATGTGGAAGTCTCCCACCAACATCCCATGTTTCATTTTGAAGAGGATCATCGATTCTCTCTTGTCTACTAAGTGCACTTCTCAAAGTAGTACAATTTAAGTTCAATCAATACAAGTTTGTCTCATATATCTACCCTTTCTCAAATGATGACTTACCAAAGAGGTTGTAATAACTCGTTGAGAAACTCTCTGATCCTTCTCCCTACTATTTTTTCCAATGCCATTGAGATCACTAAAAAGATTCTTCAAAATAATGGCATTTCTTTCCAATATTTTATTGACAAAAATCTTCAATTTAGAAAGCATACATCTCATCTTTTACATATTTAATAAGTGCATAAAATGTTGACATTGCTCCACCACTATCTTATTTTTGAAAGATATCTTATAAAGTCTTCAAGCCCATAACCGCATAGTTGTTTTTAATTTTTTCCCTTCCAAATTGGTAATAATTGTTTCATCAATTTCAATTATCCATTTTGGTGTTCTAGAACATTCATGTTGATTATAATTAGGAGATATGTAAGGTTCCTATGCATTATCATTTTCAACATGGTCAATCATGCAATTTACATTATGACCTAACAGCATTTCATTATCCAAATTTTCAATCTCGGCAATATCATTATCAATTGGTACATTTTAATTCTCTAACTGCACATATTCATTATCTAACTCTATAATTTCACCTTCAATTAATACATCGTCAACTTGACTCACATTTAACATACCTTGTCTCTTCCTTTGGTGATTTAGCTTATCCCTTTCCCTATATGCTGCAATATCTTCATTCAATACATTCTTTTTGCGTTTAGCCTTTTGATGACTACTACTCCCCATTCAAAAAATAATATCGGACACCTAATCCTATATTATTGAAACTTTTTCGATCATATGCGCCCACAAAGGTCAATAGTGACAAGGAATATGTTGGAAAAATCATGCTAGTATATTGGGTACCCAATCTCATGTCGGGTATCCGATATCAAATCAAATACCCGATATGAGATTGGGTACCCAAAATTGGTTCCCAAATTTTGGAGGGAAGTGAACAAATTTTATGGGCAATGGAAACAAATTTGATTAATATATATGATTATTATTATATATAATTATTATATTATATTATAATGACTATTATATTATGTTATTATTAAATATAATATAGAAATATATATTATTATTATTATGACCCCTCTAAATGCATTTCATGAGAATGTATGTCCCTAGGGGCCCTAGGACCCCTAGGGATATATTTTGTTAGTTACAATGCATCAAGAGGGGTCATTGGTTAACCTATGACCCCCCTCAACACATTTCATGACAACAGATGTCCCTAGGGGCACTAGGGCCCCTAGGGACCCATTTGGTTAGTTAGAATGCATCGAGAGTGGTCATAGGTTAGATTAACCTATGACCCCTCTCGATGCATTCCATGACAACATATGTCCCTAGGGGCCCTAGTTGGTTTGAATGAATTGAGAGGGGCCATAGGTTAACCTATGACCTCTCTTAATGCATTTCATGAAAACATATGTCCCTAGGGATGCATTTGATAGGTTAAAATGCCTCAATGTATTTTGTGACAACATATGTCTCTAGGGGCCCTAGGGCCCCTAGCGACCCATTTTTTTGGTTCAAATGCATCAAGAGGAGTTCATAGGTTAACCTATGACCCCTCTTGATGTATTTCATGACAACATATGTCCCTAGAGGCCCAGGGCCCCTAAGGACACATTTGGTTGGTTCCAATGCATCTTAACCTATGACCCCTCTTGATGCATTTGATGACAACATATGTCTCTAAGGGCCCTAGGGTCCTTAGCTTGAATGCATCAAAAGGGGTCAAAGGTTAACCTATGAACCCTCTCGATGCATTTCATGATAACATATGTCCCTAGGGGCCCTAGGGCTACTAGGGGTGCATTTGGTTGGTACAAATGCATTGAGAGGGGTCATAAGTTAACCTATGACCCCTCTTGATGGATTTCATTATAATGTATGTCCTTAAGGGCCATAGGACCCTATGGACCCTAGGGACCCATTTGGTTGGTTCAAATGCGTTGAGAGAGGTCATAAATTAACCTATGACCCCTCTTGATGCATTTGATGACAATGTACGTCCCTAGGGGTCCTAGGGGCCCTTGGGACACATTTGGTTGGTTCGAATATTTCAAGAGGGGTCATAGGTTAACATATGACCCCTCTCGATGCATATGATGACAACATATGGCCCTAGACCCCGAATGCCTTGAAAGGATTCATAGAATAACCTATGACCCATCTTGACATATTTCAAGACAACATTTGTCCAAAGGGGCACTCGTTCCCCTAGGGAAACATTTGGTTGGTTCAAATACATCAAAAGGGGTCATAGATTAACCTATGACCCCTCTTGATGCATTTCATGACAATGTATGTCACTATGGGTCCTATGGACATGTTTAGATGGTTTGAATGCATTCAGAGGGGTTATAGGTTCACCTATGACCCTTCTTGACACATTTGATGACAAGATATGTTATTAGGGGCCCTCGGGCCCCTAGGGATGCATTTGGTTGGTTCAAATGCATCAAGAGGGGTCTTAGGTTAACCTATGATCATACGGCTCCTAGGGACCAATTTAGTTTCTTCCAATTCATCGAGAAGGGTCATAGGTTAACTTATGATGCCACTCAATGCATTTCATGACAACGTATGTCCCTTGGGGCCCTCGAGCCCCTAGGGACCCATATGGTATTTTTAATCGCATTGAGAGGGGTCATAAGTTAACCTTTGACCCCTCTCGATGCATTTCATGACAACATATGTCCCATAGGGCTCTAGGGCCCCCAAGGACCCATTTGGTTAGTTCAAATGTGTTGAGAGGTGTCATAGGCTAACTTATGACCCCTCTTAATGAATTTCATGACAACATATGTCCCTAGGGGCCCTGGTTGGTTCTAATGCATCTAGAGGGTTCACAGGTTAACCTATGATCTCTCTCAACACATTTCATGACAATATATATGTCCTTAAGGGCGTTAAGGCACCTAGGGATTCATTTGATATGTTCAAATGCATTGAAAGGGGTCATAGGTTATCCTATGATCCCTCTCAAAGCACTTCATGATAATGTATGTCTCTAGGGGCCCTAGGGAGGCTAAGGATTCATTTGTTTGGTTTGAATGCATTGAGAGGGGTCATAGTTTAACCTATGATGTTCAATCAAGAGGGGTCATAGGTTAACCTATGACCCCTCTTAACGCATTTAATGACAACATATGTCCCTAGGGGCCCTAGGGAACCCAGGGATGCATTTGGTTGGTTCCAATGTGTCTTAACCTATGACCCCTCTCAATGCATTTCACGATAATGTATGTCTATAATGGTCGCAGTGTCCCTAGCTCGAATGCATCAGAAGAGGTCATAGGTTAATCTATGATCCCTCTCGATGCATTTCATGACAACATATGTATCTAGGGTACATAGGGCCTCTAAGGGTGCATTTGGTTGGTTCAAATGCATTGACAGGGGTCACAAGTTAACCTATGACCCCTCTCGATGCATTTTATTATAACGTATGTCGATTGGCACCATAGGACTCCAGGTAAGCATTTGGTTGGTTTGAATGCATCGAGTGGGGTCATAGATTAACCTATGACCCCTCTCAATGCATTTGATGACTATGTATGTCCCTAGGGCCCATACAGCCCCTTTAGGACCCATTTGGTTGGTTCGAATGTGTTGATAGGTGTGATAGGTTAACCTATGACTCCTCGTGATCCGATTTAGTTGGTTCCAATTCTTTGAAAGGGGTCATAGGTTAACCTATGATCCCTCTCAATGTATTTCAATCCAACATATGTCTCTAGGGACCCTAATGATAGATTTGGTTGGTTCAAATGCATCAAAAGGGGTCATAGGATAAGCTATGACCAATGTCGATGCATTTCATGACAATTTATGTCACTAGGGGCCCTAGTGCCCCTAACGACCTATTTGGTTGGTTTGAATGCATTGAGAGGGGTCATAGGTTAACCTATCACCCCTCTCAATGTATTTCATGACAACATATATCTTGAGGGGCCCTAGGGCCCCTAGTGACCCATTTGGTTGGTTTGAATGCATCAGGAGGGGTCCTACATTAACTTAGGACCCCTTTGGACACATCTCATGGCAACATATGTATGTAGGGGTCATAGGGCCCCTAGGGACCAATTTGGTTAGCTCTAATGCATTGAAAGGGTTCATAGGTTAACCTATGACCCCTTTCAATGCATTTCATGACAACATATGTCCCTAGGGAACTTAGTGTCCCAAAGGTCACATTTGGTTGGTTCAACTACATCAATAGTTCTCATGAGTTATCTTATGATCCCTCTCGACAAATTTCATGACAACGTATGTCTCTTTCAACATATTCCATGAAAACATATGTCCCTAGGGGACCTAGGGACCCTAGGGACACATTTTGTTGATTCGAATGCGTCAAAACCTATGACCCCGCTTAATGTATTTGATGAAAACATATGTTGCAAGGGGTCCTAGGGAGCCTAAGGATCCATTTGTTTGGTTTGAAGGCATCGAGAGGGGTCAGAAGTTAACCGATGACCCCTCTCAAAGAGTTTCATGACAACATATGACCCTAGGGGTCCTAGGGCCCCGAGGGATGCATTTTATTGGTTCCAATACATTGTAAGGGTTCACAGGTCAACCTATGACCCCTTTCAATGCATTTCATAATACCATATGTCCCTAGGGTCCCTAGGGCCCTTAGAGATTGATTTGGTTGGTTTGAATGTGTTAAGATGGATCATATGTTAACCTATGACCCCTCTCAATGCATTCAAACCATTGTGAGGGGTCATAGGTTAACATATGATTCCTCTCGATGCATTTCATGACAACATATTTCCCTAAGGGCCCTAGGGGCCCTAGGGACCCATTTCGTTGGTCCAAATGCATCGAGAGGGGTCATAGGTTAACCTATGGCCCCTCTCAATTGAATTCATGACAACATATGTTAGTAGGGGCCCTAGGGCCCCAGGGTACAATTTGGTTGGTTCAAATGTGTTGAAAGGAGTCATAGATTAACATATGACCCCTCTCAATGCATTTCATGACAACATATGTCCCCAACGACCCTAAGGCCCTTAGGGATGCATTTGGCTGGTTTGAATGTGTTGAAAGTTGTCATAGGTTAACATATGAACCCTGTTGATGTTCAAATGTGTCAAGATGGTTCATAAGTTAACCTATGACCCCTTTCAATAGATTTCATGACAACATATGTTCCTAGGTGCCCTAGGACTCCTAGGGACTCATTTGGTTGGTTTGAATGCATTGAGAGGTGTCATAGGCTAACCTATGACCCCTCTTGATGCATTTCATGACAACGTATATCCCTAGGTTACATAGGAACTTGGAAAGTATTTGTTTGGTTAGAATGCATTGAGAGGGGTCATAGGTTGACCTATGACCTCTCTCAATGCATTTCATGACATAATATGTCCCTAGGAGCCCTAGGACCCCAAGGGATGCATTTTCTTTGTTTGAGTGTCTCAAGAGGGGTCATAGGTTAGCATATGACCCCTCTCAACATATTTCATGACAATGTATGTCCCTAGGGGCCCTAGGACCCCTAGGGACACATTTTTTTGGGTTGAATACATCAAGAGGGGTCATAGGTTAACTTATGACCCCTCTCTATGCATTTCATGACATTGTATGTCCCTAAGGGCCCTAGTACTGCATCAAGAGTGGTCATAGATTAACATATGACCTCTCTCGATGCATTTCATAGAAATGTATGTCCCTAGGGACCCTAGGACCCCTAGGGATGCATTTGGTTAGTTCAAATGTATCGAGAGTTGGCATAGGTTAACCTATGACACCTCTTGATGTATTTCATTACAATATATGTCTCTAGGTGCTCTAGGACACCTAAGGATGCATTTGGCTGGTTAACCTATGACTCCTTTGAATGAATTTTATGACAATGTATGTCCCTAAGGACCCTAATGCCCCTAGGGACCCATTTTTTTTGTTCAATTGCATCAAGAGGGATCATAGGTTAACCTATGATCCCTATCGATGCATTTCATGACAACATATGTCCCTATGGGCCCTAGAGCCCCTAGGGACCTATTTGGTTAGTTCAAATGCATCGAGAGGGGTCATAGGTTAACTTATAATCCCTCTCGATACTTTTTAGGACAAAATATGTCCCTAGGGTCCATGGTTGGTTTGAATGCATCGAGAAGGGTCATAGGTTAACCTATCACCTCTCTTGATGCATTTAATGACAAAATATGTTCCTTAGGGACCTAGGGCACATAGGGACACATTTGATATGTTCAAATGAATCAATAGGGGTCATAGATTAACCTATGACCCCTCTCAAGGAATTTCATGTTAACGTATGTCTCTAGGGGCCCTAGGGAGTCTAAGGATCCATTTTTTTGGTTTGAATGCATTGAGAGGGGTCATAAGTTAACATATGACCCCCCTCGATGTATTTCATGACAACATATGTCCCTAGGGGCCCTATAGTGCCTAGGGACACATTTGGTTAGAACCTATGACCCCTCTTGATGCATTTCATGATAACGTATGTTGCTAGGGTCCTTTGGGTACCTAGCTCAAATTCATCAAAAGGGGTCTTAGGTTTACATATGACCCCTCTCGATGCATTTCATGACAACATATATCCCTAGTGGACCTAGGGACTCTAGGGGTGCATTTGGTTGGTTTGAATGTGTTGGGAGGGGTCATAAGTTAACCTATGACCCCTATTGATGCATTTTATGATAATGTATGTCCTTAGGGGCAATAGGACCCTAGGGACACATTTGGTTGGTTTGAGTGCATCGAGACGGGTCATAGATTAACCTATGACTCCTCTCGATGCATTTGATGACAATGTATGTCCCTAGAGACCCTAGGGCCCCTTGGGACACATTTGGTTGGTTCAAATGTGTCAAGAGTGGTCGTAGGTTAACTTATGACCCCTCTTGATGCATATTATGACAACATATGTCCCTAGGGGCCCTAGGGTCTCTAGGGACTTATTTTATTGGTTCTAATGCCTCGTAAGGGATATGATCCCTCTCAACATATATCCCTAGGGGTCCTAAGAACCCTAGGGACACATTTGGTTGGTTCAAATGCATTGGAAGGGTTCAAATGCATCGAAAGGGGTCATAGGTTAACTTATGATCCCTCTCAATTCATTTGGTTGGTTTGAACACATTGAGAGGGGTCATACATTAACCTATGACCACTGTCAACTCATTTCATGATAATGCATGTCCCTAGGAGCCCTAGGGATGCATTTGGTTGGTTCAAATGTGTTGAGAGGGGTCTTAAGTTAACTTATGACTCCTCTCAAAGAGTTTCATGGAAACATATGTCCTAAGGTTCCTTAGGGACCCTAATGACTCATTTGGTTGGTTCAAATGCATCGAATTCTGATGCATCTCATGAAAACATATGTCCCTAGGGGCCCTAGGGCCCCTAGGGATTGATTTGGTTGGTTCCAATGTGTTGAAAGGGTTGGTAGGTTAACCTATCACCCCTCTCAAAGAATTTTGTGACAAATTTTGTCCCTGGGCCCTACGGTCCCTAAGAATGCATTTGGTTGGTTCAAATGAGTTGAGAGTGGTCATAGGTTAACCTATGATCCCTCTTGACACATTTCATGACAACGTATGTCCCTAGGGGTCCTAGGGCTCCTAGAGACCTAGTTGGTTGGATCAAATGTGTCGAGAGGGTTTATAGGTTAACCTATGACCCCTCGTAACATATTCCATGAAAACATCTATTCCCGGGATGCATTTTGTTGGTTTGAATGTGTTGAAACCTATGGCCTCTCTTAAAGCATTTCATGACAACATATGTTCCAAGCGGCCCTAGGGTTTCTAGGGATGCATTTGGTTTGTTTGAATGCATCGAAAGGCATCATAGGTTAACGTATCACTCCTCTCGATGCATTTTGTGAGAACATATTTCCAGAGGGGCCTACCCCTGGGGACCCATTTGGTTTGTTTGAATACATTGAGAGGGGTCATAGGTTAACCTATGAGCCCTCTCGATGCATTTTATGAAAACATATGTCCCTAGGGGGCCTAGGGACGAATTTGGTTGGTTCCAATATGTTAAAAGTTGTCATAGGTTAGCCTATCACCCTTGACGATGCATTACATAACAAAATATGTCCATAGAGACCCTAGGTCACTTAAGGATGTATTTGGTTGGTTAAAATGCATCAAAACTTATGACTCCTCTTGACTCATTTCATGATAGCATATATCACAAGGGGCCCTAGAACCCATTTGGTTTCTTTGAATGCATCTAAAGCAGTCATAAGTTAACCTATGACCCCTCTCAACACATTTCATGACAACATATATCTCTAGGGGCCCTAGGGCCCCTAGGGACCAATTTAGTTCATTCAACTGCGTACCTATGATCCCTCTCAACACATTTCATGACAACATATGTCCTTAGGGGCTCTAGGGCCCCTAGGTATGCATTTTATTGGTTCAAATGAATTTAAAGGGGTCATAGGGTAACCTATGACCCCTCTTAATACATTTGATGATACCATATGTCCCTAGGGGCTCAAATATGTCGAGACATATAATGACTACATATTTCCCTAAGGGCACTAGGGGCCCTAGGGATCCATTTCATTGATCTAAATGTATTGAATGCTCTCAATGCATTTCATGACAACACATGTCAGTAGGGGCCCTATGGCCCTAGGGACTGATTTGGTTTGTTCCAATGTGTCAAAAGGGGTCATAGATTAACCTATGAACCCTCTCAATGTATTCCATGACAACATATGTCCCTAGGGGTTGTAAGAGCCCTAAGGAAGTATTTGGCTAGTTAAAATGCATCAAAAGGGTTCATAGGTTAACCTATGACCCTTCTCCATGCATTTCATGACAACATATGTCCCTAGGGGCGCTAAGACTCCTAGGGACTCATTTGGTTGGTTTGAATGCATCGAGAGAGGTCATAGGTAAACCTATGAGCCCTCTTGATGCATTTCATGACAATGTATGTCCGTAGGGGCTGTAGGACCCCTAGGGACATATAAGTTTGGTTTGAATACATCCTAAAGGGTCATAGGTCCCAAAGGGTCATAGGTTGACCTATGACCCCTCTCGATGCATTTCATAACAACATATGTCCCAAGGAGCCCTAAGACTCCTAGGGACACATTTGGTTGGTTTGAATGTCTTGATAGGGGTCATAGGTTAGCCTATGACCCCTCTTGACACATTTCATGACAATGTATGTTTGTAGGGGCTCTAGGATCGCTAGGGATACATTTGGTTGGTTTGAATGCATCGGGAGGGGACCCCTCTTGATGCATTTCATGACATCGTATGTCCCAAGGGGACTTAGTATTGCATCAAGAGATGTCATAGATTAACCTATTACCTCTCGTCATCCATTTCATGACAATGTGTTTCACTAGGGCCCCTAGGACCCCTAGGGATGCATTTGGTTGGTTTGAATGTGTTGAGAGTTGTCATCAGTTAACCTATGACCCCTCTTGATTTATTTCATTACAATGTATGTCCCTAGGTACTCTAGGATAAGTAGGAATGCATTTGGTTGGCTTGAATGCATCGAGAGGGGTCATAGGTTAGTCAATACATTTCATGACACATGGTCATAGATTAACCTATGACTCCTCTCGATGCATTTCGTGACAACGTATGTCCCTAGGGGCCCTAGTTGGTTTGAATGTATTGAGAGGCATCATAGATTAACCTCTAACCTCTCATGACAAATTTTATTAGAAAATATGTCTCTAAGGGCACTAGGAAAAATATGGACACATTTTTTATGTTCAAATGCATCGAATGCATTTCATGACAATGTATGTTTCTAAGGGCCCTAGGGAGCCTAGGGATTAGATGCATTTCAAGACAACATATGTCCCTAGGGGTCCTAGGGCCCCTAGGGATGCATTTGTTTGGTTCCAATGCATCTTAACTTATGACCTCTCTCATTGCATTTCATGACAACGTATGTCTCTAGGGGCCCAAGGAGCCCTAGTTTGAATGCATAGAAAGTGGCATAGGTTAACCTATATCCCCTCTCTATGCATTTCATGAAAACATATGTCCCTAAGTACCCTAGGGCTTCTAGGGTGCATTTTGTTGGTTCGAATACATTGAGAGGGGTCATAAGTTAACCTATGACCCCTCTCGATGCATTCCATAATAACATATTTCCCTAGGGGCCATAGGACCCTAGGGACGTCTTTTCTTGGTTCAAATGCATCAAGAAGGGTCATAGATTAAACTTTGACCCCTCTCGACACATTTGATGACAACGTATGTCCCTAGGGGCCCTAGGTCCCCTAAGGATGCATTTGGTTGGTTCAAATGTGTCGAGAGGGTTCTTAGGTTAATGTATGACCCCTCTCAACACATTTCATGACAATATATGTCTGTAGGGGCCCTAGGGCCCCTAGGGACCCATTTGGTTGGTTCAAATGCATCAAAATGTATGACACCTCTCAACACATTTCATGACAACATATGTTTCAAGGGACCCTAGGGCTGCTAGGGATGTATTTGGTTGGTTTGAATGCATCAAAAGGTGTTCTAGGTTAACTTATCACCCCTCTTGATGCATTTTAAGACAACGTATTTCCCGAGGAGCATCCCCTTGGGGACCCATATGATTTGATTAAATGTATTGAGAGGGGTAATAGGTTAACATATGACCCCTCTCGATGCATTTCATGGCATCATGTGTTGCTAGGGGCCCTAGGGCCCCTAATGACCCATTTGTTTGGTTTGAATTCATTGAGAGTGGTCATAGGCTAACCTTTTTCCCCTCTCAACTCATTTCATGACAACATCTATCTGTAGGGGCCATAAGGCCCCTAGGGATGCATTTGGTTGGTTTGAATTTGTCAAGAGGGGTCTTAGGTTAACTTATGACCCCTCTCAATGCATTTCATGACAACATATATCCCTATGGGCCCTAGGGCCTGTAGCGACCCATTTGTTTGGTTCGAATGCATTGAGAGGGGTCATAGTTTAACCTAGGACCCCTCTTGATGTATCTTGTGACAACATATGTCCCTATGGGCCCTAGGGTAACTAAGGATGCATTTGGTTGGTTCAAATGCATCGAGAGTGCTCATAAGTTTACCTATGATTCCTCCTGACACATTTCATGACAACGTATGTCCGTAGGGGCCCTAGGACCCCTATGAACCCATTCAGTTGGTTCAAATGTGTCAAGACGGGTCTTGGGTTAGCCTATGACCCCCCTTGACACATTCCATGACTACATATGTCCCTAAGGTCCCTAGGCACATTAGGAACACATTTGGTTGGTTCGAATGCATCAAAACCTATGACCCCTCTCAATGCATTTGATGACAACATATGTTCCAAGGGGCTTTAGTGTTGGTAGGGACACATTTGGTTGGTTTGAATGCATCTAAAGGTGTCATAGGTTAACCTATCACCCCTCTTGACACATTTTGTGAGAACATATTTCCCAAGGGGCTTGCTCCTAGGGACTCATTTGGTTTGTTTAAATGCATCGAGAGGGGTCATAGGTTAACCTATGACCCCTCTTGATGCATTTCATGACAACATATGTCCCTAGGGGCTCTAGGGACCAATTTGACTAGTTTGAATGTTTTGAAGGGATCATAGGTTAACCTATCACCCCTGTCAATGCATTACATGATAATATATGTCCATAGGGGCCCTAGGGCCCCTTGGGATGCATAAGGTTGGTTAGAATGCATAAAGAGGTGTCATAAGTTGACCTATGACCCCTGTCGACTTATTTCATGACAACACATGTCCTAAGGGGCCCTAGGGCACTTGAGGACCCATTTGGTTTGTTCAAATGCATCGAGAGTGGTCATAGGTTAACGTATGATCCATTTCAACACACTTTATTAGAACATATGTTCCTAGGGGACCTAGGGCCGCTAGGGACAAATTTGGTTCCTTCCAATGCATTGAGAGGGGTCATAGGTTAACCTATGATCCCTCTTGACACATTTCTTGACAATATATTTCCTTAAGGGCCCTAGGGGCCCTATGAACCCAATTCATTGGTCTGAATGCATTGAGAGGGGTCATAGGTTAACCTATGAACCCTCTTAATGCATTTCATGACAACATATGTCAGTATGGGCCCCAGTGCGATAGGGACCAGTTTGGTTGGTTCAAATGTGGCGAAAGGGGTCATAGATTAACCAATAACCCCTCTCAACACATTTGATGACAACATATGTCCCTAGGGGCCCTAAGCCCACTATGGACCCATTTCGTTGGTCTGAATGCATCAAGAGAGGTCATAGGTTAATCTACAATTAACCTATGACCCATCTCAATGCATTTCATGACAACGTATGTTTGTAGGAGCCATAGGACCCCTAAGGATGCATTTGTTTGGTTCAAATATCTTGAAAGGAGTCATAGGTTAGTGTATGACCACTCTCAACACATTTCATGACAATGTATGTCCCTGAGGTCTTAGGATGCATAGGGACACTTTTTTTTGGTATGAATACATCGAGAGGGGTCATATGTTAACCTATGAATGCTCTTGATGCATTCCATGATATCGTATGTCCCTAGGGGCCCTAGTATTGCGTTGATAGGGATCATACATTAACCTATGATCCCTCTCAATGCATTTCATTGCAATATATGTTCCTAGGGGCCCTAGGACCCCTGAGGAAGCATTTGATTGGTTCAAATGTGTTGAGAGTTGTCATCAGATAACCTATGACCCGTCTTGATGTATTTTGTTACAATGTATGTCCCTAGGTTTCCTAGGACACGTAAGGATGCATTTGGTTAGTTTGAATACATCTAGAGGAGTCATAGGTTACTCGACACATTTCATGACATGTCCTCATAGATTAACCTATGACCCCTCTTAACGCATTTCATGGACCCATTTGGTTTGTTTAATTGCATCGAGTGATGCATTTCATTATAACATATCTCCCTAGGGTTCCTGGTTGGTTCGAATGTGTCGAGATGGATCATAGGTTAACCTATAACCTCTCTCAATGCATTTCATATCAACATATGTCCCTAAGGGCCCTAGGGCACCTAGTCATGGATTTGATATGTTCAAATGCATCAAAAGGGGTCACAAGTTAACCTATGACCCCACTCAATGCATTTCATGACAATGTATGTTTCTAGGGGCCCTAGGGAGCCTAAGGATTGGTTCGAATGCATTGAGAGGGGTGATAGATTAACATTTGACCCATCACAATGCATTTCATGAAAACATATGTCCCTAGGGGACCTAGGGCCCCTAGGAATGCATTTGGCTCATTTTAATGCATCTTAACCTATGAGCCCTCTCCATGTATTTCATGACAATGTATGTCTCTAGGGGCACTAGGGTCCTTAGCTCATACGCATCAAAAGGTTTCATAAGTTAACCTATGACCCTCTCGATGCATTTCATTGCAAAATATTTCCCTTGGGGCCCTATGGCCTATAGGGGTGCATTTGGTTGGTGCAAATGCATTGAGAAGGGTCATAAGTTAACCTATGTTTGATAACAACATATTTCCCTAGGGGCCCTAGAAACCCTAGGGACACATTTGGTTGGTTTGAATGCATTGAGAGAGGTCTTAGGTTAATGTATGACCCCTATTAGTTCATTTCATGACAACATATGTCATTAGGGGCCCTCGGTCCCCTAAGGACCCATTTGGTTGTTTGAATGTGTCGAGAGGGGTCATATGTTAACCTAGGAACCCTTTTGACACAACTCATTACAACATATGTCCCTAGGGCCCCTAAGGACTAATTTGGTTGGTTCTAATGTGTTGAAAGGGTTCATAGGCTAACTTATGATCCCTCTTGATGCATTTTTTCAGAACATATGTCCCTATAGGCCCTAGGGTCCCTACGGAAGAATTTGGTTAATTCAAATGCATTAAGAGTGGTAATAGGTTAACCTATGATCCCTCTTAATGCATTTCATGACAACATATGTCCCTAAGTGCCATAGGGACCTTAGGGACCCATTTGGTTGATTCAAATGCATCGAGAGGGGTCATGGGTTAACCGATGACCCCTCTCGACACATTCCATGACAAAATATGTCTCTAGGGGCCCTTAGGGATGCATTTGGTTGGTTCGAATGCATCGAAGCCTGTGACCCGTAACAACACATTTCATGACACCATATGTTCTAAGGTGCCCTAGGACCACTAGGGACGCATTTGGTTGGTTTGAATGTGTCAAAAGGAATTTTATGTTTACCTATCACCCCTCTTGACGCATTTCGTGACAAGATATTTCCCTAGGGACCTTCCCCTAGGGACCCATTTGGTTTCTTTAAATGTGTTGAGATGGGTTATAGGTTAACATGTGACTCCTCTCGATGCATTTCATGACAACATATGTCCCTAGGGGCCATAGGGATGAATTTGGTTGGTTCCAATGTGTCAAAAGGGGTCATAGGTTAACCTATCACACCTGTTGATGCATGACATGATAACATATGTCCGTAGCAGCCCTAGTGCCCCTAGGGATGCATTTGGTTGGTTCGAATACATGGAGAGGGCTCATAGGTTAACCTATGACAACTCTCAACTCATTTTATGACAACATATGTCACAAGTGGCCCTATGGGCCCTAGGAAAAAAATTGGTTGGTTTCAAAGTGTCGAAAAGGCTCATAGGTTAACCTATCACACCTGCTAATGAATTACATGATAACATATGTCTGTAAGGGCCGTAGTGCCCCTAGGGATGCATTTGGTTGGTTCAAATGCATCAAGAGGGGTCATAGGTTAACCTATGACCTCTCTTGACACATTTCATGAGAACATATGAATCTAGCAACCCTAAGGCCCCTAGAGACCAATTTGGTTTGTTCCAATGCATTTTATGAGAAATATGTCCCTAGGGGCCCTAGGGACCAATTTGGTTCATTCAAATGCATGAAAAATTTCATGAGAATATATGTCCCTAGGGGTGCTAGGGCCCCTAAGGATGCATTTTCTTGGTTCAAATGTTGTCATGAAATGTGTTGAGAGGGGTCATAGGTCTCAATTTATTTCATGATACTATATGTCTCTAGGGACCCTAGCACCCATAAGGAAAGCTTTGGTTGGTTAAAATGCGTCAAGAGGGGTCATAGGTTAACCTATGAACCTTCTTGATGCATTTCATGACAATAGATGCATTTGGTTGGTTTGAAAGCATTGAGATGGGTTATAGGTTAACCCATGACCCCTCTTGATGCATTCAAAAAAAATGAAATGGGTCCCTAGGGCAATATGTTGTCATGAAATGCATCAAGAGGGGTCAGAGGTTAACCAATGACCCCTCTCAATGCATGCCCTAAGGCCCCTGAGACCAATTTGGTTGGTTCAAATGTGTCAAAAGGGGTCATAGATTAACCTATAGCCCCCCTCAATGCATTTCATGACAATTTATGTCGCTAGGGGCCCTAAGGCCCTTAGAGATGTGTTTGGCTAGTTCAAATGCATCGAAAGTTTTCATAGGTTAACCTATGACACCTCTCGATGTTTGAATGCATCAAGAGGTTTCATAAATTAACCTCTAACCCCTCTTGATGCATTTAATGAAAACATATTTCCCTAATGGCCCTATAGGCCCTAGGGACCCATTTTGTTTGTTTGAATGCATCGAGAAAGGTCAATGCATTTCATGACAACATATGTTAGTAGGGGCCCTAGGGCCCCATGGACCAATTTGGTTTGTTTGAATGTGTCAAAGGGGGTCATAAATTAACCTATGACCCCTCTTAATGCATTTCATGAAAACATATGTCCCTTGACGCTCTAAGGCCCCTAGGGATACATTTTGCTAATTTGAATGCATCAAAAGTTGTCATAGGTTAACCTATGAACCCTCTCGATGTTCAAATGCATCAAGAGGGTTCATTGGTTAAAGTATGACTCCTCATAGTTTAACCTATGACCCCTCTCAATATATTTCATGACAACATATGTCCTTAGGGGCCCTATGACTATTAGGTACTCATTTGGTTGGTTTGAATGCATCTAGAGGGGTTGTAAGTTAACCTATGACCCCTCTCGACACATTTCATGACAACATATGTCCCTAGGGTCCCTAGGACCCTCAGAAACACATTTTTTTGGTTTGAATAGATCAAGAGGTGTCATAGGTTGACCTATGACCCCTCTCAATGTATTTCATGACAATGTATGTCCCGAGTAGCCCTAGGACTGCTAGGGATGCATTTGGTTGGTTCCATTGTCTCGAGAGGGGTCATAGGTTAGCTTATGACCCTTCTCGATATATTTCATGACAATGTATGTCCCTAAGGGCCCTAGGACCTTAGGGACACATTTGGTTAGTTTTAATACATTGAGAGGGGTCATATTTTAACCTATGAGACCTCTCGATGCATTTCATGACATTGTATGTCCCTAGGGTCCCTAGTACTACGTCGAGAGGGGTCATAGATTAACTTATAATCCTTGTTGATACATTCCATGAAAATGTATGTCCTAGGGGCCCTAGGACTCCTAGGGATGCATTTGGTTGGTTCGAATGTGTCAAGAGTTGTCATAGGTTAACCTATGACCCCTTTTGACTTATTTAATTAAAATGTATGTCCCCAGGTGCCCTAGGAGACCTAGGCATGCATTTGGTTAATTTGAATGCATTGATAGAAGTCATAGGTTAGTCAATGCATTTCATGAAATCTGATCATAGGTTAACTTATGACCCTTCCCAATGCATTTCATGATAATGTATGTCCCTTGGGATCCTAGGGCCACTAGGGAACCATTTGGTTTTTTCAATTGTGTCGAGATGGATCATAGGTTAACCTATGACCCATCTCGATGTATTTCATGACAATGTCTGTCCCTTTGAACCCTGATTGGTTCAAATGTATCGAGAGGGGTCGTAGGTCAACCAATGACCTCTCTAGATGCATTTCATGACAACATATGTCCCTAAGGGCACTAGGGGCATTTTATATGTTCAAATATGTCAGAAAGGGTCATAGGTTAACCTATCACCGCTCTCAATGAACTTCATGACAACGTATGTTTCTAGTGGCCTTAGAGAGCCTAGGGATCCATTTGTTAGATTATAATGCATCAAGGGGGGTCACAGGTTAACCCATGACTCCTCTTGATGCATTTCATAACAAAATATGTCCCTATGGGTCCTAGGGCCCATAGAGATGCATTTGGTTGGTTCCAATGCCTCTTAACCTATGACAACTCTTGATGCATTCTATGACAACATATGTCTCTAGGGGCCCTAAGGTACCTAGCTCAAATCCATTGAAAGGGGTCATAGGCCCTCTTGGCACATTTCATGACAACATATGTCCCTAGGGGCTCTAGGGCCTCTAGGGGTGCATTTGGTTGGTTTGAATGTATTGAGAGGGGTCATAAGTTAACCTTTGACCCCTCTTGATGCATTTCATGATAAAATGTGTCATTAGCAGCCATAGGACCATAGGGATGCATTTGGTTGGTTCAAATGTATCCAGAGGAGTCATAGATTAACCTATGACCCCTCTCGACACATTTGATGACAATGTATGTCCCTAGGGGCCTTATGACCCTTAGGGACACATTTTGTTGGTTTGAATGCATCGAGATGGATCTTAGGTTAGTGTATGACCCCTCTTAAAACATTGCATGATAACATATGTCACTAGGGGCGCTAGGGCCCCTAGGGATGCATTTTATTGGTGTAAATGCATCAAATGACATTATAGATTTAGCTAACACCCCTCTCGATGTATTTTGTGACAATATATTTCCTGAGGGGCCTGCCCCTAGGGACCCATTTAGTTTGTTTGGATGCATTGAGAGGGGTCATAGGTTAACATATCATCATTCTTGACACATTTCATGACAATGTATGTCCCTAGGGCCCCTAGAGACAAATTTGGTTGGTTCCAATGTATCAAAAGGGGTCATAGATTAACCTATCACACCTGTCGATGTATGACAAGACAACATATTTCTGTAAGGGCCCTAGCAACCCTAAGGTTGCATTTGGTTGGTTCAAATGCATCGAGAGGGGTCATAGGTTAACCTATGACAACTCTCAACTCATTTTATGACAACATATGTCACAAGGGGCCCTAGGGACCAATTTGGTTAGTTCCAATGTGTTCAAATGGCTCATAGGTTAAATTATAACACTTGTCAATGCATTACATGACAACATATGTCCATTGGGACCCTAGTGCCCGTAGGGATGCATTTGGTTGGTTCAAATGCATCGAGAGAGGTCATAGGTTAACATATGACCTCTCTTGACATATTTCATGAGAACATATGTCCCTAGCTGCCCTAGGGACCTTAGAGACCAATTTGCTTCATTCTGATGTGTCAAGAGTCAACACATTTCATGAGAACATATGTCACTAGGGGTCCTAGTGCCCCTAGGGATCAATTTGGTTCATTAAAATGCATTAAGAGGGGTCATAGGTTAACCTATGACCCCTCTCAACACATTTGATGAGAACATATGTCCCTAAGGGCACTAGGGCCCCTAAGGATGAATTTTTTTGGTTATAAAGTTGTCATGAAATGTGTTGAGAGGGGTCATAGGTTAACCTATGACCCCTATCAATGCATTTAATGATACCATATGTCCCTAGGGACCCTAGGGCCCATAGGGATTGATTTGGTTGGTTGACATGCATCAAGAGGGGTCATAGGTTAACCTATGACCCCTCTAGATGCATTTCATGACAACATATGCATTTGGTTGGTTCAAATGCATTGAGAGGGGTTATAGGTTAACCTCAGACCCCTCTTGATGCATTTCATGACAACATATTTCCCTAAGGGCCCTAGGGGCCCTAGGGACCCATTTTGTTTGTCTGAATGCATCAAGAGGGGTTAGAGATTAACTTATTCCCTCTCTCAATGCATTTCATGACAACATATGTCAGTAGGGGTCATAGGCCCCTTGGGACCAATTTGGTTTGTTCAAATGTATCAAAAGGAGTCATAGATTAACCTATGACCCCTCTCAATGCATTTCATTAGGAATTCATTTGGCTAGTTGAAATGCATCGAAAGTTGTCATAGGTTAATGTATGACCCCTCTCAATGTTCAAATGAGTTAAGAGGTTTCATGAAAATGTATGTCCTTAGGGGCCCTAGGACTCCTAGGGACCGATTTGGTATGTTTGAATGCATCAAGAGGGTTCATAGGTCAATCTATGACCCTATGACCCCTATCGACACATTTCATAATGACATATGTCCCTAGGGGTCCTAGAACCCCTAGGGATGCATTTATTATGTTCAAATGCTTTGAGAGGGCTCATAGGTTGACCTATGACCCTTCTTGATGCATTTCATTACAACATATGTCCCTAGGAGCCCTAAGATCCCTAGGGATGCATTTGGTTGATTCGAATGTCTCAAGAGGGGTCATAACTTAGCTTATGACCCTAATCAACACATTTCATGAAAATGTGTGTCGCTAGGGGCCCTAAGATGCCTAGGGACACATTTGGTTGGTTTGAATTCATCAAGAGGGGTCACAAGTTAGCCTATGACCCCTCTCGATGCATTTCATGACATCTTATGTCCTTAGTATTGAGTCGAGAGGGGTCATAGTTTAACCTATGACCCCTAGGGACCGATTTGTTTGGCTCCAATGTATTGAAAGGGTTTGTGGGTTAACCTATGACAACATATGTTAACTTATAGATGCATTTCATGACAACATATGTCCCTATGGGCCTTAGGACCCCTAGGGATGCATTTTTTTGGTTTGAATGCTTCAAGAGGGGTTATAGGTCAACCTATGACCCCTCTTGATGCATTTCATGACAATGTATGTCCCTAGGAGCCCTAGGACCCCAAACAATGCATTTGGTTGGTTTGAATGTCTCGAGAGGGGTCATAGCTTAGCCTATGACCCTGATCAACACATTTAACAAAAATGTGTGTTCCTTGAGGCCCTAGGACACCTAGGGACACATTTGGTTAGTTTGAATGCATCAAGAGTGGTCACAAGTTAGCCTATGACTCCTCTCGATGCATTTCATGACATCATATGTCCTTAGTACTAAGTCAAGAGGGGTCACAATTTAACCTATGACCCCTAGGGATCGATTTGTTTAGCTCCAATGCATTGAAAGGCTTTTTGGGTTAACCTATGACCCCTCTTGACACATTTCATTACAACATATGTCCCTAGGGGCCCTAGGGGCCCTAGGGATGCATTTTGTTGGGTCAAATTTGTTGAAAGGTGTCATAAGTTAACCTATGACCCCTCTAAATGCATTTCATGATACCATATATCCCTATGGGCCCTAGGGCCATTATAGACTGATTTGGTTGGTTTGAATGCGTCAAGAGGGATCATAGGTTAACCTATGACCACCCTTAACACATTACATGACAAAAATGCATTTGGTTGGTTTACATGTGTCAAGAGGGGTCATAGGTTAACCTATGACATTTCTTAATGCATTTAATGACAAAATCTTTCCCTAAGGGCCCTAGGGACCCATTTCTTTGGTCAAAATGCATCGAGAGGGGTCATAGGTTAACCTATGACCCCTCTCAATGCATTTCATGACAACATATGTTAGTAGGGGCCCTAAGGCCCCAGTGACCAATTTGGTTAGTTTGAATGTGTCGAAAGGGGTCATACATTAACCTGTGAACCATCTTAATGCATTTCATGACAACATATGTTCCTTGAGGCTCTATGGCTCCTAGGGATGTATTTGGTTGGTTCGAATGCATCAAAAGTTGTCATAGGTTAATGTAAGAACCCTCTCGATGTTTGAATGCATCAATAGGGTTCATAGGTTATCATATGACTCTTCATAGGTTAACCTATGGCCCCTCTCAACGTATTTCATAACAACACATGTCCTTAGGGGCCCTAGGACTCCTAGGGACTCATTTGGTTGGTTTAAATGAATTGAGAGGGGTTATAAGTTAACCTATGATCCCTCTTGACACATTTCATGACAACATATGTCCCTAGGGTCCCTAGGACCCCTAGGGACAGATTTGTTTGGTTTGAATGGATCGAGAGGGGTCATAGGTCTCTCAATGTATTTCAGGACAATGTATGTCCCTAGGAGCCCTAGGATCACTAGGGATACATTTGGTTGGTTTGAATGTCTCAAGAGGGGTCATAGGTTAGCCTATGATCCCTCTCGATATATTTCATGACAATGTATGTCCCTAGGGGCCCTAGGACACTTAAGGACACATTTGGTTGGTTTGAATGCATCGAGAGGGATCATATTTTAACCTATGACCCCTCTTGATGCATTTCATGACATCAGATGTCCCTAGGGTCCCTAGTACTGCATTGAGAGGGATCATAGATTAACCTATGACCCCTCTCAATACATTGCATGGAAATGTATGTCCTAGGGGCCCTAGGACCCCTAGGGATTCTTTTGGTTTGTTTGAATGTGTCAAGAGTTTTCATAGGTTATCCTATGACCCCTTTTGACATATTTCATTATAATGTATGTCCCTATGTGCCGTAGGACACCTAGGCATACATTATGTTAGTTTGAATGCATCAATAGGGGTCATAGGTTAGTCAATGCAATTCATAACACATGGTCATAGATTAACCTCTGACCTTTCTCAACACATTTCGTGATAACGTATGTCCCTAAGGATCTTAGGGCCCCTAGGGACCCATTTGATTTTTTTGTTTGTGTTGAGATGGATCATAGGTTAACCTATGACCCCTCTCATTGCATTTCATGACAACGTATGTCCCTTGGGTCCCTTGTTGGTTCAATTACATTGAGAGGGCTTTGTTGGTGTTTGAAAATGTTGCCTGTTTCCAATTACCTTGATGAGAACAAACATATCTAGGGGTAGCTAACTCCCATTTTCAACATGCCCATTCAGACACTAGGCCAACTATAAGGCTAGACCCTTCTTCTTCTTCAGCTCTGCAAAACCTAGGTGGGTGAACCTCTTTAGATCTGACTATGTGACCAATGGAATAACCATATTCAAGATCTATAAAAGCAAATGAAACCCCTAATCCTTCTATGCTTAACCAGGAGATCACAAGCATGAAATAGCTAAGGACATGACTCATGAAATTGGAAAGCTAAGTGCGGGTTATACTTTGAATACCTTTCAACATAAAATGAAAATGATTTAATAGATTGATGATAGCAAGACCCAGGTATGAGCAACAAAATTTAATGATCCTATCTGTGATCAGTGCCTTATCTATTGGGCAATTAAATGAATTATAACCATACATCTCCTAGAAATCTCAGACATATCTCTACATCAAGATCCTTGATCTATCCTTCACTTTGTGAACTGACATCTGCATCAAAATGAATCTCATACTTAGAGTATCCCATCATGAAATCAGTAAACCCTATGATAAACACCAAGTGGTTACATGGCTCTCTATTCCATAAGCAAGGTATTTTAATCACATACATCACTAAATGAGATGCAACCTAATCTATGGTCTTTGATCATAAACTAGAAAAGATTATAGATCCACAAATAGGAGACAAGATTCAGGCTAAATTTGAAACCATTACTGCACTTCATTTTCTTTCTTTGAAATCAAATACATGAAAGATGTACAGAATACTTCATAAATCACCTAACAGACCTGAACTATTTGCATAAAACTCAAAATGTTGTTCAATACAAGAAGAAATGCTGAACAATGGTCTCTCAGTGCAAAAACTGGAACCCTCACAATAACAAAAAGAAAGAAGGATATAGAAGAGAAAGAATTCTCGGATCTGTTTTGAAGATGACAAATGTCCACTTGAAATTCAATCCTATGCAACTGAGTAACCTCTTTCTTCTTTCATCCCATATGATCTGATTTTGTTTCATCATTATCTGCAACTGATTTGCAAAATATCTCTACTTAATGATGAAAGCTTGCTGAGTCACTAAAATATCTGATTGCCCCATGAAAATGCTAGTGAAGATGAGTTTTTACTAAGTAAATCTAAACAAATTCGACCCTAACTGCATTTCCATTATTTTTTAACCATATTCAAATCAATATCATGTCAAAAATCAAATCTGAACTTCCTAGTCTAAATACAGTTGCAATTTAGGTAACTGTGACAAATCGCATTATAGCTTGAACCAATGGCATTATGTGTAGAAACAAACTTCAGAATCAAAAAGTTCGTCTCTTGCCGATTTTGGCGATATATTACATCATGTATTTTTCTTTTCGAAAATGCCCTGAATCACATTTTGAAAATCACTCCTCTGCTTAAGAGTGTTCAGGCCTGTATTTAAAATAATTTTAAAATTTTTTAAAGTTTAAACTTTAGGAAATAAAATTTTCAATTTAAAAGACCCTGCATGTCAGTTTGTTGGCAAAATAATTTTAAAATGAAAATTTTAAAATCATTTTATTTTTCCTAGCCCCTCCAAATTTGAGTCAACTCTAGGTTTGACCAATGCCACGTGGTGCACTCTGATTGGACACCTGATCTGCATTCAGCTTGTATTCGTCGAATTTCTGAATTTCTTGACAACCTCGCTACTTCGCTAGCCAGAGTTGCCAAGATTTTTTGGCTAGCGAGATAGCGACTAGCCGAATTCTTGGGTTTTTTGATTATGCTGACATCATCAATTTTTAATTGCGCGCCCATTCAAAATTGTGCTCTATTCAGATATGGCTGACATCATCCTCCTTTGGGTTGGATTGGGGGGTCTCGCGCACTTTCCATGGCTTCCAAAAGCCTCTTTCTCTAAGTCACAATATCTACTATGTGTAATTATATTTAAAGTCTAAAATTTCTCAAACCTGGGCTATGTGGGACTATGTTTTAAAACTATCTCACCCAATTGCGCACACTGCCTAGCCATATTGATGCATGAATATTCATATGCTTCTTGCAGACATTTTTAACACAGGGTTTTTCTTACATACTGCCGCCTTTTAAATGGGTGTGGCCTTCCTCTTTCCTACAAATCTACTCTCCTTCCCATGCTATTGATGTTCTCCTTCTCTTATGTCTAGAAACTCTCATATAGCGTGGAGCTGTGGTGGTCCTCATTACGGACATTGGCTTTGCCAATGTTGAAGCACCTACCTCCAATAAAAAATGCAACCTCCCCTTCACAAAAATGTGATTTTCCCATTGCAGAAGCCATTAATCTTCACAAAAAATGTGGGCTAGTGCTTTAAAATGTGGATGTCCTTTTGATGCTGTTGCTTCCTAGTTTCTACTGGCATGGGGGCCCTTTTAAAATGGTGGCTTTCATCTTTAAAAAAGAACACCTTCTTTATTTGATGCTCTGTGTTAACTTGCTGCAGGTTGCTTCTCATTTATTTCCGTGGAGAGCTCTCTTGTGTTGGGTCAAGTGTGGAGCTACTTCAAACCTTAGAAGCTATGGCTTGTTTTGTTTTATGCATGGGCATCATTGATTGCTGCATCTGCTACTTATTTTCCTCTAATCACACTGGCCAGCTTCCTATCTGCTACCTGCAATGGCTCCTTTTAATGCTGCATTGACTAGTGTTTTCTTATGATTAGCGTGTCTTATACTGCCATGTGCCTTTTCCTGCATGTGATCTTTTTCATTGCCAGTTGTTCCTCCATTTTCATATGCTTTGAACACTACCGGATTTCCTCTTTTTACTAGCTGTGGCTTCACTTTAAACCTGCATATGGACTTTGCTTGGGATTCCTCACTCTAACGACGACTTTCACCTTTATTATGACATGGGATTGTTCAATCCTACTATGGAAGTGTGGCCTCAGATAGATGAGGGAAAGATACCTCCTTTTGTTGAAGAAAAACTATAATACCCAAATTTGTAGGTGAGATAATCCAATATGGAGACCAGCAATGCATCCTTGGTGAATGTCTGACTTGGAAAGAGCATATCAGTAGGATAATAAAAACTCTTTCATTGTACTTATTTAGAAAAATTGATTCATTTCTATAATGTCTTGATTTGGAATTTTCAGTCCAATGAAATAGTTACCTGTTGCTGACTGGCTCAAAAATTCCATGGGTTCCTTAAAAATCTCTCTAAATCTATTATCATCATACCATCCCAACTCATATTAAATGTGCCTGACTCATTATTACAACACATTCCACAGACATCTTTAACGAATAAAAATTCATATGACCCCCAAAAACATGGGGATCCTGTATATGAGTGACTTGTAGTTTGAACATAATCAATCTATCATTAGCCTTGGTGTAATCAGTCGGGCCCCAAAGTGGGACTGACTAAAAAGATTTTCGTTTCCATACAACTAACATGGAAAATTTATCTATCATCCACCTTGAGCTATTTGAAATCAAATCTGATCACAAATTGATTGCTAAAAATTCATTTATTTCACTCTTTGCAAACTATAACTTTCTGATGATAGGGCTTATAGGCTGGCCTTAAAAACTGACTAGAACATCTGATAGAGCTCTGAAACTCAGGATCTCTATTCTCTCTGACACATTCAATAGGCCTTCCAGATCTCTTTGCATGAAAACATCAGGGTCAATAGATATTGACCTCTGAAGTTTCCAACTTAAATTCACCTACAGAAAAACATGTTAGAAAATTGGAAAGTGCGTTTGGAAATTGCCTCGAAAACTGGGCAAATTAGCACATGGGGAAATGAAAATTGGGACACTCATTTTTTGTCATGAGAAAATTATGAATCTATGATTTAGGCTCATGACGAACAATAGGGTGCAAATGGCGATCAGTCAAAGTGGGCTACTTAGAATTTTGTAAACTGGACATGCTAACAGAAAACATTTTTTGCGAATGGAATTGACCTGGAAAAGTGTGAAGACGAATTCATCAAGACTTGAAAACTAACACACTTAAAGTATTTTTAGAGGACAACACGATGGTATAATCCATTCAATTTCACCAATCAAATATTTATAGTTATAATGCCACGAATAGGGGTACTGATAAATCAGCAAGTGCCGACACTAGTAAAACTTTAGAAATTCCATTTGGAATTGCATTTGAAAATTGATCAAACAGATTCCTCAAGATCAAAAACTGAAACATAACAAGTCTCTGACATTTACAATACAATGCAATAAGAATTTTCACATTTGGATCAACTGGGTCAAAGTTAAAGCACATCAAACAGGGCTTCCCATAATTAGGTGCAAAGTGCAAAAGCATGAAAATAGTAATTGACCAATCTCGAGGGATTCAAAACCTAGTCAGATGAATTCAAAATGACTCAAAATCTGAAACGTAGGTTCTTGGGTATGGACACTAGATAATCTCAAAGTGGCAAGTCATGATACATTTCTGGGTGTGAGATATTCAATGGCAAACACAGCCTCCTATCGCTGTTTGACACTAGGGCAGAATTGCAAGTTTGACAAATGCTTGAAATAAGACTTCACCAAATGACTTAGAAACTCAATTTAACTTCACGAAATGCTTAGGAATGTTGAATGAAAGGTGCTAGAAGCATTAAAAACCTTAGGGGTCTCAAATGGACAGCCAGGTACAACCAGGCACATATGCATTTTAAAAGTGTTTAAGGGCTTGATTTTTCAATGGTATTAAAAGTTGACCATGCAGTTTTTAATCCCAACAAGCTCATAGGTTCTCGATGCATTTCATGACAAAATATGTCCCTAAGGGTACTAGGGCACCTATGGATGCATTTTATATGTTCAAATGGGTGAGAAGGGTTCATAGGTTAACCTATGACCCCTCTCAATGCATTTCATGACAACGTATGTTTCTAGGGGCCCTAGGGAGCCTAGGGTTTCATTTGTTTGGTTAGAATGCATTGAGAGGGGTCATAGGTTAATCTGTGACCCCTCTTGATGCATTTCATGACAACATATGTCCCGATGGGCCTAGGGCCCCTAGAGACACATTTGGTTGGTTCCAGTGTGTCTTAACCTATAATGCCTCTCAACACATTTCATGACAACGTATGTCTCTAGGGGCCATAGGTCCCTAGCTTGAATGCATCGAAAGGCTCTTGAAAAATTTCATGAACACATATGTCCCTAGGGGCCCTATTGCTGCTAGGGGCTCATTTGGTTGGTTTGAATGCATTGGGAGAAGTCATAAGTTAACCTATGACCCCTATCGATGCATTTCATGATAACGTGTGTCCCAATGGGCCATAGGACCCTAAGGATGCATTTGGTTGGTTCAAATGCATCGATAGGGGTCATAGATTAACCTATGACAATTCTCGACACATTTGAGGACAACATATGTCCCTAGGGACCCTACGACCCAAAGGGATACATTTGGTTGGTTTGAATGCATCGAGAGGGGTCTTAGGTTAATGTATGACCCATCACAAAGAATTTCATGACAACATATGTCCCTAGGGGCCCGTTTCATTTTATTGGTTCAAATGCATTGAACCTATGACCCCTCTCATTGCATCTTATGATATCGTATGTCCCTAGGGGCCCTAGGGCCATTAGGGACTGATTTGGTTGGTTTGAATGCATCAAGATGGGTAATAGGTTAAGCTATGACCCCTCTCAACCCATTTCATGACAACATATGGATGTATTTGATTAGTTCAAATGCATTGAGAGATATCATATGTTACTCTTTGACACCTCTCGATGCATTTCATGACAACTTATTTTCCTAGAGGCCTTGGATGATTTGAATGCATCGAGAGGGGTCATAGGTTAACCTATGACCTCTTTTCAGACATTTTATGACAACATATGTCCCTAAGGGCCCTAAGGCACCTAAGGATGTATTTGGTATGTTCAAATGCATCAAAAGGGGTCATAGGTTAACCCATGACCCCTCTCAAGGCATTTCATTAAACCATATGTCTCTAGGGGCCCTAGGGAGTCTAAGGATCCATTTTTTTTGTTTGAATGCATCAAGGGGGATCATAAGTTAACTTATGGCCCCCCTCAAAGCATTTGATGAAAACATATGTCCCTAGTGACCCTAGATTGCCTAGAGAATCATTTGGTTGGTTCAGATGCTTCTTAACCTATGACACCTCGCGATGCATTTCATGACAATGTATGTCACTATGGTCCTTAGGGTCCTTAGGTCGAATGCATCAAAAGGGGTGTTAGGTTAACCTATGACCCTTCTTTATGCATTCCACGACAATATATGTCCATACGGGCCCTAGGGTCTCTAGGGGTGCATTTGGTTGGTTCGAATCCTTTGGGATGAGTCATAAGTTAACCTATGACCATTGTTGATACATTTCATGATAATGTATGTCCCTAGGGGCCATAGGAACCTAGGTACACATTTTCTTTGTTCAAATGGATCGAAAGGGCCCATAGATTTACCTATGACCCCTGTCGACACATTTGATGATAACGTATGTCCCTAGGGACCCTAGGACACCTTGGGACACATTTTTTTGGCTTGAATGTGCCAAGAAGGGTTGGAGGTTAACCTATGATGCATCTCGATGCATATTAGGACCGATTTTGGTTTTTCTAATGTGTCGAAAGGGATATAACCCCTCTCAATGTATTTCAACACAACATATGTCCCTAGGGGCCCCTATGAACACATTTGGTTGGTTCAAACGCATCAAAAGGGGTCATAGGTTAACATATGACCCCTCTCAAAGCATTTTGTGATAGTGTATGTCGATAGGGGCCCTACAGCCCCTATGGACCCATTTGGTTGGTTTGAATGTGTTGAGAGAAATCATACATTAAACTATGACCACTCTCGACTCATTTCATGACAACATATGTCCCTAGAGGCCCTAGGGACACATTTGTTTGGTTCAAATGCATCGAGAGTGGTCTTAGGTTAACCTATGACCCCTCTTGACATACTTCATGACAACATATATCCTCAGGTGCCCTAGGGACCATTGGGACCCATATGGTTGGTTTGAATGAGTTGAGAGGGGTCCTAGGTTACTTGATGCATCTCATGAAAACATATGTCCCTAGGGGCCCTAGGGCCCCTAGAGACTAATTTGGTTGGTTCCAATGTGTTGAAAGCATTGATAGGTTAACCTATGATCCCTATAAATAAATTTCATGAAATATTATGTCCCTGACGATGCATTTGCTTGGTTCAGATGACTTGAGAGTGGTCATAGGTTAACCTATGATCCCTCTCGACACATTTCATGACAAACTATGTCCCTAAGGGCCCTAGGGCGCCTAGAGAACTAGTTGGTTGGTTCAAATGTGTCAAGAGGGGTCATGGATTAACCTATGACCCCTTTGAACACATAGCATGACAAAATTTGTTCCTAGGGGCCCTAGGGACCCAAGGGATCCATTTTGTTGGTTCGAATGCATCAAAACCTATGACCCCTGTCAATGCATTTCATGACAACATATGTTCTAAGGGGCCCCAGGGTTGCTAAGGATGCATTTGGTTAGTTTGAATGCATCGATAGGTGTCATAGGTTAACATATCACTTCTCTCAATGCATTTTGTGAGAACATATTTCTCGAGGGGCCTACCCCTGGGGACCCATTTGGTTTGTTTGAATACATTGATAGGGGTCATAGGTTAACCTGTGACCCCTCTCGATGCATTTAATGACAATATATATCCCTAGGGGCCCTAGGGACCAATTTGGTTAGTTCCAGTGTGTCAAAAGTTGTCATAGGTTAACCTGTCACCCTTGTCAATGCATTACATGACAACATATGTCCATAGGGGCCCTACGTCACTTAGGGATGCATTTGGTTGGTTCAAATGCATTTAGAGGGCTCATAAGTTAATCTATGACCTCTGTCAACTCATTTCATGACAACATATGTCCCAAGGGGCCCTAGGGCCCCTAGGGACCCATTTTGTTTCTTTGAATGCATTGAGAGGGGTCATAGGTTATCCTATAACCCCTCTCGATGCATTTCATGAGAACATATATCCCTATGGGCCCTAGGGTCCCTAGGGACCAATTTAATTCATTGCAGTGTGTACCTATGACCCCTCTCAAAATAGTTCATGAAAACATGTCCCTAGGGGCTCTAGGGCCCCTATGGATGCATTTTGTTTGTTCAAATGCATTGAAAGGGGTCTTAGGTTAACCTATGACCCCTCTCAATGCATTTGATGATACCGTATGTCCCTAGGGGCCCAAGGGCACATAGGGATTGATTTGGTTGGTTTGAATGCTTCAAGAGGGGTCATAGGTTAACCTATGACACCTCTCGATGCATCTCATGACAATAAACACATTTGGTTGGTACAAATGCATCGATCTCAATGCATATAATGATAAAATATTTCCCTAAGGTCCCTAGGGGCCCTAGGGACCCATTTTGTAGGTTTGAATGCATCAAACCCTTTTAATGCATTTCATGACAACATATGTCAATAGGGGCCCTAGGGCCCCAGGGTCTGATTTGGTTGGTTCAAATATGTTGAAAGGGGTGATGGATTATCCTATGACCCCTCTCAATGCCTTCCATGACAACATATGTCGCCAGGGGTCTAAAGAACCCTAAGGATGCATTTGGCTAGTTCAAATGTCTGAAAAGGGTTCAAAGGTTAACCTATGACCCCTCTCGATGCATTCCATGACAATGTATGCCCTAGGGTCCCTAAGACTCCTACGGACTCATTTGGTTGGTTTGAATACATCGAGAGGGGTTGTAGGTTAACCTAGAACCCCTCTTGATGCATTTCATGACAACATATGTCCCTAGGGGCCCAAGGATCCCTAGGGATGCATTTCTTTGGTTCAAATGCATCGAGAAGGGTCATAGGTCAAACTATGACCCCTCTTGATGCATTTCATGACAATGTATGTCCCAAGGAGCCATAAGACTCCTAGGGACACATTTTGTTGGTTTGAATGTCTTGAGAGGGGTCACAGGTTAGCTTATGACCCCTCTCAACACATTTCATAATAATTTATGTTCCTACGGGCCCTATGACCCCTAGGGATACATTTGGTTGGTTTGAATGCATTGAGAGGGGACCCATCTCAATGCATTTCATGAGATCGTATGTCTGTAGGGGTCTTAGTACTACATCAAGAGAGGTCATAGATTAACCTATCACCCCTCTCGATGCATTCCATGATGACATTTGTCTCTAGGTCCCCTAGGGACTGATTTGGTCGGTTCCAATGCATTGAAAGGGTTCATAGTTTAACCTATGATCTCTCTCAATGCACTTCATGACCACATATGTTCCTATGGGCCCTGGGGTTCCCAGGGACACATTTGGTTGGATCAAATACATCAAGAGTGGTCATAGGTTAAACTATGATCCCTCTCAATGCATTTCATGACAATATATGTACCTAGGGGAATGAGGTCATAAGTTAACCTATGACCCCTCTCGACACATTCCATGAAAAAATATGTGCCTAGGGGCCATAGGGCCCCTAGGGATGCATTTTATTGGTTTGAATGCATCAAAACCTATGATACCTCTCGACACATTTCATGACAACATATATTCCAAGGGGCCCTAGGGCCACAAGGGATGTATTTGGTTGGTTTGAATGCATTGAAAGGCATTATAGGTTAACTGATCACCCCTCTCAATACATTTTGTGACAACATATTTCTTGAGGGGCATGTGCTTAGGGACCCATTTGATTTGATTGAATGCATAAAGAGGGGTCATAGGTTAATGTATGACCCCTATCAACACATTTCATGACAACATATATCACTAGGGGCCCTAGGGCCCCTAAGGACTCATTTGTTTGATTTGAATTCATTATGACCCCTCTCAACTCATTTCATGACAACATATGTCCTTAGGGGCCCTAAGGCCCTTTGGGATGCATTTGGTTGGTTCAATTTTTTTGAAAGGGGTCTTAGGTAAACCCATGACCCCTTTATGTGTATTTCATGACAAAATATATCCCTAGAGGCCCTAGGGCCCATAGGGACCCATTTGGTTGATTTGAATGCATTGATAAGGGTCATAGGTTAACCTAGGGTCCCTCTTGATGTATCGCATGACATCATATGTCCCTAGGGGCCCTAAGGTCCCTAAGGACACATTTGGTTTTTTCAAATGCATCGAGAGTGGTCATAAGTTAACCTATGATCCCTCTCAACACATTCAATGACAATATATGTCCCTAGGGGTCCTAGGGACCATAAGGACCCATTTGGTTGGTTCAAATGTGTCAGGAGGGGTCTTGGGTTAACTTATGACCCCTTTCAACACTTCCCATGATTATATATGTCCTTGGTGGCCCTAGGCACCTGAGGGACACATTTGGTTGGTTTGAATGCATTGAAACCTATGACCCCTCTCAATGCATTTGATGACAACATATGTTCCAAGTTGCCTTAGCGTTGCTAGGGATGAATTTGGTTGGTTTGAATGCATCAAAAGTTGTCATAGGTTAACCTATCACCCCTCTTGACACATTTTGTGAGAACATACCCATTTGGTAAGTTTGAATGCATCAAGAGGGGTCATTGGTTAATCTATGACCACTCTTGATGCATTTCATGAGAACATATGTCTATAGGGGCCCTAGGGACCAATTTGGTTGGTTTGAATGTGTTGAAAGGGTCATATTATTGATGAATTACATCACAATATATGTCTATAGGTTCCCTAGGGCCCCTAGGGATGCATTAGTTTGGTTCGAATGCATCAAGAGGGGTCATAGGCTAATCTATGACTAGCCTATGACCCCTCTCGACTTATTTCATGACAACATATGTCCCAAGGGGCCCTAGGGCTCTTAGGGACCCATTTGGTTGGTTCAAATGTGTTGAGAAGGGTCATAGTTTAAACTATGATCCCTCTTAATGCATTTCATGAGAGCATATTGGTTCTTTCCAATGTGTTGAGAGGGGTCATAGATTAACCTATGACATCGCTCAACACATTTCATGACAACATGTTTCCCTAAGGGTCCTAGGGGCCCTAGTGACCCATTTCATTTGTTTGAAAGCATTGAGAGGGGTCATAGGTTAACCTATGACCCCTCTCAATGCATTTGATGACAACATATGTTAGTATGGGCCCTAATGCCCTAAAGACCGATTTGAATGGTTTGAATGTGTCGAAAGGGGTCATAGATTAACCTATGACCCCTCTCAACAAATTTCATGAAAATATATGTTCCTAGGGGCCCTAAGGTAGCTAAGGACCCATTTTGTTGGTCTAAATGCATCAAGAGAGGTCATAGATTAACCTATGACCCCTCTCGACGCTTTTCATGACAACATATGTTTGTAGGAGGCCTTGGAACCCTAAGTATGCATTTTGTAGGTTTGAATATGTTGAGAGGGGTCATAGGTTAGCTTATGATGCCTCTCGACACATTTCATGACAATGTTTGTCCCTAGGGGCCCTAGGACACATAGGAACACATTTGGATGGTTTGAATGCATCGAGAGGGGTCATACGTTAACCTATGAAAACTATTGACGCATTTGATGAAATTGTATGTCCCTATGGGATATAGCACTACATAGAGAGGGGTCATAGATTATCTTATTACCCCTCTTGATGCATTTTAGGGCAATCTATGTCCCTAGGGGCTCTAGGACCCCTAGGTACACATTTAGTTGGTTCAAATGTGTTGAGAGTTGTCATCAGTTAACCTATGACCCCTCTTGATGTATTTCATTACAATGTATGTTCGTAGGTGCCCTAGGATGAGTATGCATGCATTTGGTTGGTTTGAATGTGTTGAGAGGGGTCATAGGTTACTCAACTCATTTCATGACACATGGTAATAGATTAACCTATGACCCCTCTTAACACATTTAATGATAACGTGTGTTCCTAGGGGCCTTAGTTTTTTCATCCATTTGGTTTGTTCAATTGCATCAAGAGGGGTCTTAGGTTAACTTATGACCCCTCTGGATACATTTCATGACAACGTATCTCCCTAGGGGCCCTAGTTGGTTTGAATGCATCGAGAGCCTATGACATCTCTCAATGTATTTGATATCAACATATGTCCCTAAGGGCCCTAGGGCACCTAGAGATACATTTGATATGTTCAACTGCATCAAAAGGGGCCCTATGGAGCCTAGGGATCCATTTGTTTGGTTCAAATACATCAAGAGGGGTTATAGGTTAACCTGTGACCCCTCTCAATGCATTTCATGACAATGTATGTCTCTAGCGGTCCTAGGGTCCTTAGCTCAAATGCATTGAAAGGTGTCATAGGTTAACCTATGACCCCTCTCGATGCATTTCATGACAACATATGTCCCTAGGGTCCTTATGGCCTTTAGGGATGCATTTGGGCTATTCAAATGAATTAAGAGGGACCATAAGTTAACCTATGACCCCTCTCGATCCATTTCATGATAATGTATGTCCCTAGTGGCCATAGGACCATAGGGACACATTTGGTTGGTTCTAATGTGTTGAGAGGGGTCATAGATTAACCTATGACCCATCTAAACATATTTGATGACAACGTATGTCCTTAGGGGCCCTAGGACCCCTAGGGATGCATTTGGTTGGTTTGAATGCATTGAGAGGGGTCTTAGATTAATGTATGACCCGTCTCAATGCATTTCTTAACAACATATGTCCCTAGGGGCCCCAAGTCCCATAGAGACCCATTTGGTTGGTTTTAATGTGTTGAGAGGGGTCATATGTTAATCTAGGACCCCTTTTGACATAACTCGTGATAACATATGTCCCTAGGGCCTCTGGGGACCAATTTGGTTGGTTCCAATGCATTGAAAGGCTTCATAGGTTAAATTATGATCCCTCTCGATGCATTTCATGATGCCATATGTCCCTACGGGGCTTAGGGTCCCTATGGACACATTTGATTGTTTCAAATGTGTTGAGAGTGGTCATAGGTTAACCTATGATCCCTTTCGATGCATTTCATGACAACATATGTCTCTAAGGGCCGTAGGGCCCCTAGGAACCCATTTGGTTGATTGAAATGTATGGAGAGGGTTCATGAGTTAACCTATGACCCCTCTCGACACATTCCATGACAAAATATGTCCCTAGGGCCCCTAGGGATGCATTTGGTTGGTTCAAATACGTCAAAACCTTTGACCTGTATTGACACATTTAATGACAACATATCTTCCAAGGGGCCCTAGGACTATAAGGGATGCATTTGGTTGGTTTGAATGCATCAAAGGGAATTATACATTTACCTATCACCCCTCTCGATGCATTTTGTGACAACATATTTCCCAAGGGGCCTGCCCCTAGGGACTCATTTGGTTTGTTTGAATGCGTTGAGAGGGGTCATAGGTTAACATATGACCCCTCTCAATGCATTTCATAATGTATGTCCCTAGGGGTCCTAGGGACAAACTTGGATGGATCTAATATGTTGAAAGGGGTCATAGGTTAACCTATTAGACCTGTCAATGTATTACATTACAACATATATCTTTAAGAGCCCTAGTGCTCCTAGGGATGCATTTGGTTGGTTCAAATGCATCGAGAGGGGTCATAGGTTAACCTATGACAACTCTCAACTCATTTTGTGACAACATATATCACAAGGGGCCCTAGGGACCCTAGGGACCAATTTGGTTGGTTCCAATTTGTCAAAAGTTCTCATAGGTTAACCTATCACATCTATCCATGCATTACATGACAACATATGTCTGTAGGGGCCCTAGTGCCCCATGGGATGAATTTGATTGGTTTGAATGTATCGAGCTGGGTCATAGGTTAATTTATGACCTCTCTTGATGCATTTCATTAGAACATATGTCCCGAGTAGCCAGAGGACCCCTAGAGACCAATTTGGTTGTTTTAAATGAATTGAGCGGGGTCATAGGTTAACCTATGACCCCTCTTGACACATTTCATGGCAACATATGTCCCTAGGGGCACTAGGGCCCCTAATGATCCATTTTTTTGGTTCAAATGTTGTCATGAAATGTGTCAAGAGGGGTCATAGGTTAACCTATGACCCCTCTCAATGCATTTAATGATACCATATGTCCCTAGGGACCCTAGGGCCCATAGGGACTGATTTGGTTAGTTTGAATGCATCAAGAGGGGTCATAGGTTAACCTATGACTACTCTCGATGTATTTCATGACAAAAGATGCATTTGATTGGTTCAAAATCTTTGAGAGGGGTAATAGGTTAACCTCTGACCCCTCTCGATGCATTTTATGAGAACATATTTCCCTAAGGTCCCTAGGGGCCCTAGGGACCCATTTCGTTTGTGTAAATGCATTAAGAGTGGTCATACATTAACCTGTGACCCCTCTTAATGAATTTCATGACAACATATGCTAGTAGGGGCCCTAGGGCCCTAGGGACTAATTTGATTGGTTCAAATGTGTTGAAAGGGGTTATAGATTGACCTATGACCCCTATGAATGCATTTTATGAAAACTTATGGCCCTAAGGGTCGTAAGGACCCTAGGGATGCATTTGGCTAGTTCAAATGCATTGAAAGTTGTCATTGGTTAAGGTATGACTCCTCTCAATATTTGGATGTGTTAAGAGGTTTCATAGGTGAATCTATGACCCCTCTCAATGAATTTTATGACACGTATGTCCTTAGGGGCCTGAGGACTCCTAGGGACTCATTTGGTTGGTTTGAATGCTTCAAGAGGGATCATAGGTTAACCTATGACCCTATGACCCCTCTCAACGCATTTCATTATAATTTATGTCCCTAGGGGCCCTAGGACCCCTAGGGACACATTTGTTTGGTTTGAATGCATTGAGAAGGCTCATAGGTTGACCTATGACCCCTCTTAATGCATTTGATGAAAACATATGTCCCTAGGAACCCTAGGACCCCTAGGGATGCATTTGTTTGGTTCAAATATCTCGAGAGGGGTCATAGGTTATCCTATGAGCCCTCTTAACACATTTCATGACAATGTATGTCCCTAGGGGCCCTAGGATCCCTAGGGACACATTTGGTTGATTTTAATGCAACAAGAGGGGTCAAAGTTTAACCTATGACCCCTCTCGATGCATTTCATGACATTGTATATCCTTAGCTCTACATTGAGAGGGGTTATAGTTTAACATATGAACCCTAGGGACCGATTTGGTTGGCTCCAATGCATTGAAAGTTTTTGTGGATTAACCCATTATCCCTCTTGACACATTTTACAAAAACATATGTCCCTAGGGGCTTGCCCTTAGGGATGCATTTTGTTGGTTCAAATCCGCTAGAAGGGGTCATAGGTGAACCTATGACCCCTCTCAATGTATTTCTTGATATCATATGTTGCTACAAGCCCTAGGGCCCTTAGGGACTAATTTGGTTGGTTTGAATGCATAAAGAGGGGTCATAGGTTAACTTATGACCCCTCTTGACACTTTTCATGACAATAGATGCATTTGGTTGGTTTGAATGCATCAAGAGGGGTTATAGGTTAACCTATGACCCCGCTTGATGCATTTCATGACAACTTCTTTCTGTAAGGTCCCTAGGGGACCTAGGGACCCATTTCTTTGGTCTAAATGCATTGAAAAGGGTCATAGGTTAACCTATGACCCCTCTCAATGAATTTCATGACAACATATGTTTGTAGGGGCCCTAGGACACCAGGGACCAATTTGGTTGATTTGAATGTGTTGAAAGCTATCATAGATTAACCTATGACCCCTCTTAATGCATTTCATGACAATATATGTCCCTTGGGGCTCTAAGGCCCCTAGGGATGCATTTGGCTTGTTCAAATGCATTGAAAGTTGTCATAGGTCAACCTATGAACCCTCTTGATTTTCAAATGCATCAAGAGGGTTCATGGGTTAATGTATTACCCATCATAGGTTAACCTATGATCGTGCTTGACACATTTCATGACAACATATGTCCTTAGGAGCCCTAGGACACTTAGGGACTCATTTTGTTTGTTTGAATGCAACTAGAGGGGTTGTAAGTTAACCTATGGCCCCTCTCAATGCATTCCATGACAACTTATGTTGCTAGGGTCCCTAGGACCCCTAGCGATACATTTGTTTGGTTTGAATGGATCAAGAGGGCTTATATGTTGACCTATGACCCCTCTCGATGTATTTCATGACAATGTATGTCACTAGGAGCCCTAGGACTACTAGGGATGAATTTGGTTGGTTTGAATGTCTTGAGAGGGTTCATAGGTTAGCCTATGACCCCTCTCGATACATTTCATTACAATGTATGTCCCGAGGGGCCCTAGGAACCAACCTTACACATTTGGTTGGTTTAAATGCATCGAGATGGGTCATAGGTTAACACATATGAGCCCTCTCAATGCATTTCATGACATCATATGTCCCTAGGGTCCCTAGTACTACGTTGAGAGAGGTCATAGATTAACCTATGACCCCTTTCAATGCATTCCATGGAAATCTATGTCCTGGGGACCCTAGGACCCTGAGGGATGCATTTGGTTGGTTCAAATGTGTCGAGAGTTGTCATAGGTTAATCTATGACCCATTTTGACATATTTTAATTATAATGTATGTCCCTAGGTGCCCTAGGACACCTAGGCATGCATTTGGCTAGTTTGAATGGGTCGATAGGGGTCATAGGTTAGTCAACACATTTCATAACATGTGGTCATAGATTAACTTGTGACCCTTCTTAATGCATTTCATGATAACCTATGTCCCTAGGGATCCTAGGGCCCCTAGGTAACTATTTGGTTTTTCCAATTGCATCAAGAGGGGTGATAGGTTAACCTATGACCCCTCTCGATGCATTTCATGATAATATATGTCCCTTGGGGCCCAAGTCGGTTAGAATGCATCGAGAGGGGTCATAGGTTAACCTATGACCTCTCTTGAGGCATTTCATGACAACATATGTCCCTAAGGGCCCTAGGAAACCTAGGGATTCATTTGATATGTTCAAATGCATTGGAAGGGGTCATAGGTTAACCTATAGCCCCTCTTAATGCATTTCATGACAACATATGTGTTTCTAAGGGCCCTAGGTAGCCTAGGGATTCATTTGTTTGATTAGAATGCATCGAGAGGGGTCATAGGTTAACCTATGACTCCTCTCAATGCATTTCATGATAGCATATGTCCCTATGGGTCCTAGGGCCCCTAGAGATACATTTGGTTGGTTCCAATGCATCTTAACCTATGACACCTCTAAATGCATTTCATGACAATGTATGTCTCTAAGAGCCCTAGGGTCCCTAGCTGTAATGCATCAAAAGGTTTCTTAGGTTGACCTATGACCCTTCTCAACACATTTCATGACAACATGTGTCCCTAGGGCCCCTAGGGCCTCTAGGGGTGCATTTGGTTAGTTCATATGCATTGAGATGGCTCATATGTTAACCTATGACCCATCTCAATGCATTTCATGATAATGTGTGTCCCTGGGGGCCATAAGACCCTATAGATGCATTTGGTTGGTTAAAATGCATTGAGAGAAGTCATAGATTAACATATGACCCCTGTTGATACATTTGATGACAATGTATGTCCCTAGTAGCTCTAGGACCCCTAGGGACACATGGTGTTGGTTTGAATGCAGCGAGAGGGGTCTTACATTAATGTATGACCCCTCTCAAAGCATTTCATGAAAAAATTATGTCCCTAGGGGCCCTAGGGCCCCTAGGGACCCATTTGGTTGGTTTGAATGCATTGAGAGGGGTCATATTTTAACCTATGAAGCCTCTCGATGCATGTAATAACAACATATGTCCCTAGTGGCCCTAGGGCTCTTAGGGATTGATTTGGTTTTTTCAAATGCATCTTGATGCATTTGATGACAACAGACACATTTGGTTGGTTCAAATATATTGACAGGGGTCATATGTTAACTTATAACCCCTCTTGATGCATTTCATGACAACATATGTCTCTAAGGGTCCTAGGGCCCCTAGGGTTCCATTTCATTGGTTTGAATTCATCCGTATGGGTCATAGGTTGACCTATGACCCCTCTTAATGTATTTTATGAAAACATATGTTGGTAGGGGCCCTAGGGCCCCAAGGACTAATTTGGTTGGTTTAAATGTGTTGAATGGGGTCACAGGTTAACTTATGACCTCTCTTAATGCATATCATGACAACATATGTCCCTAGGGACCATAGGGCCCCTACGGATTTGTTTTGCTCATTTAAATGAATTGAAAGTTGTCATAGATTAATCTATGACCCCTCTTGACGTATTCCATGATAATGTATCTTTGTAGGGGCCCTAGGACTCCTAGGGACTCATTTGGTTGGTTTGAATTCATTGAGAGGGGTCATAGTTTAAATAATGACCCCTCTCGACACATTTCATGACCACTTTTGTCCCTAGGGGACACATTTTTTTGGTTCTAAGGCATTAAAGGGCTCATAGGTTGACCTATGACCCTTTTTGATGCATTTCATGACAATGTATGTCTGTAGGATCCCTAGGACCCCTGGGTACGCATTTGGTTGGTTCTTATGTCTCGAGAGGGGTCATAGGTTAGCCTCTAACCCCTCTCGACACATTTCATGACAATGTATGTCCCTAGGGGCCCTAGGACCCTTAGGGACACATTTTTTTGATTTGAATGCATCGAGAGGGGTGATAGGTTAACCTATGACCCCTCTTGATGCATTTCATGAAATTGTATGTCCCTAGGGGCCTTGGGACTACGTCAAAATGGGGTCATAATTTATCCTATTACCCCTCTCGATGTATTTAATGTAAATGTATGTCCCTATGGGCCCTAGGACCCCTAGGGATGCATTTGGTTGGTTCAAAAGTGTTGAGAGTTGTCATAGGTTAACCTATGATCCCTCTTCACATATTTCATTACAATGTATTTCTCTAGGTGCCCTGGGACACATAGGCATGCATTTGGTTGGTTTGAATGCATCAAGAGGGGTCCTAGGTTACTCGATGCATTTCATAACACATTGTCATAGATTAATTTATGATCCATCTTGACGCATTTCATGACAACGTATGTCCGTAGTGGCCGTAGGGCCCCTAGTGACCTATTTGGTTTTTTCAATTGCGTCGAGAGGGGTCATAGGTTAATGTATGACCTCTCTCAATGAATTTCATGAAAACATATGTCCCTAGGGGCCCTAGGACCCCTAGCAACACATTTGGTTGGTTCAAATGCATTGAAAGGGGTCATAGGTTCTTGATGCATTTTATGACAACATATGTCCCTAGGGGCCCTAGGTCCCCTAAGGATGCATTTGATTGATTTCAATGCATCAAAAGTTTTGATAGGTTAACCTATGATCCCTCTCGATGCATTTTATGACAACATATTTTCCTAGAGGCCCTAGGGTTCCTAGAGACACATTTGGTTGGTTCGAATGTGTCGAACTAACCATTTCATGACCCCTCTCGACACATTTCATGACTACTAGGTTCCATAGGGACCCATTCTGTTATGAAATGCATCAAGAGGGGTCATAGGTTAACTTATAACCCTTCTCGATGCATTTTATGAAAGGTAGAGCCCCTATGGACCCATTGGGAATGCATTGAAATGGTTCACTAGGGGCCCGAGGGACATATGTTGTCATGAAATGTTTCGAGAGGGGTCATAGTTTAACCTATGACCCCTTTTGATGCATTTCATGGCAATATTATATTCAATCATAATAATATAATACTATATATTTTAATATAATAATAACATATTACTAGACTACATAACAATAATAATCATATATATTACTAGATATTATATTTCATAATAATGATAACCATATATACTACTATATATAATAATAATGATATAATATTACTATATATATATATATATATATATATATATATATATTTAATAGTAATAATATTTATCATACATTACTATATTATATTTAGTTATAATAATAATTATATATAGCTATATTATATTTAATAATAATAATCATAATAATCATACATATTACTATATATAATAATAATTATAATCATATGTAACAATAATAGTTAATAATAATAATAATCATAATCATATGTAATAATAATGCTCACACTACCAAAAATTTTGTTTCCCTCTAATATGGGTCATTTCCCTACAAAATTTCCAACGTGGGTGGTTTCCCTCCAAATTTTTTGGAATTGGAAAATTGAGACTTTTTTGGTACTCGATTTCATATTGCGTATCTGAATTGTAATTGGATACTCAGTTTGAAATTGGGTATTTGATTAGGCTTGCTATTTACCAAACCTATTTGGTCAACTCAAAAAATGTGTTTGAGAAGGCTTTCACTGACATTCAGATTTTATGTAGCCATTTGTCAATATTATTTTCATCAAAATTCAATGAAATGAAAAGGGTTTTTTTATAACACTCTCAAGATTTCATTGAAATAACTACTGTCAAATTCTGAGTTTGATAAGTATTTATTAGTTAATTTTCAATGAAGATGATTGTAAAGTGCTAATTGACATACTAATTGAAAAATAGCTATAACTTTCAAATGGTATAACATTTTTTAAATTCTAAAAGTTGTGTCACATTCTATTATTATCCTAGTATAAGGAAAATAATAATTAATTTTTTAAAGTTTTTAATTAGTTAAGGTGGTCAGACATGGGAGGTTTTTATTGTAGAAATGTTATAGTAGAAAATTCATATTTAATTATTTATTTACAATAAAAATACCCAAAAATATGCATCACATCTAGGCATGAGTCTACTTTTTATATCTATAGTTATATTATCAACTATTATCATTTGATTTCGATTAAGGTGGTTAGACATACACCTACTTTCTATTTTTGCAATGAAATTTTCATAGTACTACATTAAAATCCAAACTTTTGACCAATCAAATATATTTTTCTGTAGATAAGGCCTATTAGTTTAGAAACTATACTCAATTTCTTATAGATTATTTTCTTACAACTTTTTGATATAAAGTGCAAAACCACTTAAAAATTATATGTCAAGTTGACATAACCCTAATTTGCTAGTTTTTCATTGCCACTTAAGGCCATAGTTTGGTTGACTATGATTCTACACATATCCACTTACTAGATGGTCCTCTCAAATATCTAAGAATCTATTTAACTACATTCCAATGCTCAATCCCTAGATGACTCATATACCTACTAAAAACTCCCATTGCATGTGCAATATTTGGCCTAGTACATACCATAGCATACATGAAGCTTTCTATAGCTAAAGCATAAGGTACCTTAGACATCTTGTCCTCCTCTTCTTATGTCTTGGGACACATCTCCTTCATTGACTTCAAATGACTAGGTAAAGTTGTATTGACAACTTTAGCATTCTCCATAGAGAAACATTGCAGCACATTCTCAATAGAATCAACCTGAGATAATGTCAATTTTTTGTTCTTCCTATCTCTACAAATCTGCATACCAAGTATTTGTTTTTCTACCCTCAAATCCTTTATAGAAAATGCATGTGCTAACTAGCATTTAAGCCCCCTAATATGATGCATGTTAGACCCATCTACAAGCATATCATCAACATATAAACATAAAATAATGTAGCTATCACCATCTAATCTCTTAAAATAAACACAATGATCTGAATGACACTTGCTATATCTACACTCATATATAAAACTGTCAAATTTTAGATACCATTACAGAGGTGCTTGCTTTAAGCCATGTAAACTTTTCTTAAATCTGTGCACTAAGTTCTCCTTACTTTTGACCTCAAATCTATGTGGCTGAGCTATATATATCTCTTCATCCAAATCACAATGAAGATAGGTTGTTTTAATGTCAAGCTACTCCAAATGCAAATCTTCAATAGCCACAATATTTAAAACAATGCAAATAGAAGTCATTTTAACAACAAAAGAGAATATATCATCAAAATTGATGCCTTTTTTTCTGTACAAATCATTTTACAAATAACCTAGCTTTAGTTCTTTTCTTACCTCCATCCTCTTCTTTCAACCTATAAACACACTTATTTTGTAAAGCCTTTTTATCTATAGGAAACTTGCATAAATCCCATGTCTTATTTTTTAGCAAAGAGTCCATTTCTTCTTTCATTGTAGACACCCACTAAATCTTTGTATCCACTTGCACAACTTCGTCATAACATTTAGGTTCACTAGCATTAGTAAGTTAAATAGAATACAATGAAGGATAAAATCCTTTTAGAGGTCTACTCATCTTTGTGGACTATCTAACTTTCAGTAGGGTGTGTGGTATTTGTTGTTGTGGTTGTTGCACATCATGAAGAATTGTCAGAACATCAACTTTTGGAGTATCATCCAAAACTACATAATCATTTTCTTTCTTCTCATATTGCTGCATCAAATCTTTGTACAACACTTTCTCATTGAATATGACATCCCTACTTCTTACAATTTTATGAATTTCAAAATCCCAAAGCCTATAACCAAATTCATCAATGTCATATCCAACAAATACAAATTTCTTTGACTTAGCTTCCATCTTGTTTCTATTTTCAAAATTTATATGAGAAAATGCTTCACAACAAAATGTTCTAAGAAAAGAATAACTCACCTTCTAACTAGTCCATGTTTTATCTAGAATACCATAATCCAAAGGAGTAGCGGGACCTCTATTAACCAAATATACAGTAGTATTAATAGCCTCCACCAACATGTTTAAGGGCAATGCTACATGCAACCTCATATTTCTTGCAAACTCCATTATGGTCCTATTCATGTGTCCAGCTACTCCATTTTCCTATGGAGTCCTTGGAATAGTTTTGTGTCTATGAATACCATTAGCTGAGCAATAATCTCCAAATTCATGACTACAATGCTCACCACGATTATTAGGTCTAATAAATTTTAATTTCTTTCCAGTCTCATTTTCAACCAAGTATTTCCATTTCTTAAAAGTTTGAAATGCATCAGATTTCTATCTAAGGAAATAAACCCATATTTTTCTAGTTGCATAATAAATAAGTGTAACATGGTAATGAAAGCCACCAAGGGAAGATACCTGAGCTGGTCCCCATATATTTGTATGCACAAGTATTAATTTCTCACTTTTATTTTCCTTCCTAGTCTTCACAAAAATCACTCTCTTTTGTTTTTCATACACGCAACTTTGATAGAAATTATATTAAAACATTGTAAACCTAGTAAAACTTTATTTGAATTAAGTACTTTCATACTTTCTCACTCATGTGCCCAAGTTTTTTGTGCCACAACACTATATCAAAATCTACAACAACTATTTGTTCTCCCTACTCAACTACAAAAACTATTCCTCAACATTAATTTTTCTTTGAAACAACCAAAGTAGAAGGAATAATATGACATATACAAAGATATGAGGTGCCTACTTTCAAACTTTTGCTACTACAAGGGAACCTTTTGAAACCTTCCAATTTTTATCATTAAAAGTAACTACACAACCCTTGTCACTGAGTTGCCCTACTAAAATTAAATTCCTACTCAACCCTAGAACATGTCTTACCTCATGTAGTAGCCAACGATTCCCATTCTGCAACTTAATCTTAACTTTTTCCTTTCCAACAATCTAGTAGAGTTCATTATCCTCTAAATAAGCAAGCCCAAAATCTCATTGGACATGATCAATAAAATAACTTCTATGAGGTGTGGCATGAAATGAAGCACCAAAATCTAAAACCCATGAATCATGAACACTTTCTAAAGACAAAAGAAAAGCATCCTCTTCAGATTTATTACTTACCACATTTTTCTCCTTGTTCCCTTCTAGTTTATCTCCTTCATTGTTCTTTCAAGTCCAACAATCTTTCTCCATATGCCCTAATTTCCTAGAGTACCAGCAATCTCTTGGTCCTCTAGATTGAGATCTCTTCCCCATTGAATTTCCTCTTGATTGCCCATGATTTCTAGAATTATTTCCTCTCTCAGTCATTCTACCTTTGCTTTGTGTGTTCAAAGCACTTCTTGATGTAGACCCACTTGAGGTTTTCCTATGAGTTTTCTCACTCAAAATAACACTAATCACATCATCATATCGTAGGGTACTAGATCTAGAAATAAAATTACTCATAGCCATTACCAAGTCATTCCATATTTTAGACAAAGAACAAAAAATGAATAGAGCCCTAATTTCTTCATCAAAATTGAAACCCACAAAAGATAACTGACTAGTAATACTATTAAACTCATTTAAATGATCCACAATAGATCCACCTTCTATCATTTTCATATTAAATAATTTCTTCATGAGAAATACCTCATTTAAAGCAGAGGGCTTTTCATACAGTTTCACTAGGTTTTGCATTAACTATTCTATTGTCTTCACTTTTGTAATATTAAATGCCACCAATGGTGCCAGGAATAATTGAATTCTTCCAAGTGCCTTTTTGTCCAAAAGATCCCACTCATCATTTTTCATAGATACCTAATTCTTGGTTTTTCCTTCTAACAACTTCAATAAATCCTTTTGATAAAGATAGTCCTCCATTTTCATTTTCCATAACTGAAAGTTCTACCCATTAAACTTGTCAACTCTTAAATTACTGTCATTTGTCATTGCTCCCACTCAACCATGAGACTCCCACTTAATCATGAGACCTTCCTGTAGAAGATAGTTAAAATAAAAATAGATAAATGATGATGGTCTGGCGAAAAAAATAGAAATGATGATCGTATAGGTTTGATACCACTTCTTAGGATTAACCTCAGCTAGAAATAATAGTTACATGAAAATATAACCAATACTAGAAAAGAGTAGATCACATAAAAGAGAATACAAGACAGAAAGATTTAACTTGGTTCACCCAATCCCTGGGCTACATCCACCAACAACAAGTCCAATATTATTATTATCTAGTGATTACAACCTAATTACAATCCATTATCCCTTACAACTCAATACTACCACAAGAAGCTACAATATCACCATTCAGTGTGAAATCCCTAACCCTAAGCATTTTTATAAAAGGTTTTTTTGCTTACAAAATTAGGGCTAGAATAATAGAACAATAGTACCTGACACCTTTTACAATATAAGAAAATTTTTGGCTTGGGGGGCGCTGCCCCTGGAAACCCCTGCAGAAATATTCTAGAGGGCAATTGTGCCAAATAAGCCTTTGAGTCAAATTAAGGTCAACATCACAATACTAACTAATAAAAGACCCTGTCAACTTTCTAATAGACCAAAACTATCTTTTTTATAACTATTTTCTTAATCAATGTGAACATTAAGTGTTAATTATATAGCACTCAAGTGTTTGTCTTGAATATGTTTTGAACAATATTGATGGACATAAAAATAAGATAATTACATGATTTTTACCATACCATATGCTCATTATAATTTCATTATTGAGATCAATGACAAAAATCAAAGATCAAATACCAAGGGTTCAACATACTCCCCATTTGGCACTAATGTCAATACCAACTTTCACATGTATATCCATGTGTACCTATATATTTTGTATCTATAGCTATATATCCATGTGTAGTTGTATTTGTATATCCATCATGTAGACATCTTCATCTTTATGCTTTTCCCCCTTTGACATCAATGAAAAAGAAGATATAACAAAATTTCACTATAAAAAAAAGATTAGCAAAATATGCTCCCCTAGAAACCTATCACTCATTTATAAACTTATGCAAGAGAAGAGAGGGATAAAACCTCCAAACTTATTCTTAACCCTTCAAATATGGCTTTGGAGAGAGGTTTTACAAATATGTTAGCCAATTGATTTGAGGAAGGAACAAATACTAATTCAACATTACCATTCAAGACATGTTCCCTTATGAAATGATAATAAACATCAATGTGCTTGGTACATGAATGCATAACTAGATTCTTAGAAATACTAATTATTACAATAGATAGGAACTAGTTTAGACACTGTTACTTTCACATTTGATAAAGTTTGAACCATTTAAAGAACCCATTGACAACAAGAACATGCAGCTATATATTCAACCTCTTTAGTAGAAAGTGTAGTAGATTCTTTCTTCTTACTATCCCAATAGACTAGCTTGTTACCCAAGAAAAAGTGTTGTTCTTGAAGTACTTTTTCTTTCATCTAGAAGACCTACCCAATCAGAGTCAGTATAACAAACAAATCTAAAATAATCATGTTTAGGATACCAAATCCTATAATTCAAAGTACCTTGAATATATTTTAAAATTATTTGAACTGCCATAACATGAGATTCTTTAGGTGAAGATTGAAATCTTGCAACCAAACATACAACATGCATGATATCAAGCCTTGAAGCTATGAGATATATTAAACTACCAGTCATGAATGTATAAGTAGTTTGATCAACATTAGGAGAATCATCAGTTTTAGTAAGTTTAAATTCTATTATCATTGGTGTTCCCATAGGTTTACAATCTTCCATATGAGATTTCTTTAAAATTTCTTTTGCATACTTAGTTTGGGATAAGAATATACCATTTTCCAACTTAGAAATTTTCAACCTAAGAAAATAGGATAGTTCCCCAAGCCCATTTCAAATTTAGATTGCATAAGGTTTGAAAAACCTTGACTTAAATCATCATCATTGGATCCAAATACTATACCATCAACATAAATAAGAATAATGATAATATTATCACATGCACCATAGATGTACAAGTTACTATCAACACTGCCTCTTTTGAAGCCATTTTTTATAAGATACTGATCCAACCTAGAATACCAAGCCCTCAAGGCTTGTTTCAAACCATCAAGAGCCTTTTTTAGCCTATAGACATGATTAGGATTGTCTTTATTGTCAAATCCTTTAGGTTGAAAATAACCATTAAGAAATGTTGTCTTAACATCCATTTGGTAGATTTTAAAGCCTTTGAAAGTTGAATATGCAAGAAAGATTCTAATTGCTTGAATTCTAGCCACGAGTGCAAAAGTTTCATCAAAGTCCACACCTTCTATTTGTACATAACCCTTACAAACCAATGTAGCCTTGTTCCTTGATATCTTTCCATTTTCATCAAGTTTATTTCTAAAGACCCATTTAGCACCTATTACATTTTTATCTTAAGGTCTAGGCACTAATTCCCATGTTTTATTATTTTCAATTTGACTTAGTTCCTGTTTCATAGAATTAATCAAAAAATCACCCATATTAGCTTCTTTATATGATTTAGGTTCAATTTGAGGTAATAAACAATGATTAGCACATTCACTAGATGCAGTTCTTGTTCTTGTTTGAATACTTGCATGTTTATCCCCTTATTATCTATTCTTGAGGATGATACATTTCAATATTGTTCCTGTAGCATTTGTACCTATGGATTCTGGTGTTTCTAATTGATCTTTTATCTCTTCCTCACCTTCATCAACTTTATTATCTAATTCTTTCAAGTTGTCACTATCTTTTAGGAAAGTATTATCCATTCTTATTTTCTTTTTATCCCATAGAACTTCATCCACTTTCACATGTACACTTTCAATAAGTTTATACAACCTTTTATTAAAATATTTTTAAGCTTTACTTTGAGAAGAATATCCTAATAGGATTTCTTCATCACATCTTGAATCAAAGCTTCCTATTTTATCATCATAATTCTTAATGAAACATCTACTCCCAAAAATTCTAAAATGCTCAATAGAAGTAGGATGTGCACACCATAACTCATAGCCATACATAAAATGTATATTTTTGTGTGAAAAACTTCTTTCCAATATTGGTTTGGTACTTTAGATTCATCTAACATAGTCCTTGCTAGTTCTTTCACTGTTTGGTTCTTTCTCTAAAAAATTGCATTTTGTTGAGGTGTATTGGATGCTGCATATTGTCTTTTGTTGCCATATTTTTCACAATAATTAACAAATTCATCTGAAGTAAACTCACCATCTTTATCTAATCATAAAAACTTAATCTTCATGTCTGACTCATTTTCAACCATTTTCTTGAAAATCTTAAATTTGTTAAATGCCTCTAATTTATGCTTTAAGAAGGTTACCCATGTCATTCTTGTATAATCATCTATAAAAAACATGAAATAATTTTCACCATTTAACAACATTGTCCTTGTAGGACCACATAAATTAGTATGTACTAATTGCAATGGTTTAGAAGAAAAATATTCTTTTGAAGGAAAATATGCTTAATTTTTTTACCATGTTGACACCCTTCACAAACAACATTCTCTAGCTTACTTATACATGGCCTACCTCTTACTTTTTGATGCTTAATAAATTTTACCAAGTTGTCAAAATTCAAGTGCCCAAGTGTTTTGTTCCATAAGAAAAACATCTTCATGATTGTTAGTATTTCTGATATCTTTTAAATTGTATGCACTCCCTTTAGATCTTTTACCTGATGCAACCAAGTGTCTAGATTTTAATTTGATTTGACAACCATGGTCATCAAAAATAACTTTATATCCATTATCACAAATTTGAATAACACTTAGAGGATTTCACTTTAATCCATCAACATAATACACATCATGAATGGACATTTTGTCACTAAGCATCAAAGAACCAAAACCTTTAATTTACCTTGAAGAATGATCACCAAAACTAACATTGTCACCTTTGTAGTTAATCAATTTGTCAAACTTCATTTTATCTCCTATCATGTGTCTAGAACAACCACTATCAATTATCCACAAGTCCTTTTCTTTAGAATGTAGATCCATTTGAACAAACATGGACTTATCAATCTTATAAGGCCTCCATATCTTAGTTGATTTAGTATCGAATTCTTTATCAACTTGTAGACTAGCATAAGATCAATCATTTTTAATTGACTTAGGTTTGTAATTACTCATAACATAAAAAAATAGATTTCATTTATAACATCTTAGAATATTCATTTTAGGAAATGAATAACCAAAGTGAAACTTTGAATACCTCCTTCACATGTATCTGCAATTACTTATTCTATGTCCATATTGATGACACGTGAAGCAATACCCATCAATGAAAGAAGTGGTAGTATTCTGATTTGTATCCTTGCTTTTAGATTTAAATATCTCAAATAAATATTTATCTTTCTTGTGACTAGAACATTCTCCAATTTCAAAACCAATTCCCGTTAGATCAGCATCTCTTCTTTGTTTCCTTAACATGTCATCCAAAGTAGTGTTCTCATATTTTTCTAACTTTCTTCTATATGATAGTACTTAACTCATTAGCCTTGTACAATCTTGATCTTTAGAACTTAACTCTTCCTTAGTGACAAAGAGAATTCTCTTTTGTTCCTCAACTTGTAATTTAAATTCTATAATTTGTCAATTTAATTCCTTAGTTTCTTTTTCAAAGTTCTCTTTTTCCTTTAATAATTAATTTTCTTGAACACTTAAATTAATTTTTAATTCCTTGATCTTTTTAATTGCATAAAGAAATTCACATTCTAAATCAGCCTCAATAAGTTCAACATCATCATCACTATCTGATTCTTGACAAGTAGTTTCTATAGCCATGAATAGAACTTCATTTTCATCACATTCAAAACTAGTAGATTCACTATCTGATACACCAACAATCAAACTCTTCTTCTTCTTAAAGAACTTCTTTTTTGTTATAGAATTTCTTTTTACTTGATTTCTCTTTCTCATCATCTACTTCATCATGACTATTATAAGGACATTTAGATGCAAATTATCCAATTTCACCATAATTAAAGAATTTTAAAGGAAACTTACCTTCATATTTACCTACTTCTTTCTTTAATTTCCTTGATAAATGGACTTCAAGAACATCAAGATCTTCTGATTCTGAAGAGACTTGCTTCAATTTCTTTTCCACCTTAAATGTTGCTTCTTTGCTTGTGGATTTTTGCTTGTCAAACTTTCTCATTTCATAAGCTACAAGTGCTCCATGAATATCTTCCATTGTATAATTGTTAACATATCTTAGAACCAAATTTATCAGAAAGAGATCTCAAAACTTTCTTTAAAACATCAATATCATCAATTTTTTTACCAAGTCATCTTTTGCCATTTATAGTTTCATCTATCTTAAGGAGATAGTCTTCTACCTTTTCATCATTACTTGCCTTAAGGTCTTCAAATATTCCTTTGAAATGTTGTATCTTGGCTTCTTTAACTCTATCATTACCATGAAATGTTTTTTTCAATTTGTCCCATACTTCTTTAAAAGAATTGTAATGCATTACCTTAACAAAAACATCTTTAGATAAACTGTTAAGTATAGAGAATTTAGCTTTCATATCAATTTCATACTTCCTCTTTTCATCAGGACCTTTAGGTAAAGTATTAGGAACTTTATAACCATTAACAATTGAAGCCCAAACATCAAAATTAATAGATAAAAAATATGTTTGCATCATTACTTCCCAAAAAGAATAATTTGATCCATAAAAAATAGGAACCTTTGAAGAACTATCTTGAGCCATAAAAGATAAGTATTCCACTAAACCAAAATCTACCCAAAGTTGTTAAAATTGATGTAGAGGATCTTTCTCTAATATTACTTGTTGGAATACAAACACCACGGGGTGGGGGGGCGGTGAATTAGTGGTTTAAAATACTTTTCAAAAACTTGAAACAATTACAAGTTATAAAGTTAAACACATGATCAAGATAACTAATGAATAACAAAGTGAAAAAATATTTTAACATGGAAAACCTCTTAGGGTAAAAATCCACTTTGAATCTGAAACTTTATTGGCCTCTTGGGAAAATCTTTTAGAGCTACAAATTTGGGAAGCAACAACACCCTATTTTAGAAACACCAATTTCAAGGAACACCAATCCCTTACACCCAAAGCACCAACTTCATGAATACAAGAAGCACCAACTTCCAAAATGAAAAAATGGGATAAGAAATTAGAGGATCATCTCTATTACAACACAAATCATGAATCACTAGTTTCAACTTCTTGCTGAAAACATAATGTAGGATATACTTCTATTCTCCTCAAAGCATGAAATATCCAAATACGTTTCCTTTTTCCATTAAAAGATTTTATCAAATATTGATATGAATGAATGAAGAAGAAATATATAAGCATTCTTCTACCTCTAAATTTCTCCAATGAAATTCTAATAACAAATAGGAAAATAGAAACATAAATCATTACCATGTTCATTACTATTAAAAATTTGCCTGTGAACTATTTGATCTATAACGAATTCCACACAAATCCTGCAACTACTATCAAAACCACCTATTGAATGTTTTAGAGGAATATATGCTCTATTTATAAATCAAGCTAGTCAAAAATTTTGAGGTAGGTACATACCCCGAACTTCCATTAGACCAAAACTACTCAAAACTGCTAAAATTGTCATAACAATTTTGTAGCTGCTTTTGACAAACAAACTTTTTCTCATTCCATACATGTGTTATACAAAAACTAACCAAGACCAATTTAGCTAACTCAAAGACCTTTCAAAAAAGGTAGGATAGTTAGGGTCTAACTAATAAAATTCCCTATCAACTTTCTAATAGACCAAAACTATTTTTTTAATAATTGTTTTCTTAATTAATGTGAACATTAAGTGTTAATTGTATGATACTTAAGTGTTTATTGAATATATTTTGAACAATATTGATGGAAACCAAATAAGATAATGATATGATGTTAACCATACCATATGCTCATTATAATTGCATTATTGACATTAATGACACAATCAAAGACCAAATACCAAGGGTTGAATAGAACATGCCCACAAAAGGTCTAGAGATTTTTAGATGGTGGTATAACCATGCTAATGCAGGAAGCCCACTTAGAAATGTGTGGCAATATGATCTAGGTAAATTAGCAATGCCTACTATTTTCCTAGAAATTGACCTACTTTTGGAGTTGGTAAATAGTTATTGTCCTATATCATATGAAATCAGAGATATAAACGAGGATAATCTATTAAAAATAAATGTTGATTTGATCAGAGAAGCCTTTTCCCTCCACCCCACCATAATTGATGTTATAGATGTTTAGATGTTTGAAGTAGCTTTTCATAGAGTAGGCAAGGATGTGCAACAAAATTTGGTAACTTCCTTTTTGAAAGAAGTAGATGGAGTATAGATGAGTCCCTTGGCCATTTCATACACAAAAGATAATTATGAGAAATATAATGATGGTCTTGTGAACTCCCACAATACTCTATATTAGGTGTGAGGATTGAACAATAGGAGAAAAAATAGTAAGACAACAATGTGGATGTGCTTAGGCATGCAGAAATATGGAGATCCTGTAATTTATGACTTCCCAAGGTATTTGGAGAGAAACATCAATGATGAACTACCAGTTATAAAAAGGGGAGAGTCTACTAATTTCAAGTGGTACTCATTTTTGATGCATGCAATTCTTTTCCACTATAAAGAATATTTTGTAGAGGAGATGGATCTTGAACTTCAAAGAGATGGAGAGAGATTACCTATCTAATTGTGGTCTACTATTATGTCTATGGATTGGGAAGGCTCAAGTTTTTTATTGTTTAAAAACTAATTTAGGATTGTCCTAAGAAGAAAGATTCTATAGGGTATGTGTAGGATCATGATCAACAAAACTATGACCTTAAGTGTTAGTGAAAAACCAACGAATTAGGGTTATGTTAACTTGACACACAATTTTAAAGTAGTTATGTGCTTTATATCAAAATGTTGTGAGAAAAGAATCTGTAGGAAATTGAATATAGTTTCTAAATGATAGACCTTATCTCGAGAAAAAATTATTTAATTTGTCAAAATTTTGGATTTTAATGCAGTACTACAAAAAATTTAGGGCGAAAATAAAAAGTACGTGTATGTCTAACCACCTCAATCAAAATCATATGATAATATTTTTTAATATAGTTATAGATATAAAAAGTAGACTCATGCTTGGATGTGACACATATTTTTGGGTATTTTTATTCAAACTAAATAATTAAATATGAATTATTTATTATAACATTTTCAAAATAAAAAAACTCTTGTATTTGACCACCTTGACTAATTGAGAACTTTACAAATAAATAATTTTGTTTTCTTATACTAGATGAAGCATAAAATGTGACACAACTTTTGGATTTCAAAAATGTTATACTATTTGAAAGTTATAGCTATTTTTCAATAAGTATGTCAATCAACAGTTTTGAGACATCTTCATTAAAAATTAACTAATAAATACTTATCAAACTCAGAATTTGACAGCAATTATATCAATAGAATCTTGAGAATGTTATCAAAAAACCATTTTTGTTTCATTTAGTTTTGATGGAAATAATTTTGTCAGATGACTAGTCAAAGTCTAAATGTCATGAAAACATATCTCAAACACATTTTTTGAGTTGACCAAAGAAGTTTAGTAAATACCAAGCCTAATTAGGTACCCAAAATTTGGTGGCAAATTTGTTTTTCATAAATTAAGGTGTAAAATAATGGTACATTATAAACAAAAAGTTAACAAACATATTTAAATATATTTTCACATTGAAAATAAAATGATATATTTGAATACTAAATTGTTTTTAAAAAGTAATTATTGTTATAATATTATATATGATATTAAATATGATTAGATAGTATACTATTATCATACTACTATATATTATTATATAGTATTATATACTATCTATGATATTATAAATATTATCTATATTATTATTATTAATATTATATTAAATATATATTACTATAATATATATTATTACATAGTATTGGAAATTATTGCATAGTATTATATAGTTTATTAAATTACAATATGATCAATTTCCCTATGTCCTTGGGGGTCCTAAGACCCCTAGGGACATAGGGCAATCGATCATATTGCAATTTAACAATCTATATAAGATAATCAATGCAATGGGTTGTGTTGGCTCTTGAATTAATAGATATTTAATAACCAAGTGATAAGAGGAGATACACCTAGGGGTAGCTAATTCCCATGTTCAATGCACCTATGTAGACACTAAGGCAACTATAAGGCTATTTACTCTCCTTCTTCTTCTTCTTCAGTACAAGCAAATCCTAAGTGGTTGGACCTTAGATTCTTTATATGGTACCAGTGTAAAGGCATATAACTAAATCTATATAATAGATAAATGCCCTTGAATCTTTTATATTTATCCAAACAGTCATGGACATGAAATAGCTAATAACATGACACATGAATCAGATAAACTAAGTGAGGGTAACTCTTTTCAACTCCTAGCATAACCCATGTATGCAATAATAGAGTGTTGGAAACATTAGATAGGCAAGGTTACGAAGAGGGGAGGTGTAATGCCCTATCAGGGAACCCAAAAGAAATTAGCCTAAAGTTTCACTAAGTTTTAAAATCATTTTTTTTAAAGATAATAAATAACATCAAATAAAATATAACAAAAGCATTAACTCACATGCACAACACCATCATAAACATATTACATCTCCTAAGGGTCCCATGACATTCAATCACATTTAAGTTTAATTAATACTAAATCCAATAAATAAAAAATCCACATCAAAGAGTAACTATAATTACAATTCTATTTTAATAATATACAATTACAAAGGATGCCACTTAGCATAAATAGAATGCACAATTATCCATTGTACAAGTCATAGGGTATGAAAGGATGAAAGAATATACATCATAAAATAAATACAAAATCTCATAAGATCTCTTATAATAAAGTACAACACAATAGAGAATAATCGTCCATCAAAAATTATATGATCAGAAAGAAAGGTACATATGCACAAACAAATCCAATAGTAGGATCACAATGGTATAAGAAAATCCACCACCTGACCTTGTGAAACCCAAAAAGGTCCACTCCCACCACGCTAATGAGATAAACTCAAGTCCCATACAAACATCAACAACACAAGTCAAAACCAACATCTAAGTCAAAGAAACACTTGAAAGAAAACTATCTTAAAGGGTACCAAGGCATAAGTATCAACTAATCCTAGAGGCAACAAAGACACACAAACAATCTACTATGTAAGTGGGCAAGTGTCATCACATGAGCCAACTCCAAGGTTACCCTAGCAGCCACTATGGACTCTAGATATCCTAGTGTCTCTATGTGGCATCAATATCCTTTCATATAGAAAAGGCATACTAACAATTCAACTCTAAGGTTAACATGGTAGTCTTTTAAAACTCTTGAGCCCCTAGTGACTTTCTATGGTACCAATATCTTATTAATTCATTTTAAACCAATTTAATGAAATGTTAGATCACTTATTGAAATAACCTACAATGGGTTACTTACTAGCCTCTTTAGGGCCTTGGCCTCTATTGCAAGTCACTTCCCAAGATGACATACATATAACCTAACCTAAGCTTAGCAAAAGAAAAATATCTCAAATGACTATAAATCAAACATTAGTTCTTAAATAAGAAATTGGAAAGCACTGAAATATCACAAATCATAATCACAGATTCCACCAATATGATCATCCTAGTAGGACTGATCCAAAATCAAATACAGATAAACCAAATTCATGTCATAACATGACATCATAAAAAACAAATCATTTAATCACCTTAGTCCTATACAAGAAATAGCAGAGAAAATGAAAGAGAACTAATCAAAGACCCAAAGGTTGTATCAAATAAGTCACACCATTCACATTAGTTCTACACAAGAGAAACTAGAAAGCACATCAAAACATTTGATCAAACTCATCATAGCACACACATGACACATCACCATAGTTAGGTATAAAAGATCATATATAAAACAATCCATAACATCATCATAGAAAAAAACTCCCAAGCCTTTGGTAAACATCCTAACTGGTTAAAGCTAAGTCAACCTGAACCCAACATAAGTAAATCACACATCACATACAATACATACAGTGTAACTTTATCAGTACAATAGTTTATGAAAACACCAAGGTTTAATTTTTTACTTATAGGTTTTCAAATTCTCATTTTCATTTTCAAAACACAAATATTGCATAACAAATAGGATTTTAGTTTTCTTTACCAAATATTACTATTTATAGATTTTTTAATCTCAATTAGGGTTCACATTTTCATTTCAAGAACAAGATTCAACCATACAAGTAGGGTTTTAGTTTTCATAGTTCAATTCATTATCAAAACATAAGAGTTTAGTAAACATACACACTACAATTTTTGTCTTCTCAAAGTATGATAACAACTAAGGTTTTCAAATCACAAAGATTCAATAAAAAAAAAGGTTTCAAGTTTTGCTTCCAAGTAAAATAGTTGATAGCATTTCAGATTGTAATTAGGGTTTCTATTACCATTTCTCTAGTTGCTAGATTCACTAAGGTTTCCAAGTTCACTAGAATCTTAGATAGTTCAACAATTCAAATAAATTTGTTTAAACATTATTTTGTATAAAATCAAATCATCAAGCACAACCTAATGTTTACTAAAGATAACAATTTTTTCCAATTTATAATTCATAATAAACTTGTAAAAATATATTTTAATAATAAATTAATTAAAAACTTTAATCAAATATTATTATTTTAGATTACGGTAAAAGCAAGTTTTGAAGGGGCCCCGAAACCCTTTGATAGCAAGGGAAAAGATATAGCAATAATAACCACCAGGAAAAAAATTCCTAAAACCTACTGAAAAACAACATCAAAATTAGGTTTTACACGGACCTAAAACAACAAACACAGTCCAATAAAGGTACCCACATTTTACAAGGACCTAGAACCTCAAATATAGTTTAGACCAAAAACGAGTAAATAGGATAAAAAACAAGAACAATTTACTACAACTAGAAAATAGGACTAGAACAGGAACAAAACCAAAGAACAAGACCTAAAGCTGCTATTACAACTCCATAATCATCTTGACAGCCTCCTTACCAATCACAACAGTATCCTAGATGGAGTCAATAGTTGAAGCAGTAGTATCTTTTAGGGCTATCTTCCTCAAGCTCTACCTTGTTCTCTTGCGTGGACCCTTGGAAGATATAATTTCTTCATTAGCTCTTTTGCCAAGGCTTGCAGTGGCAACACAATTACTAGATGTAACCTATTCCATCTTTTTTCCACTTTCCTTGATAAGAATTCTGAGATTTTGCTCATAGTTTTTAAATTTATTTGGGATATCTCCCATTTGTACCTCCAATTGGCTGATTTTGGCATGATCAGTAGCCTAGTTGTGTTGCAGAATTTTTGCTTTCTTCTTTAGCCCAACCAATTCATTACAAATCCATAAATCAACTTGTAGAATGGAGTCAAATTTGAGCTTGATAGAATGCAGAAAGGAAAGCGTGGTTTCCCTTTGTGGAGAGTTACTGGTGTCTTCTGCAATCTCATGAGGAGGGGAACCAACCTTGTTGATATGTTCCTCCCTTTCCATCTGTTCCTCCTCCCTAGTCTTAATGGGGTCCTCATTGTGAACAAAGTCCTCCTTATCTTGTCCCTCAATCTCCCTAGCAGGTAAAGCAGGCTTAACCATATGATCCTCCTTTCTCATATCAATAGGATTCTCAACTAATTTTTCTTTATCTTTATCACCTCCACTACAAATAGTTTGATTGCCCTCATTATCAAAGTTACTCTATTATGAGTTTCCTTCACTTTTGTCTTCCTCATTCCCTTTCTCATTTTTTCCTTATGTCTCCAAATACCCTTCCAAATTGGAACTTAAATCCCCAACATTCGTACCTTCCTCTTCCTCAGGGAGATCATTCTCAGGGCTTTCAATATTCTCAATCTCAAAATCCTCTTCCATAATTTGTTTTTGAGAATTAGAGGGTTTAAGTTTAAGAACCTTCTCTTTTCCTTTAACATTGTCCTCCTTCTTACTCTTTTTAGAGTGGGAAACCTTATGTTTGTCAATAGAAGGAGTGGAGGCTATGGATTTATTTTTACAGTAACCCTCTATGAGATGTATCAGACCTTCATGTAAAATAGGACAAGACTCCTTCTTCCTATAAGCATGCAAACTTTGAAGCAAAGAAAACTGTAGATAGAAAGGGAAAGAAAGTCTATCCTTATGCTTGAAATGGTTGAGAAATACAAAATGAAATTTATGGACTCTTTTATTTCTACCATCGAGCATGAAATACTCATGGATACAACATAGCACGTCCTGCCAAATTTCTTTTATTTGTTCCACATCAAAGAAATCTCCATTCTTTTCCAGTTGTTTCTCCTTAGTATCCGTCTTCGAGAAATTTTTGTAGGCACATTAGAGATACTGGTTTGTTTGGTGAATTTAATACCAACTATTCAATAAAATTTTATTAAAATATTAATGATTATAATCATCTATTAATAAAATAACTTATTTCAAATTATTAATAACATAATTACCAAAGTATCAAAACTTCTATGGTTTGGAATTATCAAAAGATGTAATAAAGCTCTCCTAGTAATAATTTTTTTTCTATAATTACATCATCAAGTAGAATCCAAGTTTATTAAAATTATATCTTCCCAATTGTAAACCTGAAATTTACTTTCCCAAAAATATTTTAATAATAAAAACTTTAATTTAAACATCAATAAGAAACAACAATAATTATTAAATTACTAAAGATAATGACCATTTATTTATTAATAAAATAATATATATTAAATTATTAATTAGAAAACAATTATTAATCTCTACATAAAATAATAATTATTAATAATATAAAAATATTAATAAGATTTAATATTAATAATTTATTAATATTTAATATATTAAAAATCATTAATATTAAATAACATTTGTGAAAATTTACATTAATTAAAAATATTAATAATTTTTATTTATTAAAACAACACTTACCTTGCCCATTTGGCCTACATCAAAGCAACCATAGATTGCCTTTAGTAGTCATGGCTTGCTTAGGAAGTTGTAAGAGGAAGGAAGGAGGAAGGGGTGAGTGGAGTGGTGGCCCTTGCCTACCCAATAATTTTTTTTAATTTTTAATATTTTGTTTTTTTTTTAAAGCAACCAGACATAGGCCTACTCCTCTACAAAATGCCCTTCCTCCATTTTTTTAAATTATAATTTATAGTTCATTATAGATCTATGGAAGTATATATATATGTATGTATATATATGTGTATACATGTATATATACATACATACATACATACAAAAACATACATACATACATACATACATACATATACATAAATACATATACATATACCTATAGTTTTTGAAAGATTTCTACATTAGTTCTGATAGAAAAGAAACTACAAACAATACTCATCTATATAAAGCATTCTCAATTCTCTTTCCCAAACCCTCATCTCAATTTTAACAATCCAATTATGGATCCCCAATTCATCAAATAAGGGTTCCAAAACTAAACTTCATTTACAAATGTTTTCAAGAAATGAAGAATAAAAAATTCACAACAGGGTTTCTAATTTCCAATTCGTATACAGATAATCTCCAATCGAAGAATAAATTAAATTTATAATGAGAGTTTCAACCAAATGTAAATTTTTGAAATAAAATTCATCTAGACATGAAGAAGACATAAATCAAGGAGTGAAAAACCACTATATAATTAAACCCACAAGATCCTACATGGATCTGATGCTAACACAACAAATGCACAAAGCACACAAATAATTTCCTTCTCTTTTGAAAACCTTCTTTTCAAAAACTTGCTCCTCCAAACCCATGTTATTCCAAAAATGAGTTCTAGATCTCTAATAAAGAGTTCTCCCCTAAATTTAGGGCTATGATTGTGCAATCACATGAGAAGACTCATTGATCTTTATCTGTTTATTATATAATTATATTTAAAAATTCATGCATAACCTTTTTGTCATTTAATTAAAATATCTTTATTAAATAATTTTCTTTCTCTCCTTAATTAATTTATTGTATTTTAATTTCATGCATAAGCTTTATGTAATTTAATTAAAATAGACTTTATTAAATTTATGATTTCTCTATCTTATTAAATCATAAAAATTGATTTTAATATAATATTTATTAATCTAACTAAGAATATTATTTAGAGTTTATTAATTAATATAAAACTCCTAAATAAATAATATTTAAATTAAATAAATATAAAACACCAAAAATAGAACTATAACTAAATATCTTTAAATTTAATTATTTTATTTAATTAATTTTTAAATTTATTAAATATCATTAAATATTGGATTTACCTTTAAAAATTCTTATTAAATTAAATCATTAAATATTCTTTTAATTTGATTTAAATGCAATAGAAATCACTACAAGCACAAAAAAAATCAAATATGACAACTAAACTAAAAGATAAAGCATAAAGTCAAACTCTAGGGTCAAAGTCATGAATTCACATCACTTGATGAATTTGGATGGGTAACCAACTCAGTACTTGTCCTACTTTCTAGGACAATAGGCTTAGTTTAGGATTTGGACTCAAGAATTATCTCCCCACTTATACTGTTGGGATCCTATGACAGGGTACACTCACCTTCGCAATTCATGGAATTCAATACCCAATACCTGTAATCTGCATAAAATCCATGCATGTACATATTCATATATTCTAAACTAAATAGACAATGGAAGGGAATGGTACATCATGTAACCACATCAGGAACATCAATCATAAAGTAAAATAGACAAGTACACTATATACATGCAAGTATGGGGCAAGTAACCATAGAAATTGCATATAAATCATTCATCTAACTAATCATCATGAGATAACTAAAAGTCAATAAATGAACATACATCTATCATCATCAAAATATTCATGAATACATGAATACATGAAATAGCTAAGTATCTTATCACATAAATTAACTGAATATGAAGTACATCTAATCAAATCTGATAACCAAGTACCGATAATCATAAACGTAAATGTAAAGTGGGCCTAAGAGAATCTGACAATACTCTTAGAAAAGTTAACTAGGGGTAGGCATTACATCAACTTCCCCTAGACTTAGGCTTACTCCTGGAAGCCTACAAGAAAGATGAAACTAAACTGGGGGTAGGCATTACATCCACTCCCCCTAGACTTAGGCTCACTCATGGAAACCTACTATAATGACTAGGGTAACTAAAAGTCAAAGAGTACTATCTACAATGTCAAACAAAATGCTTATTCAAGAAAGATAATACAAATAATGATGGGGACACAACCCAAGCACAGAATGGACACAATAGGAAAAGGGAAATTGTATTAACTGTGAAAATAAGCTAGTACATTCAGTACAAAGAAAAAAGACTTCATAACATGTCCTATGGGCTTATAATAACATAAATCTAGAGATAATTTCTCCTTTTAATACCTCCTCTCAAACTCCACTCTGAACTACCTTTTACAATGCCAGAAATGTCCTTAAATAGACGCCGGAGGGTTAAGGACTAGGAATACATTCTAGAAAGTGCTAGTAGGCACCCACCGACCAAATAGAAGGCTCCAGAAGCTGCATTAGAAGTCGACACAAATCTTGAAGAATCCAAAAATGGTAACCGAACTTTTGGGAGGCATAACTTTTGAACCTTAGCTCCGATTGACAAACCGTTTACATTTCTGGAAAGCTCTCGAAGTGCTCTATAGCCTTATGGATGAGCCTTGCTCTTCCCCCATTTTTTGACCCTTTTTGAGGTCATTTAATGCCCTAACTTGACTTTGAAGCATTCTTAGGAGGTCTCCAAAACTCAAAAAACTACGATAACTTTCAAACCATGGGGCCTTTTGACCTGATTCTTTTTCTGGAATGCTCTAAATTATAATTACATCCATTTGGCCAATTTACACCTCCTAGTTCACCAAAATGATGGCTCAATTACATACTCCTACTTTTTTGGCATTTACACATATCCCAAGGTGTTCAAATACTCTATCCTAGAACACTGATAGTAGAACTGTGAGAGTTGAAACCTTTATTTGACCCAAATGGGTATCCAGAAATGAAAACACATGAAATAGAAACTAAGACTAAGTACATTTTTTTGGGTGACACAGGATTTCCCTTATACCTCTGGATGCTCCTGAATGGTAGAGGAAATTCCAAATGGGAAACCTCAGCTACTGAAATCCAGGTTGAGTCCTCTACCCGCCGTCCTTTCCATTTGACCAAATACTCTTCATACTACCTGTTTCTAGTACTTCTACCCACAAGATGATCTAGAATATCTTCTATCTCCTCCTTCTTAGAAGTAGGAATTGGACATTGCTCTAACACCAACTCCTCATCTGCACCATTATCATGATACTCTGTTAAGTCTGCAATGTTGAAAATAGGAGAAATGTGAACACCATCTGGTAGCTCCACCTCATATGCATTTCCTGAGTTATGTTTCTTCAAAATTTTACAGGGGCCAAATTTCTTCATTTTTAGCTTGTTCTAAGAACCGGATAGAAATCTTTCTTTTCGTAAGTGCACCACGACTAGATCCCCTACTTGGAATTCCTTATGTCTTCTCCTTTGATCAGCCCTAGCTTTATACTCTTGATTCATCTTGGTAATGTGAGCTTGGACCTCCTCATGTAGATGCTTGATATGTTCAGTAAATTCTTCAGCTTCAGCACTTGTCCTCTCCCCTTGCTTTATCTTCCTCAATTCTAGTGCAATCCTTGGGCTACTTCCATATACAATTTGGAATGGTGATTTTCTAGTACTCCTATTTATAGAGTTATTGTAAGCAAACTCTGCTTGTGGTAGAATCAAATCCCATCCCTTGGGCTTATCCCCAACTAAACATCTCAGCAAATTGCCCAAACTTCTGTTCACCACTTCTGTTTGGCCGTCAGTCTATGGGTGATGCGTCGAACTGAATTTCAAGTCTGTTCTCAACTTCTTCCACAATGTCCTCTAGAAATACCCCACACATTTAGTATCTCTGTCAGAAACTATACTCCTTGGAAACCATATATTCTTACCACCTCTCTGAAAAACAAGTCTGCAATATGGATAGCATCATAAGTCTTGTGGCATGGAATTAAATGTGCCATTTTGGAGAACCTATCAACCACCACAAATAATGAGTCATTACCGCATTATGTCCTTGGAAATCCAAGAACAAAATCCATACTTATGTCCTCCCATGGCCTTGATGGAACAGGCAATGGCTGATATAGTCCAGTATTGTGACTAAATCCCTTGGCAACTTGGCAAACCTAGCAACTCTGTACAAACTTGTTCACATCCTATGAAATCTGAGGCCAAAAATAATGTTCTCTAAGAATGGAAATGGTCTTATCTTGACCAAAATGTCCTGCCATCCATCCGTTGTATTTCTCCTTAATTTGATTTTCCCTCATGGAACTCCTTGGAATGCACAATTGACTACCCTTGAACAACATGCCATCCTAAATCAAATAGTCTAACCACTTGGTTCTATCTATAGCAACAGGCTCTTTACAAGCTTTCCATGCTTCAGCAAAATCAGGATCCTTAGGGTACAAATTCTTGAGTTCATCAAACCCAACTACTTCAACCTACATTATTGTAAGAAACAACTATCTCATACTTAGTGCATCTTTAACCCTATTAGATTTCCCACTTCTATGCCTCAACACAAATGTATAACTCTGCAAGAACTCTACCCACTTCATATGCCTCTGATTCAATTTACCTTGGCTATTTAGGTACTATAATTCCTGATGATCAGTATACAAAAAAAATTCCTTTAGCAATAAATAATGTCTCCATTTCTTTAAGGCATGAACTATTGCATAGAACTCTTGATCATAAATATAATACTTCTACTTTGCATCATTCAATTTTTCACTAAAATATGCAATAGGCTTACCATCTTGGCTCACTACAACCCCAATAGCACTGCCACTAGCATCACAATCCACCTGGAACACCTTTTTAAAATCTGGAAGTGCCAACACAGGTTGTTCTATCACCTTCTTCTTCAGCAATTCAAAACTTCTCGTAGCTGTTGCAGTCCATTTGAACTCTTTTCTATCCCCTCTTATTGTGTCAGTTAGGGGTGCACATATGCCACTAAAATTATTAATAAACTTCCGGTAATAACTAACCAGACCATGAAATGATCTTACCTCAGTAGCAGACCTTGGAATACCATGATATGCCACATATGTCTATCAAACTACCATGGTCTACCCAACAATAGATGGCAAACATCCATTGGAATAACATCACAGAGAACATAATCATGGTAACTCCCAATTTTAAATTTCATGAGACATTGTTGAATTATTGAGACCTTATGATCATCTTTCACCCAAGCAATCCAATAGGGCTGAGGATGTCTCTCCATCTTGAGCTTTAGTTTAGAGACCATCTCTTCTGATACCAAGTTATCAGTGCTACCACCATCAATGATCACATCACAACATTTATCCTCACACTTGCATCTAGTACGTAACAAACTCCTTCTTTGTCCTGGTTCAATCTCACCACTTAGTAGGACCCTTTCATTCACCAAGGTCTCTCCTCTTTCTACATCCTCTGAATGTGATGATTGTGCATCCTCATCCATATGAGCAACCCAAGCTTGGCCCTCAGCTCTCCTATCTATCATTCCTTGTCATTGAGAGCATTCAAAGGCACGATGACCTTCTTCATTACAATGGAAATAGGTACCATGGAAGCCTCCTCTTCCTTGTCTATGTCCTCTACCTCTTCCTCTCTGATTTTCAAAGTCTTGATCATGGGAGTGGTTGAAACTCTCATTCCTCTAGTTCCTCCTAGTACACACATTTTCATTTTTCTTTTGGGTTTCATTTCGACCTCTAGATGACCTATCACTTCCCTTTCCTCCTTGACCACGCCTTCTTTGTCTCCCTTCAAACCTCTTATTCAGCTTCTCTTCAACTTGTAGGGAAAATTGGTATGCCTCTTCAACGCTCGTCATTCTTACCAGAATTAATTGCTCCTGGATGCTAGGTCACAACCCACTAATATAACAAGAAGCCTTCTCCTTATTTGCTTCTACATGCCCTACTCTAATCAAAAGTCGATAAAAATCCTCTATATATTCTTGGACTGATCTTCCTGCTTGCTTTAGCCCATGCATCTTCTTAAACAAATAAAGCTCGTAGTCCATAGGAATGAACTGCTTCTTCAATTTGTCCACCATGTGATCCCACCTTGTGATCTTCTCCTTTCCCCTTCTATTTCTTTCCAATTGAACCTCTTGCCACTAGATTTTGGCATGGCCTTTTAGTTTGGCCTTTGCAAACTTAACCCTATCTGGGTCCTTGATATCCTCATACTCAAAGTATTCTTCCAGTTCATTGATCCAGTCAATCAACTCATCTGGTTTCAAATTTCCTGAAAATACACCCACATCAATTGTAGGTCTTTTCCAAAATTTAGTAATGGCCATAAAAAGCCTTTCCTTTGCTTGATTCAAAACTTCCCCATCAAATTCCCCTTCTAGTCCAATTTCTTCTTCTCCATTGTCATCCTCACTGTCGTCAACTGCGGCAACATTTGTTCCTCTATGGAGCTCCTCCTACAAAGCTTGTACCTGCCTTTGGAGGGCTCTAACCTCCTTAGGATTAACAGTTCTGACACTTCCACCACACTCTCTTCGTGGAGGCATCTTCTTAACTCAAACCCACAACCACACAATCCTGGTGCAAACTGCCTCATAGTCGGTGCTCTGTCTACACACTCAAGAAAACCAGCTCTGATACCACTTGATGGGGACACAACCCAAGCATAGAATGGACACAACAGGAAAAGGGAAATTTTATTAACTGTGAAAATAAGCTAGTACATTTAGTACAGAGAAAATAGACTTCATAAGATACCCTATGGGCTTACAATAACATAAATTTGGAGATAATTTCTCCTTTTAGTACCTCCTCTCAAACTCCACTCCGAACTGCCTTTTACAATGCCAGAAATGTCCTTAAATAGACCCCGGAGGGTTAAGGACTAGGAATACATTATAGAAAGTTCTAGTAGGCATCCACCAACCAAATAGAAGAATCCAGAAATGGTAACTAAAATTTCGAGAGGCATAACTTTTGAACCATAGCTCCAATTGACGAACCGTTTACATTTCTAGAAAGCTCTTGAAGCGCTCTATAGCTCTATGGATGAACTTAGCTCCTCCCCCCTTTTTTGACCCTTTTTGAGGTCATGTAATGCCCTTAACTTGACTTTGAAGCATTCTTAGGAGGTCTCCAAAACTCGAAAAACTATGATAACTCTCAAACCGTGGGACCTTTTGACCTGATTCTTTTTCTGGAATGCTCTGAATTACAATTACATCCATCTGGCCAATTTGCACATCATAGTTCACCAAAATGATGGCTCAATTACATACTCCTATTTTTTTGGCATTTACACATATCTCAATGTGTTCAAATACTCTATCCTAGAACATTGATAGTGGAACTATGAGAGTTAGAACCTTTGTTTGACCCAAATGTGTATCTAGAAATGAAAACACATGAAATAGAAACTAAGTCTAAGTAAATTTTTTTGGGTGACATAGGATTTCCCTTATACCTCTGGATTCTCCTGCATCAGACACCTAGGGTAGATTGAAAAGTGACCCTGTCACTTTATGAATGGTAGAGGAAATTCCAAATGGGAAACCTCAGCTGCTGAAATCCAAGTTGAGTCCTCTACCGGCCGTCCTTTCCATTTGACCAAATACTCTTCATACTACCTATTTCTGGTACTTCTACCCACATGATGATCTAGAATTTCTTCTATCTCCTCCTTCTTAGAAGCAGGAATTGGACATTGCTCTAACACCAGCTCCTCATCTGCACCATCATAATGATACTCTGTTAAGTCTGCAATGTTGAAAATAGGAGAAATGTGAACACAATCTGGTAGCTCCACCTCATATGTATTTCCTGAGTCATGTTTCTTCAGAATTTTGCAGGGGCCAAATTTTTTCATTTTCAGCTTGTTGTAAGTACCGGCTGGAAATCTTTCTTTTCATAAGTGCACCATGACTAGATCCCCTACTTGGAATTCCTTATGTCTTCTCCTTTGGTCAACCCTAGCTTTATACTCTTGATACATCTTGGTAATGTGTGCTTGAACCTCCTCATGTAGACGCTTGATATGTTAAGCAAATTCTTTAGCTTTAGCACTTGTCCTCTACCCTTGCTCTATCTTCCTCAATTCTAGTGCAATCCTTGGGCTACTTCCATATACAATTTGGAATGGTGATTTTCTAGTACTCCTATTTATAGAGTTATTGTAAGAAAACTCTACTTATGGTAGAATAAAATCCCATCCCTTTGGCTTATCCCCAACTAAACATCTTAGCAAATTGCCCAGATTTCTGTTCACCACTTCTATTTGGCCGTCAGTCTGTGGGTGATGCGTGGAACTGAATTTCAAGTCTATTCTCAACTTCTTCCCCAATGTCCTCAAGAAATACCCCACAAATTTAGTATCTTTATTAGAAACTATACTCCTTAGAAGACCATGTAGTCTTACCACCTCTCTGAAAAACAAGTCTGCAATATGGACAACATCATAAGTCTTGTGGCATGGAATGCAATGTGCCATTTTGGAGATCCTATCAACCACCACAAATATTGATTCATTACCGTGTTGTGTCCCTGGAAGTCCAAGAACAAAATCCATACTTATGTACTCCCATGGCCTTGATGGAACATGCAATGGCTGATATAGTCCAATATTGTGACTAAATCCCTTGGCAACTTGACAAACCTGGCAACTCTGTACAAACTTCTTCACATCCTGTGAAATTTGAGGCCAAAAATAATGTGCTCTAAGAATGGCAATGGTCTTATCTTGACCAAAATGTCCTTCCATCCCTCCCCTATGTTTCTCCTTAATCAAAATTTCCCTCATGGAACTCCTTGGAATGCACAATTGACTACCCTTGAACAACATCCCATCCTGAATCAAATAGTCTAACCACTTGGTTCTATCTACAACAACAGGCTCTTTACAAGCTTTCCATGCTTTAGCAAAATCAGGATCCTCAGGGTACAAATTCTTGAGTTCATCAAACCCAACTACTTCAACCTGCATTACTGTAAGCAAGAACTGTCTCCTACTTAGTGCATCTGCAACCCTGTTAGATTTTCCACGTCTATGCCTCAATACAAATGTATAACTCTGCAAGAACTCTACCCACTTCATATGCCTCTGATTCAATTTACCTTGGCTATTTAGGTAATGCAATTCTTGATGCTGAGTATACAGAAAAAATTCCTTTGGCAATAAATAATGCCTCCATTTCTTTAAAGCCTGAACTATTGCATAGAACTCTTGATCATAAATAGAATACTTCTTCTTTGCATCATTCAAATTTTCACTAAAATATGCAATAGGATTACCTTCTTAGCTCAATATAGGCCCAATAGCACTACCACTAGCATCACAATCCACCTAGAACACCTTTCTAAAATTTAGAAGTGCCAACATAGCTTGTTCTATCACCTTCTTCTTCAGTAATTCAAAACTTCTCGCAGCTGCTGTAGTCCATTTGAACTCTTTTCTATCCCCTCCTTTTGTGTCAATTAGGGGTGCACATATGCCACTAAAATTCTTAATAAACTTCCTGTAAAAACTAACCAGACCATTGAAATGATCTTACCTTAGTAGCAGACCTTGGAGTAGGCCATTCCAAGATGGCTTTTACCTTCTTTGGATCCATTTTGAGACCTTTAGATACACTTCTTCAAATTAATTAACAATTTCTCTTCCCTTAATCTTTCAAGGACAGTATGAATATGCAATAAATGTTCTTCCAAAGTCTTGCTGAAAATTAAAATATCATCCAAATAGACAATTACAAATTTTCCCAAGAACTTCTTAAGTACCTCATTCATGAGCTGCATGAAGGTGCTTGGGGCGTTTGTCAATCCAAAGGGCATGACTAACCACTCATAAAGACCGTCCTTGGTTTTGAAGGCTATTTTCCACTCATCTCCTTCTTGAATCCATATTTGGTGATAACCAATCTTGAGATCTATCTTTGTGAAGTACTGAGCTCCACTCAAGCAGTCCATAAGATCATCCATTCTTGGCAAAGGAAATCGATATTTGATGGTTACCCTATTTATAGCTCAAGAGTCTGTAGACATCCTCCACTCTCCATCCTTCTTTGGTTTGAGTACTGTAGGTACTGCACATGGACTTAGGCTCTCCTGAATCAAGCCCTTCCTCAACAGCTCCTGAACCTATCTGTTTAGCTCCTCTGTTTCAGTAGGAGTCATCTTGTGAGAAGCCTTGTTAGGAAAACTTACTCCTAGAATTAGATCTATCTGATGACTAATTTGCCTTACTGGTGGCAATCCTTCTGGAACATTATCAGAGATAATATCTCCAAATTCACCTAGTAAATCTGAAACTTCAAGTACTATTTCACTACTACCTTCTTTATCTTTCCTAGGAATCAAAGCATAGCACATATGCTGATGTTTCATTCCATCTAAAAACTTCCTTCCATCAACAAGACAAATCCTAGCACTGCTACATACCTTTTCACCTTCCCTTTTCATGGGCTTCAGTTTGTGGAAAACTCCATCCTTTGTTAGAGAATATGTGTTTGCATGACCATCATGTACTGCATGTCTATCAAATTGCCATGGTCTACCCAACAATAGATGGCAAACATCCATTGGAATAACATCACAGAGAACTTCATCATGGTAACTCCCAATTTTGAATTTCATGAGACATTGTTGAATTATCGAGACCTTATGATCATATTTCACCCAAGAAATCCGATAGGGTTGAGGATGTCTCTCCCTCTTGAGCTTTAGCTTAGAGACCATCTCTTCTGATACCAAGTTATCAGTGCTACCACGATCAATGATCATGTCACAACATTTAGCCTCACACTTGCATCTGGTACGGAACAAACTCCTTCTTTGTCCTGGTTCAATCTCACCACTTAGTAGGACCCTTTCATTCACCAAGGTCTCTCCTCTTTCTACATTCTCTGAATGTGATGATTGTGCATCCTCATCCACATGAGCAACCCTAGCTTGGCCCTCAGCTCTCCTATCTATCATTCCTTGTCATTGAGGGCATTCATAGGTACGATGACCTTCTTCATTACAATGGAAATATGTACCATGGAAGCCTCGTCTTCCTTGTCTATGTCCTCTACCTCTTCCTCTCTGATTTTCAAAGTCTTGATCACGGGAGCGGTTGAAACCCTCATTCCTCTAGTTCTTTCTAGTACACACATCTTCATTTTTCTTTTGGGTTTCATTTTGACCTCCAGATGACCTACCACTTCCCCTTCCTCCTTGACCACGCCCACTTTGTCTCCCTTCAAACCTCTTATTCAGCTTCTCCTCAACTCGTAGGGCAAACTGGCATGCCTCTTCAACGCTCGTCATTCTTACCAAATTTAATTCCTCTTGGATGCTAGGTCGCAACCCACTGATATAACAAGAAACCTTCTCCTTATTTTCTTTTGCATGCTCTGCTCTATTCAAAAGTTAACAAAACTCCTCTGTATATTCTTGCACCGATCTTCTTGCTTGCTTTAGTCCATGCATCTTCTTAAACAAATCAAGCTTGAAGTCCACAGGAATGAACTGCTTCTTCAATTTGTCCACCATGCGATCCCACCTCTTGATCTTCTCCTTTCCTCTTTTGTTTCTTTCCAATTGAACCTCTTGCCACCAAATTTTGGCATGGTCTTTCAATTTAGCCTTTGCAAACTTAACCCTATCTGGGTCCCTGATATCCTCATACTCAAAGTATTCTTCCAGTTCATTGATCTAGTCGATCAACTCATTTGGTTTTAGATTTCCTGAAAATACACCCACATCAATTGTAGGTCTTTTCCCAAATTTAGTAATGGCTCTGAAAAGCCTTTCCTCTACTTGATTCAAAACTTCCCTATCAAATTCCTCTTCTAGTCCAATTTCTTCTTCTCCATTGTCATCCTCACTGTCATCAGTTGCGGCAACATTTGTTCCTCTAAGGAGCTCCTCCTGCAATGCTTGTATATGCCTTTGGGGGGCTCTAACATCCTCAGGATTAATAGCTCCAGCCCTTCCACCATGCTCTCTTCATGGAGGCATCTTCTTAACTCAAACCCACAACCACACAGTCCTGGTGCAAACTACCTCACAGTCGGCGCTCTGTCTACACACTCAGGAAAACCAGCTCTGATACCACTTGATGGGGACACAACCCAAGCACAAAATGGACACAACAGGAAAAGGGAAATTGTATTAATTGTGAATATAAGCTAGTAGATTTAGTACAAATAAAAAAGACTTCATAACATGCCCTATGTGCTTATAATAACATAAATTTGGAGATAATTTCTCCTTTTAGTACCTCCTCTCAAACTCCACTCCGAACTACCTTTTACAATGCCAAAAATGTCCTTAAATAGATCTCGGAGGGTTAAGGACTAGGAATACATTCTAGAAAGTGCTAGTAGGCATCCAATGACCAAATAGAAGGCTCCAAAAGCCACATTAGAAGTCGACACAAATCTAGAAGAATCCAGAAATTGTAACCAAACTTTCGAGAGGCATAACTTTTGAACCGTAGCTCTGATTGACGAATCGTTTACATTTTCGGAAAGCTCTCGAAGCGCTCTATAGTTGCATGGAGGAGCTTAGCTTGTCCCCCTTTTTTTACCATTTTCAAGGTCATTTAATGCCCCTAACTTGACTTTTAAGCATTCTGAGGAGGTCTCCAAAACTCAAATAATTGCGATAACTTTTGAACTGTGGGGCCTTTTGACTTGATTCTTTTTCTGGAATGCTCTAAATTACAATTACATCCATCTAGCCAATTTACATAGCCTAGTTCACCAAAATTATTGCTCAATTACATACTCCTATTTTTTTGGCATTTACACATATCCCAAAGAGTTCAAATACTCTATCCTAGAATATTGATAGTGGAACTGTGAGAGTTGGAACCTTTATTTGACCCAAATGGGTATCCAAAAATGGAAACACATGGAATAGAAACTAAGTCTAAGTACATTTTTTTGGGTGACACAAGATTGCCCTTATACCTCTAGATGCTCCTGCATCAAATAAGTTAACTATGTATACACTTTTAGTCACTTGGAGCAATATGATTCTAGTTCAATAATAAACCAAAAACCATATTGATCCAAAACTCATCTCTATTTTTAACAAATACTGAAATAGATCCCCTAAAACACTCCAAAGAAAAGATCATGATGTAGGAGCATCCATAGGTATAAGGGCAATAATGTGTCACCCAAAAAAATATACTTAGACTAAGTTTCTATTTTATGTGTTTTCATTTTTGGATACCCATTTGGGTCAAATAAAGGTTCCAATTCTCACAGTTCCACTATTAGTGTTTTGAGTTAGAGTTTTTAAGCACCTTGGGATACGTGTAAATGTCAAAAAAATAGGACAATGTAATTGAGCCATATTTTTGGTAATTTAGAAGGTGTAAATTGGAGGGATGATTATAATTGTAATTTAGAACATTCTAGAAAAAGAATCAGGTCAAAAGGCTCCACGGTTTGAAAGTTATCACAATTTTTAGTTGTTGGAGACCCCCCAAGAATGCTTCAATCAGGTTTGAGGAACTAATTGAACTATTATGGACTTGAAAAATGGGGGACAAGTGAAGATGGTCCATAGGGCTATAGAGCACTCTAGGAGCTTTTCAAAAATGTAAACGGTTCATCAATCGGAGCTACAGTTCAAAAGTTATGCCTCCTGAAAGTTCGGCTACCATTTTTAGATTCTTCTAACTTTGCGCTGACTCCTAGTGCGACTTTTTGAGCCTTATATTTTGGTGGTGGATGCCAACTAGCACTTTCTAGAATGTATTCTTGATCCTTAACCCTTTGGGGTCTATTTAAGAACATTTTTGGCATTGTAAAAGGTAGTTCAAATGGAGTTTGAGAGAAGGTACTGAAAGAAGAAATTATCTCTAGATTTATACTATTGTAAGCCCATAGGGCATGTTTTGGAGTCTATTTTCTCTATACTGAGTGCATTAGCATATTAACATAGTTAATAAAGTTTCCCTTTCCTGTTGTGTCCATTTTGTACTTGGTCTTGATCCTATTAGATCAACATCTCTAAATCCATTGGAAAACATAAAAGTTACAGTTTATAAACATAAATCAAGAGTCCACAAAAAAATTCTCAGAAAGTCAACCAAAGGCATACCACCTTATAGAATTATCATAACAAAACATTTTTGAAATCCAACTTAAGATCTTTTGAAGTTTTTCCTATTTCTATGTTTTAATGAAATCGAGTCTTATGTTTCAAGTGTTCAAGTTGCAAAGAGATAATACTATTTAAGTTTCATTTTAATTTAACTAGTTCAAGTGTTCAAGTTTGAAATAAACACATATAATAGTTTCACTAAGGTTTCACTAAGTTTTTCAAAATTTTTTTTTAAAGATAACAAACAACAACATTAGATAAAATATAGTGGAAGTATTAACTCACATACACAACACCATCATAAAGAGATTACATCTCCTCAGTGTCTCATAATGTTGAATCACATTTAAGTTTAATTAATACTAAATCCAATATATAACAAATCCACATCAAAGAATAACTACAATTACAATTCCATTTAAATAATATACAGTTACAAACGATGTCACTTGGCATAATCAAAATGCACAATCATCCATTGTACAAGTCATAGGGTACAAAAGCTTGAAAGAATACACATTATATAATAAATACATCTCATGAGATCTCTTATAATAAAGTACAATACAATAGAGAATAACCATCGTCTAAAATTAAATGATTAGAAAGAAAGGTACATCTACACAAACACATCCAACAGTGACATCCAATGGTCGGATCTCAATAGTATAAGAAAATGTACTACCACCTAACCTCATGAAAACCCAAAAGGTCCACTCCCACCACACTAAGGAGATAAACTCAAGTCCCATATGGATATCAATAACACAAGTCAAAACCAACATCTAAGTCAAGGAAACACCTAAAAGAAAACTATCTCAAAGGGTACCAAGACACAAATATCAACTAATCCCAGAGGCAACAAAGACATCTAGCAAAACTACTATGTAAGTTGGCAAGTGTTATCACATGAGCCAACCATAAGATTACACTAGTACCTACTATGGACTCTAGCTCCCCTAGTATCTCTATGCGACATCAATATCCTTTCGTACAAACAAGGCATACTAACAAGTCAGCTCTAAGGTTACCTTGGTAGTCTTTTAATACTCTGAACCCCCTAGTGACTTTCTGTGGTACCAATATCTTATTAATTCTTTTTAAGCCCATTTAATGAAATTTTATCACTTATTAAAATAACATACAATGGGTTACCCCCTAGCCTCCTTAAGGCCTTGGTCTCCATTGCAAGCCACTTCCCAATATAACATATAAATATCCTACCCTATGTATATGAGCAATGTTAGTATGCTAATAGAAACCAAATTTAAATAAAGCTTCTACAAACTAAACAAAATTCATAAACTTCAAGATAGACTAAGATGAGCTCTTAATTGAGAATATGAGCCATTAATGGGCTCTCTCAATAAGAAGCTCTCTTGTTGAGTAGCTTTGTCTAAATAGATAGGATGTATGCTCAAGCTTTATGCTTCAAAAAGGGCTTCAATGGATGATTGTGGATTTTTGGTGTGGATAGATGGCTTTAGTATGGATTTGGCTCTCAAAATAGCATTATAACTTTACTTCATGGATTGTGTTATTTTGTAAAGGGGAAGGATCCAATTTATAGGCAAGAGGCTTGAGGGATTGAGGGCTAAGATGCAAGGATGGGAAAAAGCTTATGGAAGGCTCAGATTGCATGAGAGGAGAGCACATGGATTGTGCTTCCTTATAGCCAATCAAGGAGTGACACATGTCACATGGTGAGAGGATGGAGGAAAGGGCAAGGATGAGTCAACAAAGGAGGCTCAAGAGATAAAATCTTCATAAAGACCCTCATAATGACTTGTAAGAGCAATAAAAGGGCTTGTAAGAGTCATTTATGACCTAGTGGACTTCATAAAGTTTTATGGTTGAGATATTTTGAGGGTGATGAGAGCAAATTCGACTTGGACTTGATTAGGAAAGTTTTAAGCTTGTTTAGGCTTGTGCAAATGATTAGAGGATGGATTAGGATGGTTTAGGATTAGCTTAAGGATAGGCAAGTGGATGGCATTTAATGAGGGTGGGTGAAGGAAGAGATATTTGTTAACTTTGGCTTGGGTTAGTAAGTCTTAACCCATGTTTAGGGAATGTGACAAGGTTAGGAGGGGATTAGGATTAGGTTTAAAGACATCTTCTAGAAGAGTCTAGATTTTGGAGGAGGATAAAGACTTTCTAGAATAGTCTAGAATTTCCTAAGATGAGGATGAAGACTTTCTAGAAGATTCTAGAACTTCTTAGGATGAGGATAAATTAGATTTTTAGGAAATAAATAAAGTTTTATTTATTTCAAGGGTTTGGGTTGAGGAGATATTTATTAAAACTTTTTTAATAAACATGAGGATTAATATTTAACTTTAATTAAATATTTTGAGTTGGGATTAGGGGTAGGAAATGATGGGATTAGCCTTTAATCAAAATTAAAGAAGGATTAGAAGATTTTGGAAGAGGTTATTGGTCATAAGAAAATTGGCCAACTTTTGGGAAAAAAATAAAATTTTTATTTATTTTGGGTTTTTTGATCAATTTATTAATTAAATAATTAATAAATAAGGAAATAATGTTTAAATAAGATTTAAACATTTTTGGGAGGGATTTCTTAATTAAATATTTTTAATTAAGATAAAGGGATTTAATGACATGAAAATTAATTAATTAATAAATGATGATGTCATCAGAGATTTTTTCAGAAAATAAAAATACTTTATTTTCTAAAGGTTTTTTAGGTGTCTACATTTTGCCCCTCTTTGATGTGATGCCGCAAGTGGCATGGCATCAAAGATAAGAAAATAAGATGCCCAAGGTTAGAGCAGAAGAGGAGAGAATGGACTGTGAGATGCCCCCTCAAGAAGGCAGCGGGGAGAGAAAGTGAGGCTCGATGGCTTCTTGAAAAGTACAAGAATCTCGGATGAGCAAGGAAACTCAGATTGGCAAAGAGAAGGGGCTGAATTAGCTCAAACTCTCACTATGGGAGAATGATAAAGGAGAATTAGATGCACAAGAGGAAGCAAGCTTAAGACTTTAGGGAAGGTGGAGGATGAAGGAGCAGAGCGCTATAAAAAGGAATCCAGGATAGGGAGATGGATGAGGGGATTAAAAAGCTGATGCAATAGGATTTCAAAGAGTCAGATTGGCAGAAGATGGGTTTCGGAGATCCCTAGGACTAGGATTGTGGATCTCGAAAGATGAGGCTTGGTGGGTTGATTTGGATTGGTAGATCCCTAAGACTAGGATTGTGGATCCCTAAAGCTAAGAGTGATGAGTGATTCAAAGAGATACTGATGCATCAGCTGGGGTAGGAGAGACAGATGCTGGATATGGGTGGGGGATAATGGAGATGAAGGAAAACCATTGAAGATTTTTGAGCGGGGGGATACTTCAAAGAGAAGTACCACCATGTAGTTGAGCGCTAGATTTGCTATAGGACTATTAGTTAATTGCCAAGGTTACCAAGAACATCAAGGCCTTTTCACCAACCATCCAAAGGACTGATGGAATAACTCAAAACAAAAACACAAGGATTGCCCCAGCATCACACATGAATCCTAGAGGAAGCAGCGTGGAAACGACACTGGGTAACCCACAAGCATAAAAGAAAAATAAATAAAAGACTTGATCAAGACCTTACGCTCAGATTGCCCCATTCATAGCATACCATGATATGGAAGATCGTGGCAACCTTGAGGAGGAAACAAAAAGATTGCTTGGAAAAGATATTTCAAGACCCAAAAGGGAAGATTCCAAATCAAAAGAAAGCGAAAATCAAAAAGAGAACCGTTTGCCAACGAGATGGGTAGGACGAGGTACTAACGGACCAAGATCAGACATGAGGAAAGCTATATCCTACAAGGATCTATCGGAGAGCACCTAAGCTGATGGATCTGGATGGGTGATGCGTCTGGCAAGCTGAACTAAGAAGGATAGCACTTTGGTGACAGGAGATCTAGCTAAAGGATGCATTGGAATAGCTAACCAAGATGTGCGATGTGTGCAAGATGTTGATCAAGGAGGAACTGACGCAAAAGCTGGATAGATACAACGGTACTAAGCTAAAGAGGATGTACAAGCTGACAGACCAAGATATTTACAAGCGGGCTAATCAAGATATGGTACAAGCTAACAGACCAATGATAGGTATGATACAAATGGATAAAAAGCTCAGGATGAGAGGATAGCGGGATGGTTCGATGTTGTGCAAGATGCAAAAGCTAAGGGTGGGGTGATAGCAAAAGATATGGATTTGGCAGGATGCATCCAATGATGATGAGAGATTTTGTGAGCAAGGATAGCTAGAGGAGCAGGATGAGATGGCTGGATAGGATGTAGATAGCTAGGATTGTGATGGATATAAAGAGATGACATTGGGTTTGCATGAGGATAGCCTAGAGCTAGATACCAATGACAAGGGAGGATGGACAAGACAAGATCTCCAAGGAATATAGTGCCCCCAATTAGAAGATAACATGCGGAAGGAGGTCTTATGATGGATGTGATAGGATTGAAGCTAGGATGGAAAAAGCTGAAGGGGCTAGGGAGATGGATGATAGCTGAGATGATTGGCTGAAGTTGCATAAGATTAGTGGATGGTGTGAGATGGAAGCTAGAGGATGGAGGATAGGTGGATAGATTGGAAGATGGAGTTGGATGTCAAGAGATGACCAAAAGCATGAGGGTGATAGGCTAAGCTGGGGATGGCGGGATTACACATGACGCTTGTTTGCCAAGTTTTCATCATGGTACTTGTCCAAGGTGCTTGAATTGCCAAGTTTTCACCAGTGGACGCCTTTTTTTTTTTTTCTTTTTTGACTTTTTGACTTTGGACTTAGCTGGAATGATTTTGGCTTTCTTCAGCTATTTTGGCTTTTCTGGGATTTTTCACTGGCTGTTGGAATGTTCAATTTTGTTGCTAGCTGTTGGTACACCAGATGTGTGATTTATGCAATAGATCGGATTAGATGGGATTGATGGTAGGAGATGGAGGGATGAAAATGCTGGAAAGGAGCATGAGATGGGGATGCTTGCAAGAGCAACATTGGCACATGTTGGAACGGGTGTGAAAAGAGCATATGGGGGATAGATGGTAGATGCGGACGTGATGGAGGATTTGTGGAAGCATGCTTGGGGATATAGGCACCCAAGATGGAGTTAGGAGGTGGGGGACATGAGTCACTAGATGGGGGATTAGCAATGGTGGATGCCATTATGCATTGGGTTTCAACTTTTTTCTTGGGGATCCACATGGTTTTGGATTTTCTTTTCATAGGCTTTTGCATTGTTTTGAATTCTTTGATTGGATTTTTCCTTTTTGGAGTATGTCTTTTAGAATAGACATATGATTGCCTAGGATGTGGATTTTTAGCTTTATGCATTTTGAAGTTGGCATTCACATTGCTGTGGTAAGCTTTGGGAAGATGGTTAGGAGAAGCTTTGTGAGATGGAGAGGATATGAAAGAGCATGTAGGGGGATGATGATGGATGATGTGCCTTGATATGTGCCTTTGTTGATCTTGCATAGGAATGGATGGAATAGGATTTTTATGATGGCTGATAGGAGGATGGAGGATGGTAGATTTTGGGACATAGGGACCCAAAATGGATTTAGCGGATGAATGGGGGATATGGTAGGTTGTTTTGGGTTGCAAAGATGGTGGAGGGGGGATGACATAAGATTTCTTGAAGGAGTGATGGGAGGCTGGCATGGTGGGCTTGGAGATAGGCTTGGTTTGGGGGTGTGGTGTACCAACACCTTTAGATGGTGAGCCTTTGGATACATATCCAAGACCATGAAATCCTAGATTTTTTTGTGCAATAATAGGCTCTCTGATTCCTTGCTCTTGTGGTCCTAAACCTTGACCTTGATAATGCCATCGATTGAGCATTTGAACAAGCTGAGGAAACTTTTTGCTTGCAGAAAATGGTAGAAGTGATTTATTAGGTGTATTGCAATGGGGAGATACTGTTCTTAATTCTTCTGCTGAGAGAGGGCCACCATGGGTGAATGTAAGTGAAACAAGAGGGTAGATTATAGATGGTGGAATAGCTTGGACAGGTGGTAAGATGGAAGCATGGATTGGGGGAGATGGATGGATAGGATCTTGATGTAGCTGGTGGGATGACAAGATATCTTGTAGTGGAGGAGATATGGCTTGAGGTTTTGGAGATGGAGGAGATGGTGACTGCACTATGGATGGAAGACATGGTACGATGATATCTTCATTTATGCTTTGGGGGATGTCAACATGCTTTTGGGTAGGATCTTGATAGGATTGGTTTGGAGTGGATGGTGCGATAGGAGGTGAAGGGATGGATTCTTCAAAGGCAGCGGATGGATAGATGGGAGATTCAGTAGTGGAGATGGGTGAGTAGAAGATGGATGCATAAGGGTCATTACGAGAGATTTGGGAAATGCTTGGAGGCAATGTGGATAGGATTTGGAGGGATTTGATAGGTGGTGGGATTTTGATGCTTGCGGGAAGTGGAAGGATTTTAAGCAATTTGATGGATGGTATGGGGATGATAGCTATGGGAGATGGAGGTGATATTATAGATGGGGAAGCTTCATCACTGACTACTTCACATGGTTGGATTAGATGACATGGCTTATCGACTATTGGAGGCGGCTTTTCTTGTATTTCCTCTAGGATATTCCTTGGAGACTCGTGTGTCGAAGGTGGAGGTGGATTGACAGGAATAGCTAGTGTGATGGGGGTGGAAGATTGGAAGCTTGGTTGATGGGGTGATGGAGGGGAAGCTGGAATATCAGATGGCATGACTAGATAGTTTGGAATAACTCTTGGATTTTGGGGGATGCTTGGGGGAATGTTTCTAAGGCTTTCAATATACCCGTCATAGTCAACAAGATTTTCATCATCATTAGAATAGGAGGTGGCGGGAGCAAGGACAATGCGACCAAACACATCATGATAGGATTGGTACTTCATGCTTTGATGATGAGTTTGATGGGGATGGGGTCTTGCATATGGATGAACACGGAAGCTCATGGTTGGATTTGGATTAAGCACAGATTTTGGATTGGTTGATGAAAGATTTCCTAGGGAGAGTCAAAGCTATATGATAGACCTAAGGAGGATTGGCTAGAGATTTTTGGCTTTCTTGTGGATGGAAGACTTCAAGGGCATGCTATCAAAAAGTGAGATTTTTGCTTTCCTATGTGTAGGATTCGTGGTGATTGTGTCAACTTAAGGATAGACTAGTGATCCTATGGCATGGCACGAGATTGACCACTTGTGGATCCCAACCTTTAGCTCAAGGTGATGAGGGATACAAGTGACAAAGCTGGATTACCCTAGACAATGCTCTGTCAAAGGGATAACCTTGGTGAGATTGGTTGATTGGTAGGATAGATTGATTGGATAGCAAATTTTGGCAAAGTGACAACAACTTTTTAAAGGCTTGGGTGATTTTGGATTGGGTTGCTAGCTGGCTAGGGGGATGATTTGGATGGACTTTGGATTTGGGATTGTTCTAAGGCAAAGAACTAGATAGATTCGGTTGCATCGGGGGAGCTTGGATGATTTTTTGATAAGGCAGTGACTATGCTAAGTATGCCTTGAGTTGGGAGATTTCTGCTTTTCTGGGATTTCGACCAAAATTGGCAAACATTCATTCAAAAGCTATGAACAAACAAGCAGAGAAAAGTTTTCAGCAAACATGTCAAACACACCAACATCCTAGGAAGCTTTCTACAAGGATGAAATTTGGTTTAGCTAGGGAGTCCTCGATATACGCAAGGTACGTGAGGCCCAAATCTGTAGATGAAACCAAAAAAGATGTCACACAGCCGAGAGGAGCGGTAACCCACTTCTCCTCTTTCACTTCTCAAGGGTATAAAGTTCCTTGAGGCTTAGCCCGAGTGACAAAATTTTGATCCCAAGAGAGGTGTCTTTGGATTCACCTCCCGATCTTTATACTCCACCAGAACGCTGGAGTTGAGGTCGTCCCAAGGGGTGATGAAATCCCCAAGCAGGCCTCCTAAAAAGCTAAGACAAGATTTTGGATCCTAATCTTATGCACCCAAGAAGGCCTCAAAAGACGACAAGGGGAGAGAAGACTTGGATGATCTTGGGCTAAAAAACACGCTTGTTCTTTTACCAACTGACGCTTAAGTTTTCTGATCTAGACTTTGCAAGCACTCATGTTTAAGATACAATGTTTATTCCAACTTTGAAGCGTCGACAAAAATAAAATTGATCCAAGAATGCGAACAAGAAGAAGAGTTAGGGTCAACAAAAGAAAACTCGCGCGCCCAGAGGCCCTCCACGTCAAGTATCGATTAATTTTTTTTAAGGCATTCATGATTGAGTGTGAGTTTGTTTTAAGCCCAAAACAAAAGTGTGTGAGATTCGATTTCAAGCGCGCGCCCGGAGGCTCTCCACGTCAAGATTTGTCCAATTTTTATGCCCAAATGAAGTGTGAGCGAGATTAAGGTGCATTCAAGAAAAATTTGATTTTAATCCATGGCATTCAAGAGTGATTTTAGCAACATGCATTCAAAGACAAGTGATTAAACATTCAAGTTTTTTCCTTTGAGCATTCAAGATTGAGATTTTGTGTGTTGTTTTAAGAACTTTGAAGTGCTTTGTTTTAACCTTAGATCATTCAAGATTGTTTTGGACTCAAAAGTGAAAATGACTCTTTGGACTTTGCTTTTCATTCAAGATTTTGTGTGCTAGTTTGCATGTTTTAAGCCCAAAAATGATATTCCTAGATTGTTTTGATGCATGAAAAACCTAAGAAACATTCAAGATTTTGCAACGAGACATTTGTTTGGAACAAATAACAAAGCTTTTTAGGACAATTTTGGCAACCATTTAGGACTCTTAGTTTTCATGAGATTTTTTAAAAGAACTTTAGTGTGCACTTAGTGTTGATTTTGAACCTTTTGAAATGAAAACTTGAAGTTCTTTTTAAATTCCCAAAAATGAAGTGTTCCTAATTTTGCATGAATGCATCTAAAACCTTGATGTTTCAAGGATGCAAATGATTAGATTGGTTTAGTTTCACTTGTTAAAAGATTTTTTCTTTTTTGCAAATTTTTAATTTTTTAATGGATTTGAGTATGATTTGGGGGTTCATTTTAAGCACTAAAAAGAAGTGTGTATGATTTTGCTTCCTTAACAAAAAAAAATGGCCAAGATCTCCCACAAGAAGAAGAAGAAGAAGTAGATGGAATAAGAAGAATATAGACAAGAAGAGGAAGAATAATTCCAAGTGCTTTCTCCACCTATAAGCTTGAAAAATCTGCAAACACTATGAGATTGACTATGAGTTCCTTTGTCTTCTTCATGCTCATGTAGACCTACAAAAACAATTTATCCAATCCTACCAATCACAAAAACAAGAAAAATTAGCCAAAATCAGCAAATGACATACAAAACTTGACTAAAAAAGCTAATGAAGATGACCCATGCGGGGTCCCACCGGGCGTGCCAAAATGTATATGAGCAATGTTAGTATGCTAATAGAAACCAAATTTAAATAAAGCTTCTAAAAACTAAACAAAATTCATAAACTTCAAGATAGACTAAGATGAGCTCTTAATTGAGAATATGAGCCATTAATGGGCTCTCTCAATAAGAAGCTCTCTTGTTGAGTAGCTTTGTCTAAATAGATAGGATGTATGCTCAAGCTTTATGCTTCAAAAAGGGCTTCAATGGATGATTGTGGATTTTTGGTGTGGATAGATGGCTTTAGTATGGATTTGGCTCTCAAAATAGCATTATAACTTTACTTCATGGATTGTGTTATTTTGTAAAGGGGAAGGATCCAATTTATAGGCAAGAGGCTTGAGGGATTGAGGGCTAAGATGCAAGGATGGGAAAAAGCTTATGGAAGGCTCAGATTGCATGAGAGGAGAGCACATGGATTGTGCTTCCTTATAGCCAATCAAGGAGTGACACATGTCACATGGTGAGAGGATGGAGGAAAGGGCAAGGATGAGTCAACAAAGGAGGCTCAAGAGATAAAATCTTCATAAAGACCCTCATAATGACTTGTAAGAGCAATAAAAGGGCTTGTAAGAGTCATTTATGACCTAGTGGACTTCATAAAGTTTTATGGTTGAGATATTTTGAGGGTGATGAGAGAAAATTCGACTTGGACTTGATTAGGAAAGTTTTAAGCTTGTTTAGGCTTGTGCAAATGATTAGAGGATGGATTAGGATGGTTTAGGATTAGCTTAAGGATAGGCAAGTGGATGGCATTTAATGAGGGTGGGTGAAGGAAGAGATATTTGTTAACTTTGGCTTGGGTTAGTAAGTCTTAACCCATGTTTAGGGAATGTGACAAGGTTAGGAGGGGATTAGGATTAGGTTTAAAGACATCTTCTAGAAGAGTCTAGATTTTGGAGGAGGATAAAGACTTTCTAGAATAGTCTAGAATTTCCTAGGATGAGGATGAAGACTTTCTAGAAGATTCTAGAACTTCTTAGGATGAGGATAAATTAGATTTTTAGGAAATAAATAAAGTTTTATTTATTTCAAGGGTTTGGGTTGAGGAGATATTTATTAAAACTTTTTTAATAAACATGAGGATTAATATTTAACTTTAATTAAATATTTTGAGTTGGGATTAGGGGTAGGAAATGATGGGATTAGCCTTTAATCAAAATTAAAGAAGGATTAGAAGATTTTGGAAGAGGTTATTGGTCATAAGAAAATTGGCCAACTTTTGGGAAAAAAATAAAATTTTTATTTATTTTGGGTTTTTTGATCAATTTATTAATTAAATAATTAATAAATAAGGAAATAATGTTTAAATAAGATTTAAACATTTTTGGGAGGGATTTCTTAATTAAATATTTTTAATTAAGATAAAGGGATTTAATGACATGAAAATTAATTAATTAATAAATGATGATGTCATCAGAGATTTTTTCAGAAAATAAAAATACTTTATTTTCTAAAGGTTTTTTAGGTGTCTACATTTTGCCCCTCTTTGATGTGATGCCGCAAGTGGCATGGCATCAAAGATAAGAAAATAAGATGCCCAAGGTTAGAGCAGAAGAGGAGAGAATGGACTGTGAGATGCCCCCTCAAGAAGGCAGCGGGGAGAGAAAGTGAGGCTCGATGGCTTCTTGAAAAGTACAAGAATCTTGGATGAGCAAGGAAACTCAGATTGGCAAAGAGAAGGGGCTGAATTAGCTCAAACTCTCACTATGGGAGAATGATAAAGGAGAATTAGATGCACAAGAGGAAGCAAGCTTAAGACTTTAGGGAAGGTGGAGGATGAAGGAGCAGAGCGCTATAAAAAGGAATCCAGGATAGGGAGATGGATGAGGGGATTAAAAAGCTGATGCAACAGGATTTCAAAGAGTCAGATTGGCGAAAGATGGGTTTCGGAGATCCCTAGGACTAGGATTGTGGATCTCGAAAGATGAGGCTTGGTGGGTTGATTTGGATTGGTGGATCCCTAAGACTAGGATTGTGGATCCCTAAAGCTAAGAGTGATGAGTGATTCAAAGAGATACTGATGCATCAGCTGGGGTAGGAGAGACAGATGCTGGATATGGGTGGGGGATAATGGAGATGAAGGAAAACCATTGAAGATTTTTGAGCGGGGGGATACTTCAAAGAGAAGTACCACCATGTAGTTGAGCGCTAGATTTGCTATAGGACTATTAGTTAATTGCCAAGGTTACCAAGAACATCAAGGCCTTTTCACCAACCATCCAAAGGACTGATGGAATAACTCAAAACAAAAACACAAGGATTGCCCCAGCATCACACATGAATCCTAGAGGAAGCAGCGTGGAAACGACACTGGGTAACCCACAAGCATAAAAGAAAAATAAATAAAAGACTTGATCAAGACCTTACGCTCAGATTGCCCCATTCATAGCATACCATGATATGGAAGATCGTGGCAACCTTGAGGAGGAAACAAAAAGATTGCTTGGAAAAGATATTTCAAGACCCAAAAGGGAAGATTCCAAATCAAAAGAAAGCGAAAATCAAAAAGAGAACCGTTTGCCAACGAGATGGGTAGGACGAGGTACTAACGGACCAAGATCAGACATGAGGAAAGCTATATCCTACAAGGATCTATCGGAGAGCACCTAAGCTGATGGATCTGGATGGGTGATGCGTCTGGCAAGCTGAACTAAGAAGGATAGCACTTTGGTGACAGGAGATCTAGCTAAAGGATGCATTGGAATAGCTAACCAAGATGTGCGATGTGTGCAAGATGTTGATCAAGGAGGAACTGACGCAAAAGCTAGATAGATACAACGGTACTAAGCTAAAGAGGATGTACAAGCTGACAGACCAAGATATTTACAAGCGGGCTAATCAAGATATGGTACAAGCTAACAGACCAATGATAGGTATGATACAAATGGATAAAAAGCTCAGGATGAGAGGATAGCGGGATGGTTCGATGTTGTGCAAGATGCGAAAGCTAAGGGTGGGGTGATAGCAAAAGATATGGATTTGGCAGGATGCATCCAATGATGATGAGAGATTTTGTGAGCAAGGATAGCTAGAGGAGCAGGATGAGATGGCTGGATAGGATGTAGATAGCTAGGATTGTGATGGATATAAAGAGATGACATTGGGTTTGCATGAGGATAGCCTAGAGCTAGATACCAATGACAAGGGAGGATGGACAAGACAAGATCTCCAAGGAATATAGTGCCCCCAATTAGAAGATAACATGCGGAAGGAGGTCTTATGATGGATGTGATAGGATTGAAGCTAGGATGGAAAAAGCTGAAGGGGCTAGGGAGATGGATGATAGCTGAGATGATTGGCTGAAGTTGCATAAGATTAGTGGATGGTGTGAGATGGAAGCTAGAGGATGGAGGATAGGTGGATAGATTGGAAGATGGAGTTGGATGTCAAGAGATGACCAAAAGCATGAGGGTGATAGGCTAAGCTGGGGATGGCGGGATTACACATGACGCTTGTTTGCCAAGTTTTCATCATGGTACTTGTCCAAGGTGCTTGAATTGCCAAGTTTTCACCAGTGGACGCCTTTTTTTTTTTTTCTTTTTTGACTTTTTGACTTTGGACTTAGCTGGAATGATTTTGGCTTTCTTCAGCTATTTTGGCTTTTCTGGGATTTTTCACTGGCTGTTGGAATGTTCAATTTTGTTGCTAGCTGTTGGTACACCGGATGTGTGATTTATGCAATAGATCGGATTAGATGGGATTGATGGTAGGAGATGGAGGGATGAAAATGCTGGAAAGGAGCATGAGATGGGGATGCTTGCAAGAGCAACATTGGCACATGTTGGAACGGGTGTGAAAAGAGCATATGGGGGATAGATGGTAGATGCGGACGTGATGGAGGATTTGTGGAAGCATGCTTGGGGATATAGGCACCCAAGATGGAGTTAGGAGGTGGGGGACATGAGTCACTAGATGGGGGATTAGCAATGGTGGATGCCATTATGCATTGGGTTTCAACTTTTTTCTTGGGGATCCACATGGTTTTGGATTTTCTTTTCATAGGCTTTTGCATTGTTTTGAATTCTTTGATTGGATTTTGCCTTTTTGGAGTATGTCTTTTAGAATAGACATATGATTGCCTAGGATGTGGATTTTTAGCTTTATGCATTTTGAAGTTGGCATTCACATTGCTGTGGTAAGCTTTGGGAAGATGGTTAGGAGAAGCTTTGTGAGATGGAGAGGATATGAAAGAGCATGTAGGGGGATGATGATGGATGATGTGCCTTGATATGTGCCTTTGTTGATCTTGCATAGGAATGGATGGAATAGGATTTTTATGATGGCTGATAGGAGGATGGAGGATGGTAGATTTTGGGACATAGGGACCCAAAATGGATTTAGCGGATGAATGGGGGATATGGTAGGTTGTTTTGGGTTGCAAAGATGGTGGAGGGGGGATGACATAAGATTTCTTGAAGGAGTGATGGGAGGCTGGCATGGTGGGCTTGGAGATAGGCTTGGTTTGGGGGTGTGGTGTACCAACACCTTTAGATGGTGAGCCTTTGGATACATATCCAAGACCATGAAATCCTAGATTTTTTTGTGCAATAATAGGCTCTCTGATTCCTTGCTCTTGTGGTCCTAAACCTTGACCTTGATAATGCCATCGATTGAGCATTTGAACAAGCTGAGGAAACTTTTTGCTTGCAGAAAATGGTAGAAGTGATTGATTAGGTGTATTGCAATGGGGAGATACTGTTCTTAATTCTTCTGCTGAGAGAGGGCCACCATGGGTGAATGTAAGTGAAACAAGAGGGTAGATTATAGATGGTGGAATAGCTTGGACAGGTGGTAAGATGGAAGCATGGATTGGGGGAGATGGATGGATAGGATCTTGATGTAGCTGGTGGGATGACAAGATATCTTGTAGTGGAGGAGATATGGCTTGAGGTTTTGGAGATGGAGGAGATGGTGACTGCACTATGGATGGAAGACATGGTACGATGATATCTTCATTTATGCTTTGGGGGATGTCAACATGCTTTTGGGTAGGATCTTGATAGGATTGGTTTGGAGTGGATGGTGCGATAGGAGGTGAAGGGATGGATTCTTCAAAGGCAGCGGATGGATAGATGGGAGATTCAGTAGTGGAGATGGGTGAGTAGAAGATGGATGCATAAGGGTCATTACGAGAGATTTGGGAAATGCTTGGAGGCAATGTGGATAGGATTTGGAGGGATTTGATAGGTGGTGGGATTTTGATGCTTGCGAGAAGTGGAAGGATTTTAAGCAATTTGATGGATGGTATGGGGATGATAGCTATGGGAGATGGAGGTGATATTATAGATGGGGAAGCTTCATCACTGACTACTTCACATGGTTGGATTAGATGACATGGCTTATCGACTATTGGAGGCGGCTTTTCTTGTATTTCCTCTAGGATATTCCTTGGAGACTCGTGTGTCGAAGGTGGAGGTGGATTGACAGGAATAGCTAGTGTGATGGGGGTGGAAGATTGGAAGCTTGGTTGATGGGGTGATGGAGGGGAAGCTGGAATATCAGATGGCATGACTAGATAGTTTGGAATAACTCTTGGATTTTGGGGGAATGTTTCTAAGGCTTTCAATATACCCGTCATAGTCAACAAGATTTTCATCATCATTAGAATAGGAGGTGGCGGGAGCAAGGACAATGCGACCAAACACATCATGATAGGATTGGTACTTCATGCTTTGATGATGAGTTTGATGGGGATGGGGTCTTGCATATGGATGAACACGGAAGCTCATGGTTGGATTTGGATTAAGCACAGATTTTGGATTGGTTGATGAAAGATTTCCTAGGGAGAGTCAAAGCTGTATGATAGACCTAAGGAGGATTGGCTAGAGATTTTTGGCTTTCTTGTGGATGGAAGACTTCAAGGGCATGCTATCAAAAAGTGAGATTTTTGCTTTCCTATGTGTAGGATTCGTGGTGATTGTGTCAACTTAAGGATAGACTAGTGATCCTATGGCATGGCACGAGATTGACCACTTGTGGATCCCAACCTTTAGCTCAAGGTGATGAGGGATACAAGTGACAAAGCTGGATTACCCTAGACAATGCTCTGTCAAAGGGATAACCTTGGTGAGATTGGTTGATTGGTAGGATAGATTGATTGGATAGCAAATTTTGGCAAAGTGACAACAACTTTTTAAAGGCTTGGGTGATTTTGGATTGGGTTGCTAGCTGGCTAGGGGGATGATTTGGATGGACTTTGGATTTGGGATTGTTCTAAGGCAAAGAACTAGATAGATTCGGTTGCATCGGGGGAGCTTGGATGATTTTTTGATAAGGCAGTGACTATGCTAAGTATGCCTTGAGTTGGGAGATTTCTGCTTTTCTGGGATTTCGACCAAAATTGGCAAACATTCATTCAAAAGCTATGAACAAACAAGCAGAGAAAAGTTTTCAGCAAACATGTCAAACACACCAACATCCTAGGAAGCTTTCTACAAGGATGAAATTTGGTTTAGCTAGGGAGTCCTCGATATACGCAAGGTACGTGAGGCCCAAATCTGTAGATGAAACCAAAAAAGATGTCACACAGCCGAGAGGAGCGGTAACCCACTTCTCCTCTTTCACTTCTCAAGGGTATAAAGTTCCTTGAGGCTTAGCCCGAGTGACAAAATTTTGATCCCAAGAGAGGTGTCTTTGGATTCACCTCCCGATCTTTATACTCCACCAGAACGCTGGAGTTGAGGTCGTCCCAAGGGGTGATGAAATCCCCAAGCAGGCCTCCTAAAAAGCTAAGACAAGATTTTGGATCCTAATCTTATGCACCCAAGATGGCCTCAAAAGATGACAAGGGGAGAGAAGACTTGGATGATCTTGGGCTAAAAAACACGCTTGTTCTTTTACCAACTGACGCTTAAGTTTTCTGATCTAGACTTTGCAAGCACTCATGTTTAAGATACAATGTTTATTCCAACTTTGAAGCGTCGACAAAAATAAAATTGATCCAAGAATGCGAACAAGAAGAAGAGTTAGGGTCAACAAAAGAAAACTCGCGCGCCCAGAGGCCCTCCACGTCAAGTATCGATTAATTTTTTTTAAGGCATTCAAGATTGAGTGTGAGTTTGTTTTAAGTCCAAAACAAAAGTGTGTGAGATTCGATTTCAAGCGCGCGCCCGGAGGCTCTCCACGTCAAGATTTGTCCAATTTTTATGCCCAAATGAAGTGTGAGCAAGATTAAGGTGCATTCAAGAAAAATTTGATTTTAATCCATGGCATTCAAGAGTGATTTTAGCAACATGCATTCAAAGACAAGTGATTAAACATTCAAGTTTTTTCCTTTGAGCATTCAAGATTGAGATTTTGTGTGTTGTTTTAAGAACTTTGAAGTGCTTTGTTTTAACCTTAGATCATTCAAGATTGTTTTGGACTCAAAAGTGAAAATGACTCTTTGGACTTTGCTTTTCATTCAAGATTTTGTGTGCTAGTTTGCATGTTTTAAGCCCAAAAATGATATTCCTAGATTGTTTTGATGCATGAAAAACCTAAGAAACATTCAAGATTTTGCAACGAGACATTTGTTTGGAACAAATAACAAAGCTTTTTAGGACAATTTTGGCAACCATTTAGGACTCTTAGTTTTCATGAGATTTTTTAAAAGAACTTTAGTGTGCACTTAGTGTTGATTTTGAACCTTTTGAAATGAAAACTTGAAGTTCTTTTTAAATTCCCAAAAATGAAGTGTTCCTAATTTTGCATGAATGCATCTAAAACCTTGATGTTGCAAGGATGCAAATGATTAGATTGGTTTAGTTTCACTTGTTAAAAGATTTTTTCTTTTTTGCAAATTTTTAATTTTTTAATGGATTTGAGTATGATTTGGGGGTTCATTTTAAGCACTAAAAAGAAGTGTGTATGATTTTGCTTCCTTAACAAAAAAAAATGGCCAAGATCTCCCACAAGAAGAAGAAGAAGAAGTAGATGGAATAAGAAGAATATAGACAAGAAGAGGAAGAATAATTCCAAGTGCTTTCTCCACCTATAAGCTTGAAAAATCTGCAAACACTATGAGATTGACTATGAGTTCCTTTGTCTTCTTCATGCTCATGTAGACCTACAAAAACAATTTATCCAATCCTACCAATCACAAAAACAAGAAAAATTAGCCAAAATCAGCAAATGACATACAAAACTTGACTAAAAAAGCTAATGAAGATGACCCATGCGGGGTCCCACCGGGCGTGCCAAAATGTATATGAGCAATGTTAGTATGCTAATAGAAACCAAATTTAAATAAAGCTTCTACAAACTAAACAAAATTCATAAACTTCAAGATAGACTAAGATGAGCTCTTAATTGAGAATATGAGCCATTAATGGGCTCTCTCAATAAGAAGCTCTCTTGTTGAGTAGCTTTGTCTAAATAGATAGGATGTATGCTCAAGCTTTATGCTTCAAAAAGGGCTTCAATGGATGATTGTGGATTTTTGGTGTGGATAGATGGCTTTAGTATGGATTTGGCTCTCAAAATAGCATTATAACTTTACTTCATGGATTGTGTTATTTTGTAAAGGGGAAGGATCCAATTTATAGGCAAGAGGCTTGAGGGATTGAGGGCTAAGATGCAAGGATGGGAAAAAGCTTATGGAAGGCTCAGATTGCATGAGAGGAGAGCACATGGATTGTGCTTCCTTATAGCCAATCAAGGAGTGACACATGTCACATGGTGAGAGGATGGAGGAAAGGGCAAGGATGAGTCAACAAAGGAGGCTCAAGAGATAAAATCTTCATAAAGACCCTCATAATGACTTGTAAGAGCAATAAAAGGGCTTGTAAGAGTCATTTATGACCTAGTGGACTTCATAAAGTTTTATGGTTGAGATATTTTGAGGGTGATGAGAGAAAATTCGACTTGGACTTGATTAGGAAAGTTTTAAGCTTGTTTAGGCTTGTGCAAATGATTAGAGGATGGATTAGGATGGTTTAGGATTAGCTTAAGGATAGGCAAGTGGATGGCATTTAATGAGGGTGGGTGAAGGAAGAGATATTTGTTAACTTTGGCTTGGGTTAGTAAGTCTTAACCCATGTTTAGGGAATGTGACAAGGTTAGGAGGGGATTAGGATTAGGTTTAAAGACATCTTCTAGAAGAGTCTAGATTTTGGAGGAGGATAAAGACTTTCTAGAATAGTCTAGAATTTCCTAGGATGAGGATGAAGACTTTCTAGAAGATTCTAGAACTTCTTAGGATGAGGATAAATTAGATTTTTAGGAAATAAATAAAGTTTTATTTATTTCAAGGGTTTGGGTTGAGGAGATATTTATTAAAACTTTTTTAATAAACATGAGGATTAATATTTAACTTTAATTAAATATTTTGAGTTGGGATTAGGGGTAGGAAATGATGGGATTAGCCTTTAATCAAAATTAAAGAAGGATTAGAAGATTTTGGAAGAGGTTATTGGTCATAAGAAAATTGGCCAACTTTTGGGAAAAAAATAAAATTTTTATTTATTTTGGGTTTTTTGATCAATTTATTAATTAAATAATTAATAAATAAGGAAATAATGTTTAAATAAGATTTAAACATTTTTGGGAGGGATTTCTTAATTAAATATTTTTAATTAAGATAAAGGGATTTAATGACATGAAAATTAATTAATTAATAAATGATGATGTCATCAGAGATTTTTTCAGAAAATAAAAATACTTTATTTTCTAAAGGTTTTTTAGGTGTCTACATTTTGCCCCTCTTTGATGTGATGCCGCAAGTGGCATGGCATCAAAGATAAGAAAATAAGATGCCCAAGGTTAGAGCAGAAGAGGAGAGAATGGACTATGAGATGCCCCCTCAAGAAGGCAGCGGGGAGAGAAAGTGAGGCTCGATGGCTTCTTGAAAAGTACAAGAATCTTGGATGAGCAAGGAAACTCAGATTGGCAAAGAGAAGGGGCTGAATTAGCTCAAACTCTCACTATGGGAGAATGATAAAGGAGAATTAGATGCACAAGAGGAAGCAAGCTTAAGACTTTAGGGAAGGTGGAGGATGAAGGAGCAGAGCGCTATAAAAAGGAATCCAGGATAGGGAGATGGATGAGGGGATTAAAAAGCTGATGCAACAGGATTTCAAAGAGTCAGATTGGCGAAAGATGGGTTTCGGAGATCCCTAGGACTAGGATTGTGGATCTCGAAAGATGAGGCTTGGTGGGTTGATTTGGATTGGTGGATCCCTAAGACTAGGATTGTGGATCCCTAAAGCTAAGAGTGATGAGTGATTCAAAGAGATACTGATGCATCAGCTGGGGTAGGAGAGACAGATGCTGGATATGGGTGGGGGATAATGGAGATGAAGGAAAACCATTGAAGATTTTTGAGCGGGGGGATACTTCAAAGAGAAGTACCACCATGTAGTTGAGCGCTAGATTTGCTATAGGACTATTAGTTAATTGCCAAGGTTACCAAGAACATCAAGGCCTTTTCACCAACCATCCAAAGGACTGATGGAATAACTCAAAACAAAAACACAAGGATTGCCCCAGCATCACACATGAATCCTAGAGGAAGCAGCGTGGAAACGACACTGGGTAACCCACAAGCATAAAAGAAAAATAAATAAAAGACTTGATCAAGACCTTACGCTCAGATTGCCCCATTCATAGCATACCATGATATGGAAGATCGTGGCAACCTTGAGGAGGAAACAAAAAGATTGCTTGGAAAAGATATTTCAAGACCCAAAAGGGAAGATTCCAAATCAAAAGAAAGCGAAAATCAAAAAGAGAACCGTTTGCCAACGAGATGGGTAGGACGAGGTACTAACGGACCAAGATCAGACATGAGGAAAGCTATATCCTACAAGGATCTATCGGAGAGCACCTAAGCTGATGGATCTGGATGGGTGATGCGTCTGGCAAGCTGAACTAAGAAGGATAGCACTTTGGTGACAGGAGATCTAGCTAAAGGATGCATTGGAATAGCTAACCAAGATGTGCGATGTGTGCAAGATGTTGATCAAGGAGGAACTGACGCAAAAGCTAGATAGATACAACGGTACTAAGCTAAAGAGGATGTACAAGCTGACAGACCAAGATATTTACAAGCGGGCTAATCAAGATATGGTACAAGCTAACAGACCAATGATAGGTATGATACAAATGGATAAAAAGCTCAGGATGAGAGGATAGCGGGATGGTTCGATGTTGTGCAAGATGCGAAAGCTAAGGGTGGGGTGATAGCAAAAGATATGGATTTGGCAGGATGCATCCAATGATGATGAGAGATTTTGTGAGCAAGGATAGCTAGAGGAGCAGGATGAGATGGCTGGATAGGATGTAGATAGCTAGGATTGTGATGGATATAAAGAGATGACATTGGGTTTGCATGAGGATAGCCTAGAGCTAGATACCAATGACAAGGGAGGATGGACAAGACAAGATCTCCAAGGAATATAGTGCCCCCAATTAGAAGATAACATGCGGAAGGAGGTCTTATGATGGATGTGATAGGATTGAAGCTAGGATGGAAAAAGCTGAAGGGGCTAGGGAGATGGATGATAGCTGAGATGATTGGCTGAAGTTGCATAAGATTAGTGGATGGTGTGAGATGGAAGCTAGAGGATGGAGGATAGGTGGATAGATTGGAAGATGGAGTTGGATGTCAAGAGATGACCAAAAGCATGAGGGTGATAGGCTAAGCTGGGGATGGCGGGATTACACATGACGCTTGTTTGCCAAGTTTTCATCATGGTACTTGTCCAAGGTGCTTGAATTGCCAAGTTTTCACCAGTGGACGCCTTTTTTTTTTTTTCTTTTTTGACTTTTTGACTTTGGACTTAGCTGGAATGATTTTGGCTTTCTTCAGCTATTTTGGCTTTTCTGGGATTTTTCACTGGCTGTTGGAATGTTCAATTTTGTTGCTAGCTGTTGGTACACCGGATGTGTGATTTATGCAATAGATCGGATTAGATGGGATTGATGGTAGGAGATGGAGGGATGAAAATGCTGGAAAGGAGCATGAGATGGGGATGCTTGCAAGAGCAACATTGGCACATGTTGGAACGGGTGTGAAAAGAGCATATGGGGGATAGATGGTAGATGCGGACGTGATGGAGGATTTGTGGAAGCATGCTTGGGGATATAGGCACCCAAGATGGAGTTAGGAGGTGGGGGACATGAGTCACTAGATGGGGGATTAGCAATGGTGGATGCCATTATGCATTGGGTTTCAACTTTTTTCTTGGGGATCCACATGGTTTTGGATTTTCTTTTCATAGGCTTTTGCATTGTTTTGAATTCTTTGATTGGATTTTGCCTTTTTGGAGTATGTCTTTTAGAATAGACATATGATTGCCTAGGATGTGGATTTTTAGCTTTATGCATTTTGAAGTTGGCATTCACATTGCTGTGGTAAGCTTTGGGAAGATGGTTAGGAGAAGCTTTGTGAGATGGAGAGGATATGAAAGAGCATGTAGGGGGATGATGATGGATGATGTGCCTTGATATGTGCCTTTGTTGATCTTGCATAGGAATGGATGGAATAGGATTTTTATGATGGCTGATAGGAGGATGGAGGATGGTAGATTTTGGGACATAGGGACCCAAAATGGATTTAGCGGATGAATGGGGGATATGGTAGGTTGTTTTGGGTTGCAAAGATGGTGGAGGGGGGATGACATAAGATTTCTTGAAGGAGTGATGGGAGGCTGGCATGGTGGGCTTGGAGATAGGCTTGGTTTGGGGGTGTGGTGTACCAACACCTTTAGATGGTGAGCCTTTGGATACATATCCAAGACCATGAAATCCTAGATTTTTTTGTGCAATAATAGGCTCTCTGATTCCTTGCTCTTGTGGTCCTAAACCTTGACCTTGATAATGCCATCGATTGAGCATTTGAACAAGCTGAGGAAACTTTTTGCTTGCAGAAAATGGTAGAAGTGATTGATTAGGTGTATTGCAATGGGGAGATACTGTTCTTAATTCTTCTGCTGAGAGAGGGCCACCATGGGTGAATGTAAGTGAAACAAGAGGGTAGATTATAGATGGTGGAATAGCTTGGACAGGTGGTAAGATGGAAGCATGGATTGGGGGAGATGGATGGATAGGATCTTGATGTAGCTGGTGGGATGACAAGATATCTTGTAGTGGAGGAGATATGGCTTGAGGTTTTGGAGATGGAGGAGATGGTGACTGCACTATGGATGGAAGACATGGTACGATGATATCTTCATTTATGCTTTGGGGGATGTCAACATGCTTTTGGGTAGGATCTTGATAGGATTGGTTTGGAGTGGATGGTGCGATAGGAGGTGAAGGGATGGATTCTTCAAAGGCAGCGGATGGATAGATGGGAGATTCAGTAGTGGAGATGGGTGAGTAGAAGATGGATGCATAAGGGTCATTACGAGAGATTTGGGAAATGCTTGGAGGCAATGTGGATAGGATTTGGAGGGATTTGATAGGTGGTGGGATTTTGATGCTTGCGAGAAGTGGAAGGATTTTAAGCAATTTGATGGATGGTATGGGGATGATAGCTATGGGAGATGGAGGTGATATTATAGATGGGGAAGCTTCATCACTGACTACTTCACATGGTTGGATTAGATGACATGGCTTATCGACTATTGGAGGCGGCTTTTCTTGTATTTCCTCTAGGATATTCCTTGGAGACTCGTGTGTCGAAGGTGGAGGTGGATTGACAGGAATAGCTAGTGTGATGGGGGTGGAAGATTGGAAGCTTGGTTGATGGGGTGATGGAGGGGAAGCTGGAATATCAGATGGCATGACTAGATAGTTTGGAATAACTCTTGGATTTTGGGGGAATGTTTCTAAGGCTTTCAATATACCCGTCATAGTCAACAAGATTTTCATCATCATTAGAATAGGAGGTGGCGGGAGCAAGGACAATGCGACCAAACACATCATGATAGGATTGGTACTTCATGCTTTGATGATGAGTTTGATGGGGATGGGGTCTTGCATATGGATGAACACGGAAGCTCATGGTTGGATTTGGATTAAGCACAGATTTTGGATTGGTTGATGAAAGATTTCCTAGGGAGAGTCAAAGCTGTATGATAGACCTAAGGAGGATTGGCTAGAGATTTTTGGCTTTCTTGTGGATGGAAGACTTCAAGGGCATGCTATCAAAAAGTGAGATTTTTGCTTTCCTATGTGTAGGATTCGTGGTGATTGTGTCAACTTAAGGATAGACTAGTGATCCTATGGCATGGCACGAGATTGACCACTTGTGGATCCCAACCTTTAGCTCAAGGTGATGAGGGATACAAGTGACAAAGCTGGATTACCCTAGACAATGCTCTGTCAAAGGGATAACCTTGGTGAGATTGGTTGATTGGTAGGATAGATTGATTGGATAGCAAATTTTGGCAAAGTGACAACAACTTTTTAAAGGCTTGGGTGATTTTGGATTGGGTTGCTAGCTGGCTAGGGGGATGATTTGGATGGACTTTGGATTTGGGATTGTTCTAAGGCAAAGAACTAGATAGATTCGGTTGCATCGGGGGAGCTTGGATGATTTTTTGATAAGGCAGTGACTATGCTAAGTATGCCTTGAGTTGGGAGATTTCTGCTTTTCTGGGATTTCGACCAAAATTGGCAAACATTCATTCAAAAGCTATGAACAAACAAGCAGAGAAAAGTTTTCAGCAAACATGTCAAACACACCAACATCCTAGGAAGCTTTCTACAAGGATGAAATTTGGTTTAGCTAGGGAGTCCTCGATATACGCAAGGTACGTGAGGCCCAAATCTGTAGATGAAACCAAAAAAGATGTCACACAGCCGAGAGGAGCGGTAACCCACTTCTCCTCTTTCACTTCTCAAGGGTATAAAGTTCCTTGAGGCTTAGCCCGAGTGACAAAATTTTGATCCCAAGAGAGGTGTCTTTGGATTCACCTCCCGATCTTTATACTCCACCAGAACGCTGGAGTTGAGGTCATCCCAAGGGGTGATGAAATCCCCAAGCAGGCCTCCTAAAAAGCTAAGACAAGATTTTGGATCCTAATCTTATGCACCCAAGATGGCCTCAAAAGATGACAAGGGGAGAGAAGACTTGGATGATCTTGGGCTAAAAAACACGCTTGTTCTTTTACCAACTGACGCTTAAGTTTTCTGATCTAGACTTTGCAAGCACTCATGTTTAAGATACAATGTTTATTCCAACTTTGAAGCGTCGACAAAAATAAAATTGATCCAAGAATGCGAACAAGAAGAAGAGTTAGGGTCAACAAAAGAAAACTCGCGCGCCCAGAGGCCCTCCACGTCAAGTATCGATTAATTTTTTTTAAGGCATTCAAGATTGAGTGTGAGTTTGTTTTAAGTCCAAAACAAAAGTGTGTGAGATTCGATTTCAAGCGCGCGCCCGGAGGCTCTCCACGTCAAGATTTGTCCAATTTTTATGCCCAAATGAAGTGTGAGCGAGATTAAGGTGCATTCAAGAAAAATTTGATTTTAATCCATGGCATTCAAGAGTGATTTTAGCAACATGCATTCAAAGACAAGTGATTAAACATTCAAGTTTTTTCCTTTGAGCATTCAAGATTGAGATTTTGTGTGTTGTTTTAAGAACTTTGAAGTGCTTTGTTTTAACCTTAGATCATTCAAGATTGTTTTGGACTCAAAAGTGAAAATGACTCTTTGGACTTTGCTTTTCATTCAAGATTTTGTGTGCTAGTTTGCATGTTTTAAGCCCAAAAATGATATTCCTAGATTGTTTTGATGCATGAAAAACCTAAGAAACATTCAAGATTTTGCAACGAGACATTTGTTTGGAACAAATAACAAAGCTTTTTAGGACAATTTTGGCAACCATTTAGGACTCTTAGTTTTCATGAGATTTTTTAAAAGAACTTTAGTGTGCACTTAGTGTTGATTTTGAACCTTTTGAAATGAAAACTTGAAGTTCTTTTTAAATTCCCAAAAATGAAGTGTTCCTAATTTTGCATGAATGCATCTAAAACCTTGATGTTGCAAGGATGCAAATGATTAGATTGGTTTAGTTTCACTTGTTAAAAGATTTTTTCTTTTTTGCAAATTTTTAATTTTTTAATGGATTTGAGTATGATTTGGGGGTTCATTTTAAGCACTAAAAAGAAGTGTGTATGATTTTGCTTCCTTAACAAAAAAAAATGGCCAAGATCTCCCACAAGAAGAAGAAGAAGAAGTAGATGGAATAAGAAGAATATAGACAAGAAGAGGAAGAATAATTCCAAGTGCTTTCTCCACCTATAAGCTTGAAAAATCTGCAAACACTATGAGATTGACTATGAGTTCCTTTGTCTTCTTCATGCTCATGTAGACCTACAAAAACAATTTATCCAATCCTACCAATCACAAAAACAAGAAAAATTAGCCAAAATCAGCAAATGACATACAAAACTTGACTAAAAAAGCTAATGAAGATGACCCATGCGGGGTCCCACCGGGCGTGCCAAAATGTATATGAGCAATGTTAGTATGCTAATAGAAACCAAATTTAAATAAAGCTTCTACAAACTAAACAAAATTCATAAACTTCAAGATAGACTAAGATGAGCTCTTAATTGAGAATATGAGCCATTAATGGGCTCTCTCAATAAGAAGCTCTCTTGTTGAGTAGCTTTGTCTAAATAGATAGGATGTATGCTCAAGCTTTATGCTTCAAAAAGGGCTTCAATGGATGATTGTGGATTTTTGGTGTGGATAGATGGCTTTAGTATGGATTTGGCTCTCAAAATAGCATTATAACTTTACTTCATGGATTGTGTTATTTTGTAAAGGGGAAGGATCCAATTTATAGGCAAGAGGCTTGAGGGATTGAGGGCTAAGATGCAAGGATGGGAAAAAGCTTATGGAAGGCTCAGATTGCATGAGAGGAGAGCACATGGATTGTGCTTCCTTATAGCCAATCAAGGAGTGACACATGTCACATGGTGAGAGGATGGAGGAAAGGGCAAGGATGAGTCAACAAAGGAGGCTCAAGAGATAAAATCTTCATAAAGACCCTCATAATGACTTGTAAGAGCAATAAAAGGGCTTGTAAGAGTCATTTATGACCTAGTGGACTTCATAAAGTTTTATGGTTGAGATATTTTGAGGGTGATGAGAGAAAATTCGACTTGGACTTGATTAGGAAAGTTTTAAGCTTGTTTAGGCTTGTGCAAATGATTAGAGGATGGATTAGGATGGTTTATGATTAGCTTAAGGATAGGCAAGTGGATGGCATTTAATGAGGGTGGGTGAAGGAAGAGATATTTGTTAACTTTGGCTTGGGTTAGTAAGTCTTAACCCATGTTTAGGGAATGTGACAAGGTTAGGAGGGGATTAGGATTAGGTTTAAAGACATCTTCTAGAAGAGTCTAGATTTTGGAGGAGGATAAAGACTTTCTAGAATAGTCTAGAATTTCCTAGGATGAGGATGAAGACTTTCTAGAAGATTCTAGAACTTCTTAGGATGAGGATAAATTAGATTTTTAGGAAATAAATAAAGTTTTATTTATTTCAAGGGTTTGGGTTGAGGAGATATTTATTAAAACTTTTTTAATAAACATGAGGATTAATATTTAACTTTAATTAAATATTTTGAGTTGGGATTAGGGGTAGGAAATGATGGGATTAGCCTTTAATCAAAATTAAAGAAGGATTAGAAGATTTTGGAAGAGGTTATTGGTCATAAGAAAATTGGCCAACTTTTGGGAAAAAAAAAAAATTTTATTTATTTTGGGTTTTTTGATCAATTTATTAATTAAATAATTAATAAATAAGGAAATAATGTTTAAATAAGATTTAAACATTTTTGGGAGGGATTTCTTAATTAAATATTTTTAATTAAGATAAAGGGATTTAATGACATGAAAATTAATTAATTAATTAAATAATTAATTAATTAATAAATGATGATGTCATCAGAGATTTTTTCAGAAAATAAAAATACTTTATTTTCTAAAGGTTTTTTAGGTGTCTACACCCTAAACTCAACAAAAGCTAAAGATATCAAGTGACTATAAACCAAACATCAATTCTTCAACAAGAAATTAATAAGCACTGAAATATCACTAATCATAATCATAGATTCCACCAATCTGATCATCATAATAGGACTGATGCAAAATAAGTACACATAAACTAAATCCATGTCATAACATGACATCACAAAAAACAAATCATTTAATCACCTCAGTCTCATACAATAAACTAGGAAGCAATCCAAAGTTAATTGATCAAAGACTCAAAGGTTATATCAAATAAGTCACACTATTCACTTCACTTCTACATAAGAGAAACTAGAAAGCACATCAAAAAAATTGATTAAACTCATCATAGCACACACATGACACATTATCATGGTTAGGTATAAAAGATCGTATACAAAAAAATTCATAACATCATCACATAAAAAAACTCTCAAGCCTTTGGTAAACATCTCAATTGGTCAAAGTTAAGTCAACCCGAGGCTAACATTAATAAATCACACATCACATATAGTACATAAAATTTAACTATTGGAATTACAAATGGGAAATGTATAATTCTTAGAGGGGTGGGTGGGTGAATCAGAAGTTCAAACTTTAGCACTTAAAACTCTTATACCATTCATTAGATGCATGTAATAAACTAAAATGAAATGTAAAAAAAATGCATCAAAACATATAATCATACAAACACATGACACCGGATATAATTACCCAGAAACCCTCCAAATGAGAAGGTAAAACTGGGGTGGGGATGACACCCACAATTCTTCACTACTATAGAAATAAAGTGTCCCCTATTAGGGCTACATAGTTTGACCATTTTCATGATCTACCTTGTGAAAGGCCTACCCTGTTAAAGGCTTACAAAGGATTTTTGGATCGTACCTTGTTAAAGGATTTTGAACACCCTATTAGAAGTGTGCCTAGTTAAAGGACTTTCAGAATATTCACTTACAATGTCACCCTATTAAAAGATTTTACAATGACTATTTAATCAACCTTAATCCAAAGGATTTCACCTTGCTAATACAGTTGTTAGAAAGTAACTATAGAATGTTTGATCTGATAATTTACAACTTTTCCTTGCTAATTTCATATCATAGTTCTATCCATCTTGATCCTCCTAATCTGTTATAACAATTCTATATCACTTCTCCTCTATTTTGCAAACTAATTTCGAAATTCTTTCACACTTTTAAGTCACCTTGAACACTTTCAAATCAATTCACCCCTTTTCTTCCTTCTATTCTTCACTCTCATCACACCGACATAGACTAAATTATGGGGCTTCATCTTTCTTAAAAAGACTTTGGTGGCTTAGGGTTAGGTATGAATCTATGACTAAGATTCATTCATTTTGGCACTTAACCTCTCCCAATTTTTTGATTGGTTAAATGTTAATTGTATAGGGAATCCAAATAAATTTTTCATTATCTTCAAAGCTTTGAGATGTATCCATAAGTCAACATAAAAATGGTATACATAGTTGTTTGTACCATTACAAACAACTAGGTTCATTATGTGTTACTCAGTATCTCATAATACTAATGCTCAACACTTATTGTAATTCTATCTGGCTTAGTACTTGAAATTACTCAGAATCAACTGTATGCTTGGCACTTGAATTACTCAGCACATGAGTGACTCGACACTTATTGAAACTTGACATCTATACATATTATGCTTGGCATGTATTACTAGCTTGGCATGAACTTAGTAAATATCTTAAGTAAGTTGACACCCAATTGCCAAAACCAAACTAAGATCAATAATTTCCCCCTTTCACATAAGTGTCAAAAACACTTAAGTATATATAAAAAATCTAATCTCCTTGAGTATAATATATACACAACACTTAACTATATAGAACAAATCTAATCTCCTTGAGTATAATATATACAAAGTTTGACATAGTTATAAAACTTCAAAAATTTTCAAAATTCTAGAATATACTTATATACCTCAAAGTTTTGTAACTTCCCCTAAGTTAATGTGTCTATTTTGTATCCAAAATCTCTTCTCTTCTCTAAGTATATTTGCTTCTTGTTGATACTCTTTGTCTTCAAAAATACTGATACTCTTTATCTATTTGATATGCTCTATTTTTGCTCTTTTTCTATTTTCTCCCCCTTTGTTCACTCTCCCGCTTTCATATGTAACTCCCTTTGTATATTGATACTCTTTATCACTCCTTGGACATTTGTCTCCCTCTTTATTCTTTATTATCTCCCCCTTTTTTGACATTGATGTCAAAGGGTCTATACAATAATTGTGTATTTGTCCAAAAAGTTCTTGTGAACTTCCATTATAATTTGTAGAGCAGCATCCCACTTGTCTAATGCAACATCTAAGGACTTTATTTGGAAAGTTGTGTCTACTGCAAGGTGAACTAGTCTATCCAAAGTTTAAATATTAGGATCTTTCTTTAACACTATTTTTGCATCAGCTAGTTCCTTTTGGAGTATTCCCATATGAGGGGTAGGGGAGGCTTATATATTAATCAACTTGGATCTTATGTTAGACTCTCTTGCTACTAACATAGCTAGTTGATTTTTTTTAAAGCATGAAATGAAAATGCTTCTCACTCAAAGCTAGGTTCTTAGGTAATTGCATACCTAAGAGTTTCAAATTGTTCTCCAGACTCAAAATCCTATGGCTCATTTCTTGTGTGAAGAGTGTGGGATCACACAATTTTATGTACAAAAAGAATATGTTCTCAAGTACCTTCTTCACTTTCTCAATTTTAGTATCCAATTCAGCTTGTGATAGTGCTATGTCACCAAATATTTTCTCATTAACTTTCCCTTGAAATTTCCTCTCAGACCATTCCATAATTTTAGTATTTGTATCCTAGTCTTCATTAGTCACCTATTCCATAATTTCTAATAGTTGTTCTAATATGGGCTTGGATTCTTCAGTTGTTTGCAAGCTAAAGGCATCCAAAAAGATGTCCTTAATCTCTTGTAATGCTTGACTTTGTTTATACTCCTTTCTACATATTTCTTGAGTTTTCTTTCTCTCCAAGGCTTCTTGCATTATACTTATCTATTCTAATGTCATGGTTGCATAATAATATTTAGGTATCACTATCTCTTCATCTAAAATTCCATCACCATAGTGAAATACCTTGGAAACTTTGGATGAGCTAGAGCCTATTGCTGAAATACACAGTGGTATTCCATTAGTGCAAAGAATTTGAAGGACATTTTTTGGAGTGTCAGTTGTTGGTAAATTTACCAATGTTTGTATGGCTTCTTGCTCCTTCTCTTTTGGTGTGTCCTTTTCTTCATTCTTATCTTGATCATTTATTAATATTTGACTTGCTCCTTGTGTTTGTGTATTAGCTATAGATACTTTTGTCTATCCTATTTGTGTTTCTAAAGTTTTCTCCTCTTGATTAGTCTATTTTTTTGTTCAACCATGACAACTTTTACATTAGAATCAACCTTAGCAGATGTATCATTTGACATTTGCATTAGAGGTTGACCACTAGCAACTGAAGAGATGATAAAAGATGGTCCTTGTGTATTCACCTTGTCCCTTTTAATATCAACTAATACTTTTTGAAGTTCATCCACACTGACGAACACAGGATTCTCACATAATCTAGCTTGAAGTATGGTTTGGTCAAGGATCTTCTTTAGATCTTCTATAGTTAATGGATTGATTTTTTGAGGTGAACTATCAAGAACATCCTTTACTTTTATAGTTTTTGTAGGTGTGTTTGTGTCATGTGGAGGGCTCATAGTTGGCATTTGTGTGTCTTGCACACTTTGTTCTATTTTTTTCTGTTCAATTGTTGCCATTTCATTTGACTTCTTTGGTGTCTCCTCCATAGTGGTGTTTTCCTTTTCTTTTTGTATCTCTTCTTCATTTTCCTTATCCTCCTCATTATTTCTACCTTTAAATGGATATTTTTCTCCTACTTTAATTGTAGTCAAGCCATATATCAATTTCCACGTTTGTGTGGATTTCTTGAGAACATCTTCAATTTTGTTCTGTGGAATGTTGAACGCCCTATATTTTGGTGCAAATCTACTACCATATTTCTTATTGGCCTTGGTAATTTTTCCCTTTGATAACTCTAGCATCACTTGTGCTAATATTGATTCCCTTATTTCTTTCTCCATGTTTAGGTAGTAATGCCACTTATTCTAAAGAATTATATACAATTCCTTTGGCATTATATTATCCAAATCAAGAGGAGTGTTCTTGAATTTTTCCATCATGGCATACACTGACTCTTCTATCATATTTTAGTCTTCTCTACCAAATTTTTCAAAATTAATACCTTTTAATCCTATTAAGTGCACATCATCTCTAATATTATCATGAATATTTTCAAGATCAGATTTAGATGCATGACTTACCACTCTAACCTAACTTCTATGCTCAGACTCTATCTTCTCATCAATTGTCTCTAGTTGTGCTATGTATTTTCTTCTTGGTTTCTTCTACACTAGAACCTCTTGTTTAGTAGTTTTTGTTTTCTCTTTTTCTTTCTCCTTGGATTTTTGAGTAGTTTCCCTTGTACTAGCTATTGTTGCTAGAGCTATAGGCTTTGTTGCACTTGGTTTGGCAGCCCTATTTGCTTTTGGTTTGGCTGAAGGCTATGCCTTAGCTTTCCTCTTCTTTGGCTATGGCTTTGCTGGTACTTCCTTATCTTCTTCCTCCAATAAATCTTCTTCTTCCTGATCTTCACCCACGCATTGGGTTAAAGCAAGAGGTTCTTGACCTTGTACCTCTTCTTCCTCTTCATTTTCTTCATCATCTTTTTCATCATTATCTCCTACACCTTCTCCAAACTTAGCCTTCAATTTCCTCACTATTGTGTCCTTCTTTTTAAAAGTTGAGGTTGTCTTTAGTTCCATCTCAACCTCTGATTTCACAACATCATAATTACCAAAAAATTTGGAACTTTTGTCAATTTGTTCAGCAAGAAGTGCAGTGATAGCAGCTAAGGCTTCATCAACATTAATTTCATATCCTAGAGGCCTTAGCCATCTAACTATAGGTACAACAACCTAGATGAAAGTGTATTCAATGTCTACAAAGAAAAAAATATCATTTTAGTGTTGTTCAACTAAGGAAATAGGAATCCTCAACCTGTATTTCATAGACTTCTTAAAGTCTTCAAAATAACTTGTCATCAATGATTCAAAATTTTCTCCCATTTGTTCAATATACTCATTAATTTGAACTGCAACTAACTTGTTGATCTTCCATCCTATTTTTCCAAAAGATGGAAATTCATTTTGTACATAGAAAAATACACATACCAGTATTGAACCAAATTTACATTGAGCACTCTTTGGCTTTCTTATTGCTCTTAGGTTCTCCATTATCTATTACATTTGGAGTTTTGCAAGATTATAGGTATGATATTTCTTGACAATCTTATAACCTACATCAACTACTATGAAAGGAACACTATTTAGTCTACTTGACTGATAGAATTTATGTGAAATGACCCTAATGACAAGGTCAAGAAGTGGATCTATAATAGTGTCAATATTCATTCCACACTTGTTCCACTTAGCCCCTATATTTTTCTCAATTACCTCTTTGGAGTCATTCCTCAATGTCTCAGGCTGATCTAGGGTTGGGTATCCAGTAATGCTATGTACAATTCATTTTTAAATTTTAAAGGGTCCACCATCTAACCATGGACATCCATCATGTATTATGCTTATAATTATTTTTATCCACTCAGTTTTGAAAATTGTTGGGAAATCTAGGGCATGCGTTAAGCCCTTTCCTTCTACAATCTTGAATTCCTCCTTCAATACAACATTTTCACACAATTTTCCATGTGCTTGCATGATTTCCATGTCTCCAATGCCTCCTACCTTACAATTATAGCACTTTCTTAAATCTTGTACCATTACAACCTTAGGTAGAATCATAGATAATGCTCCTGTTGGGTCATTTTTATATGCAACTTTTGGTATAGCCTTGAAATCTAGTTGTTTAACCTCATTGTTGACTAATTGAATGTTGAATGCCTCTTTCTCTTTCATAGTACTTGAATTGGATGCTATTTTGACAATCTAGGATTTAACAAATATGAAACTATGTAGCTCAGTAGATGAAGAATACCTTAAAAATCGATGAATTGATGCTTGATCTTCACTATGATCTATGCAAATGCTTCAATCTTGCTTGTGAATCACTTCTTCACTCTTCTCACTCTTGCTCTAAATTCATAATGATGAAAAATATGTGATATTCGACCTTATAATCTTTCAAAATATAGCATTTATTGCATGGTGCATGAACAACTATAAACTTGACTTCAATATGATTTGTATTTCACTCAAAATCCATTTATTTTACCATCACTTAGAAGCTATTGGAATTACCTTTAGTTGGCACCCATAAAAATTTCCCTTACTTGGTAGCTATGACTGACTCAGCTCCAACTGACTTTGGCTGATAGCTTTTCGATACTTACTAGTATTTTACTTGACATTTGAAGAGGACTTTTCTCACTCGGTAGTAATGTGAAAACTTGAAGGTTTGACCTTAGATTTTCCTTATTATTCTGAATCTCTCTTCATGCTAATATATCTTTTTTCAATACTAACTTCTTTTGGAATTGATGTATGAGAAAACATTTTAAATATCAGTCCCTCATACCTCCTTTTAGCTTAATTTGATGAACTATGACCACTTGACCTATTAGGTGAAGTGATCCCTTCATTTGATGTGCCTTCGACCTTGCTGGGAAATTCTTTTTGATATGACTAGTCTTCAAATAGCTAAAGCATGTAGTTTTACTCAACCATCTATTATAGCTACCACTGAAGTGTGTTCTTATGAATTTCTTAGGGATGTGTCCATACTCTTGACAATAATGATAGCTATATCTTGTATTTTAATCCCAATTATATGATTTTTCATAGCTTCTTATCTTTGTTGGCTTGTTTGATGACCATGTGGACTTGAATCTACATTCAAAGTCTCTCTATACAAACTTTTGACAATTGTGCTAGTGTCCTTTAAATCTTAGTGCATGCATGGTTCTAGTTCTTCATTCATGTGCCTAATGACCTTGTTTGTTTCACTTGTGACAATGAGTCATGTTCTTTGGCTTAGCATTCTGACTAGCATTCTTAGTCCTACAAACATTAGTTGTATGTCCTTTCTTACCACAATAATGACAAGTAGGTTTAGAGTTCTTACCTTTATTATTCCTTTCCTTAGTAGCTTTGGATGATTCTCCTTCTTTAGTGTTTATGTAGCCCAATCCTCATGTATCTTTACTAGATCTAGGGAATTTAGTAGTTGTTCAAATTAATTGATGACTTCATATGGCTTGTTGAAACTTTCAACAAATTCCTTTTCTCTTTTCAGATCATTCTACAATTGTTCATTCAACAACTTTAGCATGGATATTTCAATGTCTTTGACCTTCAACTCATGATGAACATTCATCATTTGGCTTGAGGTTTCCAATTACATGTTTGAGATATTGGATAGCTTTGCTGACTTTTTCTCCAATCTGTTTGCCAAAATTCTTTTGTCTTATTCAATCATGGCCTTGTCTTCTATAGCTTTCTTCTTTTGTTCACTCACCTCACATAGTAGTATAGCTTGTAATTCTTGTTCCAACTTGAGATTTCTGATCTCTTCAACTTGTGATCTATTCTTTTGCATCAGATCTACAATTGCTACATCAAATTTACTAGAGTTACCATTTGTAAATAACTTTTTGGTTCAATCTCTTTGTATTGTGTATCATTTTTTTCTATAGCAATTTATTTCCTTCTCTTTAGGGAACTCTTCAAAGCATCTCTAGCTTCATTCAGTTATTGTTGTAGTATGAGATGTATCTCAATCTTTTGGTTTTCAATGGTCTTTACCAACTTGTAAACTTCCATTTCAATATCATTTCTCCAAGCTATAAAGCTTCTCCTCCTAAGAACTCAACTCTGATGCCAATTTTTGGAATTACAAATGAGAAACATATGCTTCTAACAAGGGGGTGAATCAGAAGTTCAAACTTTAGCACTTAAAACTCTTATACCATTCATTAGATGTATGTAATAAATTTAAATGAAATGTAAAGAAAATACATCAAAACATATAAACATACACACACTTGACACTAGATATGATTACCCAGAAACCTTCGAAATGAGAAGGTAAAACTAGGGTGGGGATGAGACCACAATTCTTCATTATTGTAGCAATCAAGTGTAACCTATTAGGGTTACATAGTTTAACCATTTCCATGATCTACCCTATGAAAGGCTTGTCATGTTAAAAGATTACAAAGGAGTGTTGGATCCTACCCTATTAGAAGCGTGCTTGGTTAAAGGACTTTTAGAACATTCACTTGGAATGTCACCCTATTAAAGGATTTTACAATGACTATTAAGTCAACCTTAGTCCAAAGGATTTTACCCTACTAATACAGTTGTTAGAAATTAATAGTAGAATGTTTGATCTGATAACTTAGAACTTTGCCTTGTTAATTTTAGATCATAGTTCTATCCATCTAATATAACAATGCTGAATCACTTCTCCTCTATTTTACAAACTAATTCTGCAATTCTTTCACACTTCTAAGTCACCTTGAACACTTTCAAATTAATTCACCCCTTCTCTTCCTTTTGTTCTTGACTTACATCACACCTACAAACATATTGAATTATGGGGCTTTGTCTTCCTTAAAATGACTTCGACGGCTTAGGGTTAGGTATGAATCTATGAATGAGATTCATTCATTTTTCCACTTAATCCCTTCCAATTATTTGATTGGTTGCATGCTAATTATATAGGAAATCCAAATAGATTCGTCCTTATCTTCAAAGCTTCAAGATCTATACATAAGTTGGCATAAAAATGGTTTACATAGTTGTTTGTGCCATCACAAATAACTAGGTCCATTCTGTGTTACTCGATAGTTGATAATACTGATGCTCGATACTTATTGTAATTATGTCTGGCTCAACACCTGAATTTGCTCAACATCAACTATATAATCAACACTTAAATTACTCAGCACATGAGTGACTCGACACTCATTACAACTCAACATCTATACATATTATTCTTGGCATGTATATCTAGCTTAGCATTAACTTAGTAAATATATTAAGTATATTGACACTCAATTGTCAAACTCAAACTAAGATCAATAGTAACTTTCTCACTACAATAGGTTTTGAAAAGCTAGGGTTTAATTTTTAAGTTATAGGTTTTCAAATTCCCATTTTCATTTTAAAGACACAAAGAATCAATAACAAATAGGGTTTTAGTTGTCTTCTCCAAATATTATTGTTTATAGAGTTGTCAATCCCAATTAGGGTTCGCATTTTTGTTCCAAGCACAAGATTCGACATACAAGTAGGGTTTCAATTTTCACTATTCAATTCATCTTCAAAACATAAGAGTTTGAAGTAAACATACGCATTACAGTTTTCATCTTTTCAAAGTATGACAACAACTAAGGTTTTCAAAACACAAACATTTGATAACAACCAATGTTTCGATTTTCATTTCCAAGTATAATAGTTGATAATCAGGGTTTCTATTGCCATTTCTCTAGTTGCCAAATTCATTAAGGTTTCCAAGTTCACTAGAATATTATATGGTTCAACAATTCAAATAAATTTTCTTAAACATTGTTTCCTATAAAATTGAATCATCAAGCACAACCCAATGTTTACTAAAGATAGCATTTTTTCCCAATTTACAATTTGCAATAAACTTGTACACATACATTTTAATAATATATTAATTGAAAACTTTAATCAAATATACTTAAAACTCAATGAAAAATTATTAAAATATTAATGATTATAGTCATCTATTAATAAAATAACTTATTTTAAGTTATTAATAACATAATTACCAAAGTATCAAAACTACTACTATTCTCAAATTATCAAAAGATGTAATGAAACTCCCTTAGTAATAGAAATAATTTCCATAATTACATCAAGTAAAATATGAGTTTCCTAAAATTATCATCTTTCCAATTATAAACCTTGAATTTACTTTCCCAAAAATATTTTAACAATAAATTTTTTAATTTAAACATTAATAAGAAACAATAATAATTATTAAATTACTAAAGATAATGATCATTTATTTATTAATAAAATAATATATATTAAATTATTAAATAATAATTATTAATCTCGACATAAAATAATGATTATTAATAATATAAAAATATTAATAAGATTTAATATTAATAATTTATTAACATTTAATATATTAAAAATTATTAATATTAAATAACATTTATGAAAATTAACATTAATTAAAAATATTAATAAGAAAAAAACAAAAACAAAAATTATTAAAAACAACACTTACCTCACCTATGCCACCTACATCAAAGTAGCTGCAGATTACCTTTGGTAATAGTGACCTGCTTAGATAGTCGCAGTCTACCATTGGTAGTCGTAGTCTATTTAATGTAGCCATGAGAGGAAGGAAGGAGGAAGGGGGGGAGGGGGTTGGGGTTGGGGTGTGGTGACTCCCACCCACTTAATAAATATTTGCATATATATTTTAAAACAACCATGCATAGACCCTCCTCTCTACAAAACACACTTTCTCCATTTTTTATATATATTATTATACACACACACACACACACATATATATATACAAGTATATACATATATACATGTACATGTATATATATATATATATATATATATATATATATATATGGGTATGTGCAAGATCATGGTGTACCAAACTATGGCCTTAAGTGGCAGTGAAAAATCAGCAAATCAGGTTTATGTCAACTTGACACATAATTTTGAAGTGGTTATGGACTTTATATCAAAAAGTTGTAAGAAAATAATTTGTAGAAAATTTAATGTAGTTTCTAAACTACTAGGCCTTATCAGGAGAAAAAAAAAATTGATTGGTCAAAAGTTTGAATTTTAATGCAGTACTAAGAAAATTTCAGGGCAAAAATAAAAAGTAGGTGTATGTCTGACCACCTTAATCAAAATCAAATCATAATATTTTTTTAATATAATTATAGATATGAAAACTAGACTCATGCTTGGATGTGACGCATATTTTTCGATATTTTTATTCCAAATAAATAATTAAATATGAATTTTCTACAAAAAAATTTTGGATTAAAAAAAGTCCTATGTCTGACCACCCTAACTAATAGAAAATTTGATCAAATTTTTTTTTTTTTTTTTTCTTATGCTAGGCGAAGTATAGAATGTGATGCAACTTTTACATTTAAAAAATGTTATACCGTTTGAAAGTTATAGCTATTTTTCATACAATATGTCAATCAACACTTTACAATAATCTTCATTGATAATTAACTAATAATACTTATCAAACTCAGAATTTGACAAAAATTATATTGATGGAATTTAGAGAGCGGTATTAAAAAACCCATTTTGTTTCATTCAATTTCGATCAAAATAACATTGTCGGACGGCTACCCGAAGTCTGAGTATCACTGAAGTCTGAGTATCACTAAAACTCTCTATAAACATGTCTTTGGGGTTGACTGGGCAGGCTTGGTAAATACCAAGCTTGATCGAATATCTGATTCGAAATCAGATATTCGATTTCAAATCGGATATCCGATTTCAAATCGGATATCCGATTTCACATCGGATATCCGATATGACTCGGTAGTCAAATTCCAAAAATCTTCAAATTTTGGAGGGAAATTTGATTTAAACGTTCTAGTTTTTTATTTTTAAATTATTTCACTTATATTAATATGTAAAGGCATATTTTAATATATTATATATATATAATAACGTAATGTAAACATACAAGATATAATCTAGTAATATATAATAATATCTTATGTTAATCTTATTACAATCTATAAATATAATATATATTATTATTATTTTTACTAAATATAATAACGTAATTTATATATATATAAAATACGTATTATATATTATTATATTAATATGTATGTTATTAATATATCTATATAATAACGTAATATTTTCATTAAATATAATAATGTAATATGTATATGTATATATATATATATATTATTATATTAATATGTATATTATTAATATATATGTATATTATTAATATATAAGAGTCAAAGGGGGTCATAGGGTGACCTATGACCCTCTTTGACCCATTAAATGACGATATATGTCTCTAGGGGTCCTAGGACCCCTAGGGACATATTCGAATGGGTATTATGGGTCAAAGGGGGTCATAGGGTGACCTATGACTCTCTTTGACCCATTAAATGATGACATATGTCCCTAGGGGTCCTAGGACCCCTAGGGAGATAGTCGAATCGTTCATATGGGTCAAATGGGGTCATAGGGTGACCTATGACCCCCTTTGACCCATTAAATGATGAAATATGTCCCTAGGGGTCCTAGGACCCCCATGGACATAGTCAAATCGTTCATATGGGTCAAAGGGGGTCATAGGGTGACCTATGACCCCCTTTGACCCATTAAACGATGAAATATGTCCCTAGGAGTCCTAGGACCCCTAAGGACATATTCGAATGGGTAATATGGGTCAAAGGGGGTCATAGGGTGACCTATGACCCTCTTTGATCCATTAAATGATGACATATGTCCCTAGGGGTCCTAGGACCCCTAGGGACATATTCCAATCGTTCATATGGGTCAAAGGGGGTCATAGGGTGACCTATGACCCCCTTTGACCCATTAAACGATGACATATGTCCCTACGGGTCCTACAACCCCTAGGGACATAGTCAAATCATTCAGATGGGTCTAAGGGGGTCATAGGGTGACCTATGACCCTCTTTGACCCATTAAACAACGATATATGTCTCTAGGGGTCCTAGGACCCCTAAGGACATATTTGAATGGGTAATATGGGTCAAAGGGGGTCATAGGGTGATCTATGACCCTCTCTGACCCATTAAACGATGATATATGTCTCTAGGGGTCCTAGGATTTCAAGAGATCACATTCTGTTTGGATTCAGCACAGCGATCTCGCTCGATGCCAAAACTTGCAGTGTGCCTCAGTTCATAGGTGCACCACAGCATAACTTTGAAACTGCTGATCTTGGCATCGAATCGTCAGTGCCATTAGCTCTGGATGGGCGAGTGAACCCTAGTCACACCCTTTTTCTAGCTATGAAGACCATCCATCATTTGCGGCCACCCTGTACCGAGGAGTCTCCAAGGTGCTCTAAGTGCATTTGGAGGTCGATCTTTCGAGGGTCATAACTTAGAGCTCATGAGGGCTATCGATGAACTGTCAAATGCTACAAGATGGTGATCTTGAGGCCTAAAATAACCTATCTCATTTTTGAGAGATCATATTCCGTTTGGATTCAGCACAACGATCTCGCTTGATGCCAAAACTCAGAGTGTGCCTCAGTTAATAGGTGCACCACAGTGTAACTCTGAAACCACTGATCTTGGCATCGAATTGTCATTGCCATTATCTTCGAATGGGTGGGTGAACCCTATTCACACCCTTGTTCTAGCCACAAAGACCATCCATCATTTGCGGCCACCCCGTACCGAGGAGTCTTCAAGGTGCTCTAAGTGCATTTTGAGGTCGATCCTTCAAGGGTCATAACTCAGAGCTCATGAGGGCTATCGATGAACTGTTAGAGGAGACGAGTTCATAAAGATGGAGTGGCTTAGTGTTTTTGCTAAAATAAGTTAGTGGGAAGACTTTATTAGAGGGTCTTGGCCAAACTAGTGGGGTGTTTGTCCACTCTCTAATTTTAGAGACATGTAGGTTTTGGAGGGAGATTAGGGGAGCTCTACTACAACTATCCTTACCCTAGCTTGGACCAAGGTTGGTATCTCAAACTTGCTTCTTTTCCATTTCTTTCTTTTAGCATGGTTAAGAAAATATGCAAGTGTGGAGTTTATCAATGGAGTATGCATTGCATTGCATTGTGGAGTAGCATTCATGTGAGTGCTTCAATGGTGTTTATTCCATGTAGATTAGTGTGACACCATTGTGCATCTTGTTGTATTGTGTGGAGTATTGTGAGTATGAGGTTTGGATTTTGTCTATTTCCTTGTTGTATTATGGGTGTTGATATTGTGTTTTGAAAATGTGATGTGCTCTTGAAAATTTCTTGTTTTATTTCTACTTGGTTTTGTTTTCTTGTTTTGTTCTTGAGTATTGTTATGGGCGCGGGACTTACACTCACCCTTGTGGGAAGGGAAGAGAAGTCCAGGGTGAAGGGCTTAAGTTGGGTTCAAAAAATGTATTGAGAACCTTGAAGTATGGGCTCCATTGTATGCCATAACATTTCATATCTTGCTGGGGGTGATAAGGAAAGTATTGTGTAGAAAGGAAGTTTGAGGAGTTATAGCTGATGGTAGTGGGTTTGGAAGAGGAAATGTGTAGGCCCCGAGAGGGCATTAAATGGTTCATTTATGATAGCCCCGAGAGGGCATGAAATTTGGTGAATTATTATAGCCCCAAGAGGGCATAAAAATTGTTTATTGCAAATATGGTTTGGTATGGCAAGTCTCCATTTTAGAACACACCTTCACCCTATGTTTATGGTTCCATCTGTGAAGCCATTGTGAAATAGTCTTGGGGGGAAATTGTTAAAGTTTTAAATGTAATGTTTATGCATTGAAAGATTGTATGTGTATCCCAGTTTGAGCCTTGTTCCCTAGCATGGGGGTGGCCTCTTTGAGGCCTATGGTTGGGTGGAAAGCACGCATGGTCCTTGTTATTTTTTTGTGTTGCATATGCAGATTTGTGTCCAAGGGAGCAATGGAAATGGCTTGGAATGATCATCTTGTAGATTGATGTTGGATGACAAAACTTGACATTGTGCCTTCATTTGTGAAGGAGGATTCACCAACTCGTTCATGTTCTCAACGATCATGTTGGACAATGTTCATGCTACTCATTGTCCATATCTTTCAATGTCATTGTTCCTTATGATTTTGAAAAGTCCCTTATGTTGCCCCATTGTGATGGAAGGAGATTGTATCATTGTTACCTAATGTACGTCTAGAAGAAATAATTGATAAGGTTGTATATGCATGTTTCATTTGGAGTTTATATTGTTATGAAAGCATTGGTACGAGTAACAAATTTCCTTTGACATCATTGTTATCATTTGAAAATGTGAAAGAAAGTTTTCTCCTTGTGGTATTGTAAATGACTAGTTGATAATAACAATCCATAGATGTTATGTGATACCATTGATTGTATAAATTTAAAACATAGTAGATTGCTTACAATCTTGTTGTGCACTCAATAATTTGGAAGGAAATTTTTATGTTCATATCACATGCATGGATAACATTGATTTTAATTACCAAGCTTAATGCAATTCTAAGCAAGAAAATCATCAAATTAATTTTATGATATAACAAAATGAAGTTTGTTGTAAGAAAAGACATGACAAAATCTATGAGATACATTGCTGTAGGCATGCATTTTCCTCTCTAGAAAATTTATGGTAAAGGCAAATAAATCCCTTCCTTAATACAAAGCAATAAAATATTAAAGAATATTCCTAGATTTTAGACTGCTATCCAATAAAATAAAATAAAATAATAGCATATAGAGACTAATGAGTGTCCTAGACTAATATATTTTCTAAGTGACAGAATGGTACACATTACAATCTTGTGACCTCTAAGTCACATCCAACACTCAAATAATAAATTTGTAATTAAATAAATAAAGGCATATTAGTGTGCATGTTAGAGAATATGACAAATTTAAATATTTAACTCAAAAATAAAACAAAAGCCAAGATTGATTGGATGTACATATAATAGGGTTTTAATATGAAGTAAGTTGTCGGGATGATGGGATTGGAGAATCAAGGATAAGGATGGATGGTGGATTAAAATAATAACTCAAATCTAGTTTTACCTAGTCAATAAAGCACATTGATACATTGATACATATATGTTAGAACGAAAAGGTATGTTATATACAAACCTTATTTATACGCTTGCACCTAATCCTTGCATAAACAATTCATCTAACAAATTTAAATTGATACACTCAATATGATGGTGTAGTAGGATGTGTTTAAATACAGATCATGAATTATTATTGAGTTAAGTACTTTGAATTGGCCCTTATACTTACTAAGAGTTCTTCATTTTATGTGCTTACTAATTCGTACTATGAAACTACTTTGAATCTTAACATGCTTTGATAATAATAATATTGATAGTGAGAAAGTGAGCTTATGGTGAATAGTTAGATGTAATTTAATGTCAAAAGTAAATGTAATAGTATAGTAATTATAGTAATTAAAATAGTAAATGTAAAAGCATGGCAATGTAGCTAGATTAGTTAGTAGTTGATGAGCTAGATAGTTAGTAATTGTCTTTTGTTAGAGCGAGTTTAATTTATGTATTGAAATAGTAATTTTTGTGTTTAGAAAACTGTAGTGAGTGCTAGTTTGGTGAGGAAGCAATGTTGATAGATAATGAGGATATAGTAATATAGTAATTGTCACATTAATATATATTGTAATGATTAATGAATGTGTGTACATTGGTAATGAGGATAATAAGTAATTTTGATCCCCTTCCCTTACATGCTAGAATCATGACCTAGTCCATATGATACAACCGACAGACCCTAATAGAATATTAGTATCAGAGGCTTGTTAGGATATGAAATACCTCACTAATTTATGAGTGTTGTATCTTGAACTTTCTCGTTTGACTCGTGACGCTAACTTGAACTAGACTGTCATCCAATCTATTTGAAAACCACCTGTGACTAAAATGTTAACACCTTCACACTATTCACATGAGTCTTGAACTCCTATTCAATGATAACCTTGTTTTACAATATGTAATTTCTTATGCGACTTCATAAGCTACAAAAAAAATAAAAAATTGTTGTTTTTTTACTAGTAAAATTTAGGGCATGACACATGATCCATGATAAATTGAACAATACTAGATACTAAATTAATATGTATATCATTGTGCACGTAAATGACAAAAATATATATCAAAATACATGTATCCATAGACAAAATTTTACACAAATATATATCAAAATACATGTATCCATAGAAAAAGTACTCAAATATATATATATATATCAAAATACATAGATCCATATACAAAATGTGGCTGATCCTGCCATCAGAATGTGTATAATATCAATGTTTCTGTATACAATGTGGCATATGCCATCTCAAAATGTCTCATGATGCATCCTACGAAAACTATACTATCCTAGGGTGTTGGTGGATGATCAAAATGCAGCCTCTTTGCTGCACTAGGTGGATCGGATGCCTCCTACATAAACAAAAAAGGAAAACACAAAGTTAGACTACTAAATTTATATGATTCTACGTATCTAACATTGAATTACTCAAATGCATAATGATCTTTTCCATACTAGAGATTAATACTATCAAAACTTCATAATAAATACCTCTCTTGTCGACCTCTTGCGCCGGTCAACAGTCCTCTCGTATGCCCTCGGCAATGCTGGTACCTCTGTGATTATGGGATGTATATGTTCAAATACCTTTGTCAGATGAATCTACAATTTAAACTATAAAATTATAATTCATAGCATGCTAAATTTATAACATATTTAATCATGAATTCAAACTAAAACTTACTATTGTAGGCTCCTCCTTAGGAGTGAGTGGCCATGTCATCAAATCTACATAACTGTCCCGTCGAACCTCATGTGCACTAGGAGTCTCCTATGAGATACAAAATAGTAGTTGTCAATATCATGAAAATTAGTTTTGAATTTATTTATGAATATAAGTGATGCAAGAGCATCCCATGCTCATCAGGGGAACATTGAAGATCCAAGGCATTACAGAGGTCATGGAACATCTCTTGAAGTCAATTGGGCAATCCTTGCACCAATTATGGCTCATGGAAGCATACAAAGTTATAATGTTGGACTCATATGTGGAAGAAAGTTGTAATTGGGCATGAGATAGGATTTTAGGATTTCATATGGTAGATGTGTAATTTGATAGGTTCATGTAGGTTGTCATGATCATATCTTGTCATTAGACAAGTCAAAATGTTCTAGAATTGAGTTTTGGGGTTTGAACAAGAAGGCCCTAGTTTTTAAGCCATTTTAAGGAGGGTTTTGAAGTTTGGGTGTTTAGGAGTGTGACCAAGACCTATAATCTTGAAAATCCTTAGTGTGTTGGTCCCTTTTTTGAAGCCTTAGTGTGTCTAATTCCTCCTTGTGTGTCCCAGAGTTGAAAGGTACATAAGTGGTGTCCAAAGATTTCTTGGTGAGGAAAGAAAGAGAATCAGTGAGTTGGCCCTTGGGAAGGAAGAAAACTTGTTGTCAAAATGCCTCCTAAAAATCAAATGGCTAGAGAACTTGAAGAATTGAGAGAAGAGTTGGCAAAAGAGAAAAGAGAGAGGAGAGAACTTGAAGTATCTAGATTGAGGGAAGAAAGACAGATGAGAAGAGAGAGGCTGAAGCTTATTGCAAGGATGGAATCCTTAGAAAAGGAAAGGCAAGAGCCTAGAGGAGAAGAGGTTAGAGGACAAAATCATGGAGAGAACCATGAAGAAGAAGAGGTTGGTAATGCAAGGCAAGAGCATGAGACAATAGATGATCCTAAAGAAAGGAGATTTATGAGAATCATTAAGGTAGTACAAGGTAATGGTGGGAAGAACCATATTGATTTTCCAATATACCAGGGTAAAATGGATAGTGAAGAAGTTCTAGGGTGGATAGAGGCCCTTGAGAACTACTTTGATCTTGAAGACATAGAGGTAGATAAGAAGGTAAAAGTAGCAACAACAAGACTGAGAGGAACATCACTCACTTGGTGGACTAGTGTTCAGAATGAGAGAGAGGAAAGGTGGTGCAGGGCACCTAACCTATGTGGCAGGGAGGAACAAGTATCTCTATTGCCGGACACCTTGCCACTCCGGGAAAGCGAGGATTCAAGTAGATTAGGAAGTTGGAATAAAGGTTTGGTCCATATTTTACAAGTTGGTCTATGTTTTGTAATAAAGGCACATGTAAGGCCCACAAGCATTTTGGTGTTGTTATAAACCAAGTGATTCCATGAGACCAAAAGGCCTTAGAATAGGGTATTTAGAGTCTAAACAGTATTAGCAAAAAGTGGTTGTTTGTTTGTTTTATGGTTGGGAATGCCTATATGGTTGTTCCAATGGTCATGTAGACCTTTATATATGTCATATGTGATCTTAGTTGAAAGGGGGAGATCCGAGTGTACGGTGGTTTGGAGAAAAAACAATAAAAACTTCAATTTTCTAGAAATGTACTTAGTTGCATTTAATAAATCCATATGACCAATTTTGAGTCAATGGAATAGTTTAGAAAGTTAGGGAATGCATAAAAAATATAGTTTGAAATTTGAATTTCAAATTCAAATGGTCATATTAGTTTTGGAGGGAAAGTAGTAATTTGGTATTTGTTTGATTAAATAAACCTTTGTAACCAACTTGGTCAGTTGGGCAGGTGCATATAAGCCTATTTAAGTTGTAATGAACATATGCAAGACATGAATCATTATTGGTAAAAAAAGAATCATAGAAATTGAATAGAACAACAATCATACTTTCCTCTGCATCAATTAAAAAAATAAAAAATAAATGATACTTATACATACAATGGGGCTCTCTGTGCGAATGAGAATCCCTGATGATATAGGACGCCAAATCTGTACAGGCTTATTGCTAGTAGTCACACCCTATATACAATAAATAATGTAATTAAATGAGATTACCACAAACATTTTACAAGAATGCATCAATATTTAATTAATTAGAAAACATCTAATTACCTTTCCTTTTTCAATGCATGCTGGCTCACCCCCCGCACTTTGTCCCCCCAAGGCAGGTGGTATCTGCAAGATAAAAGAAAGATTAGCAACCATATACGCTACAATATCAAATAAAAAAAAGAAATGTGAACACAACATAATGTACTGTAGATGTCTCAAGGCCAAATGAAATGGCCGAGAGTGTAGCATCTTCTATCTGTTTGAGCTCCTCCTCGGTCATCAACTAAACATGAATGAAGATCACATACATGTAAAAGTCAGTATGGCTTAAAAATTAAAATTACTCTATTATAAAAATTAACTTTAAATCACATATGTCATAACAAAAAAATGTATACATGTACCAACATCAAAGGAGTCCATGCCTCTACATTCCCCTCCTCTCTCGCATCAAGTTCTGTAGCCTCTGCATGTGCGTCTGGTGTATCCTCGTCTAATACAAAATGATACTCAGGAAGATCACCTATGGGACCCAGGCAAATATTCTTGCATGTAATGCAAGTGTGAGGCACACAAACATGTGATGAGCTAGCCGATGATGAACTGGCACCAACATCATCAACACGAGGAGGCAGGATTGACCTAGCCTGAGATATCATTAGGCTACTCAGCCTATGAATGGCTCTGATGGTTTGAGAGCTAGCCTCTGCCATAATATCTAGATGCTACACTCGAGGAGGGGGGGAGATATCAAGGGGGGGACAAAAGTACAAAGTTTCTTCCACTGGGAAGAGGGTCTATCCTGAGGAGATCCTAGTCCTAAGCCCATGTTGGGCTTCATGCTCCAATAGTTCACTTTAAGTTTCATCATAAATTCTGCATATAATTTTCTAAGGAAATAAAATGGTATGTCTAAATTTCCATGTGGAGGGATATCAAAGACCATCTACCAACGGTCCCAAAAATTTGCACGTATGGCATCATTTGTGCACCATTTAATCGATAGTTTGGTTTTTTTTGGGTCAACTGGTATACCCATTTTTGGGTTAGCAAAAAGGCTTGCCAAATCATCTTTGGTTATGTTGAGGCTGCGACCTCATCATAATCCAAACCATCATCAAACATCTGGTGCATTTCATCATGCCAACGAAGAGCGGAATTTTGTTGGTTTGTAAGGGTTTCAATGTTATCCACTATGGTGTTTAACGTGGATAACATAGGAGCTAGTACAGGTACATTATTGTATGTTCTATGCAAACCTCTCAACTCAGTGAGATTTTCATTTATCAAATCCTCGATTCGAGGAGGGTTTTGAGGATATCCGATTTTCTATCTGATATCTAATTTGGTATCTAATATCCGATCCGACTGGCCCAAATTCGCGTGAAAATAAGGGCTGCAGATTTGTGATTTTGTGTTTAGTCCATGCACAGGTATCGGATATCCGATATTATATCGGATATTCGATATGACAATATATATAATATAACATATATATTACATTTTATATATTTTTATATTATATTTTATATTTATTATATTAATTTACTATATATTATAATATAAAATATTATTATTATACTATATTATTATAATTTATAATATATTATACTTTTTTATTATATATTATATTATAAGATATTACTTTTTATTATTATATTATATTATATATATATATATTATATTACATTACTATATATTATAATATATGAAATATTATATTATATTATTATAATATAATATGTTATTATAATATTATTATTATAGTATAATATTATACGATTATAATATAATATTATTATTATTATTATATTATAGTATAATAATAATTATAATAATATTATTATATATTATTTAATAATAATATTATTATTATTTTATATCAATAATAATAATATTAAATAATATATCATACTATTATATGATTTTAATTATTAGTCAGATATTGGATTTAAAATCGGATATTCGATAAGGCTCGGCTTAACCTTCGAGGTTTGGTTCCTGGATAGGTAAAAAAAAGTCAGAGCAGATTTTGAAGCGCTTTTAGGCGTCTTCAAACTCTCTTTTTTCCACATCGCCACTTTTTGGCACACCATGATCCTGCACATACCCATATATATATATATATATATATATATATATGTATGTATGTATGTATGTATGTATGTATGTATGTATGTATGTATGTACACACACACACACACACACACACATATATGTTGTATACATACATACATACATACATACATACATATATATAAAGAAAGAAAAATTGCTCATTTAGTTCTGATTGAAAAGAAGATACAAATAATACACATCTGTATGAAAAATTCTAGATTCTCTTTCCCAAACCCTCATCTTGATTCTAGTAATCCAATTACAGATCCCCAATTCATCAAGAAAGGGTTTCAAAAGTAAACTTCATTTACATATTTTTTCAAGAAATGAAGAACAATAAATTCACAATGAGGTTTCTAATTTCCAATTTGTATACAGATAATCTCAAAATGAAAAACAAATGAAATTTATGACAAGAGTTTCAACCAAATGTAAATTTTTGAAAATAGATTCATTTAGACACAAAGAAGATAGAAATTGAAGAATGGAAAACCACTATACAATTAAACCCACAAGATCCTACTTGAATCTGATGCTAAGATGATAAATGCACAGAGCACACAAACAATTCCCTTCTCTTTCAAAAACCCTCTTTTTGGAAATTGGCTCTTCCAAACCTGTGTTATTCCAAAAATGAGCTCTAGATCTCTAATAAAGAGTACTCCCCTAAATTTAAGGCTTTGATTATGTAATCATGCGATATGTCTCATTGATCTTTATCTATTTATTATAAAATTATTTTTTAATATTTATGCACAACTTTTTTGTCATTTAATTAAAATATCTTTATTTAATAATTTTCTTTCTCTCTTTAATTAATTTATTATATTTTAATTTCATGCATAAGGTTTATGCAATTTAATTAAAATAAAATCTATTAAATCATGAAAACACTTTTAATTTAATATTTATTAATTTAAATAACAACATTATTTAGAGTTTATTAATTAAAATAAAACTCCTAAATGAATTAGTATTAAATTAAATAACATAAAATGCCAAAATTAGAACTATAAACTTATCTTTAAAATTAATTCTTTTATTTAATTAATTCCTCAATTAATTAAAAATGATTTAATATTAATTTTATCTTTAAAAATTTCTATTAAATTAAATCGTTAAATTTTTTTTAATTTGATTTAAATACAAAAAAATCATAATAAACACACCAAAAAACAAATATGAAAACTAAACTAAAAGATAAAGCATAAAGTCAAACTCCAAGGTCAAAGTCATGAATTCACGTCATTTGACGAATTTAGACAAGTAACTAAATGAGATAATTGCCCTACTTTCTAGGACAATTGACTTAGTTTAGGATTTGGACTCAAGAGTTATCTCCCCACTTATATCATTGAGATATTGTGATATGGCACACTCATCCTAGTAATTCAAGGAAGTCAATGCCCAGTACTTGCAATCTGAATAAAATCTATGTATGTACATACTCATATATTCTAAACTAACTAGTAAATGGTGGGGAGTGGTACATCATGTCGATCCCAACTAGCAGGTGACTACAACTCCCTCCCTCAACCATATCAAGAACATCAATCATAAAGTAGAACAGACAAGTACACCGTACGTATGCAAGTATGGGGTAAGTAACCATACAAACTACATATAAATCATTCATCTAACTAATCATCCTAAGATAACTGAAAGTCACTAAATGAACATACATCTATCATCATCTAAATAATAATGAATACATGAAATAGCTAAGTAACTTATCACATAAATCAACTAAATTTGAAGTACATATAATCAAATTCAGTAATCAAGTACCAATAATCATAAACATAAACATAAATGTAAAGAAGGTTTAAAAGAATATGACAATACTATCAAAAAAATCAACTAGGGGTAGGTTATAGGAAGGGTGAATTAGGAACCAATAAAACTTGAACTTATTCACCAATATATCCTTCATATAATAATTTGATCTAATTGCATGCATGAAAGAGTAAAAGTAGTAAAACATTCATAAAACTTTGAAACAAGATATGGTGACGTAGAAAATTTCCAAATAGAAAGTAAAATTGGGGTGGGGACGATACCCACAAGCTTTAGTACTGCAATATAAAGTTGTTCTATTAAGGCTTACAATTGATCACTTTTGATGATCTACCTTATTAGGAATAGTAAGGACTACTAGGTCGAACTTGTCAAAGGATTTACAAAACATACAATGAAGTATGCACTCAGTAAAGAGATTTGTCAAAGACTATTAAGTCCACTTGGTTAAATCATTTAATTGATGCACCTATTAGGATGAACTAGTAGTTGATCTCTAATCGGCAACTCTAATTTGCTAGGTGAGACTCCTTTGTAATGTAAAGATGACCTTTTTGTGATAGATAAATCTTTGTTGTCCCTTATACTACTTGTAGCCTTCTCAATTCACACTTCTACTCTTCATATTTGCTTCATACTTATTTGGATATTATACAATTCATTACATATATACCAATCCAAATCACAATTCATCAAAGTCAGCTACCACATAGGTTTCCATCAAGATCACAAAGTTATCCCAACTATTGGCACTCAGGTTTAGAAGTCAAACTTAGTGATGTTCTAATACTCAACAACCGTTATCAACACTTGACATCATCGTGCACTCAATAGATGTAGAAGCTTAGTTCATACTAATCACTTTCAAGAATCTTGAGCTCAATCAATACTTGTGTTACTCAGTGAGCACTATGAAACTTGACATATAAATTGAATCACTTAGTTGACACTCCATGGCTTGGTCAACACTAACACTTTGAGCTCAGTATAAACTAAATCACTTGGTTGGCACTACTTGTCTTGGTCAACACTAGCTTCTCATTACTAAAACTACAAGCTTAATAGATACTAGGGATGATGGTTGATACTGCACAACTTGGTTAATACTATGAAGCTCAATTAGCACTATAATTGAACAACTCGATAAATACTACTTTTCATGAATTGTATAAAGATTCTGGATCTTGGTAGCAATTGTAGAACTTGGTAACAACTATATTACATAGTAGCAATTAAATTACTCAGTTAAGACAACAAACTATAAGATAAGATTGGTAGCAGCTTAACCAATTAACTAAGTGTGAGTCACTAATAAAAATACTTTGACCTTAATGTCAACAATCTCACCCATTGGAATTAGTGAAAAAACCACTTATCAATCCAAAACTAAATGCTTAGAATTTCAAGTCCAAAACATTCTTTGATCTCCTTTCTATGTCTACAACTCAATAACATACTCTACTTTTAGATCATTCAAAATTTCTTTCGTAAAAGATGTTTCCTAATTATCTGTACATGTATTTGTATAATACTATGCTGCTCCCCCATACATATATCTCATATTATACTTCTCACCAATACTCTTCATATATACATTCATCCATATTATACTTCTCCTTATTTTTGACATAAATGCCAAACGTGTCTACTACATGGTAATGCCAAAATGTGACAAGAAGTAAAAATTCATCTTCAAAATCAATGCCATTGTCTTATCCCAATTTTCCTATAACACCTTGCTTGCATGAAATGTAATTTGTACTTTTGTTGATAACTTCATTATGTGATCAGCTATGGAGAAGTTATTGTCGTGGATGAGTTTTTTGACATGTACAATGTGTTTCTACAATGCATCCATGTTTAGAAGAATCATGCCTTGGATTTCTACAAGTGTGGTCCTAACCTTGGCTTCTTCTCTTAATAATTATGCATGCAAATTTTTTAGATATTTGATCTTTGAATAGTGAGCAGAACTAGAGCTTGGATCAAGTGACAACTGGCATGCACTTTCCTTAAGTCTTAATCTATCTTAGATAAATTTTCCTTGGTTCCTTGGATGAAGATAGATGTATCACACAACTTACCAAATAATAAAGTTACATTATTTGCAGATGTTTCCAATGAACTAGAATAGTAGATAAATCTACTTGGTTTATTACAATTTTCTGTGCCACTTGTTCTAATACTTTGTTTTCAATTTTCCTTTCTACTCTTTGTAGCAACTTATCTTTTCCATTTAGATCTTCATTGAATTTCTAGAAAAATTCAGCTAATTGATCCAAAATAGGTTGTGTACTATCAACCTCAATGCTTAGTACATCTACAGGTATGTTCTTTACATCTTCAAGCATTTGGATTTGCTTGCTCTTCTATTTTATGAGCTTTTGTTTCTTATCTCTCATTTTCAATAATTCACCCATTATGTTCATTTGATTAGGATTCAGAGTATAGATATCCCAGTTCAAGATAACTATATCCTCATCTAGATTAATATCTTCTTCTTTACCCTTATCCTTACTTGAAACTTTACTACTCAGTTGAGACTTGTTCTAAACTATCCATGTACTAGCTAAATGTAGAATAGAAACAATAGTAGAAATTGAGGGGCTATCAACAAAAGTAGATATGAAACTGACAGTAGAAATACCTTGCTTTTGCATTGTCAAATTTGATGATGGAGGTGCTTTATGCTCAATAGATGAAGTACTAATCACTTTAGCCAATGTATTACTCAGCTGAACAAGTGCAAAGATTGGTTTGGTGCTTGGTGTTGTAGTGGTTGCCACAACCAACTTGGAAAAATCTCTTTCAGATCTTGATGGCATTAAATCTTTTCTCTAAGAGTGAGGAAATAAGGCCATTACTATTGTTGTAATCTTCTCTAGGTCAGTTTCCTTAATATTCTAAATCTTAGGGAGATTTTCCTCTGTAGCTTCCTATCCTTCCTCCTTATCATCTAGATTTACATCTTTTGCTTCCACAACTTCTTCATCATGTTTGTCACAAACATGAACAATGAAGTCACTCAGTTGATGTAGGTTGTAAATATTCTTCCATTTGGTAGTGGTAGATTTTACCACAAATTATATGCCTTTCTTTAGCATAAGACATGTGTTGAACTTGAGAGTGAACTTTTCTTAATTTGTCTTCAAATATTATTTCACCTCTTTTTCACTAAGACTTAGCATGAGCTACCTTAGAGTCTATTCAAATATGTCTTTTGTAGTTTTCCTTGCATGCTCCCATCTAGGTGTGCTTGCTTTTAAAACCTCCTTTGGAATTTTCTGAGCAAACTGATCAAGTGAGTACTTCCATTTTCCCAATTTTGACATCATCATGTCCTCAATATACTTTTTCTAATCTGCATTCCTAGTTTCATATATGAGAGATTGGTCATTTTCCATTCCATCTCCTTCTTCTATTTCCTTCAACTTTTCTTGAGGTGTAGGTGGAGGATTTTTGAAAATAATTTGCTAGGCATCCTCCTCTCCTAACTTCAATCTCTTTCTAGATTTTGGTGTCTTTCTTGTGAATACTATAGTGAATGACTTGGTAGATCTAGTTATGATAACCTTAATTTTCTTTCTTATAGGATTCTCTTCCTCAGATTTGGTTTCTTTTGCTTTATCCTCTGCTTCATCTTCTTCCATATCATCTCCTTTTCCCTCTGTCAATCAGAGAGTACAACTTGCTTTCTTTAGTTTTGCTATCCTCTTTCTTCCTTTGTTTACTACTTGAGGAAGCTTAATTTCAAGTTCTATCCTCATCTTGGCTTCTTCATAAGTTCCAAAATATGGTGTCTTAGGATCCACAAGTTCATTCAACAGAGCCTTAATAATATTTTTGAATCATTAATGTTAACCTCATATTCAAGAGGCTTAACACTTGCCACCCTCGGTTTGACTTCTTGAATGTACACTCTATCATAGTCTATCATGAAACATATATCATATCTGTAGTCTTCTACAAGTTTCTTTGGTATCCTATTGTAATACTCCAAAATTGGCTCATTGCCATTATACCAATTCTGGTCTATTTTGATCAATTCTAAGACCTTTTCTAATAGGCAATTCTCATTCTGCTACTCACTACTTGACTTAATTGTCAAATGCAAAAATTCCTAATTTGCATTTATCATACTCATTATTTAATCCCTATAGTATGCACTCATATTAGCCACGTTAAACCTATTTGATTTTAATTTAATTTAATCTAAAGTATGCATACTTTTATTAAATTAAATTATCTCCTAAAGCTAATGTACTATGGAATTAAATTTATTTAATTTAATAAATATTCTTATTTTAATTAATTAAAAAAATTATTTAATTAAATAGAAAAGCTATTTCTAATTAATTAAGCAAAGTTATTTAATTAACTAGGAAGCCATTCCAAATTAATTAAATGAAGTTATTTAATTAAATAAGAAAAGTGTCTCTAATTAATTAAATAAAATTATTTAATTAAATAGAAAAGGTATTTATGAGAGCATATCTCATTTTATTAAATAAATATTCTTTCTAATTCTTCTCTTTAGTTCAAAAATGGAAATTCGTAGACAACTACTAATCAAATTAGAAGTGACCCAAATCACTTGCTTTCACATTGAAGTCTATATGAGCTGAATGACTCTTACACTTAGATTTGAGCCTGTTAACTCCCTCTAATTTGGGAATCTTCCACCTTGACTAAACCTCATATTCAATCCTGACCTTTGATTGAAATCAATCTCAACCATTGATGGATTCCAGGAAAGTCTATTTAAGAGATCCTCATTTCCTCATTATAGAGGTTGAATTTTCATGCTATTGAATTGCTATCGAATTGAGTACTCACCTTATTTTCTAGTTTTCACATTGGTATCATTTTAGATTCTCATCTAGCTTAATAATGCATACATCTAGTTTAATGTCTTTTATTGTTTAATAGAATAAATTGCATCTCTCATATAGAATACTTTGCACATTCATTTAGATCAATTGCATTTCTTTAAATCCTTCATTCTTAGAGGGTTTGGTTGTTTACACCTCAAATTTGAGGATATATAATAAGAAAAAACCCTTTAGATAGGAGGCAATGGGTTGCACTATCGGGTGTCTTGGGTAAACAATATCATGTTTATCCCAAGATGACTTCGTAGGTAATGACCACGTTGAAGTGTCTGTGAGGTTCAAAGGTCCACATTTCATAGGTACACCTATATCTATTATTCATCTTTTCTCTGAATATATCAAAGTAGTTATCCATTATAATATCAAAATTTTCAGCCATCTCTACTATGTATTCATTAATCTAATATAGAATAGTTACATATTTTCTCTATACAACTATGCTTTTAGAAGGGAATAATTTTTGTATATAGAAAAATAAACATATTATGAGTGAACCAAAATTACATGGATTTTTCTTGGAACCTATGATACTTTCATGTTCTTATTGAACTAATTCAATAACAACTTAGCAATGGCATGTTATTCTTCACAACTTTGAGAGCCAAATATATTGCCTCACATGACACATTGTTGAGATAACTAGAGCTATAGATTTTGTGGCAATCACATGAATTCCAATTGTCTTTGATTCCACTTATCTTCATTCCTCTTCCATCCCACTCAACAAGAGTTTTCATTTGCTAGTTCAACCCGACCTATGATTTTGGTTGTTTTAGCTTTGTTTAAGATTGAAAGACTAGTGATTTGACGAATCATTTTCCCTATGATCAAAATGGGCTGATCCAATCATAAATTCCCATTGTGAACATAGCTTAGTATGAATCTTATCCATTTTTCTTGAAAATCCCTTGGCATATGTGAAATATGCATCAAACCCTTTTCTTCCAAATGTTGATGCTTAAGTTTTAGAGCCCCATTCACACTTAACTCATTCAATGCCTAATGCATTTCATGTGTGCCTAGCTCTTGAATAGAATAGTGATAATATGAGTGTATATCATGCATAAGTAATACATGGGAAGGAATTTGAGATTGTGCACCTACTACATCTAGTGATTCAACAACTAAATTTGAATGCTTGAAGCTTGCATTCTACTCCTCCAATCAAAATTTATGATCCTTTCATCACTTTGCTACTAGAAGAAGCCATGCTTAATAGGGTCTTGAAGGGTTTGAAAAAACTTTGAGAATTCTTCAAAGAAAAAACATACAGATAGAGCACTTGAAAGCACAAAAATATCTCTTCATAAATAGCTCTCAAAAATTCATGGTGAAAAATGAATTCATTTTTCTTCCTTTTAAAAAATTACAATTTTCAATTGCCATAAATTCTTTGGTATGACCACACGATTGGTGACATATTGTCTTCCACTTAGTTCTATCTTTTAATACTCAATAGTTTCAACATCGGTTTGTAGAGCCTTCAACAACTTGGTGTCCACACATAATACTTCAGTGTAACCTAACCTTTCTCAGTTGGGTCTTGCAACCCAACCTAGCTTGGTAAGGTCTATTATTTTAGTAACCACTCGATGATCCTAGTGCATCTTAAATGTTGATATGGATCTTTTCTTCTACATGGCTTGAATTGATGTGAGATGTTTGCTTCATAGTCTCAGTTCTAATTATTCCCATAGGGATTCAAGTTGAGATGATTATGTCACCCAACTCTTTAGTTGTATCTACTTTATGACTTAGACTTTCATCCTTAGGAGATTTTGGTATCCATTGTTGCTTCATCTACTTTATGATATTGTCATATTTGGCTTTCTTTTCATCTTCAATTCTTCTATTGTTCATACATTTCTTGGAAAGATGTCCAAGTTTTGTACAAATGAAACATCTTCTAGTAGTGTCTCTTTCCTCATGTGATATTTCACATAGTTTTCTCCAATGTGCCCAAATTCTCTATAGTAGTGGCATCTACACCATTTGTTGTAGTCCCATCCAAATATTTCTTTCACAATATATTCTTTTGGATTTAATAACTTGGTTTTTCATTTAGAGGACTTGTGTCCTTGTTTCTTGCAATTGTGACATTTACCTTCAAACTTAGGTACCTCCTTGCATTTATTTTCTCTATGTCCATGCTTATTGCAATTGTAACACTTTCCATTGAATTTTCTTTACCATTTCTCCAACATTTGTTTGATGTATGACCTAACTTATCACAATGATTGCAATTAGGCCTTTAATTCTTTTGAAATCCTTGCTTGGAAGATTCACCTTCTTTTGTGTATCTTATTCCTACTTTGTCTTTGTGTCTATAGTTGCTTTCCTCATTCAACTGATTCATGTTTTCTTGAGATTTCATCATCCTCTCATTTGTTTTCTTCTCATTGTTTAGATCATTATGCAATATTTTAGTCTCTGATATTAGATTCATGAGTTCTTTATTTGCATTAGTGAGATAATCAAACAAGTCTATTTGCTGAAGGGATAAATGTTGAATTTCATTGTACTTTTCTTCTATCTCTTCTTTTTCTTTGTCTTTTTCTTCCATGACTTCACATAATCTTACTGACTAGATTTCTTGTTCTCTTTTCAAATTTCTAACTTCTTCTTGAAGATTGGAATTCTTTTCTAATAGGTCTTTGATTTCTTCATTAGCTTCACCCGAATTTTTTTCTAGACAACTATCTTCAATTCTTTCTTCAATGTAGAGATTGTCATTCATTTGTACTACAAGATCTTTCCTTCTTTTCAATGATTGAGAGAGTTAATCCTTTTCTTTATTTAGATGACCAATAGCTAATTCAAGATCCAAATTTTCATTGTCAATAGCCTTATCTAGCTTGTATACCTCTATTCCCTTTGATCTTTTCTCAAGCTGCTAAACTTCTTTTGTGAGAACCACAATGCTTTGATACCAATTGCCAAAAATATTAGATAGACAAGGTTACTAGTAGGGGAGGGGTGATCTAGTTAGGATCTAGGACTATTACAACGGAATTCTTAACACCATTACATAAAGTTAATTTAAAGCATTATTTAGCAAATAAGCATAACTTAAATGCTTAAATGAGTAATAAGGTAATGATTGAAAGAAAAAGTAGAGAGATAGAAGACACAACACAATTGATAATGGAGTTCATCTGTGGATTGGACTATGTCTTTGAGTCTTGCTCAAATAGAGGGATCAATCTAATTAGCTCCAAAATAAATTACAGCTATTTTGAAATAATTCCTTTCAAGCACAATTGTAGCATTAATCTCTAATGTGTAGGAATAATCACCAAGTCTCCAAAGTCATAATCTCCTTCTCATCACCTAGATGGTTTTTCAAGGACTAATACCTCTTTTTATACATGAAATTAGCCATAAATAGGCTAAAACCCCCAATACTATAAAATCACTATTTAAAACACCTAATCCCATCCATATCCCTTTTAAAAATTACAAATAATTTTCCACCATGCAATTTTGGAGGTTTTTTTTAACCCATATCCTTATTAACTAAGGATAGGTGGAATAGGTGATAGTTAAAAAAATATATAATCTACATATTTGTTAAATTCTTTAAATAACACAATAGTTATATTATATTTTGGGAGCTTAGTGCTCAAAGGTTCCACCCTTGCTAGTCTTTGTTCTCCATTTGGTGGGTTTTTTGTTAAAATCAAATTCCCTCCACAAATTTGTGAATGAGTGTGTGGTGTAGTGGTTAAGAAAGCCAATTTAGATTTGGAGGTTGGGGATTTCAAATCTCCTCAACTTATTTTTTCCACCTAATTTCCAATGTGCCACATCATCATGCTGATTGTAATGGTGATTTCATCATTGCATCATCAAAATCCATATTTTTACTTGATCTTCAAACTACCATAATGTCTACATTTGGTCTTCATTTTTGACAAAATAAATGTCATTAGAAATCTCTTGATGATTTCTTCAATTTGAAATCGATTTTTGACCACTTTTGAGATGATTAATTTTTCACCTTTTTACGACCTTTGTTCCTGGTTTGACCAAAATTTGACTGGCCATAACTTGATCATCTCGACTCTAATTTTGCCCATTCAAGTTGCATTGGAGTCATAATTTTGAACACTTTTTAATGATATTTATTCTTAGAGCATTGGGGATGTTTCAATTTCCATTTATTTTTATTCCTCGGATCAAGGGGTGAATCAAGAACCAATAAAATTTTAACTTATTGACCAATTAATCCTTTAATACAACATTTTGATTAAATTGCATGCATGAAAGAATGAAAGCAATAAAACATTCATAACACTTTGACACGAGATATGATGACCTAGAAACCTTCTCAATAGAAAGTAAAACTAGGGTGGGGATGATTCCCACAAGATTTAGTAGTGTAGTATAAAGTTGGCCTATTAAGGCTTACAATTGATCACTTTTGATGATTTGCCCTTGTAGTAGCAATAAGGCCTGCTAGGTCCACCTTGTGAAAGGATTTACAAAAATACAATAAAGTGTGCACTCAGTAAAGAAATTTGTCAAAGACTATTAAGTCTACCTAGTTAAAGGATTTAATTGATGCACTTTTTAGGATGAACTAGTGGTTGATCTCTGATCTACAACTCTAATTTTTTGGTTGAGATTCCTTTGAAATGTAAAGATCATCTTAATATGATAGAGAAATATTTGTTGTTCCTTATACTACTTTTAGCTTCTCAATTTTCACTTTTGATCTTCATATTCACTTCATACTTACTTATTTGGATATGATACAATTCATTACATATATATGAATCTAAATCACAATTCATCAAAGTTGGCTACAACATAGGTTTCCATCAAGATCACAAAGTCATTCCACTTGATGGTACTCAAGTTTATAAGACAAACTTTGTGATGTTTTGATACTCAACAACCATTATCAACACTTGACATCATCATGCACTTAGTAGATGTAGAAGCTTAGTTCATACTAATCACTTCCAAGTAGCGTGAAATCAGTCAACACCTATGAAACTTGATGTATAAACTAAATCCCTTTTGTTGACACTCCATGGCTCACTCAACACTAACACTATGAGCTCAGTATAAAGTGAATCACTTGGTTAATACTAGTTGGCTCGGTCTACAATAGCTTCTTATTACTGATACTGCAAGCTTGGTAATAAATGAATTGGTTAGTTAACACTGCAAACTAATGAATAAGCTCAGTAGAAGCTTAACCAAGTGAATAAGTGTGAGTCACTAATTAACAAACCTTGACCCTAATGTTAACATAGGGAACATGTAATCTCCCAAGATGATTAGTCCCTTATCTGTTGGGAATCAACTAAATCAAAACATACACCAAGATACCCAAGATACACTAATGCACTCAAATACCAGATCTATCTATTTACTTAATTAACAAACATCTATCTTCAAAATGACACTCATACTTCACATTGGCTCCCATGACCCTACAATTCTATCAATGTATATCAAGCAATTTAATCAAGTCTTTGACTTGACAACAAACTACATAATGACATACAACTTCAAATCCAAGCTAAAACTATAAAATATGCACTTTTTCCATAGATCAATGGAAAATTACAAAAGCCATAAAGAAGAGATACGGTTCAGATTGAAACATTTTTAGTAAAGCTCTATATAAATTTCTTTGAAACCAGTACACTAAATTTATGCAAAAACTCAAAAAATATACAATGGATGACTATCTTAACTAATGCTTAGAATAAACTACAACTATTATTCATAACATAATAAAAATTGAAAAAAATGGTGGTATCACAACAATAAAACTGGAGTCATCCTTGTGATCATAGTAGTAAAGATTGGAACCCCGTTTGGTATCATAGTTGTAGAAAAATGGAACTGGAACTAGAACCTCTACAATGAGAAAAGAGAATGAATATATAGAGAAGGAAAAAGCTCCCAGATTAGATTTGATGATGCCTTGTGTCCACTTCAAAAACCTCCACCTACTGATGAAGAACTTCTCTCCTCAAACTAAAAATCAAATTACATCATTAAGACATAAAAAAACTTGCAAAATAACTCAACTGAATGAAGAAAAATCTTCTTTAGACCAAAGATAAAATTTGTTGCACACAAATTCACCCTAGAATAGATAGAAGGTGGTGGATATGAGTGCTCTAGAGAGTAGATAGATAAACATGGCCATAGAAAAATATACTTTTCATTTATTGGACATGGGAAACACCAAGAAGTAGCTATAGACAATTAAAAAAGTTGCTCACCATCAATGAAATATAGAAATGTGAGGCTCTACCTTAGTCTAACTAAATATCATATAATATTTTCTGCCACCTTAGTCAAATCCCATCTAACTACCCATTGGGAGCCATGTGTCACCTCTAATTGATTGAACTTGTCTCCTTGTCATCTTTTCACAATCTTGTAGCTATATTTCTTTGTCTACCAAGCTAACCTATGAACATGCAATCTCTTGATCTTACTTTTTTATCACACCTTCGCAACAATGATTCACCTTCAAAACTTTGAACTTGTAGTCAAACCAAACAAAACTTGATACATGGATATCTTCATACCTTGTTGGTGCTCCTTTATAATAGTTTCATAACATAAGACACATGTTGACCTATCATTATGTCAGTATGGCTAAAGATTAAAAACCTATGGAACCTCAGTTGGGTCCCATGGATAGATATCATGTCATCATTATCTCACTATTATTAAAACACCTCTAGATTTCAATAACAAAAAAGACAAAACCCTTCATCTTAAGAAAGATGAAGGGTCATCATTAACTAATTATAGTTTTATATTTGAAAGGTAAACCATGTAAAGAAAAAGATTATGATGAGACGTTGAGTTAAGGAATTAGCAATAAAATAGGAGGCAAACTAACCTTAGGAAAACATAGGTTAAAAGGAAACATGTGCTAGGGTAAAATATTTTCACAAAAATATTGGAAAGACTATGCAATAAATATAATAAAATGATTTTCAAAGGTTTTAGGGATTTATTTTAAAACCTTTGCATGCATATTTGAAAATATAAAAAATGTGAAGCAGACTTAGAGACCTAGGGTAAAAATATTATTTAAAGTAATGCATTAGGGGATTTCTTGTGAGGAATGTCAATTTATTTAGAAACCCTAAGCAATCTAGACAATTTTTTTCTTGATTTTCATCGGATAATACAAAACTTTTTTAGCTAGGTGAAAATTAGGCCAACAAAGGCTTTATCAAGGGATACATGCCCATTGTAGGTATGACAAGAATTTAGAATCACTGGAGGAAGTAGACCACATACCTAATAGTAATACTTTCTCTAAATAGTTTATGGAAAATGTTGGGCATTCATTTTGCATGAGGTCAATGGCAAGAATCCATAGTGTAATTCCTCTCTTGAAAAGTAAATCTCTTTAAGGATCCGCTCCAAGGTTCAGTGTTTGTCTTGTGACATACCAAAATCTGCTCAGTAGAAGATAAATGTGAATGTTCACGACGAGGCCTTTGCTGGTTCCAAAAACTCTTTTACCTTGGAATCAAGTAAAATCTGTTCGCTATCTCAAAATATCACACCAAAAGAACAATATTTTTTGTATTTTCTATTTTTCAATGAATGCAACTCTAACAATGTAGCTACTATGAGGTCCTATTCTAATAGGGGAGTTAGCAAAGAAAATAATGAAACTAAAAACAAATAACATGAAATCAAATAACTTGAAAGTGAAATTCCTAAATGGACATAAGCTACAGAACACAACACACTGCGAGTTAAACCTTTGAAGAAATTGATAGGAAACCAATGAAAATAGGAGCAACGCTTCCTAGAATCCACTGATGCAACCATCAGTGTGAATCTTTAACAAATTGGATGATGTTTCACTCTTCATCAAATCACAAGGCCATAGAAAGTGCGCTCATGTGAGACATAAAGCTATGTAGACACAATCGGATGATCTCTTCTCAAGCTCGTTACGTCAACAAAATTCATATATCTATAGCAAACACCAGAACTAAAAGATCGCACAACCAGAAACAATGCAATAAACCTTTGGCTCAATCACAATCTCATGAATAAAATCCACAAAACAATGACACATATAGGCAAGAATAACTACACTCTGAAAGCTAGCACCAAAAGCATATTTTATTGCATAATAACGGTGGCCCTTTTTACATTTTACAATGGGGTATTTATAAGAAATCATCTCCTCAATTTGTGTTGAGAGTGAGAGATATCTTAATGCAATAAAATGCTTTTAAAACATTTAAAACAAACTAAATATATACAAACTGGTAATCTAACTGGTGCTTAAAGGGACTCCATCCATATTAATTGGATGCATGAGCCCTTTACATGTCAAAAAAAATGAAAGCATGAGAGAGAAAGTAGGAGGAAGCCATCAATCGAAGTAGAAGTGCATGGAGATACCAAAATAGAAGTGGTCCCTTCACTTGATGTGTGTTGGAGTTAACTTGTCATAAAAATGCATTTCCAATGCATGGAAAGTGCTATTTTTGGAACTAGCAGTCAATTATCGGTGCACCTCTGAATTGCAGAGCTATAGACTTGTAGAGCTGTGGAGATGTAGACCTGCAGAGTTGTGGACCTTGACTGAGTCAAAAATCTCAAAATTTTTCAAAGTGTCAAAATTAAAATTCTGGCATCTGGGTTTTGCTCATCTTCATCCTAAAGATATGTTTGGATGTTTGCCCATGAATTTTCCTATAATCTCAGTAATCTTAGTAGCATCAAGAAGATCCAAAGCCTCATACCTATCTTTGACCTTTCATCTGTAGTTGTCCACCTCAATTCAAGTTTCTACAAAATCCTCGAGTTTGGTATCCAACTCTAACAATGCTTCTTCTATCCTGAAGGCTTGTCTGATGTCTTCATCACTAGATGCTTCCTCTAAAGTCTTTCTAAAGTTTTCTACAACTACCTCAACTAGTAAAAGCTTCTCTTGTTCTTCATCTTCAAAAATATCCAAGCATGCATCACTATATAATTTTTCTGCTTCCAAAATTTGCTCTCGAGCTTGGTCCTTGAGCCTATATATCTCATCATGCAATGTTTTCATCACTTTATTTCCCTCTGCAATCTTTTCTATCCAATCATCTATCATGTCTAGCTCTTCTCTGATATATACATCAGGCAAAATGCGGAACCTTTTTCCTTTTATGGCTTGTAGAATTTGCAAATCCTTGCTCTGAACTTGTACCTTATCCATAATGCTGAAGTCCTGCCTCAAAATTTCCATGAACTTATCAACATTGTCTTGCATAGCATGTAATAATTTTAGACTTCCTATAATTATAGTGACACCCCTATCCTCAAGGTTGTCTTGCCAATCTTGACAAGCTCTCAAGAATGGACTGAGATGTACACCTTCCTCTTTTTTAAGAATGGTAGTCAAAGTCTACTCAGGGCATTTAGAATCAAGAGGACCAATAACTCTAGCTAGATATCCTTTCAAGATCTCAAGTTTCCTTCGAAGTGCTCTGATTTCAATCTCATCACGTTCCATTTGGTTAAGCACTTCTTTGACTCCCATAGTCATCATCTGTCAAGAAGTATCCCATGTAGGCTTCCCTAACATGATATCCTTCACTTCATAGTACTGAAGGCTGACCACTTGTTCATTTGTACCTTTCAAAGGATGAGCCACTTATGCAAATAAGTCCCGATTCTGAGTAGTGGTAATGAATGCAAATGGTGTTGAAACTTATAATGGAGAGTTAGGATTGTTCAAAATATTTCTAATGTCACAAATATCATCCTCTAAAGCAAGGAATTGATGCTTAGCACTTCTCATTATTTCCTTTCAGAACCATCTATGGATATGTCTTTTTGTAACCTTGGATCTAGATGATGAAGGGATGTGTTCAACTACCTCCTTCCCTCTGTCACTTTTGCTCGGAGTTTTCTATTGTAAGGGTTCTTCTTCTGTAGTCTCAGTTTTTGTAGATCCCATAGTTTGATCCTCAACTTCCTGGGAAGGCTATTGTATACATTCCATTACTTGTGCCTCTTTTGATGGCTTATTAGTAGTCCTTGGTTCTAGTTCTCCTTGTAGTGATGATTCTTTCTAAATTTGTTCCTCTAAACTCAGAGGTGGAGGTGTCACTGAAATCTTATCTACCATCATAGCCTGAGGTGAAGATGGGGGCGTTGGATGAGGACCTTGTGTCTCAGGTGGCATCCGCATCCAATCTTGTTGTTGAAATTCACTTGTAGGAGTATCTCCAATCTTATCTCCAACCAATTCTATACCCACTAGTATGAAATCAAAATTTGGAATGGAGAGAATATCATCATCTAGCTCTCTTTGCTCATTCACCCATCGTTGTACTTCATCTTTTGAAGAAGAGAGCTCTACTATTTCAGCTTGGGTGGGTGATGGGGTATTTGTGACATTCTTCTTTCTTTCCAATTCTGTGGCTTTGGCAAGTTGAGTTCTCCCTTGTAAGGGCACTTTTTCTTCCTCCCCATCTAACTCTGTCTCATCCTCATTTGATTCTTCCTCAGGAATGGTTTCAAGAATAGATGGATTAGGCACTAATCTTTTACAAACTCTCTACCTCTTGTTCATTCTAACCTTAACCCTCATTTGCTTCTGTGGAACCATAGGAGAAGCGGGTTCTTCATGCATCATATGAATGGATGTCTCTAGAATCTCTCCTTCTTCTTGTTGGCTTCAAAACACAAGAGGCAATGGAAAATCAACTTGGATATGAGAAATTCTAGGGTCTCAAGGGTCTTGGGAAGTAGATTCATGCTACTACAAAGGGGCTTGTTCTTCAAAATTCTCTATCTGGATCCTTTGAGGAGAGGCTCTCTTCCTCTTTTCTTTCTTCTTCTATGAAGGATGGTAGTATCCCATTGCATGATGAAGCTGGTAGACTATTTCTGGCTTGATAGGAAACTGGAGCGCAAAGATAGGAACTGTGACCTTCCTCCCCTTTACCCTTTCTAGGTGAGCATGTGCATAGAATATCACTGTGTCTAGAATTGGATCAAGTGGAAAGAGTTTCTTGATGCAACTCTTTTTCATTTTGATGACATGTCTTGCTTGACGATTAATATCATCTCCTTCTTCTCTATCAACTTTTGCATTCAGAATGGGCCTCTTACCAACTTTATCTATATTGAATAAGGGATCCAATAGCTCCTACAAATCTTGTAGCCTTATCTCATCCAAGATGGTCAAATGGAGAGCCTTCTCTGCTAAATACAAAGTCATTCTACAATAGTCCTAATACGAACATCATAGTCATTTGTGGCATTCATCCAATGATCTTCAATGGCATCCTCATGGTAGAACTCTTTTCTTGCCAGATTTTCCACTTTACCAACATTGTTGAAGAATGGCCAGGGAGAGTTATATTCTTTGAGAGGATAGTTAACCCATTCCCACTTGAAAGTCAAGATATCCTACTTTCTCTTTACCTGGTATGCTCCTATTACAAATGGCCAAACCCAACAAGGCCTTTTTTGTTTCTTGATCCTCTCATAAGCCAACTCAATCTACTAAGAAATTTCCATTAGAACCAACTTGTCACTTGGGTACCTTGGGAGCTTCTTTGGATGGATAGATGCACCACCAACCCGAATGTATGTGAATGTCCAAAACTGGATAAAATATGCATCGAGAGCTGTGATCTGTGCCTTGGCCTCATCAGACAATCTCTTTCCATAATCACCTTCGATGAATCAAATGATGGCAAAGATAAAAGCATCATTCACAATCCTGCACTCTTTTCTTTGTGGCAAGAGCTTCTTCTTAACTAGCTAAGGATAAACTATATACGGCCATGCATTAGGGTCCTGCATACTACCCTTTTTATACAACCAGAGATAGTTGGTGGCTCTTGCTGCAATTAGATATACCACATAAGAAATCATATAAAACTTCTTCTTGTCCTTTACTATCTGCAACTAATCACACACATTCTCACTAAGTGTGGTGGCCCAATCCAGTGGCATCTTTGCATGTCTGATGGTTTCAATGAAGTTAACCATGAATGGAGCAAGATGACCTGCTATAGGAAATCCCATAACTCTACTCAGGAGAATGATTGAGTATCCAATGTCATCCTTCATGTATCCTCGAGCTATATCTACTGTACTAATTATCTTTCCCTAAGATGGCTACTCAATGAAGTATGAGGAATATATGATGTGGATGGCCTCCTGGTGATGGTCCTTATGCCACCTCTCAGCTACTTCATATGAAAGCTTGCTAAACTGATCAGTCTAAGTAAGTGAAAAACTCTCTCGATATTATTAGGTCATAGATCTAAAACTACTTCCCTAGTGACACTCTTTACCACCCTTTCCTCGAGAACAAAATGTTGAGATAAGGTCATAATCAATTCAGCTGACTGAACAGTCCTGGGAAGTGATGCTGCATTTACCAATCTAGACTGGATTAAGTCAGATCTCAAAGAAGATCTTTCAGTTGGGTTGTTACAAACCCTCAAAAATTCTCCCAAGTCCGTGTGTCCAAGTTCTGTGTCTTTGATCTGAGAGTGTTCATTGTACAATCATAACTTTAGGGTTACATCTTAGAACTTGTACACAACTAGCTTTATTGTTGATCTGGATGTGGATGCCATTTGATTATATTACCTATACATCACAAAGAAAAAGAATGATTAATTACTCGATACATATAAAACATTAAAGAAAAAGATATTCTAGAACTTATTTTATTTGTTGTATTTTTTTTTAAAATTTTTTTATTATTATTATCATTTTATTAATATTTTTTTAAATTTTTTTTTGGGGTTTTATCTATATATTAAAAAAATAATAATTAAAAAAAAAAAAACGTTGGGTTTGAAATGCGGTAGTACGCACGTCCGAGAGGGGCGTGGCGGTGGCCGCACACATGCATCCCAAAGGGGCGGGACAGTAGTGTTGTGCATGCGCCCAGAAGGGCACAGTGGCTGCCTCGCGTGCGCATCCAGAAGGGCGCCATGTAGAAGCACACGGCCCAGAAGGGTTTCACAACAAAAGGGCATGTGCAGCGCCATGTTGCACACTTCATCTTCTAGTCGCATGCATGCGAGCGCTAGGTTTGCATGGAAGGTGGAGGGGGGAAGGTTTCCATACCTTTCCCTCCTTAGCTCTACTTCTTCAACATCAAAAAACAAAATGAAAAAAAAAAGGGGGGGTGGGAGGGGGTTTATAACTTCCCTTCCTCCTTTCTTTGCATGCGCACGCGTGCGAGATTTTTTTTTTTTTTTAGCTTATTTAATCGAGACTTCTTCTTCAGACTCTCGAACTATGAGTCTAGGAGTCGAAAAAATTAGGGGGTCCCCATTGCTAGTGAGGAATGGGGCATGTGTTGTGGATACCACAACAAATAGCCTCAAAAAAAAGAAAGAAATGACCAAGGAATTTCTTCATCAGCAAACATTCTTCCACTATGTCAAATAGCAACCAAACATCAAACACCTTGAGCGTATCTCAGATGACCTTGCAATCCAAATTTTGAAGTCTAAACCTTCATACTCAATGTGTGCATTGTTTATTCATTCTCTTTGATGTATTAGGATGTCATCAATCAAAGTCCTTTGTCAACTCAAAACAATCTTCCACTCCTCCTAGTTCATTCATTTGGAATTTCCATGAAGGCTCTTTGTCAATTGATTGCTTGACCAGATAAGAGAATTAGTTCGAGGGCTCTTGGTAGGATGTCACGTTCTTTTAATTTTAGACATTTTTGCATAATTGCTCCATACCATTTAAAATGTTACTTTTTGATGAAACAATACTTTTGACTACAAGGCACTTTGTTTTGTAATGCATCTCTAGCCATTTCAAATCGGTAGAATCCTTCTGCCTTAACATTGTCCCTTTTTTTTTTTTTGGGTATCCTGACTATGCTTAGATTGTGTAGCTAGAACATCAATGTCATTTCTTGGAATTGATCTCTTATGAACATCCCTTGCATTCCTCTTTTAGAACTTTTTAAGAAACTCTTACGCTAAACAATAATCTTAGAAACCTTCCAAGGAAACCCCTCCTATTTGAACCAATCAGAATTTGGATAATTTCTCATCATCTTTGACTTGAAATTGAACAACACCTAACACCATCAAATATTTAAATTTGCAAAGTGTTGAGAGCTTGTTATTCTAGGCTTCTAATTTCTAGACTAAAAGTCCCTTTAATTCCATAAGAGATGTATGTTGCTTGGTTGGTATAAAACACACAATCGTCTAAATGTTTTGACAAAGAAATACCTCCTCCTGAAATCAGGACCAAAGAGTTGTTAGTGAAATCTCGAGAAAATTCCCAAGTTCACCTTACCCCCTAGGAATGACCTAACTTTAAAAGGAAACACGTGACTAAAAGCAAACACACAACTTAGAAAAAAAGGAAACACACTTGTAGAAGTAAACACCATTGCAGAAATGAAAATTTAATCTATGTGTAGAAATGAAACCTAACTAATTTTTTTTTTCTTAGCCTTCAAAATAATGTTTCAAAAATTGTGCATTTATGGGAAAAGGTAGAAACTCCCCCTATAAGGACTTAGCCTAAATGTGGTTTCTTCGAGAATTTTGACAATCTGATATGGGCCTATCCACAAGCGTTGAAACTTGGTATGGCTTCCTGGCTTTTCTTTCGCCTTATCCCAAAGTAGGACTAGGTCAAAAATCTTGAAGGATTTTATTGTGGCCCTCTTGTTGAACCATCTCTTAACAATGGCTTGATGTTTAGCCATGTGTTCTAATGCAGTTGTTCATTTCTCATCCATTTCTAGAAGATTCATCAATCGGATTTGTACTCTGTCAGTGTCATCAGCATACCCACTCATGAATTTTAAAATAGGAATCTTGAGGTTGAGTGGGAATACCGGTTATTGCCCATAAAAAAGTAGATAGGGAGAAGTACCCAAGGCCTTTTTCACTCTAACCCGATCTGTCCACAAGGCATATTTCAATTGTGTATGCCAATCCCTAGGGTTCTCCTTCAGTAGTCATTTTATCACAGTGATCAAATTTTTGTTTGTAGACTCCGCTACCCCATTTCCTTGCATGTAGTAATTTGAAGAGAATTTGATGATGACTTTGTTTTCAAATGCCCATTGTGTCAAAAATGCAGATGCAAATGCAGATCCATTATCGCATACAAGAGCAAATGACATTCCAAATCTGGTAACAATATGTTCTTCCAAAAAGTTTGTCACCACCTTAGCAATGTAATTTTTGAAAGTCTCAGCCTCTGTCCATCGTGCGTAGTAATATATAGCTGTAAGGATGAATGCATGTCCAGTTGATGATGGTGGGTTTATCAAACCAATGAAATCTAGTCCCCACTTTACGAAAGGGTGCACCTCATATACCGTTTGCAGTGGCATTGCTGGGTCCCTCTCTTTGGTAGCACTAGTTTGGCATGTATGATAGGAATGTACATGTTCAAAAGTATCCTCGAATATTGAGGGCCAAAAATATCTTGATCTTAAAATCATGTGAGCTGTTGCTTCTGCTGAACTGTGTCATGTACCATACTTATCATGAAAATGTTCTAGGACATCCTTATCTTCTTCATGTCCTAAGAATTTCAAATAAATCCCTTCATAGTTTCTTTTATTCAACTTGTTACCAAGTAACTTGTAATACTCACATTTCATCGTAAGTCCCCTATGTTGTGAACTATTCTTCAGGTGTATCATCAATCTCTTGTTCTTGGAAATGGCGACTGCACATGATAAACTCGAGTATATGTTGATCATCTTGGAAGACCTAGAAATTTGTGATATTTGTCGAGAATGGTAGGAACAAAAACTAATTCAACTAAGAATCTTTTGAACTTTTTTCTTTCTACTGGTTGTAAAGTGCTAACTGAAATAGCAAGGGCATCTACTATCACATTCTTTCTTCTTGGAATGGATTTGATGTTCAGAGCTTTAAAGTCATCCATTATATCCCATACCCTTTTCTTGTAAGCGATTAATCTTCTATCATTGCATGAGTATATGGATTTTACTCGTCTTATCACCAGTTGAGAATCCCCTTCAATTATAAGAGTAGTCACTCCTTTTTCCAAAGCAAAGAGAAGTCCTCGAATCAAGGCTTCATATTCTATGCCATTATTAGTACATCTAGATTGCAATTGATATGTAGCATAGAAAGACCTACCTTTTGGGTTGGAAAGTTTAATAACTACACTGGCTCCTGATTTGCATCTAGAACCATCAAAGTGGAGTGTCCAAACTGCATTTTCCTTGGGTTTTCTGACTTTTTTCTTATTCGTCCTTAACTTTTCTTTTACTTGAGCATTGAATGACTATTTCTTGGGCACCCATTGTAACTTTTCTCATGTAGGGTTTGATGAATTTTCTTCATATCCCATGGTTAGAGAAAGAGTGTGTTTTTCTTGCTTCTCCTAAATTTCCCCTATTAGCTTAGTGATTTGTTCAACTTTAGGTTCAGGATGAATGACTACTGAGGTCCATCCTTTACCTTTAACATATCATCTTCTTCTCACAATTTTAATCATCCCAAAAGGAGGAGAAGATATACCTCCACCATCTGAAGAGGTATCACTGTATGATACATTTAAATCTTCTCTTTCCTCTTTAGTTTTCTCAATAAGGTTGGATAAATTCACTGAACTTTGACTTTGGATAATTTCATCACTTGAGGTCTTTGTACTTTTGTTTCCCATTATTTTTATCAAAACTTTTGCTACTACTTCTTGGCATGCTGAACATTCAAACTCTGAATGACTAACTTTGTGCAACTGGCAAAATCCTGGAAGGAGGAGGATACTGGGGTTAGCTTCCTCTCCTAAACACTATAGATTAGTCACCATACTTTCTATGAATTGTGTCACAGTCTCACTTTTAGGTATCAACACCTTAGGTTCTTCATTTTGGTCTTGAGATGTCTTGTTTGGAACCATGTTCAATGCCATTACTTTGTATGAACCCAAATTAGATTGTAAGAATGCTACCTCAATCGAGGCATTGTAATCTATGATCATTTTTTTTCAGTTTGGGCTCAACATCTATCTTGATTTGATTGTTCAAGCCTTTCCATGGTAAGTATAATTGAGTGAAATCTGTAGAGAACCATCCTCTAAGACATTTTATCCATTCTTTGCTCAGGAGTAATCCGTATGTTTTTGGGATGTCAACCACATGTATGTCAACAATATCTTGGATCCGAGGATCAACTATTAGCTATATCTACACATATTTCAATGCTCCAATAACTCTTACCTCTATTTTATCCAACTATGTTACCACTTAGTTAGAGGGTTGAGGATTAACTCCTAGCCTTTGAGCTATTGATAATGGCATCACATTACACAAAGCTCCTAAATCAATAAGAATATTGTGAAGATTCTTTCCATATATCCTTATGCTCAACACAAATGGGGGTACCTTGACTTTGTCCCTGAACATAGTAGGCATCACTTCTACAACATTTACTTAGTGTAGCACCATCTTTTGAGGCACAATATTCATATTATGGGAAACCTTTGTATTATCCAGTGTCTTCATGAGTAATTCTCTTTGTTGTAGAAAATTTTGCAACATGTTGAACATGGACATATTGGCTTTTGTTTTATTCAAGTCTTCAACCACATTATATTTTTTAGTAGACCAAGCAGGGCTCTTCAGTATTGTTAGTATGTTTACTTGATTCTAATATTGTGGTCCTCCTTGGGCTGGCCTTACCGGTGGTGGATTGTTGCTTACTCTAGGATCAAGTGGGGTTGGTTGCAAACTAGGAGGAATTCCATTGGTCAAGGGATCCCTTTTTTTTTTGAGATTATACGTGTTTTGATTAGCATTTTGAAAGGCAAACATCTCATCATGTTGAAGATTGGGTTCTTGACTAAAAGGGAACGAGAATTCTTCATTTGCTTGTTGTTCCACTTGTACATTCTGTGTAGAATCTTAAGATTCTAATAGCATTGCATTGAATTGAATAGGAGGAGGACTATCATTCATTGGTGGGTTTTGATTCACATCATGATTACCATTGTAGTATGCACCATCATTGCTAGGCATATTTTGGCTATCATCATACTGATCAATGTTCGCATACTGAATGTTGTTGTTATCAGCAGGAATGCTTCCATTATTTGGTCTAGTGTTTCATTGTCGATTTTGTCTTTGGAAGCCATTTTTGTGATTAGGAGGATTGAAGTTGTTTCCTCCCTCGCTGTTTCTTGCATTGTTGTTACCATTATTGTTGAAGTTCTTATTGTAATTCTAACCAAAAATTGTTGTGGTAGGGGCCAACATTGTTTCTTTGGAAGTTGTTACTTTGTCCTTGAGACAATCTAAGATGATTCAATTCATTGTTCATTTATGACATAGTTTTCTTCCTTTGACCAAATTTTGAAAGGAGATTGTTATTTGCTTCCATAGGAACCATTTCCTTTTGTTGAAAGAAGGCTATTTTTGGGGGCTCATACCTTGGATATGTTATCACTTGAGTTTGTGGAGCAGGTACCTATTGTAATCAAACTAGGTTCATAGGTATGAACTAACTAGGTACAGTGGGTGCTCCCATAGGAACTATTAGCATAGTAGGAACTATTTGCATAGGAAGCATCATTCCCCCTCCATTAGGATTAGCTTTCTTTGTGAATGTGATTGCTTCTGCAAAGACTTTGTCCAATGTGTGAATATTTTCTGCAAGAAGTCTTCTTAGAAAAATCACAGTAAGAGGATCCATGGCATTGAAATAAACTTGGATGGTAGCTTCAACCAAAATTGTGTATAGTGTTTCCAACTTGTGGTAGGCCATATGAAAACGATGATTGAAGCATGAAACTGTTTTAGCTGGGTCCCTTTTTATTGATATGAGTTGTTGATGTATCACTGCTGGATTGATGAATCTTTTGAATTGTTCCAAAAATGAATTTTCGAAAGTGTCCCAGTCTCTAATACATCCTGGTGGTAGGTTCACATACCAATTGAAGGCAATTTCCCCCAAAGAGTTGGGGAATAAACAAAGAACCACATCTTCATTGGAAATTTGCTTCCGGTTGCAAATTTTCTTAAAAATCTTGACATGATCTTCGGTGGTTCTTGTTTCTTTGTAAATAAACCTAGGAAAAAATTTCTTGGGATTCTTAGGGAGATCATGGAGGGAACCTCTCAAGCTAAGGGGTGAATCAACTGCATTTGCAAAAAAGGCCATCGAAGGATTTTGTGGACCTAAAGGTGGCTGGAATGGTGATGGGACTGTTGGAATATGTAGAGGTCCACCTGGTGGTTGACTGGGTGGTGGAGTAGAAGATGATGAAATGTTGAATGGAAGTGGTTGAACATGGGGTATTCCTTTGTCACTACATGGCTTACAAAAATGAGTAAGCTCTAGAAATTCTTGGGCACTTGGTGAAGATCTTAATAATCGCTGGAATGGGGATCTAAGATCAATATCTTCCAGTTTGTATCAATTTTGGGAAAAGTGCACCTCTGTAGAAGTACATTTACTCACTTCTTCTAAATTTTGTGGACCACAAAGTTTTGTGGACCTGTGAAGCTGCAGACCTAAATTTTTGAAAATTTTAGAAGTGATTTTTGAACTTTTTACGTAGTGTAGATTCTTGCATGTGTGCAAATTTTTTGAAAATTGATCAAATCTTTCTTGTTTCCAATAGTATGTTCTTTGTATGGCCCTCCTTCTAGCACCACTTCTATTGGGCATTTGTTTTGCACGAGGTCAACGACATGAATCCATAGTGTAATTCCTCTCTTGAAAAGTAAATCTCTTTAAGGATCCGCTCCAAGGTTCGATGTTTGTCTTGTGGTGTACCAAAATTTTCTCAGTAGAAGATAAATGTGAATGTTTACGAGGAGACCTTTGCTGGTTCCAAAAACTCTTTTACCTTGGAATCAAGTAAAATCTATTTGCTATCTTAAAATATCACACCAAAAGAACAATATTTTTTGTATTTTCTATTTTTCAATGAATGCAACTCTAACAATGCAACTACTATGAGACCCTATTCTAACGGGGGGTTAGCAAAGCAAATAATGAAACTGGAAGTAAATAACATGAAATCAAATAACTTGAAAGTGAAATTCTTAAATTGGACATAAGCTACAGAACACAACACACTGCGAGTTAAAACTTTGAAGAAATTGGTAGGAAACCAATGAAAACAAGAGTAGCACATCCTAGAATCCATTGATGCAATCGTTAGTCAGAATCTTTAACAAATCGAATGATGTTTCACTCTTCATCAAATTGCAAGGCCACGAAAAGACAAAAAGCTTTGTAAACACAATAGAGTGATCTCTTCTCAACCTTGTTATGTCAACAAAATTCATATATCTATAGCGAACACCAGAACTAAAAGAACGCACAATTGGAAACAACGCAATAAACCTTTGGGTTAATCACAATCTCATGAATAAAATCCAAAAAACATGAAACATTCAGGCAAGAATAACTACACTCCGACTGCTAGCACCAAAAGCATAATTTTATTGCATAATAACGATGGCCCTTTTTACATTTTACAATGGGGTATTTATAAGAAATTGTCTCCTCAATTTGTGTTGAGAGTGAGAGATATCTTAATGCAATAAAATGCTTTTAAAATATTTAAAACAAACTAAATATATACAAACTAAATATATACAAAATATCCAAGCATACATCACTATATAACTTTTCTGTTTCCTAAATTCACTCTTGAGCTTGGTCCTTGAGCCTATGTATCTCATCATGCAATGTTTCCATCACTTTGTTTCACTCTACAATCTTTTGTTTCCAATCATCTATCATGTCTAGCTCTTCTCTTCTATATACATTGTCCTATGTAGCATGTAATAATTTTAGACTTCCTGTAATTATAGTGACACCCCTATCCTTAAGGTTGTCTCGCCAATCCTGACAAGCTCTCAAGAATGGGCTAAGACATACACCTTCCCCTTCTTTAAGAATGGTAGTCAAAGTCTCCTCAGGGTGTTTAGAATCAAGAGGACCAATAACTTTAGCCTGATATCCTTTCAAGATCTCAACTTGCCTTCGAAGTGCTCTGATTTCAATTTCATCACGTTCCATATGGTTAAGAACTTCTTTGACTCCCATAGTCATCATCTATTGAGAAGTATCTTGTGTAGGCTTCCCTAACATGATATCCTTCACTTCATAGTCCTGAAGGTTGATAGCTTCTTCATCTATACCTTTCAAAGGATGAGCCACTTTTGCAGATAAGTCCTAATTTTGATTAGTGGTAATGAATGCAAATGGTGTTGCATCCTATAATGGAGAGTCAGGCTTGTTCAAAATCTCTACAATGTCACAAATATCATCCTTTGAAGCAAGGAATTGATGCTTAACACTTCTCATTATTTCCTTTTGGAACCATCTCGAGATATGTCTTTCTGTAACCTTGGCTCTAGATGATGAAGGGATGTGTTCAACTACCTCCTTCCCTCTATCACTTTTTCTTGGAGTTTCCTATTGTGAGGGTTCTTCTTCTATAGTCTTAGTTTCTATAGATCCCATAGTTTGATCCTCAACTTCCTAGAAAGGTTGTTGTATACATTCCATTACCTGTGCCTCTTTTGATGGCTCATTAGTAGTCCTTGGTTCTAGTTCTCCTTGTAATGATGATTCTTTTTGAACATGTTCCTCTAAAATCAGAGGTGGAGGTGTCACTAAAACCTTATCTATCATCATAGCCTGAGGTGAATATGGGGGTGTTGGATGAGGACCTTGTATCTAAGGTGGCATCTGTGTCCAATCTTGTTGTTGAAATTCACCTGTAGGAGTATCTCTAATCTTATCTCCAACCAATTATGTACCCACTGGCATGAAATCAAAATCTAGAATGTAGAGAATATCATCACCTAGCTCTCTTTTCTCATTCACCCATTGTTGTACTTCATCTTTCAAAGAAGAGAGCTCTGCCATTTCAGCTTGGGTGGGTGGTGGGGTATTTGTGACATTCTTCTTTCTTTCCAATTCTATGCCTTTGGCAAGTCAAGTTCTCCCTTGTAAAGGTACTTGTTCTTCCTCCCATCTAACTCTATCTCATCCTCATCTAATTCTTCCTCAGGAATGGTTTTAGGAATAGATGGATTAGGCACTAATCTTTTATGAACTCTCTGCCTCCTTTGCTTCTATGGAACCATAGGAGAAGTGGCTTCTTCATGCATAGGATGAATGGATGTCTCTAGAATCTCTCCTTCTTCTTGTTGGCTTGACAAAATAGGAGGCAATGGAAAATCAACCTGGATATGAGAAATTCCAAGGTCTTGGGGGTCTTGGGAAGTAGATTCATGTTGCTGCAAAGGGGCCTATTCTTCAACATGCTCTATCTGGATCCTCTGAGGAGAGGCTTTCTTCCTCTTTTCTTTCTTCTTCTTTGAAGGATGGTAGTATCCCACTGGTTGATCAAGCTGGTAGACTATTTCTAGCCTGATAGGAGACTGAAGCGCAAAGATAGGAACTATGACCTTCCTCCCCTTTACCCTTTTTGGCTGAGCATGTGCATGGAATATCACTGTGTCTGGAATTGGATCAAGTGGAAAGGGTTTCTTGATCCAACTCTTTGTCATTTTGATGACATATCTTGCTTGATGATTAATATGATCTCCTTCCTCCCTATCAACTTCTGCATTCAGAATGGGCCTCTCACCAACTTTATCTATATTGAATAAGGGATCCAGTAGCTTCTGTGAATCTTGTAGCCTTATCTCATCCAGGATGGTCAAATGGAGAGCCTTCTCTGCTAAATAGAAAGTCATTCTACAATAGTCCCTGATACAGACATCATAGTCATTTGTGTCATTCATCCAATGATCTTCAATGGCGTCCTTGTGGTAGAACTCTTTTCCTACAAGATTTTCCACTTTACCAACATTGTTGAAGAATTGCCAGGGAGAGTTATATTCTTTGAGAGGATAGTTCTCCAATTTCCACTTGAAAGTCGAGATATCCTACTTTCTCTTTACCTAGTATGCTCCTATTACAAATGGCCAATCCCAACAAGGCCTTCATTTTTTCTTGATCTTCTAATAAGCTGACTTAATCTACCAAGAAATTTCCATTAGAACCAAGTTGTCACTTGGGTACCTTGGGAGCTTCTTTGGATGGATAGATGCACCACCAACCTGAATGTATGTGAATGTCCAAAATTGGATAAAATATGCATCGAGAGCTGTGATCTATGCCTTGGCCTCATCAGACAATCTCTTTCCATAATCACTTTCGATGAATCAAATGATGGCAAAGATAAAGGCATCATTCACAATCCTTTACTCTTTGCTTTGCAGCAAAAGATTCTTCTTAACTAGCTAAGGATAAACTATATATGGCCATGCATTAGGGTCCTACATACTTCCCTTTTTGTACAACCTGAGATAGTCAGTGGCTCTTGCTACAAGTAGATATATCGCATAAGAAGTCATATAAAACTTCTTCGTGTCCTTTACTATCTGCAACTGATCACACACATTCTCACTAAGTGTGGTGGCCCAATCCAGTGGCATCTTTGCATGTCTGATGGCTTCAATGAAGTTAACCATGAATGGAGCAAGATGACCTACTGCAAGCAATCCTATAACTCTGCTAGGGAGAATGATTGAATATCCAATGTCATCCTTCATGTATCCTCGAACCATATCTACTTTACTGATTGTCTTTCCCCGAGATGGCTTCTTAATGAAGTATGACGAATATATGATGTCGATGGCCTCTTGGTGATGATCCTTATGCTGCCTCTCAACTACTTCATATGAAATCCTGATAAACTGATAAGTTCTAGGTAAGTGAAAAACTCTCTCGATATTATTAGGTCATAGATCTAAAACTACTTCCCTAGTGACACTCTTTACCACACTTTCCTCAGGAAAAAAATGTCGAGATAAGGTCATAATCAATTTATCTGACTGAGCGGTCCAAAGATGTGATGCTGCATTTACCAATCTAAACCAGATTAAGGCAGATCTCAAAGAAAATCTTTTAGTTGGGTTGTTACAAACCCTCAAAAATTCTCCCAAGTCCATGTGTCTAAGTTCTGTGTCTTTGATCTCAAAGTGTTCATCGTGCAATAATGACTTCAGGGTTACACCATGGAACTTGTACACAATTGGCTTTGTTGTTGATCCAAATGTGGACACCATTTGATTATATTACCTGTACGTCATAAAGAAAAAGAATGTTCAATTACTGGATACATATAAAACATTAAAAAAAATGATATTCTAGAACTTATTTTATTTGTTGTGATTTTTAGTATTTTTATTTATTATTTATTTATTTTTTATTTTTTTGGGGTTTTATCTATATATAAAAAACAAATAATAAAAAAAATAAAAAACATGGGGTTTGAAATGAGACAGTGTGCACATTTGAGAGGGGCATGCCCGCGGTCGTGTGCGTGCGTCGCATAGGGGCGCTACGGTGGTGCCGGGCATGCACGTCCAGAAGGGCGTCACGAAGGTGATCGCGCACAGCAGTGCACTATCGTGCATCCAAGAGGGCATGGTGGTTGTGGCCACTGCACAACCTAGAAGGTGTGCACAGTGGCATGCCGCCATGCGCCCAAATAGGTGCAGCCACTGCATGGCCTAGAAGGGCATCGCGACAGCACAGTTTGTGTGTGTGACCCAGAAGGGTGCTGTGGTGGCATAGTGTGCATGCATCCAAAAGGGTGCACACAATGCCACGCCGTGCGATTCCTCTTCTGGTCGCGCACGCGCGATTGCTAGGTCTGCATGGAAGGTGGAGGCGGGAAGGTTTCCATACCTTTCCCTCCTCAACTCTACTTCTTCAACATCAAAAAATAAGAAAAAAAAACAAAGGGGGGGGGGGTTTATAACTTCCCTTCCTCCTTTATTTGCATGCATGTGCGCCTTGATATGTGCGTGCATGCAAGATTTTTTTTTTTTAAAACTTATTTGACTGAGACTTCTTCTTCAGACTTCCAAACTATGAGTCCTAAAGTCGACAAAAGTAGGGGGTCCCCATTCCTAGTGAGGAATAGGGTGTGTGTTGTGGATACCACAACAGAAAATAGGTAAACTTATTCTAACTGTACACAATGATCATTCTGGTCCATCAAAACTCAAAACCTTTTACCTCTATCAAAAACTTGATTCTCATTTACATCTCTCTGGGATAAGATATAAGTACCACTTTTATCATTTTCACGAAAGACATCAAAATTCTCAATTAGCAAATTAGGTGAAACAAAAATCATTCTCATATTCCATATAAAAACTTGAATAACTCTCTGTGGCTTGCTCATTATGAAATTACACATTAGCATACTCTTGAATTCAAAAAATCAAACTTAGAATCTTCAATATCAAAAGACTCATGCATGCTACTAATTGGAAACACAAACTGTTGATATTCCACTTTGTTCACAAAGTTGCACCTATCAGGAAATTACAACTCACCTTGTGTAATTGGGTGTGAGGAGTATGCAAAATTTGATTCCAAGTTACTTGTATTCTCATTACTCATCCAATCAAACTTGTCATTTGGTAAAACTCCTTCACACTCAAAAAAATTGTTAGTCACCAAGTTTGAAAACTTAATCTTGAAAGTATTGATCTAAAACATGCTAATCATAATCATTATCTTCATCTAACAAATTGCTAGAATGAACCTTGAACTAAGGAAAATTATCATCACATTATTCATCAACATAAAAGGAAAAATCATAATCAACAATACAAATTCACTATTTTCCTCTTCATCACATCAAAATTTGTCATAGCACTATCACCGACATGAGAAAAATATGAAATGCTACCAAACTTCCCTTCAATCACATCTCCCATAGCTAACAAGTCATCCTATGCATAGACATTTGAGGTGTTGTCATATGTACCTCCAAGGCTTGACAAAGATAGTTCGGATTCTATATCTTTTTCCACATCACACTTTGGGGAAGTGACTTGACTAAATGAAGAAACATCATAAGGGAAAATATGAGCATCCTTAGAAGCACTTACATATTTTTTGAAATCATGAGCTAAAAAATTTGAAATTTCATTAGCACTCAACAAGACTTCCTTACAAATCTTCTCCTCTTGGTTGTGATTATTATCTAGATGACATGAAGAACTTACAACAATAGAACCATTAGTATGATAAGATGAAAAATAAAATTAATCTCTACACTCATTTTCATCATTGTAAGAATTACCTCTACGATTTTTATACATTTCTTCAACTGCATATTCACTATGACAAGGCTCATTCTCAGTTCAATATCTATCTTCCCCATATTGATTGCAATCATTTGATTCACAAAAAGTTGAATCCCTCTCTTCACACCTGGAAGATAAATTATCATTATTTACAGATTCATTACATTCACTAATATCTTCAAAATTTTCACTAACATCATTAGAAGATATAGCATGAATTCTATTATTATCACTTTCCATCTTCTTGATGAATTCTTCAACTTGCAAATTCTTGTGTAATCTTATAGGTACTGGCTAGTTAACTAAATCAAGCACAAGAATATCTAGAAAAATACTAGGTAAGGAAAATTCTTTAGGTTTTGAAGAAAAAAGAATCTTCATTATTGCTGATTTAAAATTTAGATAGCATTTCTCAAGATTTAGACCCTAAGTACTTCATATTGTAATTCTTATGAAGCTAACAATTCAACTATGGATTTTCTTGTTGAACATAAAAATATTATTAACCATAGTTTTCAAACTTTCAAAACTTGGTAAACTAAACTTAGACCTAAGATTTGACTCCATCTTAAAATAAAAACTTCTACCTCTTTCACCTAGTGCTGAAATTCACTAAATAGAAGCATCCATTTCTTTTCATTTAACTTTCATGAAAGGGAAACTCATGAAAAGTAAAATGCCTTTTAGTTCTGATGCAAAACTTTCCTCTACTAATTTGACATGGGTGTAAAAAACTCTTTCACACCATTGATCAAAACCTTGTAGAGTTGTCACCTCCTTGAAGAGGAAAAATGAGATCACAGTTTTGATTCACTTTTTGACATTCATATTTATTATAACAATAGAAGCAACAACACTCAAACTATAAATCAAGAATCAAAATTTCTTTGCAAGAATGACTATCAAGAGCTTCAGATTTATCCATACAAAGTGAAAGTCCTTCAAAATTTACAACATGAAATCAACTAGGATACACTAGTACAAAGATATAGAGTTTCCACTCACAAAAATGAGAATAGAACATAATTTTTCACTTAAAAATAATTGAACCTAACTTTTAGATGTAGGAAACATGAAAATCATCAAACCACTCTAGTAGATTTACAAACTTGAAATAGACTACAAATACTATTGTTCATTCTTGACTTTGAACACTACAATACTTCAAAAACCATTACTTAGTTGAATTGATTGATGATGGAAACATGAGAAAAAATTCAATCATTGTTAAACCTTCAAAGCTATTGTTGTCCTTGATAAAACATTACTAGGAGGCATGAAACTTCAACATGACTTTACTACTGATAAAAAACTTAACACATGCCTTTCTTCTAATAATATTGAGTCACCTTTTAGATTCAATACTCTCTAGAAGAGTTTCCTTTTTTTGGTGACTTGGATGAGAAAAACTATCCTGAAATATAGGACTAAGATATTCAAATTAGACCATAGATTCTTGTCCTTCTAATAAGGTTTACTGCAACCCTATCCCTAGCAGAGTCACCATTTTTTTGGCTCGTAAATTAATTTTTTTTTAATAACCCAATGATAAGAACACATAAACCTATTGGAAGCTAATTCCCATTTTTAAATCACCTATTTAGACATTAGGGCCAACTATAAGGCTATTTGCTCTCCTTCTTCTTCTTCAAGCTTTGCAAAACCTAGGCAGGTGGAATTCAGATTCTTTATATGGTACTAGTGTAAAGGAATATAACTAAATCTATATAACAAATAAATACCCCTAAATCTTCTATGTTTATAAAAATATTCATGGAGATAAAATAGCTAATAATGAGGAACATGAATTAGATAAACTAAGTGAAGGTAACTCTTTTCAGCTCCTATACATAAAGGGAAAAGATATTCAATTAAAGATTTGAATCAACATAACCCATGTATGAAACAACATAGAACATGCAATCTCTCAAGCCAATCAGTCCCTTATCCATTGGGCATCAACTAAATTAGAACATACACCAAGATACCCAAGATACACTAATGCACTCAGATATTAAATCTATCTATTTATGTCATAACCATACATCTATCTTCAAAATGACACTCATACTTCATATTCTCTCCAATTACCCTACAATTATGTTAATGTATATTAAGAAACTCAATCAAGTCTTTGACCCAAGAAAAAAAATACATGATGGCATACAACTTTGAATCCAAGCTACAACTAGACAATATGCACTTTGCACATACATCAACAGAAAATTACCAAAGCCATAAAGAGGAGACAAGGTTTGGATTGAAAGATTTTTTGTAAAGCTCTATATTAATTTCTTTGAAACTAGTATACTAAATCTATGCAGAAACTCATAAAATATACAATGGACAACTAAATTATCTAATGCTAAGGAGAAAATACAACTTTATTTCATAATAGAGGAAAAACTAAAAATAGTGGTGATATTAGAGAAATAAAAGTGGAGTCATTCTTGTGATCATAGTAGTGAAGACTGGAACCCCATTTGGTATCATAGTTGCAGAAGTATAGAACTAGAACTAGAACCTCTACAATGAGAAAAGATAATGAATATGTAGAGAAGAAAAAGGCTCCTAGATCAAATTCAATGATGCCATGTGTCCACTTATAAAACCTCCACCTACTGATGAAGAACTACTCTCCTCAAATTGAAAATCAAATCACATCATTATGACATAACAAACTTACAAAATAACTCAATCAAATGATGGAAAATATTCTTCAGATAGAAAATAAAATTTGTTGCATGCAAATTCACCCCCCAAAAGATAGAAGGTGGTAGATATGAATGCCTTGGAGAGTAGATAGGTAACCATGGGCATAGAAAAATATACTTTGCATTTATTAGACTTGGGAAACACCAATAAGTAGTTGTAGACAATCAAAAAGTTGCTCACCATCAATGAAATATTGAAATGCAAGGCTCTACCTTCTTCTACCTAAAGATCGTATAATATTTTCTGCCACCTTAGTCAAATCCCATCTAACTATCCATTGGGAGCCATGTGTCACCTTTTGACTAGTTTGACTTGTCTCCTTGTCATCTTTTTACAATCTCACAACTATATTTCTTTGCTAACTAGGTTGACCTAGGAACATGCGTTCTCCTGATTCTTACTTTTTTGTTGTGCCTTTGCAATAGTGATTCACCTTCAAAATTCTAACTTGGTAGTTAAAGAAAACAAACCTTCACATATGGATATCTCTATAACTTGTTAGTAGTCTCTATAATAGTTTCATGACATAACACATGTGTCAACCGTTATAATGTCACCATGGCTAAAGATCAAGCAGTTCTTATTAGCAACATAACAATAACCATTAATATTTCCTACATCTAATGATCACAGATGATACTTTTAAATCCTTTTAAGTGGGCCATCATTCTACATGTCGTACTATTTTTATATTGCTATATGTGAAAACCTTGCAACTATAGATAGCAACATAACAACATCTATTAATTGACCTTCAATTTGATGTTGGAAATAAAATAACTATATTATAATTGTGATGGACTTGTTAGACACATGTTTCATTATTGTTATGTCACCAAGAGTAAAAAACATTCATCTTTTCATAGAAACATGATGATGATCACACATCTACTCTAAGATCTATGATCCTGCATGTTCTTGCTGATTACTGTGCCTAACTTCAAACAAGTGGGCCCACTTATTCCATGTGTTCATCTATCACTTTTTTGCTATGAAAATTGACTGTGTAATTTTTTTTAGCCATAAGGAGACATTTTTCAATCTTGAAAGGATCTGATGCCTCTAAAAAAAACACCTTTTCTCTACAATGTTTACCGCCATGGCAAATGAAAATTTGATAGCTAGAACCTCCTTCACAACTAAAACTTTCAAAATTTTTTTGTAAGGGCTGGTCCTACAATCTTCCATGTGGCAAGCTGTTGCTATGGGTATTCATCAAGCAATTTTACAGAAAGACATAGTGAAAACCATTGATAATCTCAAAATTGATGATAGATAAAACAACATTAAGAAACTTGCCCAACTTCATAAATCACAAATAGAATTCAAACAACTATCAACTTGTTCTGACAAACCTACTAGCCACAAAGAAGAAAGGCCCACATTGCCACTTGTCTTTATGTTGTTATGTCACTATGAATAAAGAATGAGAAACTTCTCTTAGTAACATAATGATGACCTCAGGTTTCAATCTTGATCTACAGTGAAGACTATTTCTTTGACACTTCACCTCAGCTAGGTCTCATGGACTAGTGTCAACCTATTGCTATCTCACTCTAATTAAAAAACCTCCAGATTTCCATAATGACAAAGTAATCACTCTTGATCTTAAGGAAGATCAAGGTCCATCTCTAATTGGTCATAATTTTATTTTAAAAGGTAACCCACATAAGGAAAAACATTATGACAAGACATTGTGTTAAGGAATTAACAATAAAATAGGGGGCTAACTAACTATTGGAATTATGGTAGGGAAGGTAAAATTCTAAGTCAATTCTTTAAACTTTGACCCATAAAAGATTCACCACACATCCATCTCATACATTCAATAAGTAAGTTGAAAATATAATGTAAAGCATGTACATCTAAAACATGTAAACAAGTAAGCATTTACACAAATATGACACCAAATATGATTACCTAGAGACCCTCCAATGAGAAGGTAAAACTGGGGTGGGGATGACACCCACAAATTTTCACTACTAGAGTAATAAAGTGTATCCAATGAAGTTACAATGTCAGATCATGAAACTTGATCTACCCTATGAAAGGTCTTCCCTATTAAAGGCTTACAAAGACTGTTAGGTCTTACTCTGTTAAAGGAATTCAAAACCCTACTAAAAGTGTGCCTTGTTAAAGGACTTCAACTCACAATAAAGTAAGCACCTTGTTAGAGAGTTTCAATATAGCCTATTAGGACTACTTTGTTAAGAGATTTAACTGATTGACCTATTAGAATGTCTCACCATTGATCGTCTAGTTAGCACTTTGTTGCTTGATGATAGATCAACTCTAAATTGATTTATTCTTGATCCTTCTTGATCTGATGTCTCTCTATTGTTCACTATTTCCTTCTTATGTTCTCCTTTAACTAATTCTACAATGCAATTTTAGATCATAATACCTTGGTCACCATGAATGTCATAGTTTGTGCATGCAAAACTATCCTTGATTATTCATACATTCCCTTCCACACTCATAAGAAGTTTATGGTTTTTCCTTCTTAAGAAGACCTAGGGGAGTTAGGGTTAGGTATGAATTAATAGTTGGGATTCACCCATTTTTCCACTTAAACATTCCCTTTACTTTATTGGATGCATGGAATTCATAGGGATTCTAACTCTAGATTTGTCCTTATCACCAAAATATTGTAATTCAATCTATAAGTCAGCTAAAAAATGATTTACATAATAGTTTGTGCCAATAAAAAAAAAAAATGACAAAATTGTGTTAGTTGGCATCTAAAGTTTTTAATGCTTGGTATATACTAATTTCAATACTATGACTCAATATCTAAATGACTCGACATGTACTACTTGCTCGGTACTTGAATCGCTCGACATATACTATCTGCTCAGTAGTTGAGTGACTCGACACTCACTATTGACTTGGCATGCTTTGACTTATACATGTTATGCTTAGCATAGGTTGGAAATATTCAAGACTATGCTAAGTTAATGAGAAGAATCAACCTCAATTCCTATTGCCTCGGTCAAAATATTCTTGGCATCATCAATTAGCTTATACTCTTTTTCTCTTTCCTCTCTTAATCTTTGCTATTTGGCCTTTTTCTAGAGGAGTTCACCAAATACGTGCATTTTGTCTATAGAAATATTGTAAATATACCATTTTGGAATTATTATTTCCTCATCTAAATCTATGTCTTCCTCTATCTCCTTTCCTTTCCCCAAAAATTTTGAACTCGATTGAACCTTAGTCTCAATTGTCCTAGCATTGATTGCCTTTGTACCTAGAATGGAAACAATAGTAGAAATATTTTGACTTGTAGTAAAAATTGATACTGTACTAACTGATGGAATACTTATAGATATAATTGAAGAATCCAAAATTGATGAAGTCAAAATTATAGAATTCAAAACTAAAGTAGACAAAACTAGAGAGCTTACCATAGATGTACTCAAAACTGAAGAAGTCAAAATTTGAGAAGTGAAGATTAAAGAACTCAACTTAGTATATGAAGAAGGAGTCTATAGTTTAGTGGGTGAAGTGGAAGCCACTTCTATCAATGATATGCTAAGTTGATTTGGGGCAAAGAGTGATTGGACATTTGATGTGTCACTAGTAGTCACAACCAAATTTTCTAAAGCTATCTCCAAACATGATGTAGTCAATGGTTTTCTTGGGGAGTGAGGAAGTGAGGCAATGATTGTTGCAATTATCTTGACTAGGTTAGTTTCCTCATCATTTTTATTTTCTTTCTTAGTAGCTTCTAGACCTTGATGCTCTGCATCTTCTTCATTATGAAAGTGATTCCACTTCTTCAACATTTTCTTCCTCATCTTTCTCCTTCTCTTCTTCTTCATCAACATCCTTTAGTTCAATTGGAAATTTACTTGGTTTATGAAGATGATAAATATTTTTGCAAGTATTTGTAGCATTTTTGAATCTTTCACCTTAGCATCTAATATGCTCAGCAGTAATTGCCTCAAGCTTTGTTCATATATGACTTTGACTATTTGCATAGGAAAATCCCATCTTGGCTTTATCTTCTCTAGTAATTTATTGGAGACTTGAGAGGCGATTTGGTCTGGTGAGTACTTCCACTTCCCCATTTTGTTTAGCACCAGTTCTTCAACTTGCTTCTGCTCCTCCTCATTCTTGATTTCATAATTCAATTATTTGAAGTTTGTTATTCTTTCCCCTTCTTCAAATTTCTTTAACTTGTCCTAGAGGGTGGGTGGAGGTTTGCTTAATACAATGTTACTTCCTTTCTTTCACGACCTCCTTGTGAATACTAAAGTGTATGACTTTGTAGGCTTGGTGATGATCACCTTGCCATTTTTCTTCAAAGGTTCTTATTATTTCTTATATTTTTCCTCATCCTCTACTTCTTCCACATCCTCACCTTTTCCCTCAGTTAATAAGAGAGGTTCATTTGATTTCAACTTTACTATCCTTCTCTTCCCTTTGTTAACTACCAATGGGAGCCTTATTTCTAGCTCAATTCTAGCCTTCGCTTCATCATAAGTTCCAAAATAAGGGGCCTTGGGATCAACAGGTTCATTTATAGGGGCTTCAATGATATCCTTGGTTTTGTTAATGTTTACCTCATAGCCAAGAGGTTTCACCCACACAACTCGAGGCTTAACTACTTGGATATATACCTTGTCATTGTCCACCATGAAGCATACATCATCCTTGTAGTCTTCAACTAACTTCTTCAAAATCCTAAACCTATTGTTCATTTTCTCTTTGAATATATCAAAGTAGTTTTCCATGATGTTGGCACTATTCTCACCCATTTCCACAATATATTCATTTATTTGGTAAAGTACAGGTACATCTTTTCTCCAGACTATAGTGTCTTTAGAAGGGAAGAACTTCTAGATAGAAAAGAATAGACAAGTTAATAGTGAACCAAATTTGTGCAGGTTATTCTTTGATGTCCTAATACTTTCCATGTTTTTATTGAATTGCCTCAATAATAGGTTGGAAAGGTCATAAGATAAGTTCTTTTTAACCAATTTATATGCCAAATCCATGGCTTCACATGACACATTGTTAAGTCATCTTGAAATATATATCTTATGCACGATAATATAAATTACAAATCTCAATTCTGCATCTGTAACACTACTTATTTTCATACCTCTACCATCTCATTTAGCTAGGGTTTTCTCCTCCAACTCTACCCAACCTAGGGATTTCATTGTTTTAGCTTTGGCTAGCATGAGGAGGCCAGTGATTTGATGAATCATCTTCTTTGTTATCAAAATTGGTTGTTCTAACCACAACTATTCGTTATGCATGTAGCTAAGGATAAACCTATTCCATTTAATTTGAAATTCATAAGGCATATGGAGAATATGTGTTAACCCTTTTGCTTCTAGATGTTGATGCTTGGGTTTTAGGGTTCCATCAACACATAATTGACCTAGGGCATCATCCATCTCTAAAGTACCAATTTCTTCAATAACACATTTAAAATGAGTACGAATGTCATTAACAAGAAGTACCTTAGGATGGATTTGGGATTGAGCTCTGCATGGGTCTAGGGTTTTAGCAACCACAAGCGTGAGCTCAAAATCTAGCACTTTCCATTCAACTCCTTGAACCAACCTATTAGACCCTTTCTTGACCTTGCTGCTACTAGATGCCATTTTCACTTAGTAGATTGAGAGAATTTTGAAAAAGTTTTGCAAGAAATTCACTCAAGTCACTTTGATTTCACATAAAAAAGCTCTTTACAATAGCACTCAAAAATTCACAATAAGAAATGAATTTTATTCCATGCCTTTTGTTAAAGCTTTTCCATTAATGCATAGTACAAAGGTAGCTAAGTTGATAGAATATCATCCACTTCATAGCATTGATTACTTAGGGATATCTTTACATTTTGGTAACCATGAGTTCCTTTGTTACTTCTAACCTTGTTCTATAGAGTCTATGACCTGACCTTACTTGGTAGAGAAGGTAACTTGGTAATAACTGATGCTAATCTTACTCAGTGATCCCTTTGTATCTTGTATATGGATTTGGATCTTTGTCACCTTTCAACTAGAATTAATTTAGATGTCTTCTTTGAGAACTTAATTAGAAATGCTAGGGTCACCCAATTCATGAGTGACTTGACCATCATTACTCAAACCAATATCCTCGGTACACTTAGGAATCCATTACTGTCTCATCCACTTTTGGATGTTATTAGCCTTTTCTTTCTTCTCATCTTCAATTCTACTAGTACTTATACAATTCTTAGCAAGATGACCAAGTTCTATACAAATGAAACATCTTTTGGTGGCATCTCTTTTCCTCATATGATGTTTAACATAATTCATACCAATGTGTCCAAATTCTCCAAAGTAATGACATCTACACCAAACTGTATTGTAGTCCCAACCAAATATTGCTTTCACAATTTTTTCTATAGGATTCAATGTCTTTGTTTCACATTCTAATGCCTTGTGTCCATGTTTCTTACATTTATGATAGTTTTCTTCAAATCTTGTTTTCCATTTGCATTCATTATCCATGTGACCATGCTGATTGCAATTGTAGCATTTTCCATTGAATTTTTATTTTCCATTGCTCCAACATTTGTTTGATGTATGACCTATCTTACCATAGTTATTGCAAGTAGGTCTTTGGTTCTTTTGAGAATCTTGTTTGGAGGATTCACCTTCTTCTTTGTATCCAATTCTTTCTTTTCCTTTTTTTCCTATAGAGGTTTTTCTCATTTAGTCAATCCATGTCTTCTTGAGATTTCATCATTCTCTGATTGATTTGCTTCTTAGAGTTTAGATCATTCCTCAATCTTTCAGTGATTTGTCTTTCAAATCTTAGATCATTTTTTATTCTTTCATTGATTTGCCTTTTAGAATTTAGATAATTCCTTATTCTTTCATTTTCAAATCTTAGGCTCATAATTTCCTCATTTGTATTGGAGAGTTGATCAATAAGGTCTTCTTGCTGAAGGGATTGGTTTTGGATTTTATTGTTCCTTCCATCCATCTCTTCTTTTATCTCATTTCTCCATTCCAAGACTTCATATAACCTTACTAACTAAATTTCTTGTTCTCTTTTTAGCTTTCTTACTTCTTCCTCCAGGGAACCATTCTTCTCTAGGAGTTCTTTGATTGCATCATTTGCTTCATCTAAGCTACTTGAAGGGTGAAAGTCTTCAATTATTTCTTCAATGTAATTATTATCATTTATTTTATTTTCAAATTCCTTTCTTCTTTTTAGAGATTGGGAAAGTTGCTCCTTAGCCTTCTTGAATTGGGCAATGGCCATTTCTAGATTCAACTTTTCATTGTCAATAGCTTTCTCAAATTTGAATATCTCCATATCGTTGATCTTTTCTCAAGTTGTTAAACTTTCTCCTAATAACTACAAAGCTCTAATACCAAATTTTGAAAATATTCAAGACTATGCTAAGTTACAAAGAGGGGAGGGGTAAATCGGTAACTTTTATAACTTTACCAATTTCAAACCTTAATCCAATAAATCAATTAGCACTTAATTCATCACATCTAATTTAATTGAATGCATGAGAAACTAAAAACATGAAATAATCTATAACACTTGAACACAAAGATTTGGTGGCCCAGAAACCTTCAAAATAGAAAGTAAAACTGGGGTGGAGATGAAACCCACAAACTTTAGTACTGTAGCATAAAGTTGGCCTATTAAGGCTTACATTGATCAGTTCTGATGATCTGCCTTATTAGGAGAAATTGGGACTACTAGGTCTACCTTGTGAGAGGATTTACAAACATACAATAAAGTATGCACTTTGTAAAGAGATTTATAAAATACTATTAGGTCTACCTTGTTAAAGTATTTTGACTAGTTCACTTGTTAGGATGAAGTAGTAGATCTCTAATTTGCAACTAAGTTTGTTGATAGAGATTCCTTAGTGTACTGATCATCTTTCTATGATATATATGTCTTTTCTACTCCTTATATTGTTATGGCCTTCACAATTCATGTTAGAAATATTTTAGAATAACTAATAGGAGGGTGGTGAATCAATTATTCAAGGTCCAAATGATCTAAGCTATACATATCTCTTAGGAAGTTACTAAAAAATCAACATGCAAGAATAAGACATGAAAGATCAACACATAACATAGTGATTTATTTGGAAACCTAATTTGGGAAAAACCACCAGTAACATGCTACTTAATTCTCACTCTTCTAAAGTGATGCCCTATGAAAGGCCTACCCTATTAAGGGCTACAACACACTATTAAATGTGACTTGGTTAAAGGATTTCAACCACCTTGCTAGAAGTGGGCCTAGCTAAAGCACTTTAGAACATTCACTTGGAATGTCACCCTGTTAATGGATTTATATAATGTCTGTTAAACCAACCTAAGTCCATAGGATTTTACCCTAATTGATACAATTGCTACAGAGTAACAATAAGGGTTTTTGATCTGACACAACTCACAACATAACTTGTAGATTTTAGATCTTAGTTTAGCTCTCCAATTTTCTTGGCCTTTAGTCTTTGTAGCTTTGATAGCTTTTCTTCCTTTCAATCTTGGTCTCCTTAAGTCTTCATGCTCATTGTGCCAATGTAATCAATTCTATGGTCACCTATCGAAGTAGAGTCTTTGTGCTTTGTTCTTCCCTCTTGATGTCTTCACCTTGATGTCCAACCAACCACTCAACAACTTTGGCTTCTTGACCTGTAACTCTTTAAATAGAAGTTTGGAATACATTTTCCACTCTAATCTTCATGGTATTATTTTTTGTTTGAATGGGTTAGGTAAAATTCAATGAATCTACCCCTTATCTTGTTTCTTCTAGAAGCATCATGTAGAATCCTCCTGTATTCACTCAAAAATGGTTTAACTAAAATTCTATGCCACCAGCTCAATAATCTTATCTCCCATTTGGTTTACAAACTTTGAGGTAACAAACTTGTCATCTTAGACCTAGCAAATCATTGACTTTTCAAATAATGTAGTAGCTCAACACTATTAACTTTTTGATCCTCAACACATACTGTGTTACTTGAAATCAACTATGTTTTATTGATCCTTGGCACCTACTATGAATTCACTTAGCATCAACTAATTTTTTCTAATGCTCAACACCTATTACTTGGTTGGAACCTGAACTTGCTTGCTTAGCACCCACTGATGAACTTAGTCAAGCTTTGTTGATAGCTTTGTTACAACTTATTCTTCTATTGTAGCCAACCTCTATATCTTCAATTATATTATCAATACATCATTTTACCATTTTCTTAACTAATCATTATACTTCATTACAAAATCAAAACCATAACCCAACCTTTCCCTTAGGTGCTTTTATTACATCTTATTGATTAAATCCTCTTCATCAATCAACTAAGTTATAGTACTTGGATCTTATAAGAAATTGTCATTCTAGCAAATAGTAGGTTTGACATTAGTGAGAAAATGATGCAGGAGCATCCAGAGGTATAAGGACAATCCTGTATCACCCAAAAACAAAAATGTACTTAGACTTAGTTTCTATTTTATGTCTTTGCATTTTTGGATACCCATTTGCCTCAAATAAAGGTTCCAACTCTCATAGTTCAACTATCAGTGCATTTAAAAATCCCGAAAAAATAGGAGCATGCAATTTGACCATCATTTTGGTGACCTAGAAGGTGTGACTTGGCCAGATGAATGTAATCAAGATTTAGAGAATTCCAAAAAAAGAATCAGGTCAAAAGGCCCCACGGTTTGAAAGTTATTGCAGTTTTTCGGGTTTTGGAGACCCCCTAAGAATGCTTCAAAGTCAGGTTTGGGGCATTAAATGACCTCGAAAAGGGTCTAAAAATGGGGGACGAGCAAAGCTAGTCCATTGGGCTATAGAGCACTTCGAAATCTTTCCGAAAATGTAAACGGTTCGTCAATCGGAGTTACGGTTCAAAAGTTATGCCTCCCGGAAGTTCGGCTACCGTTTCTGGATTCTTCTAGAATTGCGCCGACTTCTAACGCAGCTTCCAGAACCTTCTATTTTGTCGGTGGATGCCTACTAGCACTTTCTAGAATGTACTCCTAGTCCTTAACCCTTCGGGGTCTATTTAAGGAGATTTCTGGCATTGTAAAAGGCAGTTTTGGATTGGAGCTTGAGAGGAGGTGCTAAAAGGAGAAATATTCTCCAGATTTATGCTATTGTAAGCCCGCAGGGCATGTTTTGAGTTTATTTTCTCTGCACTATTTGTACCAACTTATTTTCTCAGTTAATATAATTCCCCTTTCTATTATGTCTATTCTGGTTGTTGGGTTGTGTCCCCATCAAGTGGTATCAGAGCGGGTTTTCCTGAGTGTGTAGACAGAGCGCCGACTGTGAGGCAGTTTGCACCAGGACTGTGTGGTTGTGGGTTCGAGTTAGAAGATGCCTCCATGAAGAGAGCGTGGTGGAAGGGCCAAAGCTATTGATTCGGAGGAGGTTAGAGCCCTCCAGAGACAGGTACAAGCATTGCAAGAGGAGCTTCGTAGAGGAGCAAATATTGCCGCAGATGACAATAGTGAGGATGACAATGAAGAGGAAGTAATGGAAGTTGATGGGGAAGTTCTGAATCCTGTAGAGGAAAGGCTTTTTAGGGCCATTTCTAGGTTTGGAAAAAGACCTACAATTGAAGTGGGTATATTTTCGGGAAATTTGAAACCAGATGAGTTGATCGATTGGATCAATGAACTGGACGAATACTTTGAGTATAAGGATATAAGGGACCCAGATAGGGTTAAGTGTGCAAAGGCCAAACTAAAAGGCCATGCCAAAATCTGGTGGCAAGAGGTTCAACTGGAAAGACTTAGAAGAGGAAAGGAGAAGATCACAAGATGGGATCGCATGGTGGACAAATTGAAGAAGCAATTCATTCCTGTGGACTACGAGCTTGATCTGTTTAAGAAGATGCATGGATTAAAGCAAGCAGGAAGATCAGTCCAAGAATATACAGAGGAGTTTTACCGACTCCTGATTAGAGCGGGGCATGTAGAAGCAAATAAGGAGAAGGTTGCTCGTTATATCAGTGGGTTACGACCTAGCATCCAGGAGGAACTAAGTCTGGTAAGAATGACCAGTGTTGAAGAAGCATACCAGTTTGCCCTACGAGTTGAAGAGAAGCTGAGTAAAAGGTTTGAAGGAAGACAAAGAGGGCGCGGTCAAGGAGGAAGGGGAAGCAGTAGATCATCTAGAGGCTGCAATGAAACTCAAAAGAAAAATGAAGATGAGGGTACTAGTAGGAACCAGAGGAATGAGGGTTTCAATCGCTCCCATGATCAAGATTTTGGAAATCAAAGAGGAAGAGGTAGAGGACGTGGGCAAGGAAGAGGAGGCTTTCGTGGTACCTGTTTCCATTGCAATGAAGAAGGTCATCGTGCCTTTGAATGCCCTCAACGACAAGGAAGGACAGATAGGAGAGCTGAGGGCCAAGCTAGGGTTGCTCATGTGGATGAGGATGCACAATCATCACATTCAGAGGATACAGAAAGAGGAGAGGCCTTGGTAAATGAAAGAGTCCTACTAAGTGGTGAGAATGAACCAGGGCAACGAAGGAGTTTGTTCCGTACCAGATGCAAGTGTGAGGAGAAATGCTGTGATGTGATCATTGATGGTGGTAGCACTGATAACTTGGTATCCAAAGAGATGGTCTCTAAGCTGAAGCTCAAGAGGGAGAAACATCCCCAGCCCTATCAAATTTCTTGGGTAAAAGATGATCATAAGGTTCTGGTAAGTGAACAATGTTTAGTAAAATTCAAAATTGGGAGTTACCATGATGAAGTTCTTTGTGATGTTATTTCGATGGATGTTTTCCATCTATTGTTGGGTAGACCATGGCAGTTTGATAGACATGCAATACATGATGGACATGCAAACACATACTCTCTGACAAAGGATGGAGTTCGCCACAAGTTGAAGCCCATGGAAAAGGAAGGTGAAAAGGTATGTAGCAGTGCTAGGATTTGTCTTGTTGATGGAAGGAAGTTTTTAGATGGCATGAAACATCAGCGCATGTGCTATGCTTTGATTCCTAGAAAAGATAAAGAAGGTAGTAGTGAAATACCATTTGAAGTTTCAGATTTACTAGGAGAATTTGGAGATATTATCTTTGATAATGTTCCAGATGGATTGCCACCAGTAAGGCAAATCAATCATCAAATAGATCTGATTCCAGGAGCTAGTTTGCCTAACAAGGCTGCTCACAGGATGACTCCTACTGAAACAGAGGAGCTAAATAGACAGGTTTAGGAGCTGTTGAGGAAGGGCTTGATTCGAGAGAGCCTGAGTGCATGTGCAGTACCTGCAGTACTTGCACCAAAGAAGGATGGAGAGTGGAGGATGTGTACAGATTCTCGAGCTATAAATAGGATAACCATCAAGTACCGGTTTCCTTTACCAAGGATGGATGATCTTATGGACTGCTTGAGTGGAGCTCAGTACTTCACAAAGATAGATCTAAAGAGTGGCTATCATCAGATACGGATTCGAGAAGGAGATGAGTGGAAAACAGCCTTCAAGACCAAGGAGGGTCTTTATGAGTGGTTAGTCATGCCCTTTGGATTGACGAACGCCCCAAGCACCTTCATGCGGCTCATGAATGAGGTACTTAAGAAGTTCTTGGGAAAATTTGTTATTGTCTATTTGGATGATATTTTAATTTTCAGCAAGACTTTGGAAGAACATTTACTGCATATTCATAGTGTCTTTGAAAGGCTAAGGGAAGAGAAATTGTTAATTAATCTAAAGAAGTGTGTCTTTGCAAAAAGGGAGTTAGTCTATTTGGGATTTGTTATATCACCTGAAGGTCTCAAAATGGATCCAGAGAAGGTAAAAGCCATCTTGGAATGGCCTACTCCAAGGTCTGCTACTGAGATAAGATCATTTCATGGTCTGGTTAGTTTTTACAGGAAGTTTATTAAGAATTTCAGTGGCATATGTGCACCCCTAACTGATACAATAAGAGGGGATAGAAAAGAGTTCAAATGGACTGCAGCAGCTGCGAGAAGTTTTGAATTACTGAAGAAGAAGGTGACTGAACAGCCTGTGTTGGCACTTCCAGATTTTAGAAAAGTATTCCAGGTGGACTGTGATGCTAGTGGTAGCGCTATTGGGGCTGTATTAAGCCAAGAAGGTAAGCCTATTGCATATTTTAGTGAAAAATTGAATGATGCAAAGAAGAAGTATTCTGTTTATGATCAAGAGTTCTATGCAATAGTTCAGGCCTTAAAGAAATGGAGACATTATTTATTGCCAAAGGAATTTGTTTTGTATACTGATCATCAGGCATTACAGTACCTAAATAGCCAAGGTAAATTGAATCAGAGGCATATGAAGTGGGTAGAATTCTTGCAGAGTTATACATTTGTATTGAAGCATAGAAGTGGAAAATCTAACAGGGTTGCAGATGTATTAAGTAGAAGACAGTTGTTACTTACAACAATGCAGGTTGAAGTAGTTGGGTTTGATGAACTCAAGAATTTGTACCCCGAGGATCCTGATTTTGCTGAAGCATGGAAAGCTTGTAAAGAACCTGTTGCTGTAGATAGAACCAAGTGGTTGGACTATTTGATTAAGGATGGCATGTTGTTCAAAGGTAGTCAATTGTGCATTCCAAGGAGTTCCATGAGGGAAAATCTGATTAAGGAGAAACATAGTGGAGGGATGGCAGGACATTTTGGTCGGGATAAGACCATTTCCATTCTTAGGGAACATTATTTTTGGCCTCAAATTACACAGGATGTGAAGAAGTTTGTACAGAGTTGCCAGGTTTGTCAAGTTGCCAAGGGGTTTAGTCAAAATACTAGCCTATATCAGCTATTGATTGTTCCATCAAGGCCATGGGAGGACATAAGTATGGATTTTGTTCTTGGATTGCCAAGGACACAAAGGGGTAATGACTCAGTATTTGTGGTGGTTGATAGGTTCTCCAAAATGGCAAATTTCATTCCATGCCACAAAACTCATGATGCTGTCCATATTGCAGACTTGTTTTTCAAAGAGGTGGTAAGACTACATGGTCTTCCAAGGAGTATAGTTTCTGACTGAGATACTAAATTTGTGGGGTATTTCTGGAGGACATTGTGGAAGAAGTTGAGAACAGACTTAAAATTCAGTTCCACGCATCACCCACAGACTGATGGCCAAACAGAAGTGGTAAATAGAAGTCTGGGCAATTTGCTGAGATGTTTAGTTGGAGATAAGCCCAAGGGATGGGATTTGATTCTACCACAGGCAGAGTTTTCTTATAATAACTCTGTAAATAGGAGCACTGGAAAATCACCATTTCAAATTGTATATGGGAATAGCCCAAGGACTGCACCAGAATTGAGGAAGATAGAACAAGGGGAGAGAACAAGTGCTGAAGCTGAGGAATTTGCTGAACACATCAAGCGTCTACATGAGGAGGTTCAAGCACACATTATCAAGATGAATCAAGAGTATAAAGCTAGGGCTGATGCAAGGAGAAGACATAAGGAATTCCAAGTAGGGGATCTTGTCATGGTGCACTTACGAAAAGAAAGATTTCCAGTTGGTACTTACAACAAGCTGAAAATGAAGAAATTTGGCCCCTGCAAAATTTTGAAGAAACATAACTCAGGAAATGCATATGAGGTGGAGCTGCCAGATGGTATTCACATTTCTCCCATTTTCAACATTTTAGATTTGACAGAGTATCATGATGATGGTGCTGATGAGGAGCTGGTTTTAGAGCCATGCCCAATTCTTGCTTCTAAGAAGGAGGAGATAGAAGACATTCTAGATCATCGTGTGGGTAGGAGTACCAGAAACAGGCAGTATGAAGAGTATTTGGTCAAATGGAAAGGACGACCAATTGAGGATTCGACTTGGATTTCAGCAGCTGAGGTTTCCCATTTGGGATTTCCTCTACCATCCATAAAGTGACAAGGTCACTTTTCAATCTACCCTGGGTGTCTGATGCAGGAGCATCCAGAGGTATAAGGACAATCTTGTGTCACCCAAAAAAAAAAATGTACTTAGACTTAGTTTCTATTTTATGTCTTTGCATTTTTGGATACCCATTTGGCTCAAATAAAGGTTCCAACTCTCATAGTTCAACTATCAGTGCATTTAAAAATCCTGAAAAAATAGGAGCATGCAATTTGACCATCATTTTGGTGACCTAGAAGGTGTGACTTGGCCAGATGAATGTAATCGAGATTTAGAGCATTCCAGAAAAAGAATCAGGTCAAAAGGCCCCACGGTTTGAAAGTTATTGCAGTTTTTTGGGTTTTGGAGACCCCCTAAGAATGCTTCAAAGTCAGGTTTGGGGCATTAAATGACCTTGAAAAGGGTCTAAAAATGGGGGACGAGCGAAGCTTGTCCATAGGGCTATAGAGCGCTTCGAGAGCTTTCCAAAAATGTAAACGGTTCGTCAATCGGAGTTACGGTTCAAAAGTTATGCCTCCCGGAAGTTCGGCTACCGTTTCTGGATTCTTCTAGAATTGCACCAACTTCTAACGTAGCTTTCGGAACCTTCTATTTTGTCGGTGGATGCCTACTAGCACTTTCTAGAATGTAATCCTAGTCCTTAACCCTCCGGGGTCTATTTAAGGAGATTTCTGGCATTGTAAAAGGCAGTTTTGGATTGGAGCTTGAGAGGAGGTGCTAAAAGGAGAAATATTCTCCAGATTTATGCTATTGTAAGCCCGCAGGGCATGTTTTGAGTTTATTTTCTCTGCACTGTTTGTACCAGCTTATTTTCTTAGTTAATATAATTCTCCTTTCTATTGTGTCTATTCTGGTTGTTGGGTTGTGTCCCCATCAGAAAACAATGATTGAAAACATTCTTTATCAACAATCTCCCTCTTTACAACAATCTGCCTTTTTCAATAATGATATTTTTCAATCGGATTTCAACAATCTCACTCTTTGGCATTGATGGAAAACCAAGCTGATCAACCAAATTACCAAAATGATAATTAGGTTAATAACACTAAGTCAAATGTCAAAAAGAAAACTTTTTATCAAAAAGTGTTCATTCTATTAGCAACTTTGAATTTCTTATAACTCCCTCCCTCTTTCAAAGTGTTAGGGATATCAATTTTTCTGATACGCTATCTTCTCCTTTTTTTTTTATTCTACTCCCTCTCTAATCTTGTCACCTTGATTGATTCCTTTCTCCTTTCTTTTCTCTCCCTTTCTACTATTTCTCCCTCTTACGATTTTGATCCTATAGATTTATTATTTCTCCCTCCACACATTTTCTCCATCTGCATGTTTGATCAGTTTCTGCTATTTCTCCCTCTTTGACAACAATGCTAGAGAAATCCTATTTCAGCATCTTGTCATAAGAGTGTAGAATTTGAAAGAACTCCAATTCCTCCCACTATCACCTTGCTTGTGTCTGATTTAAAATTTTATTATTTTAATTACTTCAAGCAATACCTAAAGTAAGTATCCTTTGCATCAATTTATATCATTTCAAAAATCAACTCATTTGATGCAAGGTAGTCTTACTATTACTCAAATAGCCTTGGATAGGGGTACCACCCCTAATTTAGCTCTAAGATACTCAAATGCATCTTTAGGTAATGGTTTTGTGAAGATGTCAACAATTTTTTCCTTTGAGTTGACATATTCCATCTTCACTTGCTTATCTTCCACCAATTCTCTTATATAGTGATACTTAATTGCAATGTACTTTGTTTTAGCATGCATCAGGATTCTTTGATATGTTGATGGCACTTTTTATTATAAAAATAGAGTATTAGAGGTTTCGTCATCTCTTCCTTCATACCTTGCAATAGGTTCTTGATCCATACAATATTGGTGCAGTTGATAGCAATAGCAACATACTCACCTTTAGCTATGGACTATGAGGTACAACTTTGCTTTTGCTAGTCCAAGTGATGAATATTTTAACTAAGAAGAGTGCTCCTCCACTGGTACTTTTTTTGTCATCAATATTACCTCTCCAACTTGCATCAATGTAGGCTTTCAACTCAAATTTTCCAGTCCTCTTGTAGTACAAGCCAAAGTCATCTGTTTTGTTTAGGTACCTCATTATTTTTTTTACTGCCGTAAGATGATTTTCTCTTGGGTTTGTGGAAAATCTTGCTGCTATTCCAATAGCTAATGTAATGTTTGATCTACCAAATACAACATACTATAGCTTTCCAATCATTGATCTATAAATTGTTTGATTTACTTCACCTGATTCATCATTCTTGGATAACTTCTGTCCTACTACCATTGGTGTATTGACTGGTTTTGAATTCTTTAAACCAAATGTCTTGAGTATCTCCTTGATATATTTTGATTGGATCACAAATATGCCATGTTTTAGTCGATGTACTTACAATGCAACAAAGAATTTGATTTCCCCAAACATTGACATCTCAAACTCATGTTTCATCTTACCAACAAGATCTTTACATAATGCATCTTTTCCTCCAAATATCATATCATCAACAAAGATTTCAGATATTAAAATGTCTTTACCTTTTTCTACCTTGATATACAGGTTACTGTTGTAATCTATTCTCTCAAATCCTATTTTTACAAGATATTTGTGAAGTCTCTCATACCATGCTCTAGACACTTGTTTCAAACCATATCCTTGTTGTTGCTATCAACAAATTCCTCTGGTAATTCAATCTAGAATTCCTCTTCTAGTATACCATTTAGAAAAGAGGACTTTACATCCATTCAATAGACTTTAAAACCTTTGTAAGCAACATATGCAAGTAGTTTTCTTACTCCTTGCAATAGGGTAAAATGTTTCCCCATAGTCTAGCCCTTTTTCTTGTGCATAACCTTTATAGACTAGTCTAGTCTTATTTCTTATGATCTCACCATTCTCATCTAGCTTGTTCCTAAATACCCACTTGGTACTAATCACATTCTCATCAGCTAGTCTTGGAACTAATGTCCAAGTCTTTTTTTTCTCTATTTGCTCAATCTCTTCTTCGATAGCTTTACACCAATTATCATCTTGTAGTGCATCTTCCACTATTTTGGGTTCAATCTTGCTCAATAAACATGATTCATTTTTTAATCTATTCTTTTTCATAGTTCTAGCTTCCTTCTCACTAAATATTTGTTCTACAGGGTGATGTCTTCTCACATACTTGGATAGCCTTGGTTTTGTCCTTGTTTCCAAGTTTGATCTTTCAATTTTAGAATCATCGTGCACATCTCTTTTAGGTATTTCATCATCTCTTTCATGTGTACTAATTTAAGAATCAAAATGTGCATTATCTTCATTTTGCAACTTAGCTTCTAAATGTAGCTAGGCATTCATTGATTGTGACTCCGTTGATACTAAAACTTATTGTTGATTCCCAACTTGATTGGTAGCTTGTACTTCAATAGGTATTCCTTCATAGAAGTAGACAAAGGATTTTTCCTATTTTGGTTTCTTGGTTTCATCAACTTGAACTTCTGCATGCTCATCAAAATTTACATTTGCACTCTCCACAATTTTGTTAGTGTTAGTATTCAAACACTTATATGCTTTACTTCTAGTGGAGTATCCAAGGAATATGCCTTCATCGTTCTTTGCATCAAACTTGCCATTTCTAGAATATGTAAGAATATAAAACTTACAACCAAACACTTTGAAATGTTTTACATTGGGTGAGTGACCATAACATAATTCAAAAGGTGTTGCATTTGTACCTTTCTTGACTTGTACTCAATTTAGAGTGTAGACAGCTGTACTTACAACTTCTCTCCAACTTTAGAGCAATATTCTTCTCCATCATTAATATTTTGGCATAGTCTATAACTGATCTATTCCTCCTCTCTGCATTGTCATTCTGTGGGGGAGTTCTAGGTGCTAATGTTTATCTTTTAATTCCTTTATCATTGCAAAACATTTAAAATTCTTTTGACATGAACTCTCCTCCTCTGTCTGATCTTAGACACTCTAGACTCTTCCCTACTTCCTTTTTAACCTTGGCCAAGTACCACTTAAACATTTGAAATGCATCAAATTTTTGTTTTAAGAACATGACAATCATCATCCTAGAGTAGTAATTAACAAAAAACATTATGTATCTGTCTCTTTTGTAGCTTTGCAGTTCTAATAGGCCACATAAATCTCTATGAACTAACTCTAATACTTCTTTGGAAGTGTAAGTTTTGCTTTTGAATTTTGACTTGGTCATCTTTCCTAGCTAACATAGCTTAAACATTATATTGTTAGGCTTCTTCAATTTAGGCAAGCCTTTGAATTTCTTCATTTTGCTAATGCTAATCAAATTATCAAAGTTGACATGACATAGCCTTTTATGCCATAGCCACACATCATCAAATCCTACAATAAGATAGGTTGCATCTTCCATATCTAGATAAAATAGATTATGCGTAGTGATGGGGACACAACCCAAGCACAGAATGGACACAATAGGAAAAAATGCCCTATGGGCTTACAATAGTATAAATCTTGAGATAATTTCTCCTTTCAGTACCTCCTCTCAAACTCCACTCCAAACTGCCTTTTACAATGCCAAAAATGTTCTTAAATAGACCCTAGAGGGTTAAGGATTAGGAATACATTCTAGAAAGTGCAAGTTGGCATCCACCAACCAAATAGAAGGTTCTAGAAGTCACATTAGAAGTTGGCACAAAATTAGAAGAATCCAGAATGGTAACCGAACTTCTGAGAGGCATAACTTTTGAACCGTAGCTCTAATTGATGAACCGTTTACATTTTCAAAAAGCTCTCGAAGCACTCTATAGCCTTGTTCAAGGTAATTTAATGACCCTAACCTAACTTTGAAGCATTCTTAAGATGTCTCTAGAAACTTAAAAATTGCAATAACTTTCAAACCATGGGGCCTTTTGACCTGATTCTTGTTCTAGAATGCTCTAAATTACAATGATAATCATCCAACCAATTTACACCTTCTAGTTCACCAAAATGATGGCTCAATTATATACTCCTATTTTTTGGCATTTACACATATCCCAAGGTGATTAAAAACTCTAACCTAGAACACTAATAGTAAAACTGTGAGAGTTGGAACCTTTATTTGACCCAAATGGGTATCCAAAAATGAAAAAACAAGAAACAGAAACTAAGTCTAAGTACATTTTTTTGGGTGACATAGGATTGCCCTTATACCTCTAGATGCTCCTGCATCAGACACCCAGGGTAGATTTAAAAGTGACCCTGTCACTTTATGAATGGTAGAGGAAATCTCAAATGGGAAACCTCAGCTGTTGATATCCAAGTAGATTCCTCTATCATTCATCCTTTCCACTTGACCAGATACTCTTCATACTACCTATTTTTGGTACTCCTACCCACACGATGATCTAGAATGTCTTCTATCTCCTCCTTCTTAGAAGAAGGAATTGGACATGGCTCTAACATTAGCTCCTCATCTGCACCATCATCATGATACTCTGTTAAGTCTGCAATGTTGAAAATAGGAGAAATGTGAATACCATATAGCAACTCCACCTCATATGCATTTCCTGAGTCATGTTTCTTCAAAATTTTGCAAGGGCCAAATTCCTTCATTTTCAGCTTGTTGTAAGCACCAGCTAGAAATCTTTCTTTTTTTAAGTGTACCATGACTAGATCCCCTACTTGGAACTCCTTATGTCTTCTCCTTTGAACAGCCCTAGCTTTATATTCTTGATTCATCTTTGTAATGTGTGCCTAAACCTCCTCATATAGACATTTGATATGTTCAACAAATTCTTCAGCTTTACCACTTTTCCTCTCCCCTTGCTCTATCTTTCTCAATTCTGGTGCAGTCCTTGGGCTACTTCCATATATAGTTTGGAATGGTGATCTACGAGTACTCTTGTTTATAGAGTTATTGTAAGTAAACTCTGCTTGTGGTAGAATCAAATCCCACCCCTTGGGTTTATCCCTAACTAAACATCTCAGCAAATTGCCCAGACTTCTATTTACCACTTCTATTTAGCCATCAGTATGCGAGTGATGTGTGGAACTGAATTTCAAGTCTATTCTCAACTTCTTCCACAATGTTCTCTAGAAATACCCTACAAATTTAGTATCTCTATTAGAAACTATACTCCTTGGAAGACCATGTAGTCTTACCACCTCTCTGAAAAACAAGTCTACAATATGGATAGCATCATGAGTTTTGTGGCATGGAATGAAATGTGTCATTTTGGAGAACCTATCAACCACCACAAATACTGAGTCATTACCCCTTTGTGTCCTCGGCAACCCAAGAAAAAAATCCATACTTATGTCCTCCCATGGCTTTGATGGAATAGGAAATGGCTGATATAGTCTAGTATTGTGACTAAATACCTTGGCCACTTGACAAATCTGACAACTCTGTACAAACTTCTTCACATCTTGTGAAATTTGAGGCAAAAAATAATGCTCTCTAAGAATGGAAATGGTCTTATCTTGACCAAAATGTCCTGCCATCCCTCCATTATGTTTCTCCTTAATAAAATTTCCCTCATGGAACTCCTTGGAATGCATAATTGACTGCCCTTGAATAATGTACCATCATGAATCAGATAGTCTAACCACTAAGTTCTGTCTATAGCAATAGGCTCTTTACAAGCTTTCCACGCTTTAGCAAAATTAGGATCCTTAGGGTACAAATTCTTGAGTTCATCAAACCCAACTACTTCAACCTACATTACTGTAAGCAACAACTGTCTCCTACATAGTGCATCTGCAACCCTATTAGATTTTCCACTTCTATGCTTCAACACAAATGTATAGCTCTGCAAGAACTCTACCCACTTCATATGCCTTTTATTCAATTTACCTTGGCTATTTAGGTCTTGTAATGCCTGATGATTAGTATACAAAACAAATTCCTTTGGCAATAGATAATGCCTCCATTTCTTTAAGGCCTGAACTGTTGCATAGAACTCTTGATCATAAACATAATACTTATTTTTCGCATCATTCAATTTTTCACTAAAATATGCAATAGGCTTACCTTCTTGGCTTAATACAACCCCAATAGCACTGCCACTAGCATCACAATCCACCTGGAACACCTTTCTAAAATTTGGAAGTGCCAACACAAGTTGTTTTGTCACCTTCTTCTTCAACATTTCAAAATTCCTCATAGCTGTCGCAGTCCATTTGAACTCTTTTCTATCCCCTCTTATTCTATCAATCAAGGGTGCACATATGCTACTGAAATTCTTAATGAATTTTCTATAAAAATTAACCAAACCATGGAATGATCTTACCTTGGTAGTAGACCTTGGATTAGACCATTCTAGGATGGCTTTTACCTTCTTTGGATCCATTTTGAACCCCTCAGGTGATATAACAAATCCCAAGTAGACTAACTCCCTTTTTGCAAAGATACACTTCTTCAGATTAATTAACAATTTTTCTTCCCTTAACCTTTGAAGGACACTACAAATATGCAATAAATGTTCTTCCAAAGTCTTGCTGAAAATTAAAATATCATCCAAATAGATAATAACAAATTTTCCCAAGAACTTCTTAAGTACCTCATTCATAAGTCGCATGAAGGTGCTTGGGGCATTTGTCAATCCAAAGGGCATGACTAACCACTCATAAAGACCCTCCTTAGTCTTGACGGTTGTTTTCCACTCATCTCCTTCTCGTATCCATATCTGATGATAGCCACTCTTGAGATCTATATTTGTGAAGTACTAGGCTCCACTCAAGCAGTCCATAAGATCATCCATTCTTGGCAAAGGAAACCGATACTTGATGGTTATCCTATTTATAGCTCGAGAGTCTGTACACATCCTCCACTCTCCATCCTTCTTTGGTGCCAGTACTACATGTAATATAGATGGACTTAGGCTCTCCCGAATCAAGCCCTTCCTTAATAGCTCCTAAACCTATCTATTTAGCTCCTTAGTTTCAGTAGGAGTCATCCTGTGAGCAGCCTTGTTAGGAAAACTAGCTCCTGGAATTAAATCTATTTGATGACTGATTTTCCTTATCAATGGAAATCCTTCTGGAATGTTATCAGAGATGATATCTCCAAACTCACCTAGTAAATCTAAAACTTCAAGTGGTATTTCACTACTAACTTCTTTATCTTTCCTAGGGATCAAAGCATAGCACATACGCTGAAGTTTCATGCCATTTAAAAACTTCCTTCCATCAACAAGAAAAATTCTAACACTGCTACATACCTTTTCACCTTCCTTTTTCATGGGCTTTAGTTTATGGAAAACTCCATCCTTTGTTAGAGAGTATGTGTTTGCATGACCATCATGTACTGCATGTCTATCAAACTGCCACGGTCTTGCCAACAATAGATGGAAAACATCCATTGGAATAACATCACAGAGAACTTCATCATGGTAACTCCCAATTTTGAATTTCACTAAACATTATTCACTTACCAGGACCTTATGAGCACCTTTCACCCAAGCAATCTGATAGGGCTGGAGGTGTTTCTCCCTCTTGAGCTTCATCTTAGAGACCATCTCCTTTGATACCAAGTTATCAGTGCTACCACCATCAATGAACACATCACAATATTTATCCTCACACTTGCACCTGGTACAAAATAAAATCCTCCTTTGTCCTGGCTCAATCTCGCCACTTAGTAGGACTCTTTCATTCACTAAAGTCTCTCCTCTTTCTGCATCCTCTAAATGTGATGATTATGCATCCTCATCCACATGAGCAACCCTAACTTGACCCTCAGCTCTCCTATTTGTCCTTCCTTGTCATTGAGGGCATTCAAAGGATGATGACCTTCTTCATTTCAATGGAAATAGGTACCACAAAAGCCTCCTCTTCCTTGTCCATGTGCTCTACCCCTTCCTCTCTAATTTCCAAAATCTTGATCACGGGAGCGGTTGAAACCCTTGTTCCTCTGGTTCTTGCTAATTCCCACATCTTTATTTTTCTTTTAGGTTTCATTTCAACCTCCAGATGACCTACCACTATCCCTTCCTCCTTGACCATGCCCTCTTTGTCTCCCTTCAAACCTCTTATTTAGCTTCTCTTCAACTTGTAGGGAAAATTGGTATGCCTCTTCAACACTGGTCATTCTTACCAGACTTAATTTGTCCTAGATGCTAGGTCGCAACCCACTAATATAAGAAGAAACCTTCTCCTTATTTTCTTCTACATGCCCTACTCTAATCAAAAGTTGATAAAACTCCTCTGTATATTCTTGGACTGATTTTCCTACTTGCTTTAACACATACATCTTCTTAAACAAATCAAGCTCATAATCAACAGGAATGAATTTCTTCTTCAATTTTTCTACCATATGATCCCACCTTGTGATCTTCTCTTTTTCTCTTCTATTTCTTTCCAATTTAACCTCTTGCCACCAAATTTTGGCATGGCCTTTCATTTTGGCCTTTGCAAACTTAACGCTATCTGGATCCCTAATATCCTCATACTCAATGTACTCTTTCAGTTCATTGATCTAGTCGATCAACTCATCTAGTTTAATATTTCTTGAAAATACACCCACATCAATTGTAGGTATTTTACCAAACTTAGTAATGGCCCTAAAAAGCTTTTCCTCTACCTAATTTAAAAAATCCCCATCAAATTTTGCTTTTGGTCCAATTTCTTCTTCTTCATTGTCATCCTCACTTTTGTCGCCTATGGCAACATTTGTTCCTCTACGGAGCTCCTCCTACAATGCTTGTACCTGCCTTTGGAGGGCTCTAACCTCCTCAGGATTAATAGCGCCAGCCCTTCCACCATGCTCTCTTCATGGAGGCATCTTCTTAACTCAAACCCACAACCATACAATCCTGGTGCAAACTGCCTCACAGTCGGTGCTCTGTCTACACACTTAGGAAAACCAGCTCTGATACCACTTGATGGGGACACAATCCAAGCACAGAATGGACACAACAAGAAAGGGAAAATTTTACTAACTTTTTAAATAAGCTAATAGATTTAGTACAAATAAAATAGACTTCAAAACATGGCCTATGGGCTTACAATAGTATAAATCTTGAGATAATTTCTCCTTTTAGTACCTCCTCTCAAACTCCACTCCGAATTGCCTTTTACAATGCCAAAAATGTTTTTAAATAGACTCCAAAGGGTTAAGGATTAGGAATACATTCTAGAAAGTGTAAGTTGGCATCCACCGACCAAATAGAGGGTTCTAGAAGTCGCATTAAAAGTTGGCACAAAATTAGAAGAATCCAAAAATGGTAATCAAACTTTTGGGAGGCATAACTTTTGAACTGTAGCTCCGATTGACGAACCGTTTACATTTTTGGAAAGCTCTTGAAGAACTCTATAGCCTTGTTTGAGGTCATTTAATTCCCCTAACCTAACTTTGAAGCATTCTTAGGATGTCTCCAAAAATTGAAAAACTGCAATAACTTTCAAATTTGTGGGGCCTTTTGACCTGATTCTTTTTCTATAATTCTGTAAATTACAATGAAAATCATCCGACCAATTTACACCTTCTAGTTTATCAAAATGATGGCTCATTTATATACTCCTATCTTTTGGGATTTACACATATCCCAAGGTGATTAAAAACTCTAACCCAGAACACTAATAGTGAAACTGTGAGAGTTGGGACCTTTATTTGACCCAAATGGGTATCCAGAAATGAAAACACATGAAACAGAAACTAAGTCTAAGTACATTTTTTCTAGGTGACACAGGATTGCCCTTATACCTCTGGATGCTCCTGCATCACCTAGTTTGGTCTCCTTTTCCTATTAGATTTCCATTAATGTCATAGATTTTGGTATTTTTGTTTTCAAATTCTACTTTGCATCTTACATTGCCTAACTATGACACACTCAGTAGATTGTAGTTCAATCCTTTAACATAGTATGCATTATCACGTGAAATTTTCTTTGTAATCTTAATGGAACCTTTTCCTTTGATTAGACATGGAACATCATTTCCAAATCTAACACTATTTCCATCTTAATGAGTAAAGGTAATAAACTTACTTTTATCTCTTGTCATGTGATGTGAGCACCCACTATCTATGATACATATATCATTCTTGTTTACATAGGTTACCAGTGTTTTTTTCTCATCTTCATCTAACTCATCCTTTATGGCTACATAGATTAGCTCATCATCATTTTTATCATAATCCTCTTCTTCAACAATGTAGCACTTTTTGCCTTTGTGTTTGTAATCTTTGCTATCATCTTCTCTTATGTTCTTGTGCTTGTTTCCTTCTCTTGCAGCAATATTGCCTACTTCATTGCAATTAAAACATATGATAGACGGCTTACCTTTGAATTTACCTTTGCCTATATGAAATCTTCTGGCCAACAATAATTCCAATTGTTCCACATCTTCTTCATCTGTGCTACTATCACTAGATGCATATTTTACCTTTCTCTTCTTCTTCTTTGGTTTCACCTCTTCAGTATCTTTCAACAATAGCTTGGTCTTGAAAGTAGATTCAAGATTCTTAGGTCTGTAGTTATCAAAGTTGGATAACTCAAATGTAGTGAGTCTTCCCACTATACCTTCAAGAGTTAGCTTGTTTCTTGGTACACATCTTAACTCTTGAATGGATGATACTCTAATAGCATAGATGGGAAGCAAGGTTCTTAAGAATTTTCTATTGACAGTTTCATCATGTAGATGACCACCCAAACTTCTTATTGCACTTACTACTTCATTTATTCTAGAAGAATATTGAGCAATGTTTTCACCTTCCTCCATTCTCATGTCATCAAACTCTCCTCAGAGGCTTTCTCCTTTTACTCTTTGGACATTCTAATCTACTACATAAATATCTATCAAGGTTTTCCACATGTTGAATACAGAGTCACATCCCTTGATGTCATCAAATTCAACATAGTTGAGGGTAGAGGCAATCTCTAGCAATGCCTGATTGTGCTCCTTCTTCTTCATATCTTCTGCAGTGGGGATAGCTAGATCAACATGTTCCACTCCAATTGAGATTTGTGCATGATCACTTATTGATCCAAGGTGTAACTTCAATAAAATTTTTCATGTAGTAAAGTTATCTCTATTGAGTTTGGGAATTTCTCTCTTGGACATCTTAATCTTCTTGCTTCTAGTACCTTTAAACTAAATCAACAGATGGCTTTGATACCAATTGTTAGAAATTTTTTAGAATACTTAAGAGGGTGGGTGGGGGTGAATTAGTTATTCAAGATCCAAATTTCTTGATAAAACCTTTTCACTAAGTATAGTGAGCCATTTAAACACACCATGCATCCAAGCTATACATATCTCTTACCAAGTTACTAAAAAATGAACACACAAGAATAAGATATGAAAGATCAACACATAAAAAAATGATTTACATGGAAAACCAATTTGGGAAAAACCACTAGTAACATGCTACTAAATTTTCACTCTTCTAAAGTGATGCCCTTTCATGTCCCATTTTCAAATAATTAAAAATAATAAACTTTGCTAAGGCAGGCAAGCTCCAAAAAGGTGAAGTTTCGGCAAAAGGGGCTAATATTTGGAAACCAATGGACTAATAAATAAAAATTATTATTAAATTATATTTTATTAACCCCTTTTGGATGTGATTTAGGGTTATGCCCTCTTTTAAGGGGGGGTTTTGAAGCATTTTGGGCTCATTCCAGAACTTGATTTTCGCTTATTGCTTTGTTGTTCTTTAGAGGTTGCCAAACCTGTGGAGAAGGAGACCAAAGGACAGGAGTTTTCAAGTTTCTAGGAAGGCTAAGGATGGGAGTTTGAAGCTATTCCATGTCCAAGTTCATGCAAATTTTGCCTTTGTGCTGAATAGTGCAAATTTGTGGGTTTTCAGGTGTGTTTTTTGTAAGAGTTTGGTGTTTTCGGTTGGGTATTTCATATCAGTTTGGGTTGCTTCTATATTTCATAATTTAAGATTTTAAAATAGAGCTGAATATATGTATTGGGATGTGGTTAAACTTTTGAGATAGTTTATTAGTGTTTTTGTGGTGTTTTTGGGCATTTTTGTGTTATTTCAGGAGCCTGTTGAGCATAGTTTTTGTCTTACATTTTTGAGTTGTTGTGTAGATTCTATACCGATATGGAAATTTCATTTTGTAGGCCATTATACTGCTGAAATTTCTTTAATTTTTAGATTTATTAATAATATGTGAAGTTGTGAAGTTTTTGGCACTATTTTGGACATACCCGATTTGGGGTTTATTGAGAAATTGGTGGATCTTTGTAATATTGGTTGTTTGATTTTGAAAATCTAGTTAGAGGCTTGAAATATCATAGGAAATTAGAAAAATAGAAATTTCAGTGGTATCAGAGCTATGGTCTTGCCAGCCTGAGGGTTTGTAAAAGTTTGCATGCAACCAAGTGAAAGAGAAAAGAGATATTTGTAGCGAGAAAAGAATAAAGAAATTTTGATCAAACCTCCAGTTGAAAGTAAAAGTAAAAAATCCAAGGAAGGAAAAATTATGGCTGATCCAGATGAGATGGCAAAGAAATTCTTCGAAGACATCCAAAATACTCAGAAGCAAACAATGGATAGTTTGGCAGAAACTAGAAAGGCTTTGCGAATATTGATAGAAAAATTGCAAGGAGTTGCATCTATTAATGAGAAAGGGAGCACTTCAGAGGAGCCAAGAAATTTGAAATCCACACCATCTAAATCAACCAAAACTATTTTCTTACCTACAGATGAGCCACCAGTACCGAATCCAACCCTTAATCCCATGGAAGAGGTTACAAGTAACTTGATTGCATTAAGAGCTACTTACAATGGCTTAGATGATGACTTTCACAGTTTGGTTCCTTTTAGAGAATATGTGGATATGATGAACACTTTGATGCCCAAGAAAGAGAATAGGAGGGAGCATGACATAAGTGGAAGAGAGCTCAAAAATAAAATAAACAAGTTTACAGCACCTACTTTTGATGGAACAAATAAAATTTCAGCTAGAGCATGGCTACAAAAATTATAGACTTTCTTCACACTTAACCCCATGAAGGAGAGTGATGTTGTTCAATTTGCAAGTCTACACTTGGAAGATACAGCCTATTATTGGTGGTATCATGGAATGACTACTTAAGGACATGATCAGGTAATTACATTTGATGATTTCAGTCAAAGAGTAATAGATAGATTTGACCTCAAGGATGATGAAGAGTACTTTAAAGAATTGTCAAAGTTGAAGCAAATCAGATCAGTTAATGAGTATATAGTAGAGTTTCAAAAAGTGGCTATTATGGTACCTAATATGAGTGAAAAGAGGATTTTTAATCTTTTTCTTGATGGTTTAGAAGATTATGTTAAGCATTTGGTTAAGGCTTTCTCACCCTCAACCTTATAGGAAGCTATCAAAAGAAGCTTGCAACTTGAAACTTGCATGCCTATGAAACCAGTCACTAATCAAAAACTCCCAAATCTTTGGAAACATAAGGGAAATTTTCAAAAAAAGACTTTCCCAACACTACTACCAAAAGATGTGATAAATGTGGCAAAAAAGAAGGTAGATGAAGAGACTAGGAGTGAATTACGAAGGAAAAAGCTTTGTTTTACTTGTAGGGAACCATGGGTTCCAGGACACAGATGTTTGGGGAAAGGTCAAGTGCAGTATATTGAAGTTGCTTTAGAATCTTATTTAGATGAGCATGAGGAATTTCATGACACTAAGGAGGAGGTAGAAGAAGAGAAAGAAAAAGAAATCAGCAAGGATGACACTTTAGCAGCATTATCAAGAGTCCCAAGATACCATCCCTTTTGAATTTGAGGGGTACTAGCAAGGCAAAGGTTGACGGTTCTTCTTGATAGTGGGGCAACTCACAATTTTATTGATGAGGGATTTGTCATGAAAAGAGGGCTTAAAGCAGAAGATTTTGAGGGATTCAATGTCACTATAGCTGATGGATTCACTATACCTTTCACATGGGTGGTGAAACAACTCAAGATGACCTTAGGAGATTATGAGTTATGTGATGACTTCTATGTGGTTGGTATTGGGTGTTCAATGGTTGCACTCTATTGGAGGCTATTACATGAACCATCAAACTATGGAGTTTAAATTTCATTCCAATGGGAAAGAAGTCATATTGAGAGGCTTATCAAATGGAACACCTAAGACGGTCTCTACAAATAGGATGGAGAGGAATTTTCGAAGAGGTCAAGTAGCATGGGCAGCAGGAGTCATAATCCATCCCACAAGCTCTCCAAAGAATCAAGGTAATTTCCATTTTGAAATTCAAAATATTCTTGATAAGCATAGTATAGTTTTCAATGACTTACCTCTAGGATTACCACCAGATAGAGGTTTTGAGCATGTTATAGAGTTAGAACAGGGTGCCAAACTAGTTATAACAACCCCATACCGCCATCCAAGAGGTTATAAGGAAGAAATTGAAAAAACTATTAAAGAACTCCTGGACATGGGATTCATAAGGCCTAGCTCTAGTCCATTTGCATCATCTGTTGTACTTGTCAAGAAAAAGGATGGTACAATGAGAATGTGTATAGACTACAGAGCTCTAAAAAAGAAGACCATAAAAAATACGTATCCCATACCACACATAGATTAACTCAATGATGAGTTACATAGTGCTATATACTTCTCAAAAATTGACTTAAGATCAGGGTACCATCAAATCTGAATGAGGAATGAAGATGTGGAAAAGATTGCTTTCAGATGTCACTATGGGCACTTGGAATTTCTTGTTATGTCATTTGGCCTCACTAATGCACCTGAAACATTCCAATCTTGTATGAATAAGGTATTTAGCTAGCATCTTCGAAAATTTGTTTTGGTATTTTCTGATGATATCTTGATTTATAGTAAAACATGGGAAGAGCATCTAAATCACATAGACATTGTTTTGGGAATCTTGGAGCAGCAATCCTTCTATGATAAGCTATGTAAATGTGAGTTTGGTTTGATAGAGATCCTATATTTGGGACATATTATAAGTTCTAAAGGAGTACAAGTTGATCAACAAAAAATCTAGGCAATTTTGGATTTGCCTCCACCCACTAATCTTACACAGTTGAGAGGTTTCTTCGGGTTGTGTAGCTACTATAGGAGATTTTCGAAGGGATTTTCTCAGCTTTTTGCCCCCTTGACTGATTTGACAAAGAAAGGAACTTTTGTTTGGACAGAAGAGGCACAAAAAACATTTGATAAGCTTAAGGAGGTAATGAGTTCATGCCCTGTGCTTGCAATTCCAGATTTCTCTTTACCTTTTTTTTTTGAATGTGATGCTTCTAGAGAAGGTATAGGGGATGTCCTAACTCAAAGGGGACATCCAATAGCATTTTAGAGTAGAAAATTAAATCAATCAGAGAAAGGTTACTCCATCTATGATAAGGAAATGTTGGCAATCATGCATGCACTTCATAAGTTTAGACAATATTTGGTATGTGGGAGATTCATTGTAAAGACAAACCATAATAGCCTCAGATTCTTCTTAAACCAAAGGGATTTGAATGATCGTCAACAAAAATGGGTAAGCAAATTGCAAGCTTATGATTTTGATATTGAATACATGAAAGGAAATAATAATGTGGTTGTTGATACTCTCTCAAGAAAGGCCACTTTGTGTTCCTTAACATCTATGTCTACTAATTGGAAAGTCTCCATAATTTTAGAGTATGCTAAAGATTCCTTTGCCACAGATTTTGGATAAGTTAGTGGATGATAACAGGTACAAGGTTGTTGATGAATTGATTTATTACAAGAATAGGATCTTCTTAGTGCCAAGATCAAAAACTAAGGAGAGGATATTGAGGGCCTTTCATGACACACCTTTGGCTGGTCATCAGGGATACTTCAAGACATACAGGAAAATTCAAGAGTGGTTTTCATGGAAGGGTATGAAGGAGGATGTCCCTAAACACATTAAGGAACGTATGGTATGCCAACAAAGCAAGAGTGAGCAAAATTTTCCTGCAGGGTTGTTGCAGCCACTTCCTATTCCTGAACAAAAATGGGAAAGTATTTTCATGGAATTCATCACTGGGTTGCTCAAGGTTCAAGGTAAGGATTTCATATATGTGGTGGTAGATAGACTAACTAAGTATGCACATTTCTTTCCTATCACATTTGATTTCAAGGCATCACAAGTGGCCGAATTGTTCTTCAAGGAAATTTTTAGATTACATGACTTGCCTAGAAACATTGATAGTGACTAGGATAGTAGATTCCTTAGCTCTTTTTGGAAGGAGCTCTTTCATTTGGCAAGAATTGAACTCACTCCTAGTACTAGCTATCACCCTCAAACAGATGGACAAATAGAGATAGTTACTAAATGGATAGAGGGATATTTGAGGAGCTATGGTTCAAATCAACAACATGCTTGGGTGAAATGGTTACACCTAGGAGAGTATTGTTACAATACATCTCATCACATGTCTATTGGTATGCCTCCTTTTTGTGCTCTTTATGGTTATGATGCCCTTTCCTTTGTTGATCTAATACTTTCTGATAACAGAGTATCTGCAGCAAGTGATTTCGTCAAGCAAAGCCAAGACATAATAATGTCCCTCAAGGATAATCTACAACATGCACAGAACCAAAAAAAGTTATATGCTGATAGAAAAAGGATTGAAAGATCTTTTGAGGTGGGAGATTTGGTATTTATTAGGTTGCAGCCATATAAGCAAAGCACCTTGAAGAGGCATGGGGTAGAGAAACTCAAACCAAGGTTCTATGGGCCTTATAAGATCATTAAGAAGGTAGGAGAGGTAGCTTATGAATTGGAGCTCCCACCAAACAGAAAAATACATAATATTTTCCATGTATCTTTCCTAAAGAAGGTTCTAGGCCAGAAAACCATAGTATTTACAAAATTACCACCTCTTGATGATGAAGGGAAATTAGTTTTGATACTAGAAGATATTTTGGATACAAGAGAGAAAAGATTGAGAAACAGGAGCATCATAGAGCATTTGGTCAAATGGAAAGGATTACAACTAGAGGATGCAACTTGGGAAGGAGAAAATATTCTTGAGAATTCCAATCTTCATTTCTTGAGGACAAGCAATATTTTGGAGGGGAGGACTTGTCATGTCCCCTTTTCAAATAATTAAAAATAATAAACTTTGCTAAGGCAGGCAGGCTCCAAAAAGGTGAAGTTTCAGCAAAAGGGGCAAATCTTTGGAAACTAATGGACTAATAAATAAAAATTATTATTAAATTATATTTTATTAACCCCTCTTGGATGTGAGTTAGGGTTATGCCCTCTTTTAAGGGGGGGTTTGGAGGCATTTTGGGCTCATTCCAGAACTTGATTTTCGCTTAATGCTTTGTTGTTCTTCAGAGGCTGCCAAACCTGCTAAGAAGGAGACCCAAGGATGGGAGTTTTCAAGTTTCTAGGAAGGATAAGTATGTGATTTTGAAGCCATTCCATGTGCAAACTCATGTAGAGTTTGCCTTTGTGTTGAACAGTGCAAATTTGTGGGTTTTCGGGTGTATTTTTTTGTAAGAGTTTGGTGTTTTCGGTTGGTTATTTCATATCAGTTTGGGTTGCTGCTGTATTTCAGAATTTAAGATGATAAAATAGATCTGAATATATGTATTGGGATGTGATTAAACTTCTGAGATATTTTATTAGTGTTTTTGTGGTGTTTCTGGGCATTTTTGTGTTATTTCGGGAGCTCGATGAGCATAGTTTTTGTCTTACATTTTTGAGCTGTTGTGTAGATGCTATAATGATCTAGAAATGTCATTTTGTAGGCCATTATTCTGCTAAAATTTCTGTAAATATGTTCATTTTCAGATTTATTAATAATATGTGAAGTTGTGAAGCTTTTGGCACTATTTCGGACATACCCGATTTGGGGTTTATTGAGAAATTGGTGGATCTTTGTAATATTGGTTGTTTGATTTTGAAAATCTAGTTAGAGGCTTGAAATATAATAGGAAATTAGAAAAAGGGACATTTCATTCCTATTAAAGACTACAACACACTGATAAATGTGACCTGGTTAAAGGATTTCAACCACTCTGTTAGAAGTGGGTTTGGTTAAAGGACTTTAGAACATTCACTTCAAATGTTACCTTGTTAAAGGATTTATGAAATGGCTATTAAACCAACCTAATTCCATAGGATTTTACCATAATTGATACAATTGCTATAGAGTAACAATAAGGGTTGTTGATCTGATACAACTCACAACATAACTTGCAGATTTTAGATCTTAGTTTAGCTCTCAAATTTTCTTGGCCTTCAGCCTTTGTAGCTTTGATAGCTTGTCTTCCTTTCAATCTTGTTCTCCTTAAGTCTTCATGCTTGTTGTTCCAATTCAATCACTTTTGTGGTCACCTATCGAAGTAGAGTCTATATGCTCTATTCATCCAACCAACGACTCAACAATTCTTGCTTTTTGATTTGTAACTCTATAAATAGAAGTATGGAATACTTTTCTTGCTCTAATCTTCATACTCTTATTTTTCATTTGAATGGGTTAGGTAAGATTCAATGAATCTACCCCTTATCTTGTTTCTTCTAGAAACATCATGTAGAATCCACCTGTATTTGCTCAAAAATAGTTTACGTAAAATTTAGTGCCTCGAGCTCATCAATCTTATCTTCCATTTGGTCCACAAACTTCAAGGTAACAAACTTGTCAGCTCTGATCTAGCAAATCTTTGACTTTTCAAATAATGCAATAGCTCAACACTATTGACTTTCTAATTCTTGGCACATACTATGTTACTCAACATCAACTATGTTTTACTAATGCTCGACACCTACTATGGATTCACTCATCATCAACTAAGTTTTTCTAATGCTTGGCACCTATTACTTGCTTAGCACCTAAACTTTCTTTCTTGGCACCCACTGATGAACTTAGTCAAGCTTTACAGATAGCTTTGTTACAACTTATTCTTCCAAGTGTACCCAACCTCCGCATCTACAAATATATTATCAATACATCATTTTACCATTGTCTTAACTAATCATTGCACTTCATTATGAAACCATAACTCAACCTTTCCCTTATGTGCTTTTGTTATATCTTCTTGATTTAATCCTCTTCATTAATCAACTAAGTGATAGTACTTGGATCTTATAAGCAATTGTCATTCCAAAAAATAGAAGGTTTGATATTAGTGATAAAAGAATGATTGAAAAAATTCTTTATCAACAATCTCCCTTTTCCAATAATGATCTTTTTCAATCAGATTCAACCATTCGCTCTTTATTTGTTTCTTTCATAACTTGAACTTTTTGCATCCATATTCACATTACAATACATATGCTTTCACACTGATATGGTACAATACATTACATATATATACCAATCCAAATTACACAATATCAAAGTCAACAATGATACAAGTTAACAAAAATATTACAAAGTTGGCCCACATGAAGATACTCAAGTTTTGAAGACTGACTTGGTGAGGTTTTGATGCTCAACATCCACTATTAATGCTCAACATCATCATGCACTTGTTAGATGTAGAAGCTTGGTCCATACTAATCACTTTCAAGTAGTCTTGAACTCAATTTGAACTAGTGACTCAGTAGATATTGTGCAACTTGGCAAACATTGAATCACTTGGTTAGCAAGAAGTAGTTTGGTTAACACTGGCTTTGCATCACATGAACTGTGAACTTGATAGACACTGTAATGCTCGACAACCACTAATAAATTTAGTGTATACTGAAATGCATGGTTTCAACTGTTGGACTTCACATTGACTAAATTTTCTTGGTAACAACTGGGATTAGTCCAAAAGACTCGGTAGCAACTATAGAACTTGGTGGCTACTGAATTACATGAAAAATACTATAAATTATTTGATGAGCTTGGTAGCTATATAGAATCTAAATAAGTGTGTGTCACTAATAAAAAACTTGACTAATATGTCAACAAGTATATACTACTTGTTTGGCATGAACTAAGTAAATGACTTAAGTGTATAGACCCTCACTTGTCAAAAACAATTTTAGATCAACAATCTCCCCCTTTGACATGAGTGTAAAAAACAATTGGTTGTGCATTAATGCTTTTATTCTTACAAGCATAACATAACACTTATTTGGCTTCTATCCAAAATTTTAAAATATCAAAATTTTGCAACAACTTACAACTCCCCCTGAGTTGTTTGATCTAGTTCTATACTCAAAATGTTACTCCTACTGAGTGGATGTGCCTTAACTAATACTATTTTTCTTGCTATTTTGTGCTTGCTTTCCCATGCTCTTACTCCCACTTAGCTCTTTCTATATCTCCCCCTTTTTGACACTGATGCCAATGGGTCATACACTGCTAGTGTGTCTATCCAAAAAAGATTTATGGACCTCAAGAATAATCTTAAGAGTGACATCTTGATTGTCACAAGTTACCTCCAAAGGCTTAATTTGGATGCCCAGCTTGATAGCATGGTGGACTAGGCCATTTAATGTAGAAAGATTGGGATCTTTCTTCATAAATGTTTCTACATATCCTAACTCCTTGTGTAAAATCTCCATGTGAGGAGTCAATGTAGTCTAGATGCTTGTTAGTTTAGCCCTTATGTTGGCTTCATCTATAGACAACGCTGCTAATTGACTCTGGGTTTGTAATAGGGTCTTGAAATGCTTCTCAATTTGAGCTAGAGTCATGGGTAATTTTGCACTTGATGAATTCATTTGGCTTTCCAAGATTAGGATGTGATTCCTTGTCTCTTGTATGAATAGTGTAGGATTACATAGTTTGGTGTATAGAGAGAAAATTTTCTCAAGTACCTTCTTCACACTATCTATCTTAGTTGCTATTGTAACTTGTATAAGTGCTATATCATTAGATATCTTCTCATTCACTTTATGTTGAAACTTCTTTTCTAAAAATTCTAATAATTTTGCATTAGTATCAAGGTTTGCATTACTTACCTTTTCTAGTATGTTAGTCAAATTTTTTAGTAAGTGGATTTGTTTCATCTGGACTAGGTAGACTGAATGCATCCAAGAAGATTTCTTTAATATCATGCAAAGCTTGCTTCTACCTATGCTCCCTTTTGAGTAGTTCTTGATGTTTCTTTCTATCTAGGGCTTCTTGAAGTATACCCATTTTTTTGATTGTTATTGTTGCAAGATCAAATTTAGGAAATATAATTTCTTAATCTGGGCTTACATCACCATATTTTATTACTTCTTCTACCTTTGATGAAGTTGGACTCAACACTAAGAATTGAAAAGTTGTTGCATATATGCTTGGCCTTTGAAGAGTGTGACTAGGAGTGCTAGATGTTGGTAAAGTTACCAGTGCTGTAATTGTTGCTTGCTTTTGTAGCTTGGGTGTTAACTTAGTCTCTTTAGGCTTGTCCTTCTCTACCTCATTACTTTGGATTACACCTTGAACTTGTGATAGAGGTATAGATGAATCTATCTAACTTGTTTGACTTTGTGTCTCCACCTTGTCTTCTCCAATTGTCTTAACCTTATTTGTTGCCTCCTTGGCTATAGTTTTTGAGATTGGAGTGGCACCCGTGTGTACTAAAACTAGTGACTTGAGGAGTGATTGTAAGTGGTTCTTTTTTTTTCACCTCCTCCTTTGTAGTTTTAGTCTCTAATTTTTGAATTTTATCTACACTCATCAATAAAGGGTTGCTACACAATTTAACTTGTAGTGTAGATTGATCAAGTATTTTTTCAAGTCTTCCTTTATTAGGGGATTGATGTTTTGAATAGTGAGATAAAAAACATCCTTTACTATGATATTTTTAGTACTGACACTTGTTATTTTTGGAGGTCTAACATTTGACATTTGTGTATCTTGTACATTCTATTCCTATTGCTACTCTTTCTCAGTTGTTGTCTGATTAGTTACATTCATTTTGGTAGCTCCCTCAACTATGCCTTAATTATTATCATCAACTTCATCATCTTTAACCTCAATAGGCTATTGCTCTCCTACTTTTACTATAGCTAGACCATATGTAATTTTCCACATTTGTGTGGACTTCTTTACAACATCTTCAATGTTGTTCTACAGTATGCTAAATGCTCTATATTATGGCTTGAGCTATCTATGCCTTACTAAGTTCAAGCATAACTTGAGCAAGGGATGTCTTCCTAATTTTCATTTCTAAGTTCAAACAATAATGTTATTTTTTCTCAACTCTCTCATTTAAACTTTTAGGCATGGAGTTGGTAATCTTTAGAGTAGCTTTCTTAAAATTGGTGATCATGGCATATATTTCCTCCTCCACTTGATTCTTTTCAAATTTTCCAAGATTTTCAAAATCAATGTGAGAAAAACATGATAAATATGCATTATTCTAACATTATCACATAAGTTGTCTAAATCTAAGGATGGATTATGACTCATGACTTGGAATTAGTTGTTGTCATCAGATTTAGTCTGTCAACATTAGTTTCAACTTGAGCAATATATTTTCTCCTTGGTCTTTGCTATGCTCCACCTTCTTGCTTTGTAGGCTTGGCTTTCTCTTTAGCCTTTTGTGCAATGAAACATGTGCTTTTCCTTGTAGTAGGTGCTGAAGATTTTGGTTGGCTTTATTTAACAACCTTCTTAGGTCTTGTCACTGCTTGTGCCTTGGCCTTTCTTTTCTTCTTATTAGTAGGAACAGGTGCTTCCTCAGCTTCTTCTTCCTCAGCACCTTCTATAGTCTCTATTTATTCCTCTTACTAATCTTCACCCTTTCCTTGTTTCAATGCAAGTGGTGCTTGATTCTAAGTTTCTTCTTCCCCTTCATCCTCTTCCTCTTCACCTTCTTGCTTGATGCCTTCACCTTCCATAGTAATTTTAGACTTGGCCATCTCATAGTTACCAAATGCTTTGGCATCTTTGTCTAATTCTTCTATAAGTAATGTTGTTATTGTTGTAAAGGCCTCATCAACATTAATTTTATAACCTAATGGCCCCATCCATCTTACTCTTGGAATTATAGGTTGAACAAATGTGTAATCAACATCAACTAGGAAACAAACATCATCATAATTTTTTTCCACTAATTACACTAGAATCCTTGATCTCTACTTCATGGATTGTTTGAAGTTCTCAAAATAGCTAGTCATTACTGACTCAAAATTTTCACCTAATTGTTCAATGAACTCTCCTATTTGAACTGCAATAGACCTATTTGTCTTCTATGCAATAGTACCAAATCTAGGAAATGTGTTCTAAACATAAAAGAAGATACATATCAAAATAGATATGAATTTACACTAAGAACTCTTTGTTTTCCTTATTTCTCCTAGGTTTTCAATCAATTGTTGTAGTTGTAGCTTAGCAAGATCATACCTATGATCCTTCTTCACAATCTTGTAGTCCGTATCTACTGTAATGTAGGATACATTGTTCAATCTACTTGATTGGTAAAATTTATGTACAATTACCCTTTCTACAAAATCTATTAGAGGATTTGTGATGGTGTCTATGGTTATTCCTCTCTTGTTCCACACAACTCCTATATTCTTTTCAATGACTTCTTTAGACTCACTTCTTATAGTCTTTGGTTGATCTAGGGTTGGATATCATGTTACCCTATAGATTATTCTAATTATGATTTTGACTGGCCCATTATCTAACCACACGAAGATATCATGAATTCTACTCAAAACAATCCCGATCCATTCAATTTTGAAAACATTAGGGAAATCTAGGGCACAAGTTAATCCTTTCTTTTCAACAATCCTGAATTCTTTCCCCAACATAGCGTTTTCACATAGTTTTCCATATGATTATCTAATTTTCAAGTCACGAACACTACTAATCTTATAATTATCACATTTTCTAATATCTTGTAGCATTAAAACTTCTAGTGGTATCATAGATAATGCATCTAAGGGATCTTGTTTATATGATATGTCTCAAATGGCCTTGAAAACAAGTTTCTTTAGCTCATTACTTAAAAACTAAACATTTAAAACCTCTTTTTCCTCTACATATTTTTCTTTTGAAGAACTAGATGCCATTTTACAAAACTAGGGTTTACAAAATTAGAAACAAAATAGCTCAGCACATGATAAATACCTTGCAAAATCTAATGAATGATACCAATAGCTATTTAAATCTCCTGCAAATGCTTTGGATAAAAATTTCAAATTACCTTTATCTCTTCTTGCTCTCTCTCAATTTTGAATGATGTTAAATGAATAGAAACTAATCAAACACCCCTTTGAAATACAATAATTAATGCTAAGTGCTTACACAATTGTAAGCTCGGCATCAACTAATTTCTGGCTCATTTAGCATCCACTAGCATTTCCATTTATTTGGAAACCATTATGAGCTCAACTATAGCTAACCAATCTTTTAGCGTAGCATCCTATAGCATTTCACTAAGTAATCATAGGAAACTTTTCATGTCTGATAGTAACATGAAAAAATTAAAGATTTTTCTTTGATTCCTAATAACACCTTGCATCTTTATTCATGCTTATGTAATCTATTAAGAACTAAATCCTTTGGAATTGATGTATAATATAACTTTTGAATATTAGTCCCACATACCTCTTGATTTCTTAGTTTGATGATGTGTGATCACCTGACCCATTGGGTGAAGTGACCCCTTCTCCACTTGATGTGTTGCAATACTCCTTTTTCTTGAATATCTTGTTCATTTCATTTCTAACATTTTCAATATCTGCCTTTCCTTTTCCTTTATTGGACTCACAACTTGGTGCCTTTGACCTTGTTGGACAACATAGTCTAATGTGACCAATCTTCAAACAACTAAAACATATGGTTTGAACCACCTTTTGTAGTAACTTTTGAAGTGTGTTCTAATACAATTCTCAAGAACATGTCCATACTCTTGATAATAGTGAAAACTATACCTTGTATTAAAGTCCCAATTGTAAAAGTTTCTATTATTCTTTGCCTTTGTTTGCCTATTTGATGACCACATGGGTTTGGATCTACACTCAAAAGCTCTATGTCCATAATTTTGACAATTATAACAATATCCTTCAAATGCTTGAGTGTGCATGGTCTTATTTCTACATTCATGTACTTGATGAAGTTGTTTGTTGCACTTCTAATAGTGACCCATGCTCTTTTGCTTAACATTTTGACTTACAATCTTGCTCTTGCATACATTGAAAATGTGTCCTTTCATACCACAATCACGATAGGTAGGTTTGGAATTCTTACCTTTGTTACTCCTTTCTTCATCAATTTTGGATGGCTCTCCTTCTTCAATTTTTGTGTATCCTAGTCTAGATGTATCATTGTTGGATCTAGGAGATCTTATCAATTGCTCAAAGTATCTGATGGCTTCACTAGGCTTATTAAAATTTTTAGTGAATTCCTATTGCCTTTTAAGGTCATTGCTCTATTGCTGATTTTGCAACTTCAATGTTGTTATCTCAATGTCCTTGGCATTCAATTCATGGTTGGCATTCATCATTTGACCCAAAATTTTGGATTGCATGTTAGCAATTTTTCTTACTTCTAATGATTTCTCTTCTAGTCTATTGGTCAAAAACATTTTGTCATATTCAATCATGGCTTTTTCTTCCATAGCTTCTTTTTCTATTCAGTCTTCTCACATAGTAGTATGGCTTGTGATTCTTGTTCTAACTTGAGATTTTTTATTTCTTTAGCTTGGGCTCTATTCTTTTCCATTAGATCTACAATTCCTACATCAAATTCATTAGAGTCTCTATTTGCAAATACCATAGTAGTGTCTATCTCTTTTCATTGTGTGTCATTCTCCTCAATAGAAATTTCCTTCCTTCTCTTTAAATATCTATTTAAATCTTCTCTTGCTTCGTTCAACTAATGTAGAATGAGATAAATTTCAATCTCATGGTTCTCAATGATCTTTCCCAACTTGTAGACTTCCATTTCAAATATCTTTCTTCAAAGCTTAAAAACTTCACTTTCAGAAAACAAATCTTTGATACCAATTTTTGGAACTTGTTTGGGTGTGGGGGGGTGGTGTGAATAAGTGATTTACACTTTTACCCATAAAAAAATCACCACAGATCCATCTCATACATTCAATGAGTAAGTTGAAAATACCATGTAAATCATGTACATCAAAAGCATGTAAAAAAGTAAGCATTCACAGATATATTGCACTAGATATGATCACCTAGAAACCTTCTAATGAGAAGGTAAAACTAGGGTGGGGATGACACCCATAAATGTTCACTACTATAGTAATAAAGTGTATCTAATGAAGGTTACAATGTTTGATAATGAAACATGATCTACTTTGTGATAGGTTTTCCCTATTAAATTCTTACAAAGACTCTTAGGTCTTACCCTGTTAAAGGAATTCAACACCCTATTAAAAGTGTGCCTTATCAAAGGACTTCAACTCACAATAAAGTAAGCACCTTGTTAGAGGATTTCAATGCAGCCTATTAGAACTACTTTGTTAAGAGATTTAACTCATTCACCTATTAGAATGTCTCAGCATTGATCATGTGGTTACCACTTTGTTGCTTAATGATAGACCACCTCTAAATTGATGTATTCTTGATCCTCCTTGATCAAATGTCTCTCTATTATTTATATTTCCTTGTTTTTTCCTCCTTTAACTAATTTTGCAATGCAATTTTAGATTATAATACATTGTTCACCATGAATGTACTAGTTTGCACATGCAAAACTCTCCTTGATCATTCATACATGTTGAGATAATGGGTGTTGCACACATTGCATAATATTGTTATATCGTATTATTTTATTTTATTATATAATGTTGCATCTAGATGGATGTGCAACATGAAAAAATTCCCACATGATATAGTTGATGAGTTGTATTGTAATATTTGATAATATTTCATGTAATTATTCAATAGTGGGGAAAAAAATTAAATTTTTAATATTAAATGTGGGGTCAATGGGTTAGGTATCACATGGTTTTAGCACATAGTTTATGTAATTCCACTTGGTGATTTTGTGAGACTTGCTATTGTATAAGTAGCCACAAGGGTAGTTTTTGATATGAAGAAGATGAAAAGGTGAAAAAGGGAAAGAGTTAAGTTGGACAAGGCTTGACAGGTTAGCCAAGGGAGCATTTGTGAAGTTTGGAAGCATGGCATGGGATGCATGGATTCATGCTTGTTCACATAGTTTTCTTGATTGTGTCTATGGATTTGAAGGCTTCCATGGTTGTATTGTAATGGTGTTTTGCTGAATTGTATATGGTGATGGATGCTTTTGGAAGTTGTGTTTTTCCCCTCAATGAGGGTTTCCTAGGGTATATCTTGTGTCACATTTTTGTGGGTATGTTTTCTATTCTCTTGGATATGGATTTTAATTTTGTATTTGTTTTAGATTTATTATGGGTTATGTGGAAACAATTAAATTCTTTGGTGTCAAGTTTCCTTACAAGTGGTATCAAAGATATGGCTTTTTAATTATAACCCTAGATTGAATCCATGGGAATGCATGAGAGGATTAAAGAAAAGACAAGATATATGAGTTATTTATTATAGATCTGATGGTTTTTGGGCATGTGAAATTGTTGGAAAAAAAAAAAAGTTTGCATGTTTCATTTAAATGAGGGTTTTAGGGGGAGCTTGAAAAAATGACCTCCTCACCATTAGATCCGGGTCAACTATTTTCATAGATTTTTATATATAATATGCCCTAGTTTGGCCATGTTTAGAGGAAATGAAAGAGTTTTTAGTTTCAACCCATGATGGACATCAATCTTAATCCTGTTAGAATTTTTTGTCACAAAACCAAAAAAAATTGTAGTAAAATTAGTAAAAAGACTATCTTACTAAAATGACCATAACTTTCTCTCAAGATGTTAGATTTCAAACTTTTTATAGGCATTGGAAAGATAATTCAAAGCACTACAACTTGGTGTAGGTTTGATTGTATGATTTTGAAATTTTGTCAGTCTTAAGAGTTCAGTCAATGGAAAACTTTTGGAGAGCTCTACACATTGGTCCAAATTTGGTGTAAGTTTGTTATAGTTTATTTGGTGATATATTAATTTGAATAGTTTATGGTATTTATTGGCTATCATAGCATTTTGAGTTTATGACATAGTACTTTTGGAGATTTAGATTTGATGTCATTGTATACTCAGTTCATATTTCAGATTGGTCTCATTATGATATGGTTATCAATGTTTGGTTTGGATATGTATGATGACTTGTTGGGTCTACAAGTTGTGCAAAATTGTAAGAAGTCTATACTTATAGGCTGCATTTATAGCTTGGTTATCATTTGTTTTTTCCACTGATCTTTCATTGTTGATGCATATTTAGATTGGTGGCTTGTATTTGAGTTATCTATGCCCTAAATCACATGATTTTCTAATTTTTTCTTCATGTAGAAGGGATGGGATGTTGTTATCAAGTATAGTAATGGTGGAGGATTATGGTTGACTATTTTATGCTAATAGGTTGGACATATTGAGAGTTAGATGCTTGGTTCATGGATGTGATCATGGTGCCATGGATTTTAGCATGACATGATTGGATATACAGGCACATCCTTGATGTTCATTGGTTTGGATTCTTAATTTAGTTATGGTGGTATATCTTGTTGGTTGAGGATCATAGTTATTTGGTTTTTTTTGAGGAGCTCATGATGTGCACTTTGAGTTCTTTGATGGTTTGATGCCTTGTTGATTCTCATAGTTAGAAGATGGATTTTTCATCATGATGTAATGGATAGCTTGGATACATAGTTTAGTGGTAGCTTGTGACAGTGATGAGGTGACTATGCAAGATTAGTTCCTAGCTTGGTTTATATCTTTTTGGGTTTGGAGATCTTGGTTTAGCTTTGGTTGTGTGAGTGTAGACCTAGAGGATCTTCATGGAGGAGATAGAATTTATGATTCCATGGCTGATTCAATACCATGGTTGAGTGGGAGTTTTTTGGAATTGATATATTTATTGAGTGCTTGCAAATGTTGGAGGTTGTCTTAGATCTTGTTGTTGCAGAGGCATCTTCAACATTTGCACAGTGCACTTGTTATCTTCATCATGTGTAAAAATAGTTAGATCTTGAGGACTCATGGGGTTCTTGGTTATCTTCATGGAGTGTGGAGATGGTTCTTCATAGTATATGGAGATGGTTGCATCTTGAGGACTTACAAATTTCTTCATAAAGGTGTGGTTTATGCTTCCATTTGATATGTTTTCCTTGGTGTAAGGATATTTTCATTATTATGTCATGGTATACTCTTGATACACATTTAGAGTTGTGACATGTTATAGTATGTTCATACAGAGCATGTTATCTCTTTAGTTGAGATGGTTAGATCATGTTATCATGTTTATGTTCCTAAGGCCATGGTTGGAACTTTGACAATGATCTTGGTTTAGTTTCTTGGTATTGAGTACGTTGATCATAAGCTAGATATTTGATGATATTTTTATGTTGAATTTGGAGTTGGCATGGATTGATTAGTTAATGGTGATCATGGATACTTCAAGATGGTGGTGAGGTTGATTTCTCTTAGATTAGAGAAGTATTTGTTGGGATAGTTGATGGTTTCAGCAGAAAGTCTTAGGGGCATTCACCTAATATGGACTTGAGAGGAGATTGTTCTTAGATGAGTCTTGGTTGGAGAATTGGGTATCTTGATGAGAATTCTCATTCCCTACTCTTAGTCTACTCAACAGTTTTCTACTTGAGAGGTAATGCCCATTGTTTTTTCTTAGCTACATTATATTTATGCTTATCTTTCATAGATATGGACCTTGAGTTATGGTATGGTTTGGGTGTTGTTGTGGCTTCTTGTTTGTTTTTTATGGAGGAGATCATACTTGCACAGTTTACATCTAGATGTGTGTGGAGAAGGGCATGATACAAGTTATGATTTGCATGGTTTCTCTTTGGTCTTGGTTATCTTCCTGGATGTTTAGTTTTGCTTACATTGGATTTGAGATTGGTTAGAGATTGTGATCACTAGTTTGTGCTCATGTATTCCATGTGAGTGATGACATGGATATTCCTTTATCTCTTTCCTCTATTAGTTGTGGAGAGCTTGGGAGACTATTGGAGACTTCTTATGAGAGTTGTTCTTGTAGGTTATTGGTTTATGTATTGTGGATGTCATTGAGACTACATGGATTCACATCTTTCAGATGTTGTGAGTGGATTGGTTATAGATTTGACATTATCTTTTACAATTGGAGCTTCATGGTATATATGTGGTAGGTATTGCTCTTGAGTCTTGTGATTGCAGCTATGGATAGTTGGATGGGTTTGTCACTTTTTGTGGGTGCTATTTCAGCTATGGATATTTTAACAACTACGAATACATCTGATTACCTTTGGATCAAGTTTTTTGTGCTTGGCATTTTGGTTGGTACAAGATTTAATAATATTTTAATGTGACAGGTTGGGTGGCTTTCTCTTTGGATGGCTTCTATGTATGCCCAGTGGTAGTGGCATAATTGGAGGTGAGATCATTCATGTTTGAGATGTTGGATACTTTTATTTTGTTGGGAGTACTAGAATGGAGCACTTTGTGTACTTTAATCCATGATGGTGGATGTGCTAGGAGGGATTGTTTCCTTATTCATTTATGTGGCTATAGATTGACCCTATGCAATGTATACAACAAGTGGGAGATTATTGAGATAATAGGTGTTGCACACATTGCATAATATTGTTATATTGTATTATTTTATTTTATTTTGTAATGTTGCATCTAGATGGACATGCAACATGGAAAGATTCCCATGGGATATAATTGATGAGTTGTATTATAACATTGTAATAATATTTCATGTGATTATTTAATATTGGGGAAAATAATTAAATTTCTAATATTAAATGTGGAGTCAATGGGTTAGGTAGCACATGGTTTTAGTACATGTTTTATGTAATACCACTTTGTGGTTTTGTGGGACTTGCTACTATATAAGTAGCCACAAGGGTAGTTGTTGGTGTGAAGAAGAGGAAAAGGTGAAAAAGGGAAAGATTCAATTGGGACAAGGCTAGATAGGTTAGCCAAGGGAATATTTGTGAAGGTTGGAAGCATGGCATGGGATGTGTGGATTCATGCTTGTTCATATAGTTTGCTCGGTTGTGTCTGTAGCTTTGAAGGCTTCGATGGTTGTATTGCAATGGTTTTTTTTGAATAATACATGGTGATGTATCCTTTTGGAGGCTAGTTTTTTCCCTTAATGAGAGTTTCCCATTTTATATCTTCTATCACATTTTTGTGGGTATGTTGTCTATTCACTTTCCTGTGGATTTTAATTCTATATTTTTTTTAGATCTATTATGAGTTATGTGGAAATAGTTAAATTATTTGTTGCCAAGTTTCCTTACAATAAATTTCCTTTCATGCTCATAAGAAGTTTATGGTTTTTCCTCTTTAAGAAGGCCTAGGTGAATTAGGATTAGGTATGAATCAATGATAGTGATTCACCCTTTTTTTTTTTTTCTTAAACCTTCCCTTTACCAAATTGGATGCATGTAATGGTCCTTATCACCAAAATATCATAATTCAATCTATAAGTCAGCTCAAAAATGGTTTACATAGTAATTTTTTCCAATACAAACAATTATGACAAAATTGTGTTACTCGACATTTGAAGTCTCTAATGCTCATCATATACTGATCACAATACTCTTACTTGGCATCTAAATGACTTGGTGTGAACTTCTTTCTCAACACTTGGATCACTCAGCATACACTGTCTACTCAACACTTGAGTGCCTCAGCACTCATTGTTGACTTGGCATGCTCTAGCTTATACATGTTGTTCTCGGCATATACTACTTATTTGGCATGAACTAAGTAAATGACTTAAGTGTACAAACACTCACTTGTAAAAACCAATATGAGATCAAAAATAACCATAGGAATACTAAGGATAAAAGGAATTATGCACTAGGGTAAAAATATTTTCATGAAAATATTGGAAAAATTGTGCAATAAATATAATAAAATGATTTTTAAAGATTTTAGGTCTTTATTATAAAAACCTTGTCACACATATTTGAAAATATGAACAATGTGAAAAAGATTTAGAGACCTAGGGTAAAAATGTCACTAAAAGAAATGCATTAGGGGCTTTCTTGTTAGGAATGACAAGTTATTAAAAAACCCTAAGTAGTGTAGACATAAATTCATCCTAATTTTTAGAGGATAATTCAAAACTTTTTTAGCTAGGTGAAAATTAGGCCAACAAGTTGAATGTGGTCATGGGCTAGCCTACAACCCATTGGACCCATTGCATCATGACATCTATCCCTAGGGATCCTAGGACCCCTAAGGACGTAGGGTAATCAATGAAATTGGTTGAATGGGTTTATGGACTAGCCCATGACCCTATTCAACCCATTGCATCACAACATGTATCCCTAGGGGTCCTAGGACCCCTAGGGACCTCCTACGGACATAGGTTAATTGTGATATTTATTTCTCAAGATCTTAGGACCCCCAGGGACCCCCTAGAGACATAGGGTAATAGATGCAATAGGTTGAATGGGGTTGTGGGCTATTGGACCGCATAGGGACATAACGTAATAGATGCAATGGGTCTAGTGGGGTGATCAGCTAGCCCACAACCCCATTTAAACCATTACATCGTGACATGTATATGTAGGGCTCCTAGGACCCATAGGGACATAGGGTAATCAATGCAATGGGTCAAATGGGGTAGTGGGCTATCTTGTGACCCCATTGGAACCATTTTATTGTGACATGTGTCCCTAGGGGCCCTATGACCTCTAGGGAGATAAGGTTATCAATGCAATGGATGGAATGAGGTTGTAGGCTAGCCCATGACCTGATTGGACCTATTGCCTCATGACATGTGTCCTTAGGGTTCTAAGGACCCCTAGGGATAGAGGGTAATCAATTAAATGGGATGAATGAGGTCATGGGCTAGCCCATGATCTCATTGGACTCATTACATCATAACATAGGGTCCTAGGAAACTTAGGGACATAGGGTAATTGATGTAATGGGTTGAATGGGGTTGTGGGCTAGCCAATGACCCCATTCAACCCATTGCATTACAACATATGTCCCTAGGTGTCCTAAGACTCCTAGGGACATAGGGTAATAGATTCAATGGGTCTAATGGAGTCATGGGCTAGCAACCCCATTCAATTCATTACATCATGACATATGGCCCTAGGGGTCCTAGGACCCCTAGGGACATAGGGTAATCAATGCAATGGTTGAAATGGGATTGGTGGCTAGCCCATTACCCTATTAGCATTGTAACATGTGTCCCTTGGGGTCCTAGGACCCCCAGGGACATAAGGTAATCGATGCAATTGGTCTAATGGGTTGTTGGCTAGCCCACAACCCTATTCGACCTATTGCATTATGCCATTTGTCTCTAAGGGTCCTAAAAACCCCAGAGAGATAGGGTAATCGATGTAATTGGTAAAATGATGTTGTGGGCTAGCTTGTGACCCTATTTGACCCATTGCATCATCTTAGGACACCTAGAGACATAGAGTATTTGTTGTAATAGGTTCAATGGGGCTGTCACCTAGCCCACAACCCAACACTAAAGATGTTATCTATGTGCATTTGGAGATTGATCTTTTGAAGGTTGTAGCTTGGAGCTCATGGGGGGCTATTATTGATATGTTGAATGCTATTGGATGGTCATGTCAAGGTTTGCAATAACCTAGTGACACCTCATGATAACCCTATTTTGATCACAAAGCCCCAATAATGTTTGTAACCAATACATACTAAAATGCCTTATAACACCAAAGATGGGCTACTAAGATTAAATTGGCCATGCATTTGGATAATTGTAAACATCTTGAGGGATTGTAAAGATCATTTTAGATTAAACATATATGATATAATTTAAAATTAAACATTGCATCAAAATTTGGTAATAAAGTTTGTTAAAATATTGTTCACAAATTATTGCATTTGAATCGAATATAACAAACATGATCAAAGTGAATGATATTCCATAAACATGAAAAATACACATGATTTATGATAAATTGAACAATACTATACTAAATTAATATGTATATCATTTTGCACATAAATGGAAAATATATATATCAAAATACAAATATCCATAGAAAAATTGCACAAACATATATCAAAGTTCATGTATCCATAGACAAATTACACAAATATGTATAAAAATACATAGATCCATATGTAAAATATGGCTGATTATTCCATCAAGATGTATATAATATCAATGTTTTTGTATGCAATGTGGCATATGGCATCTCAAAATATCTCCTTACACATCCTATGACAACTATACTATCCAATCTTTCTAGTGGATGATCAAAATACAACATCTTCACCAAAATACATGTACCAAATGCCTCCTACATAAACAAAAAAGGAAAAGAAAAAGTTAGACTACTAAATTTATATGATTCTATTTATCTAACATTGAATTTGTTTGCCTAGTTTTTCACTATTTATGATATTATGTTCTTCATAGTGAAAATCCCTAGGGTTATAATCCAAAATTGGTGTTTTTTAGTTGAAAACCATAGTGAGAATTTCCTCAAGGGCTTTTAAACCCTTGTTGTGTGCCATAGTTTTCAAAAAAGGTAATTGAATATAATTTCTATTTTCAAAATTATGTGGGACATGGTTATCCAAATTTTTCATTTTTGTGAAGATTAATTTATTATTTCCCATGAATTAAACCTTTTAATTCTTTCCCTAACCATGGCTATATCTCTTAAGCATTTTACAAAGCATCTTAACTCTCACAGATTTTTTTTGTTTACTGCCGATCTCCCTAAAATTGATGGTGAGTGTTTGCCCACAATATAAAGATGAATGAACTTTAAGTGAAGTGGGTAATCACTGTTCCACCACATAGCACTTGCTAATGGTAGGTCTTGATAGATCTATTAAGAATTTGAAGTTCATATGAATTTCTTAGTACTTCATTAGACCCTTTTTAGTGTTGTATGTACCTATTAGTGAACATCCCAGTTTCTTATGATCTTATTGGTTGGCTCATTTTAGTGGGGTTGTTTTACTTTCAAAATTGATGTACCATTAATCTTCACAATCAATAAATGGTGCTTTACTATTTGACAGAGTTTCCTGAGTATAAAGAAAAGTGGGAAAGCACTCTAGTGACACTTGTCCAAGATGACATCATGAGAAATATTACACACAGCTCAGAAAAGTGCATTTTTTCTATTGTTGATCTCAATGAGATCGTCAGATGGTGCTTTACCACAAGATGAAAGTGAGTAATGTTTAAACAAAGTGGGCAACCACCTTGTTTATATTTGACACATTATGATCTCATCAAAGTAGTCTCTAAAAGGTGTTACTACTACTCACACTTGTCAAATATGATTGTGACAAGTGTAATGCACTCGTTGGCTACTGTGATTGACTTCCCACTAAATGATGTAAATCTATTCCACCATCAATATTGGGAAGATAAATGGATGGTGGTTACCTAAAATGTAAAGTTACATGGCTCTTAACCAAAGCAAGCAACTTCCTTGATGATTCCTATCCCTAATGATGCCATGACTAGTGTTTCACGTAGTCCAAAGTTGCAAGTTGTGGATCATTGATCTTTCCAAGATCAATGGCTGGCACTTTAGGACTATAAGAAAGTGCATGATAGTTACACACTATGGGGAAGCAACAATAGGATGCATGGCACATGGTGATATCATGGACCCACTTCTTTCAAATGCAACAGCAAAGTTTGTACTATTGTAGTTGTCAGAAACATTGGTGAAAAAGGAATCATTCTATTAGTTAGTCTAGCTAACTGAATGTTATAAAGGCACAATTTAATAGCACCATTGATATTTATTAGATCAATGATTAGTGCTTCATTGCAATATGAAGATGCATGAAACTTTAAGAAAAGCAGAGAAGTGCCTGCTTGACACATGGCAAGGATCTCAAAACTTTAAAAAACCTTTTCTCTTTCAAGTAAATCCAGCTAATTCTATGAGATTGACAGATGAATTTCAAATCTAGTGCGCAACATGAAAATTAACCATTAGAAACATAAATTCTGTTTAGGTCTCCTTCATGCGACCTTAATGCTATAGTATAACTTGATAATTCACCATTACTAAACCAAACAATCACAAATTTCTCAGACCATAAGGGTTTCTAGAGCTAGGGCACACAATTCTATAAAGTTTTCAGCAATCTATAGGATAATTTATAGAGAAAAACAAGCATAACTCAGTGGGTAAGTGGTCTGTGACTTCTAAAAATCAAAGGAATTATAATTGTGTAAAGTTGAATTTTTGAAACACCTCTATAAAAAAAATTCTTTGGTTTGATTGATTATCTTAAAAGGTATGTTCATGACAATTTCCTTGAAAAATTGATCTTACCTATTAATGAATTCACAAAAGGGAGAGAACTCATCCCAAAAAATCCTAGGTTGGTTATAGGTGAGGGTTTCTATGAAATAGTTAATTGGGTACAAGATTCACAATTTTTAGTTGGGGGTTTAGAAATTTTTAAGAAATGGTTTGTAGAATGCAACTTGGATACCCCATTGAGTAATGTTTGGGAGTTTGACATTGGAAAATTGGTTGTTCCTGGGGTATTTTTTGGCAATGACCTATTATCTGATATGGCCAAGAAATATGACCACATTACAAGAATTGCAAAGAATCATGCTAGAGATAACCTCTTTAGGGTTTCACCTACTTTGATTAGAGAGGTATTAAAGATTAACCCTAACTAGGAAATCCATGAGAAAATTGATATGGATGAAATTTAGGCAAGATATGATGTAAAGAGGGTATACTTGAGGATAGGGCCACTACAACAACATGTTGTAAAAATTGGGTCATTACTTTTGGTTACACATAATACCCCAAATCCTCTGATGAAGAAATACTTTAATCCTAGGGCATATCCCTATATTTTACTCTCTAAAAAATATATGGGATGGATGATGAGGAATATATCCAAGGCTCTATTGTTCTCATTATGGATTAGACTTTTTAATTTGGGATGAGCACAATTCTTGATTTTTCTACTTTCCTTGCTGAGGAAAATCACAATGGTTTTGTGGGAATAGCTCAAGGTAAGTGAATAATCTTTTTTTATAGTATTGTTTATTGATGTACATATGGCTTTACCAAGGAGTTACCTTTTTCTCCAAGGAAATGAAATTAGAACTCGAAATAGATGGAGAGAAGCTCCCAATTTAGTTATGGAGTACTGACATGACTTAGGAAGTCATAGATGCCAGCTATGTTAGATTTGATAGGTACTTAGCTTCAAGGCTTAGATTGCTCTTGAAAGGGGATAGTGCAAAAATCCCATAACCCTTATTAGAGCTAATTAAACCCAAGGACCATACCAAGGGGCTATTGGTCATTCATAATTGGGTGGATTTAATCCCATACCCTATTTCTACTATAATCAAATTTTACGATTTCTTGGGAAATCCCCATGTATTACCTTTCCATGTGCCTTTGAAGATATAAATTATAGAGTTTCTATGGCAGATTATGTCAAGGAAAGGGATATATTGGGCAAAGGTAAAGGCACTTTCTTCTCTATTGTGACTGTCATACATGGCTTTGTTTTTGTTAAGAAAATATGGAGAAATTTATGTTTTTTTTTTGGATAGATGTTATATGACCCAATCTCATGCTAGGTACATTGATCTAGAAGGATTTTACGACCTCCTTAAGGAGAGAACCAAGGATAATGTTATTGAACAAGCTATATATTTCCTTGGGGATGTTATTAGAAATATTTTTTCATTATAGGAATAGGAAGTCAAAAAAGAAAAGTGGGTAGTTTTTAGTAAAATTTTAGAATTTATCAATGCTTTTGAGCCCAATTATAACCCCTTGGTAGATAAGAAGTATTGGGGGGCCAAAATGAATGCACTGATGAATAATTTTTCTATGATAATGCAAACATTGAATGATAAGAAGATGACCTTGGTCAAAACATACCTTGATAAGTCTGCAGAGGTGAAGAGAATGATATATAGTAGAGTGGTGGTTACTCTAGGCTAGTATACTCTACAAAGGAGGGCTAGATATATTTTGGCTCAAAATATATAGCACATTCCCCCTACAAAAGACCAAGATCAGAGAGTCCACTTGACACCAGTGCACCCAAGAGATAGAGATTACAGCAAGGATCCTCTTCTCATGTAGGAGGGTATTAACCCCATTCAGAATAGAAGATGAAGCATCTCTAAGAGAAAAACTAAGGAAAATGGGAGGGGAGGGATATATCATTGTTACCACTACTGATATAGAAAGAGGAGTGCACGAGGAACCTCTTATGCCATACTTTGACCTCACTATTGTTGATTACATAGGTAAGGAGATAGACCCCATCATTGCTCAAGCCTCTTAAAAATTCATAGATGATGATTAGTTTTTTAAATCTAGTGCCTTTTCACCATTTTTGTGGAGGAAAAATATAGGCAATTTTGAGGAAAAGTGTAAAACAATAAAGGCAGAGCCAAACAAACTGGACTTTGAAGTTTAGGAAGAGCTAAAAGCCAATCTTTTGGAGGAATTTTCCTAGCTAACACCTAAGATCAAGAGACAATTACTTAGAGAATTAGGAGTTTTGGTTTTGCATGAATGGGACATAGTTAATGCTATGATTTTTGTCTCCATTAGAAAAGAGAAAGATGTGCAATATAAAACTGAAGAAGAAATTTTACAAGCACATAGAGGGGCAAAATTTCATAATGATCACCAAGCCCTACCCATATGGTCTATTGAAAAAAGAAATAAGGCTAGGATGCAAGAGATTTCAAGTGCTAAACATACTAGTATATCACAATGTATAGATTAAATGAGGTTAATAGGGGAGAAGTCACCAAAATGGCTCAAGAAATGCTATCTTTTGGAGGTGTGGTAGTAGGGAAAGAAAAGGGTAGATTCTTAGAGCTTAATGCCAAGTTTGAAGAAATACTTAAGGCATATGAGGAAAGAGGAAAGAGGATACATTTTTTGGAAAATCAAGGATCCTAGATAGATGAACAACTTAGAAAAAGGAAACTGGGCAAGTCCAGCAAGCCAAGAATTGCATATCCTCACCCCCCAGTTGAGCCATTTAAATCTACCCCCATTGTTGAGTTACTATACATCCTAAAGAGACCTAAGTTCTACACTATGGAGGAATTTGAAGATGAAAATAATAAATTATGGGAAATTAATGTTGAGTTGAATAGTCATTATGAAGAAAAGCTTAGGAAAAAAAATTTGAATTATGTAGACAAAATTGTTTGGCCAGCATTTTATGACCAGCTGGCATGAATCCTAGAGATGTGGGATGAAATAAAGAGAGATGAAGACACATTAGAGCCCATTGTTAAGAGATGGAGTGAGAGAGATAATGATGTCACTTCTATTTGTATCTCCATCATCAAGTTATCTTGTGATACTGACAAAATTTAGCAAAAAAAGGATTTCTATTTAGAAAAGGATAACAATCCATTTTTATAAATATATAGCAGAGAAGTTTGATCATTTTCCTAGTGCACTTAGAAAGGTTGACAAAATAAAAGAAAAAGAAGAGTGAGGAAAGGAATTAGATGAATTATTATGCCATAGAATGAACAGTGTTATAAATGAAAAGGGGTATGCAATATGGGTAGTGACTAATGAAGAACTTGTCAAAGTACAATTGTTCTATAATACAATTAGATCAAATTTTGTTGAAATTGAAAAGATTAGGAATTTTGTAATAAAATAGCAACGGGAAATCCTAAATTTTTATTGGCCCGATGATACTATTTTCAACAAATGGAAGGAAGAATTTTTTTCTTCAAAATAGGTGGTACAGAAGAAGATGATGTAGCAGCTAAGGATTCAGAAGTAACTATTACCCTAACAGTTCATGATGGGGCTAGTAGAGATTCTTGAGTTGAGTTAAAATTGCAAACATTAGGACATGACACATCATTAGCAAGTTTGATAGCTACATATTCTGAAGAATCAGAATAACACAAGAGCCAATCATGGAACTGAAAGAATTTGAAGATGTAACAAAAAATGGGCCCACCAAGAATAATACTTTGATGTAAAGTTTCTCTGTTACATAATTTTTTATTTTTTGTGATAGAAACACATGTAAATATCTTTCTTCAAAAGGATAGCTATCAGTTCTCTATGCCTAAATCTTATTGCAACTCACATTATATAATTGAGATTCTAGGGCTAGAGAAAGGGTCCAAATTATTGCATATTTTAAAGTCTACAAAGACTTGTTTGGTTCAGTTTTCTTGATGTACACTTTGTGACACATTTTATCTACAAGTTTATGAGAATAAATTAACTTGGTAGGATTTAGATATTTTAACGTAAGTCATTCTAAGTCTTGTTCAATTGTATACAAAATTGAACTATCCCTATATCTATTCTGGTTGAATCTTGTCTCCATCTTATTACTTGGTTATGTTGATGTTGTATGAGAAAGGCTTATTCAACTGAATGCAATTAAATGTAATTGTATGTCAATTCACTATTTCTTTTAATTCAATGAATTAATTAAATGCTTTAATGAGATTGATAGGATTTCCATGGTAACGGGAAGGATGTTTCTAAGAATATGTTTTAATGAGAATTGTTGATAGTATTGATTGTAATGCATTCAATTAGATCTAATAATTAAATGGACTATGAGTCCCAATGGATGAGGCATCGATCTGATTGAATCAATTTGTAGATGGAAAGTTGTTAGCATTTGATATTTATGTCTTAGCTAGCTACTATTGCTAGAAGTACTTGTAAACCTAAGAAGAATTATGACCAACTCTATTATAAGGGGTGTGTGTTTGTAGTAAAACATTATGAAATAAACTAAATACATATGTAGTATCAAGTTGAAATCTCTCCCATCCCTAAGGTATACCCACCTTGGTTTTGTAGAGCATAAAGAGTAGAAAATCTATCTTGATTTTGTTGAAGTTGGGTCTTGATGTAAACATATATAATTTTTTAAAGGAAGTAACTAATCCTTAGATTATTTGTGAATTTATTGTCTTGATATTGAGTTTTTTTATTTTTTTTCAATAGTTGAAAAGCACCAACAAAATGGCGACTCTACTAAGGATTTTCCTAACACACATGTGTGTGTAAAATATAATGCAATTTCTTTGGTCTTGATGTATATGTGTACATCAAATCTTTTATTATTTCTTGTAGTTATAGAAGACCTCTTTAGTGAAAAAACTTGAAAATTTAAAAAGAAAAAAGAAGAACCCCTAGTACCACAAGTGCACACTAATGTATACAACCCTTATAAAGTGTCTTATCTATCAATTAAGAGTTGTAGTCAAATGTTTTTGTGATTGGTTCTTCTGTGTTTCAAGTTTTTTCAATTTTTTTTGTGTTTTACAGTTGAAGTCAAAAGCTATTTTATTGTTATATTTTCCCTAAAATAGGGTTTTGACTTGGTCAAGGTTTTGAAGCTAGTGTCTATTTGATAAGTAGTAAATAATGGTCGACAAGAGGAAAAACATAAGATCCTATACAAGGGCCAATCATGATATATGATTATACACTAATCTACCCTAAGGTGGTACAAAAACTCAAAGAAAAAAGAAAGTAGGTCCAAATCCCATCTGGAAACCCAAGGGTAATACATCAATATACCCTCAATACCAACTAGTGCTAGAGAGGTAATCCTCTTTATTAAGTTCTGAATCAGAAACTACAAGGCTTTTGGTGGGTATATTAGTACTCCACTACAAGAAGACCAAGTTTATCATGACAAGAATTTTTCCTTAATGGGATATACTGTTAGAAATGGAAAAAGAAATCTGTAAATAAGCAATACTAGGAAAGAATCTAAGTGAGTAAATGCATGAAAAGATATTACCATAAAATAGGAGAGAGAAAGCTTTAAGCTCCAACACCATGAGACAAGATATTTGGAAAGGGGAAAGCAAAGAAAACCCCTTGTGACATTATGAATGAGGCATGAAAAGCCTAAGAAGGAAGAGAGAAAGAGATAGAGAGCAATGCTCATACAATAATTGAGAAGAGGAAGAAACCTCATTGTTGTTGAATGAGAGAGGAAGGTCATCTCTTAAATAGAGATGAGAGAGAGGAGTTGGAATGTAACTCCCATGTCTATGAATGCCACCATTCATAAGTGTGTGAGGCCAAGTGTGAGATTCCTCTTAAGGAGGAATAATCTAAAATTATAAATTACAATGTATATTGTCCTCACATATTCCACTAGATGACAAAATACGATGTAGTGGAAAAAGGACAAAAAAGAAATATATTAGGATACCTTGGCTTATATCCTAATATATTACAACAATAAAGAAAGAAGTTCTAACCTTGGTTTATAAATACACCAAGGAAAGATTACAACTTCTAACAGATACATTTGATAGATCATATGTGAACCACAAGCTAGGATACACAAATGTGATGAGAGATCCTAGAATAGATCCATATATGGAACTTAATCTTATAGATCTTGATGATCCTGCTAATTTAGAAGCAACTTTTGTAAACCCTAAAGAAGTGTGGTCATAAATAGAAGTCTTGAAGAAATGGGTTGTAGAAGAGGAGGAAAAACATATTCATTTGGAGAAGGAAAGAGAGCAAGCCATCTTGAATGCACTTATTGAGAGAGATAACTTGCTTAGAATGATGATTGCTTTAAAGGAATCAAGAAGTCAATTGAGAGAGATAACTTGCTTAGAAGGATGATTGCTTTAAAGGAATCAAGAAGTTATAAGAAAGGACCTCAGTCCTTCATGTTGATGTATTTAGTGAAATAGATAGTTTGAGATGTAAGGTTCTAGAACAAGAAAAGCTCATGAGACAAAGACACGATCCTGTTATTTCTCGAATGGAAGCCTACAAGCCTATCTAAGTAGACCCTATAGAACCTACTATAAAAACCATAGATAAAGGAAAGGGAAAAGCTATAGGAATCCAAATAAATGGACTCCAAGCTGCACAAGTAAATCTATAAATCCTACTATATCTAAATTTGACCTTGATCTAGAAAAGGCTGAAAAAGATAAAGAAGATCTAGCAAAAGAACTTGAGAAAGTTGAAAATGAGGCTCAAGCAGCATAGACTAGGAGAAATATTTAGTTTATCAAGTCTAATTTGGCCTTAGCCTCCTTGCCTAATTTTTCTAATTAAGTTGCAACTTCTATACCTACATGTGGACTAGTAATTTCAAGTCAAGCTATGTCTCAATCTACTCATGTATCATCATCCACTACTAGTATTCAAATCCCTACTATCCAAATACAACAATATCAAAATGTTACTCAAAATTAGGCCAATATAGCAAGCACATCCAATGCTGCTAGTTTACAGAAGAAGCCTATATATATGGAAAAATTTAGACAAATATCATTCATATGGATTCTTGGTTTTCCTCATCCCATATCTTTTGATCTAAGAGATATAGTTGTCAAGTTTTCTAGACACAATGTTATCACCGGTGAGGAATACCTGAGAGTTTTTGTAGATATGTTAAATGATTTTGAAGTTGAGCATGAAGATGTAGTGATGAAATTGTCTATACACTCACTGATTGAGGATGTCAGGGATTGGTTCAGGAGACTACTAGATTATTGTATTAGTTCCTAGAATAATATGGAAAACTTTTCAAAGAACAATATGGTGATAATACTACTGTTGGCTTCATGTTGAATGATTTCAACAATATCAGGAAGAATCTTAATGAATCTACATTTGATTTTTGTGTAAGATTCCAAAAGGGAATGTACAAATTGTTTTAGGTAATGAAAATGAATGATGATGTCTGCCTTACAATGTATTTTAATGCCTTTGATAGAAAAATGAAATATTAGTTGGGGGATAAGGAGCCTAAAAATCTAAAGGATACTTTCAAGTTTGCAATGAATACTAAGAATAATAGAAAAACATCTAGTAAATTGGGAAGAAGAGATGATCCAAAGTTTTTCAATCCCAAGAACAACAAGAAAGAAAATGATAAAGCTCACATAGGTAAGAAGCCTAAAGAGCCCACAATAGGTCAAGTATTGTACCTATTAAAAAAGATGAATCTACCAAACTTCAATTCAAAAAAACTTGATTTTGGTGAGAAAGCCTTAAGAAACAAAAATCATTTTAATAGACAATCAAGAATGTAGAATTACCCCTATACCACTTAGCGGAAGGATGGTAAAGTAATTCTAAATCAAACCAAAAATATAAAGGATAAAGATACACTAGATCCTTTGTAAAAAAACTTTGTTAATATGAATAATGATGTACCATGATGCATTATATGTCAATCACATAATTCTTTAGATTATTGTGTGGTGGCTCAGTCATTTTCTTTAGATAAAAATGCAAAAAATGAGTAAGAGGAAGAAAAAATCCATGATGATGTAAGTTGTAATATGGTAAGCATGTTTGGTGATTGTGTAGATGATGATTTGGAAGAACCTAAAAGTGATGTTGTAGATTAGAGAATTGTCTACCATTTACACCATCAGCAAGTGTTCTTAGATGATGAAAGTTATGATAAGGACAAGGTCTATAATACATCCTCAACTATTGATAAAATAAATTTGAGAGTACCTTCCAAAGAGGAGATTGATAAAATTACTACATAATTGATATCTCAAGTGCACATTAAATATAATATGAGAAGTATGACATTTGGTAATGATGCTGGAAAACCCTCTAGTATATTCATTACGGATATTACACACAAGTTGAAGGATGATAGAAAGAAGACTCAAGTAGAGATAGAAAAGGCTAAAGATAGCAAAGCCAAGAAGTGGGATCCTCAAAAGAAAGTTTTATTTCGAAAAAGTGATACCCTTAGAGCAATAGTGCAAGAAAAGAATTCAGGATCTAATTTAGCTAAGTAGATCATAGTTCATGTTGTTCAAAAGACCCCCACTCTAGGTATTCTTATGAAGTGCACTGTATCTGAGCCTATTGATATGATATCTATGTTGTCCCAAATTATTGTCAAGGTACCTTTTTCTGAATTGTTTTGAATTTATGAGCACAAGAGTAAGACCTTGTCATGGTTAGATGGGGTAGGAAATAATGGTCATATGGTTGAATAAAATGTCATTTGACAAACCCTAGTGCCAGTAGAAGATAGTAGTATTATATCCCAAATCCTTTAAATGTTTTTTAATGATTCATTAGTAACCTACATAGAAGATTTTGACCCATCTTTTCTCAGTTTGATCATAAAAAGAAAAACCTTGAAAAACTACATGATAGACTTAGGAGCCTCTAATACTATCCTCTAGTACTATCACACCATTTAAACTTATAGAAGCTTTAGGTATGAAGGTAGATACTAAGCAAGGTAGATGCAGAGGTGTGGATGCTAGAGAGGTCCCTATTATAGGTACTATTAGTGCACTACCATTCAAGCTAGCTACATACCCTAAGGTAGAATTAACTATGTCAGTCCTTATGGTTGACATTCCTCCACATTATGAGATGTTATTTTCTAGAAAATGGAGTGCTACTATGGGAGGTATCTTACAATGTGACTTGTCTTATGCAACTTTCCATATAGGAGAAAAGTCTATTAGGGTAGAGGGAGCCAAGGGTAACCAAAATTCTAGGAGAAGGAATTGATAAGGATTCAACTTATTTCTTAGACACTGGTGTAAATGCTTTTAGGACAAAACTTATTATTCAAGAAGTTGAGAATTTTCCTACTATGATCAAACATGAAGTAGAATGTTATATGGATTCACCAATTCTATAGACCATGTACTTTGATGGGGCTAGTTCAAAAGAAGGTTTAGGTGTAGGAGTAGTTTTTGTTTCTCTTGAAAATAATACCTTTAGATATTCATTCACTCTAAAGTTTTCTTGTACCAACAATATAATAGAGTATGAAGCCCTTTTGTTAGGATTGAAAGTTTCCACCCACCATGGAATCAAAAAGTTGCATGTCATAGGTGACTCTGAATTGGTTATTTCATAGATAAAGGAAACTTATGCTTCAAAAAATGAAAGGTTTAAACAATATAGGAATGCAACATGGTACTAGATAGAGATTTTTGATGCATTTGGTATTTCATGGAGGGATAGAAGTTAGAATAAAATGGCAGACCTTCTTGCAAATGTAGCAATCAAGCCTAATGAAATGTGTAGGAATTTCATAGATGGAGGTTCAAAATAGGCCTTTAGTACTTGACAATATTGAACAATGGAAATTCTTTGAAGATGACAAAGATATTTTAAATTTTATGTTAAGTGAGGACAAATACCATGGTCAAGAAATGGATTGTAGTGATTTAATTGAAACCATTAATGGTAAGGAAACAATATTTGGCTAGGAAATTATGTAGTTGAAAACCAACAAGATATCCAAGGGGTTAGTGGTCTTGAAGAATATTTCTAATAACCAAGATAGAGAAAAAATTGGAACTAGGGACCCTAAGCCTCAAGAATTAGAAGAAATAAATCTTGGTACTGTTGAGGCTCCAAAGAAAGCTTATATTGGCCAAAACTTGCCAACTAAAATTAGAGAACCACTGATTGATTTAATAAGGAAGTACATACATGTCTTTGCATGGTCATATGATGACCTCAAAGCCTTTAGAGAAGATTTATTCCAACATGTCATACCATTGAAAGATAATGTAAAACCTTTTAGAAAAAAACAAATACTAGTAAATCCCAACCTAGCCCCAAAAATGCAAGAAGAGTTGACAAAGCTAAGGGATGTAGGAATAATCAAACCAATCAGACATTCCACTTGGATTTCAAACTTGGTACCTATCCGAAAGAAGAATGGAGATGTAAGACTATGTGTAGACTTTGGAAATTCAAATATTTCATCTCTAAAGGACAATTATGCATTACCAAACATGGAAACTATGCTACAATAGGTAATTGGTTCTAAATTAATGTCCATGATGGATGGATTTTAAGGGTACATTTAGGTCCTAGTGAAAGAAAGTGAACAATTTAAGACAACTTTTACAACTCCATGGGGAAACTATGTATATGTGAGGATGCCATTTGGTTTGATTAATGCAGGTGCAAATTTTTAGAGAGCTATGGATGTAGCATTCCATGAGTATATTGACAAATTTATGGTAGTATACCAAGATGACATTGCAACATATTCCAAGAAAGCTAGTGACCATTATAGCCATTTGGAGAATATATTTATCAAAGATTTGGAATATGGAGTGTCCTTAAACCTCAAAAAATGTACTTTTGGGGTGATAAAAGGTAGATTACTAGGACATATAGTATCAAATGATGGAGTAAAAATAGATCCAAAAAGAGTGGCGCCCATTAACAAGGTGCCTAAGCTGAAAGATGTAAATGGAATACAATCTTTCTTTGGGCAAGTAATTTTTATGAGGAGATTTGTTACAAATTTTGCTGAGATTAGTAGGCCCATTTCAAAATGCTTAAGAAAGAAACTGCTATTAATTGGGATGGTGAACCTTCATGGGCCTTTCAAGATATTAAAACTACCATAAAAAATGCTCCAGTCCTTAGAACCCTAGATTATACTAAGACAATGCAGATATTCTCTTTTGCATCCTTCAATACTGTAGCTATGTCTTATTACAGAAGAATGAAGAAGGATATGAACAACCCATTGCATTCTTTAGTAAATCATTATAGCCTATTGAAATGAAATATGAAATAAATGAGAAACAAGTATATGCCTTAGTGAAAGTTGTTAAGGCTTTTAGGTGTTATTTGGTAGGTGTCATTTTTATTGCATTTGTACCTAGTGCACCTGTCAAAAGACATATTTTTTTAGCAAGAGGTATTAGTTAGAAGATGCAAATGGATCAATAGGATCTAAGAATTTAACATTGAAATTTAGATCATAGAATTGGTAAGTGGTTAAGGACTATCTAAGCTTATGGCTCAATCCAACTTAGATGCTAACTAGATAAATGTAGTAAAAAATGACTTAAGGTTAGGCTTGTGTGACATGGACCATTGTGAATGGTATACTAATGTCATTCGTTATCTACAACATATGGAAGCCCCTTCCCATTTGACTGAAAATAAAAAAAGGAGTACCAAGTTGCAAGCCATTAGATATATTATTATTTAGAATAGCTTATGGTGGAGAAACTTTGAAGGAGTTCTACTAAAATGTGTCAATCAAGAAAAATTGAAAGAAGTGTTGAGTGAAATGCATTCTGGAGTCTGTGGAGGATATTATATGGCCTAGACCACTACATGCAAAGTGATGAGAGCTGAATTTTGGTGGCCTTCACTTTTCAAAGATGCTAAGATAATGGTCAGAAAGTGTGATGCATGTCAAAGGTTTTTAGGTAAACTAAAAATTTTAGGTAATACTTCATTAAAGCCAATCAAAGTTTAACGACCATTCCGACAATAGGGAATGGATTTTATAGGTGAAATTTCTCCCAAATCAAGCACTAGTTATTCATGGATATTGGTTTCTATTGATTACTTCACAAAATGGGTGGAGGCAATTCCAACAAGAAATGCAACTAGTAAGGTTGCTAAAAAATTTTTGCTAAATAATATAATTTCAAGGTTTGGTATTCTTTAGAGGATTGTGACAAATAATGCAATGTGCTTTAGATGTAAGGAGTTTATAAAATTTTGTCACAAGTATGGAATTATAAGATCAACATATTCTCCCTATCATCCATAAGGAAATGGACAAGCTGAATCCACAAATAAAAGCTTATTAAAAGTAATAAAAAGAACATTGGATGATAACAAGAAATCCTAGGATTCTAAATTACAAATAGCAATATAAGATGATAAGGTGACTATAAAAAAGGCTATAGGTGTAGCACCCTTTGATATTGCATATGGAATCAAGGCAAGAATTCCTAAGAATACTTTAGGTGGATTATATAATTACATTAAAATGTATGATGAAGACATCATTGATGACATGCAAGATAGACTAGATGAGTTAGTAGGATTGACTGAGACTAGGAAAGAAGCATCCCTTAGAAATCAAAAGTTGCAAGTATAGGTCAAAATACTTTATGATAAAAGGAGAGTGAGCAAGAAAGTAGAAGTTCAAGATTTAGTCCTCATGTCAAATGCCAAAATTGAAGATAAGGGAAAACATGGAAAGTTTGATCCTATATGGTTAGGTCCCTATCTAATTGAAAATACATGTATTCTTGAGCTACTAGTTCATGGATAGTTCTTGAAGAGGTATTTTTGCTAAAATACTTGTTTTCTTCCATGAATAGTAGTTTTAGGGTTTTCTATACATTTGTATATCCTTTTTGTCTTTTATGTAGTCCTTGTATATTCCTTTCTTGCTATTGTTTCTCTCTCAAAATTATCAAGTTAGAGGGAGTTCAAGTTTGTGGTCTACTTCTCACATGGATTTTGAGCCCTCATATGAATTTTTGTTTAGTTATTGTCCCCAGACAAAGCCATTGTTGACCTGGTTTTTCACCCTTTATGATATTTTGTTCTTCATAGTGAAAAAACCTAGGGTTATAATCCAAAATTGGTATTTTTTGATTGAAAACCCTAGTGAAAAATACCTAAAGGTCTTTTCAACCCTCGTTGTGTGCCCTAGTTTTCAAAAAAAGGTACTTGAGTATAATTTCATTTTTCAAAATTATGCGAGACATGGTTATTCAAAGTTTTCATTTTCACAAAGATTACTTTATTATTTCCCAAAAATTAAACCTTTTAATTCTTACCTCAACCATTTTTATATCTCTTAAGCATTTAACAAAGCATCTTAACTCTAACGATTTATTTTGGTTGACCATTGATCTTGCCCAAATCGATAGTGAGGCTTGCCTGCAATATAAAGATGCATGAACTTTAAGAAAAGTAGGGAGGTGCCATTCCACCAAATAACACTTGTTGATGGTAGGTCTTGATGGCTCTATTAAGAATTTTAAATTCCTCTAAATTTCTTAGTACTTCATTAGACAGTACCTATTAGTGCACATCCCAATTTCTTGTGATCTTATTGGTTGGATCATTCTAGTGGGGTTGTTTTTCTTTCAAAATTGATGCATTATTGATCTTTTCATGATCAATAGTTGGCACTTTACCACTTGATGGAGTTACTTGAGGATTAATCAAAGTGGGGAAGTACTATGGTGACACTTGTCCAAGCTAACGTCATGAGAAATGTTACATACAACTAAAAATAGTGTATCTTTTACACCATTGATTTCGATGGGATCGACAAATGACACTTTACTGTAAGATGAAAGTGAGCAATATTTAAACAAAGTGGGCAAGCACATTGTTGATGTTTGGCACATTATGATCTCATCAATGCAGTCTCTAAAAGGTGTTATATTACTGAAAGTTGTCAGATATGATTGTGACAAGTGTAATTTACTCATTGGCTACTATGATTGGATCAGCATTAAACAATGTAAATCTATTCCATTGTTGATCTTGGTAAGATCAATGGATGGTGCTTACCCACAATGAAAATTTGCATGGTTTTTAAGCAAACTAGGCAAGCACCTTGATGACACCTATCCCTAATGATGCCATGACTAGTGTTTCACGTAGTCCAAAAGCTACAGGTTATAGATTGTTGATCTTTCCACGATCAATGGTTGGCACTGTACTGCTATAAGAAAGTGCACAATAATTACACATTGCAGATAAGCACTAATAGGATGTGTGGCATGTGGTGATGTCATGGACCCACTTCTTTCAAATGTAGTAGCAAAGTCTATACTATGGTAGTTGTTAGACACATTAGAAAAGAAATGAATCATTCTATTGGTTGGTCTAGCTGATTGGATGTTATAAAGGCATGATTTCATAGCATCATTGATCTTTATCAAATCAATGATTTTCACTTACCCATAATGTAAAGTTGCATGGTTTTTAAACAAAGCAGGGAAGCACCATTTTAGCAAGTGGCAAGGTGGGATCTGTTGTGATGAAAAGTTGTTGACTCATGCTAGGCTAGAAAATGCACTGAGATGGAGTGAATTAATTGGCTAGATAAATTATTGTTGGCTAGGTTGGCGATGAGTGTGCCAATGGGGAAACTTTTCAAAAGGTTTTATCAATAAGATATTTCTATTTCCTATGATCATTAATCTTGGTAAGATCAATGATTGGCACTTCACAACAATATGAAGATGCATGAAATTTAAGAAAAGTGAGCAAGCACCTACTTTACACATGATGATGATCTCAAAACTTTAAAAAACTTTTATCTTCCAAGTAAATCCATCCAATGCTATGAGATCGACAGATGAATTTCAAATCTGTGGTGAAACACAAAAATTAATGGTTAGAAACATAAATTCTATTCAGGGCTCCTTTGTGTGACCTTAATGCTATAGTATAACTTGCAAATTCACCATTACTAAACCACATGATCATAAATTTCTCAAAGCACAAGGGTTTCTAGAGCTTGGCCATGAAATTTTGCAAATTTTTCAACAATCTAAGGGGTAATTTATAGAGAAAAAGAAGTAGAACTCAGCGATTAAGTGGTCTGTGACTCTTGTAAATAAAAGAAATTTTAATTGTGTAAAGTCAAATTTTTAAAATGCCTCCATGAAAGGAATTCTCTAGTTTGACTAATTATCTTAAAAGGTTCATTCATGATGATTTCTTGGAAAAATTGCCCTTGTTTGTGAATGAATTAACAAAAGGGAGAGAACTCATCCCCAAAAACCCTAGATTGGTTGTAGGTGAGGGTTTCTATGATAGAGCTAATTAGGTATGAGATTCATAAGTTTTAGTTGGGGGTTTAGATTTGTTTAAGAAATGATTTGTAGAATGGAACTTGGATACCCCATTGAGTCATGGTTAATCTAAGCTAGTATACTCTAAAAAGGAGGGTTGGATATATTGTGGCTGAAAATATACAATACATTCCCCCCTACAAAAGGCCAAGATTAGAGAGTGCACCTAACACCAGTGCATCCAAGATACAAAGATCAGAATAGGGATCCTCTTTTCATGCGGGAGAGTATTCACCATCTCAAACCCTACTTAGAATAGAATATGTAGCATCTCTAAGAGAAAAACTAAAGCAAATGGGCGGGGACAAAGATATCATTGTTACCACTATTGATATAGAAAGAGGAGTTCCTAAGGAGCCTCCTATGCCATCCTTTGACCTCACTATGGTTGAATATAGAGGTAAGGAGATAGACCCCATCATTGCTCAAGCCTCTCAAAAATTCATAGATGATGATAATTTTGTTAAATCTAGGGCCTTTGTACAATTTTTTTCGAGGAACAATATGGGTAATTTTGAAAAAAAGTGTAAAATAATAAAGGTAGAGCAACCAAACAAAACAAACTCTAAAGTTGAGGAAGAGGTAAAAGCCAAAATTTTGGATGAATTTGCTAAGATAAAACCTAAGGCTAGGAGACAATTGGTTAGAGAATCAAGAGTTTTGGTTTTGCCTAAATGGGACATAGCTAATGCTATGATTTTTAATTCCATTAGAAAAGAGAAAGATGTGCAATACAAAACTGAAGAAGAAATTTTACAAGCACATAGATGGATGAAATTTATTAATGATCACCAAGCCCTAGTCATATGGTCTATTGAAAAAAAAAGAAAAAAGACTAGGATGCAAGAGATTTCAAGTACTGAGCATTTTGGTACACCCATAGTGTACATAGTAGATGAGGTTGATAGTGGAGAAGTCACCAAAATGGCTCAAAAAATGCTAGCTTTCAAAGGTGTGGTAGCTAGGAAAGAAAAGAGAAAATTCTTAGAGCTCAATGCCAAGTTTGAGGAAATACTTAAGGCATATGAGAAAAGAGGAAAGAGGAAAGAGGAAAGAGGATACAACTATTGGAAAATCAAGAATCCTAGATGGACAAACAACTTGGAAAAAGGAAAGTGAGAGAGTCCAGTAGGCCAAGAATTGCATATCCTCATCCCCAATTGAGCCATTTAAATCCACCCCCATTATTGAGTTACTGAATACCCCATAGAGACCTAAGTTCTACACTGTAGAGGAATTTGAAGAGGAAAATATTAAATTGTGGGAAATACATGTTGAGTTGAACAATCAATATGAAGAAAAGCTTAGGAATTTTATATTTATTTAGTAGACAAAATTGATTGGCCAACATTTTATGACCAACTGGTAGGAATCGTAGAGATGTGGGATGAAATAAAGACAGATGAAGACACATTAAAGCCCATTGTTCATAAATGGAGTGAGAAAGATAATGATGTCACTTCTATATGTATCTCCATCATCAAGTTATCTTGTGATCAAATAGAATTTTTTTTTGATATAATTAATAATCTGACAAAACTTATTTTAAAAAAAAATTGTTTAGAAAAGGATAACAATTTATTTTTCTAAATATATAGTAGAGAAGTTTGATCTTTTTCCCAATACACTTAGAAAAGTTGACAAAATAAAAGAAAAAGAAGAGTGGGGAAAGGAATTAGATGAATTGTTATGCCATAGAATGAATAGTTTTATAAATGAAAAGGGGCATGTACTATGGGCAATGACTAATGAAGATCTTGTCAAGGTACAATTGTTCTACAAAACTATTAGAAAATATTTTGTTGAAATTGAAAAGATTAGGAATTTTGTATGAAAAAAGTAGTGGGAAATCCTAAATTTTGATTGGACCGATGATATTGTTTCAAAAAAATGGATGGAAGAACTTTTGTCATCAGAACAGGTGGTAGTAGAAGAAGATGATGTAGTAGCTGATGATTTAGAAGTAACTGTTACCCTAACAGTTCATGATGACGTTAGTATAGATCCCTGCAATAGTACATTTGGGCTCATTTTTTTACCTTTATTGGTCAAAATTTTGACCTAGATTCTAACCCAACTTCGACCAAATTTGACCAACACATTGGTCAAAAAAAATTCGGTCAAAAATTTGACCAACCTACTGGTTGGTCAAAATTTGGACCAATACATTGGTCAAAAAAAGTTGTAATGTTGACCACATTTTCTGCCATTCATTGGTCAAATTTTTTACCAGTGCTTGGTAGAAATCTGTAGGGCATTGGTCAAAATTTTGACCAATGCTTGGTGGAAAACTGCAAGGTACTAGTCAAAAATTTGTTGGTCAAAAATTTAACCAATGAGTAGGTTGGTCAAATTTTTGACCAATATGGTGGTCGAAAAATGTTGGGATTGTTAGGGCATTTTTCTGTCATTCATTGTTAAAACTTTTGACCAATGCTTGGTGGAAATCACCAGTTCATTGGTTGAAAATTTGACCAATTCTTGGTAGTAAACTACAAGGCATTCATCAAAATTTTGACCAATTCTTGGTAGAAAACTATATGGCATTGGTCAAAATTTTGACCAATGCTTAGTCAAAATTTTTTTTGGGGCTCATAGTTATTGAGGTCCACTTCAGCAATGGCCCTTCCTATGAAATTGCCATGTAAGACCTTTTTAATGAGATAATGTGTTATGAGCTCTTCATCAGTGGGATGGAATGTGAATCCAGGAGGTAGTTGTGCATTGATGCACAATTGCCTCCTGGATTCACATTCCATCCCACTGATATGCACAACTGCCTCCTGGATTCATGTTCCATCCCACTGATGAAGAGCTCATAACACATTATCTCATTAGAAAGGTCTTAGATGGAAATTTCACAGCAAGGGCCATTGCTGAAGTGGACCTCAACAACTATGAGCCTTAGGAAACTAAATGTTGAGTGTCTCTGCTGAGTGCTCCAAAACCATCCATTTCATGCCTTCATCTATACACAAGGGATTTCTAGTTTCTTTCTACTCACACACCCATTTCATTTCATATGATCATCTAAAAATTGTGTCACTCTAAACTCTCAACTATTTCCTCTTGATTGATTGGACTTGCTAAGTTGGCTCGCCAACTTGCCCCACTAAGTTAACTATTCAAGTAATCATGCCAAGTTGACTCTTTGAGTTTGGTCATCAAGTTACCCTACCAAAGTTCCTCATCAAGGTCAATCTTTAGGTCCGCTCATCGAGCTCGCTCAACAAGTCAGCTCGCTCACCAAATTTCCCCACCAAGTTGCCACTTTAAGCCCACTCACCATGTTAGATCATCAGGCCGGCTCCCCAAGTTAGCTCACTAAGATAGAAATTGAAGTACACTCACCAAGTCAACTCTCTAATTTCACTCACCAAGTCTTCCTCCTAATCCATCTCTCCAGGTCAGCTCACCAAGTCACCCCCACTTGCCATGTCAGCTTGCCAAGTTGATTCCCCTAGTCAGCTTGCCAAGCTGACAATTCAAGTACACTCACCAAGTCAACTCTTTAGGTTCGCTCACCAAGTCCACCCCCTAAGTTAACTCACCAAGTCACCCCCACCCAGTCACCTCAATGAGTTGATCCTTTAAGTTAGCTCACCAAGTCGACTCACCTAGTGGTTTTACCACCTTTCCTAGGCAAGTTGGCTCATTATGTGTGCTTGCCAAGTTGCCCCATTGAGTTGCTTCTCTAAGCCCACTCACCATTTCAGCTCACTTGTTTGGCTCACCAAGTCACCCCACCAAGTCATGTCAAAAAATTGATTGTTCAAGTATATGCTCACCAAGTTGACTCTGAGTTCGCTCATCAAGTCACCTTGCTGAGTCACCTCAACGAATTGACTCCTTAAGTCTGCTCACCAAGTTAGCTGTCTGAGTCATCTCACCAAGTTGACTCACCATCTCATCTCACCAAGTGGGGTTCTCTATGTAGGCTCGCCAATCTACCCCACCAAGTCACCTCTTTAAGGCTACTAACAATGTCAACTTGCTAGGTCTATTCCCAAAGTTGACTCATCGAGTCAACCGTTCAAGTTTGCTCACCAAGTCGCCTCACCAAGTTGACTCTTTAAGTTTGCTCACCAAGTTTGCTCACTATGTCAGCTCACCGAGTCAACTCACCAAGTCACCCCTCCAAGTCACTTAAAGCAAAGAAAAATTTGGTGTCATTCAAACTTACCATATCTGAAGGGATATAGTGGCTAAAAGTGCATATTAGATTCATGGCACTGAATATGATGGCTAGAAATTGCATATCAAGCCCGTGTAGGATAATATCAGTCTTTCTATTACAGATCATGCTTACATATCATACCTTCAAGTGGTCATTTATGAGTCCCAAAGTGGTCTATAGAAGCCTACAATAGCTAGCTAACATCTGGATGTGATACATGTTGATTATATGGCATTAAAACCTATGGATTGAATTGTTACAGTTTGATATGTGACTGATAATAGGTCTATAATCTCTCTTTTTAGTCTTAGCAGTAAACAATAAGCTCATATTTTCCCATATCATTTAGTTGTACATGTTTTGATTCATTGCATAGTCATTTCCTTTAATTATTTGTAATGTGTTATCATAAACAAGCATCAAAGTGAGCTCATTCTCATGGAGAGGGAACATGAATACCAGAAATATCATTAGAACCATTTTCATTAGAGTTAATAAAACAAGCACATTAAGCTCTAAACCTTGTTTGTGTTCTTCAGGTTAAATGGTTGCAAAACCAACCTTCAATAACACCATTTTCAGGCTGCATATAAATGTCCATGGCTCTGTCCTCACTATCCTTACTAGCATAATCATTTTTCAAGGGTGGAACTTACTTTTCATTTCATCCTTGTGTGCACCTGCTTGCAATAGGGTGAACAGTGACACAACATTCCTCAACAGAATAAAAGCATTGGATTATACATCCAGTAGATGCTAAGTTTTAACTTTTTATTCTTTGATTGAAATTTTTCTTCAGTACCAGTGTGATCTTTTCATACCTTCATAACCATTGTTGCTTCATGGCACTATCCTCACTATCCTTACCAACACAATTATTTTTTAGGTTTGAACAAGTTGAGTTTTTTGACACTTAGTCAAGTTTCCACATCTTCTATAGATGGAGCCAGAGAGGAGCTTGATTAATGCCCTCCTCTTGAGGCTCCAAACCCAAATTTGTCACAATTTCCTTAGTCTTGATACAACAACCAGACACTTGCAAATTCTAAACAACATTATGTGTTCGAGCATCATCATTGTTAGTATTCACATAGCAAAAATGTCCCTCTATTCACAAATTCATTTCCTGTAAGGAGTGAACAGAGAAAGGAACAGTGGGTGACTGATGAACAAACATAGTAATGCTCTTAAACAATGTTGTATGGTAAATTTCAAAATGATATCCAAGATGTGACCAAGCCTCCTTCATGATGCTCCAAATTTTCCTATTCGAATATTGCCAATTTTTTAAATGCAAGGTAAATACCATTCAATCAACTTTGATTACTATATTATCCATATTAAAAGCTCTGATCATTTAGACGACAAGAAGCAGAGCTTCAAAACCTATTTGTCTAGGACAAAGTACTTTTGTTGCTTCTATCAACAATTTAACACCTTATTACAAGAACCACAAATGACATAGCCAATACAATATTCCAAGTCTCCTCTAAGATGTTCCTAATTTCTTTAACACTGGGTGACTACCATTGGCATTGATCACCTTTTGTTACCATATTATCCATATTACAACTCTACTACTCTAAAATGACATCTAATCAATACAAATTCAAAGCCGGTACTTTAAAATGAAGTTAAATCAGTCTAGGAGTAAATGCCAGTACTTTAAAATGAAGTTAAATTAGTCTAGGAGTTAGAGTAGCAACACCCTAGGGAAAGATTCATGAGAAAACATATTAGCATTGATCTTCAGCTAACTTATAATTTATTGATTAGAATTGCATAACATCTATCTTTATCCACATCCTCAATCACCTTTTTTTTCTCATCCACTAGTGGGAGTGGAATCTGCAATCAGGTAGAAACCAATTCCCATGTGATCTCCACATGCATTAATTTTTGTTAAAAATAGACAGGCAAAATAGTATACAAATTTTTATATCAGAGTTCATACCTTGATTCTGCACATCTTATTAGTGAATTTTGAATTGACTTCGAAGACATCTATTTGTGCCATAGTTTTTGTATTGGGCTCTTTATTGAGAATTTTATGTTTCACACATGAAAGAGAATGTAGCAATCTGACAATATCTTCATCGGTCAAATTCAATTGAGTCTTCACTTTTGAGTAACTTAGCCTTTTGGATGCATTGAATAGCAAGAATGTTGATTCCTATGTATCATAACAATAGAGTAAGTTACGCAAGGAAAAATAAGTGAATTCCAGATATATCAAGGAAACTTACACTGATAAATGTGATGTATTCACTTTGCATATTTATGGCTTCTATAACACATCAATTTTAGTTTTCTTTTAAATAGATAGCATAAGTAGAAAATGAATCAAATTATCAATGTATGGTCATTAACAATTAATGACATTAACCATTGCTTTAACTTATCCTACCCAACTAATTCTTAACCAGAAACTAGAAGAAGAAATTCCCAATAATGATCAGTATAAAATGACCTATAACGCAATTTTATATGAATCAAGGAATCTAACTGTGAGCCAGTAATCAACCAAAAAGGCAATTACCTGGTAAGTAGTAACAACAAGTTCCATAGGCTTAGGTTAACACTTCCCATTAATATTATAAGTAACCAAAGATTATATCCATGTAAGCTTTCTATGCTTTGTCTTTGTCTGATAGAACTGCTTGAATACCTCTATGCATCTTACTTGCATTAAGTAGCAAAGGTCAAAATGTTAACCTGATTCAAAAATTGGAAAATTTAAAAGGTATATTGTATACAAAATGGGCATATGATTTCGGCTGGCAGGTTAAGATCAAATGATTTGTAACTTGGCCAAAACCCAATTGTCAAAACTATCATAGTCAAGTCTATGCTAGGATGTGCTTGAGAATTTTCATTATGATAATCATCAAAATGCCCTTGGTTCTCCTTTGCTAATGTTAAATCTATGACCTACATACAAGCACACTGATTTTTACAAAATTTACAATTAGATTAACTTCATTGATAAAAATCAAAGTGAGTTTTTTAGTTATGTATGATGCAGCATACCATTCCCTCCATTTTAGAAGTAAACTGACCACCACACTATTGCTTCATCTTTGTCAATATGCTTCTTTCATGATCATCATTTGCACTTTTATCAAAAAAAAGTCTTTGTGCAAGCTTCTTCCTACAATTTTGACAAATATTAATTATATATCACAACACATAACAAGAAAAAGTCCTAAATTTTAAAATAGCATTATATGGATGAAGATTTTCATTAACATCATGAATTCCATATGTGTAAAGTTGTCATTCACGCCATGAATTCTAGATGTGTAAACCTACCATTCCTCATGCTTTATGGCCTTTGGCAGAGTCTAGGTTAATCTATACTTGATAATTCCAAACAATAGTCATTTAAATTTTTTTAAAGCAATTAAAACTAGACTAGTACAAAAAGAAATTGAACCATATATTAAGAATATGGAGTATGTAACTTGGACATACCAAAATAGAAAATGTATCATATTCTAATAAATAGAACTCTACTATTATAAACATTGGATTAGATTGTTTGAAGTAATACAGGTGAACTAGCCAAATAATGGGCTAATAAAACATGCTTTATTGCTAGTGAGAAGCATTAAAAACTATATTAATGGTATGTTAGCTTGCGCACCTAGATTCTAGGTCAGTTCAACCATGGAGATTCCCAGGGTCATGTCAAATGGGTCATACCAGACAACCCTTCTATTCTAAAAACCTCAATGGGTGGTCTACATTAACTATCCAAGCAACTACCTCCTCAGGGAATCAGCATAGTAGATGCTTATGTACCAACTTTTGGTTCCTTCTACATTAAAGAAACCTATTTTGAAGATATTTCCTTGTATCAGGAAACCTTTTGGATAGAGAACTACCTATCAATTGAGTCAATCATTTCTTTTCAATTTGTATAATATGTTCTATTGAAACACACATTAATTACCTCTTTTGGCTATTATAATTAGATGCCCCATTCTTCCAAGGGTGACCTTGATGACAACCCCCCCCACCCATGCTTGTTTGGGGCACAAACATAAGTTTTCAAGATGTCAATCAAGTAGTTCAGTGCTTTATGAAGAATTTTAGGGATGATCCTTCAGACCTTGAGGGGAAATACATGAGGCTCTTGGAATAGGTTCAAATTTGTCCCTGTTGGCTTCTTATGGTTACCATCTAGTCTCATTTCAAATTATTAGTTGAGCACATTTGCTTTTGTATTCATTTCATTTAGTTGATTTCTCATTTAGACAATTGAAGTCGAAGGTGATTCGCTGAATATCGATGCAATGAACATCTTCAAATATGATGAAGACCTTTATGGCAAGATGGTAAGATATCCTCTTGAAGTTCTCACCATTTTTGACATTGTATTGATGGATGTAGTTGTTCACCTCAAGCCTTTGTGGGAGAAGCACATACAGGTGACTGAATTGTATTTTTGGAAAAATATGTTTTGTCAGTTAGTATGTTTTCATTTAATGACTTGGTTGTTTCAAATTTTGTTTATTTATGCACATAAATATGCCTCAGACTTACATATAACTACCATTGCATTTAGGAAATAATATTCAATCTTAGAGATACAGTTAACATGCAAGATCTGAATCCATCAGGTAGGCAATGCTTTTTAAAGTTATCTCTTCATTGTTCAATGCTATTTGAAAAATCTAATAAGGGGGTGTTGTTTTCTTTGAAATCTAGATATTGAGAAGATGGTTTTAGTCAAAGGAATGATAATTCAATACAGCTCAATTATACCAGAAATCAAAGAAGCATTCTTTAGGTGCCTTGTTTGTGGATATGCTCCAGCACAAGTACCTGTTGATAGAGGTAATTCATTGGATTGCAATTGAACTCTTAATATAATAGTTAATTGTGTCTTCATTGTATGTTATGTTTATTTCTCAATTCTATTTTGCATAAACTATGGCAAAGAATCTACGGCTTTAAACAGATTCATGCTTATGACAGTGATCTCAGAAGCTTTTAGATTCCAAGATTTTGCAAATAAGATCTTACTCCTTATTATGACACAGCCACTGTTGATCTGCTCTCTGTAAACTTAATTGGAACTAATAGGACACCATACATGAGGTTCTTCTCACATTGAGATGTTTTCTTGATGAAAGCTATATATGAGAGAGCACATTTTTTTAGTGTGAAAAAATCCCTGTATGAGAACTTTCACACCAAATTTTATTCTCATATTCCATGAGAATCTTCTACCAAATTTTGTCAAATGTATTTCATGTTTTTAAAAAAAATCTCATGTTTGCTTCACTACATACAATGGTACTTGCTATCTAAAAGTGTTTTTTCTGGATTTGTATTCACATCCTAGTTTATGCTTCAAATGCTCAGGTCAGATTGATGAACCTACACATTATGCAAGGCCAAAATGTGCTGCTAAGAATTCTTCGACATTGATGCATAATAGATGCAAGTAGGAACTTGTTGATTTTAGTTTATGCATGATTTGAAGCTTCATTTTCAAGACTCTGAAGACAACTATATCCTTTTACTTTGTGGTTAGGTTTGCTGATAAGCAGATTGTAAGGCTACAAGAAATGCCTAATGCCATTCTAGAGGGGGAAATCCTGCACATTGTTAGCTTTCTGATGCACGACAAACTTGTTGATGTGGCCAAACTTGGTGATTGAATCAAGATGTGTCTAACATTACATGATATACGAATTCGACACTAATTTTTATTGCCAAGTGTTAGCATTTGAAGGTTGACATTGGTGTTTTTTTGTAGGTTACTAGGATTTTCAGAGTTATGATAGTTAGAGTGGGACCAAACCAAAGGATTGTGAAATCTCTATTTAAAGCAAAGCTCTCAAGCCTATCTTAGTCCATTTAAGTTGGAAATGAGGACCTTAATCCTATATTCTATGATTTCTAATTCTAATTTGTAAATCATTTGCTGGTGCAGACCTACATCGATTGCCTTCATCTGAAAAAGGTAGACAAGACAAGATTACGAGTCAAAGATCCAATGGAACATGATACCAATAGTGATAGTTTTGCCTCTTTTAAAGAGGGTGATATGTCACCAACTAATTATGAAGCTAAGCTATAAACTGATACTTTTTACCTTTTGTATATAACATGAATTTTGCAAGCTCTAAAATTGAATTTTGACTGCCAATTTCCAAATTGAGAAGTTGAAAGAACTATCTTGCATGCCCGATATCTATGAGAAGCTAACTAGGTCCTTAACTCTGAGTATTTGGGAGCTAGAAGATGTAAAGAAAGGGTTCTTGTGCTAGGTATCTTTCTTTGCATTCATGTTCGATTAATTGGTAATTTGTTGCATGTTCTTTGAACAATATGTTAACCATTATGCTTCTTAAACAACTTTTTGGGGGAACTATAGTAAAACTAGCTTCAGGCACTACTTTTCATGGTGATATCAACATCCTTCTTGTTGGGGATCTAGGTATGAGTAAGTCTCAACTACTTCAGTATGTGCATAAGTTGGATCCTCGAGGCATTTATACAAGTGGTCATGGAAGCTCTGCAATTGGTTTGACTACTTATGTATCAAAGGATCTCAAAACTAGTGAAACAGTAAGTTATTAACTCAATTTTTTGATCATTGAGCTCTTTGGGCTGCCTACTCCTCCACTGCTACCTACCACTTTATTCTATATAAACTGCTTATTTCTTTGAACTCAATAGGTTCTAGAAAGTGGAGCATTGGTGATGAGTGATAGGGGTGTTTTCTGTATAGACGAGTTTGCCAAGATGTTAGACAATGCTCATAGCATGTTACATGTGGTGTGATTTTTCTCTAAGATCTTCAAATTATGTGCTTTTACTGGTTTCTAGACTTTGTAATCTATGTTCTTGGTTTACTTGTATATCAATGTCTGGTCATTCCTTTGAAGTAGGTTATGGAACAACAAATAGTATCAATTGCAAAGGCTAGGATCATAGCATCTCTGAATGCAAGAACATTTGTTTAAGCTTGTGCCAATCCTAGTGGTTCATGCTACAACCCTAGATTGTCAGTGATTGACAATGTCCAACTTCCTCCAACATTGCTTTCCAGGTGGAGCATGTTTGGTTTTAGAATTCAGTTTGGAGAATTTATTTGTTGTCACTCAAGTATAAAAGAATCACAAAAAATACCTGCAGGTTTGATTTGATCTACCTAGTGCTTGATAAAGTTGATGAACAAATGGACAAGCGCCTTGCAAGGCATCTTGTTGCATTACATTATGACGAGCTAAAGGTAAGTTTTGATTTGGTCAATACTATGTAGGAATTAATGGGGGGTCCAATGACCTAATATTTTTGATGTGAACTACATTATGATTCTAGGACCAAATGCTGGATGCATTTGACCTCCCAACTCTCACTTTGTATACCACTTATGCAAGACAACATATACATCCTAAGATATCTGATGAGGTAGTAGAAGATCTGATTTGTGGTTATGTTGAAATGTGTAGGAAGGGAAACTTCCCTGGCAGTAGCAAGAAGGTTAGCTCAATATATTCTCAAATTCAATTTCTGTATAGTATGCTTACAAGTTACACACATGAAAAAAGTAATAGTATATCTCATACTTCTATCGAAGAATGCATCTAGATGTAGGGCAATTCTCATGTTATGTTAACTTGTTCTCCTGAATGAATTGTATAGGTTATCACAATGACTCCATGCCAAATTGAAAGGTTAATAAGAATAAGTGAAGCCCTCTTCCGCATCAGATTCTCTAAGTGGGTAACAAAATCCTATGTAGACAAAAGTGGGTTACATTCCTGAATGTTTTAAAGCCAGATTGAGGCAATGAAAAGATATCTTACATTCCAATTTTGTAGGTTGAAAGGTGTGATGTGGAAAAATTATTTCTTCTTCTTGAAGTTGCACTTCAACAATCTGCCACTGATCATTCAACATGTAACCATTGTGCATCTTTGGCAATGAGGATTGTCAGTTCATTTAGTTGTATATTGAATGCATTATCATCACAAAATTAGTCATCTTTGAAGGAACTATGTTAATTGGAAGCCACTGAATGCATTTGATTGTCATGGTTACAGGGACCATTGACATGGATCTCATAAACATAGGAGTCTCAGCCAATGAAAGAATGAGACGAGCCAATCTTATTTCATCATTGGGGATTCTTATCATGGAAAGGATGCAAGCAAGGGGACCATCAACCTGTATTACCAAGGTAACATTATTTATACTACCCTAAATAGTGTTGAGAAAATTGTTGGTATGGCACCTAACCAGATATGAATGAATGCAATCACAGTTGATGGAGGAAATGCGCAAATAGGGATCCAAGGAAGTCAGCCTAACTGATGTAACTAATTCTTTATTGTGGGTAAATTTCAAGCTATTTCCAGCTTCATTTTCTTGGGGGAAATGAATACATTATGAGTTATGTTGTTCAATTTCAGATTCGTAATGCAATTGGAAACCTTGTGAGTGAGGGGTTTGTTACAATTCATGGGGACAATGTGAAGAGGATCTGAATGAGTTTTGAGGATGATATGGCCACTATAATAATTAGTAATGAAGTATCTGATAAAACTATAGTCAGTGTGTTGTAGCAAACTATTTTAATATGCCTTAAGCTTCATGCTCTATAGTACATCGATGGGTACTTTCTCTTGTAAAAAAATCCAAAAAATTGAAGGAATCCAAAGCCTGGGTGTACTATCTATGACAAAGACAACCACTGAGGTAATGATAGATATCTTATAATTCTTGCTCAGATAAGAGGATGATAATTATAAATTATGAGAATCATTGGTGTTTTGTTCTATCAAGTTTTGGAGTGAGGAAAAAGTAATTGCAATTATAAAGGTATTTTTTTTCAACCAACATAATGGAAAAAGTTCATTTTAATGTTCACAATGGCATTTGTCCTCTCCCTCTAGTTTTATGTGGTTACCTAAATATAAAGAGAATTAAATATAAAAGGAGTAATTTATTTTAATCTATATTTTAAATTAAATATAAAGAGGAAAAATTAGAATCTAATCTTGATGTAGTGATGATTCTATGGTGGTGACTTCAACAATTGAGAATGCTGAATATCATCAGTAACTTGTCTTCCATACACACCAATGATGTCAATCATGGTTTCGTAAAGACTTGGTTTTCTATGAATAGCTACAAGGGAGAAACAACAAAAGTGCAGAATGCAGATGAATTTACTTGGCACAATGCATCATATGCTCTACTATGAAGCAACTACAAGATGTAAAAACACATAGCTATTAGCTATTTCTCTAGATATGATCATAAGAAGTTTTCAAGACGTAGGACATTATTATTATAAACTTGAAGCACTGATAAGGAAAAGGGACCGAAAAAAAAGATGATGAAGAATCATTATCAAATTGGGAAGTCATTATTCAAAATTTATGAATCAAAGGGAATCACAATGTACAAGATATTATAGAGGTGAATTCAAAAGCTTTATAAGAGTCTACCAATCATGACCATGATACATCGCAAGGATAATCTCTAATAAATGCTACCCATAGTCAATTTCAAACCAAAGAATTTAGGAAAGAATAGGGATTGTTTGAAATTACTCGGATGTAGTCCTGATGCAAATTCCTTCTACAGTACTGATGCAAATTTAATTTATTCAAATATATATCTACTGTTTTAAATTTATAAACTAAGATTTATATGCAGTACAACTAAATGTTTCAACTATTATACAGCTAGCCCCACCAAGCTGAAGCAATTGAGTGTCATGAATACATTCTTGATAAGAAAATATAATTATCATAGTACATAGTACAACTATTTTTTATAACACTCAAATTTATATTTGAGATTATAGATTCTCTACCTGAAATCTGAATTTTTTGACAGGAAAATCAATAAAAATTGATTATCTGAGAGTCTGAGCTGTAGATCCCACCACGGCACAAAGAATTCTAGTTTTTTTTTTCTTCCTTCAATTGACTTTCCATTGGACCAATCTCATATTGCTCAAAACTATTTTGCCTCCTCTTGCAATCCAACAAAGAGTGTGTATCAAATCTAGCAAATTTATAAATAGTCAAGTCATCTACACAATCATGTTCATCTCATTTCAAGATCAAAAAATACATAGCTAAATGCAGTCAAATCATGGTGTCATTACAAACAAAAATGCATGTTGAAGAAGATTGTACTCGAAAGTTCAATCAAGGGTCAAGATAACTAATTGCCTTAGATTTCCATATTGGAAAATATAATCCAAGTTTTGGGGCTAGATATCATTAGTGTCAAGTTTGTGCAAATTGACCAAATGGATAATGGTTAGATTTTTCTACATGGAACTGAAAGACATTGTTTGAGGGTTTGATGAAAAGGATTTGTTTTTTATCATGCATATTGATGTATCTTTGAATGGGATGAAGGAGCTTGGTGACAAACTATTTTCTAAAGTACAAGAGGAATGAGTTGTTTTTAATTGCCTTAAATTTTCTACGTGTTGAGTTTCTCCTCAATATAGAAGTTTTTGTGAAGGTACTCCAAGAATGAATAGGGAATGAAATTGAAGAAGTATAGGAATATCCAAGGTAAGTTTATAAAGTTGCTATTGAATTTTAATATATCAGAATGTGCAAAATAAAGTTTTGCAACAAAGATTTATGCATAGAGTCATTGTCCAGATTTGATAGTAAGGTAAAGATAGGATTATGGTCATGATAAACCCATCTAATGATAATACAAGGAAAAATTGGAATGTGTTTGGTCATTAATAGGCTTGAGTTTTTAGAACTATGCATAGAAGCTAGCATGTGGGAAGTCTCCAATTTTGACAACTTAATAGTACTAATTTCATTCAACTTCTTTGACAACATTTTTGAGCAACTGTTTTAATTGTATTTTTAAAATTTATAGTTTAGAGTTTAGCTATTCAAACTATTTAAATAATCTTAAGTATAGAATTATAAAGGGTCTTTAGCAATTCAAAATGATAATTTTTAATTCTAAAAATCCCTACTATATTTACTTACCATTGTTCATTTTTTGCAAATTACCTACTTAAATTTTAACTATGATGCATGAATAAGTAAACATTTGAAGCTTAAGTTTTGCCACATTTCAAGCCTTGTGAACTACTTTTGTATCATTTGTAGTAACAAGAAAATTTCTACTTTTATTTGTTTCCATTGGGGGATCCAATGGAGGTGAATTGTGTAAACTGATTTCAGTTGCTACTTGCAGTAAACTGTCCTCAATCATTTCATCCATGAAAAATTGCATCTCACTCCCATCCACTGTAACTAAATCAACTTCAATTGGAATAACTAACATTGGATGATCTCTCGAGTGAGGCTATGGAAGCCTATCTAAATCCATCACCTCATAGCACGCTTCACATAGATCAAAATTTGGGAAAACATTACAATGCCAACACTGCCTAAGAATGGGAATATTTGAGCAACCATCATAGAAATACTATAGATGAAGTATTTGTATCTTCTTCAATAATCCCCTGGACACTACCTCCAGTGGCAACACTTGTGTCTAAAGGAACTGACAAAGATTTTTTATTCTCTATCACATCATCTGTTGCCAACATTGTCTACTTTGGGAAGGGAACCTGAAGCAACTTGGAAGACATGGCCAAGCTGGAAGAGAACAAAAAATAAAGAATTTTAGGCATTTGCGAATGCAATTATCCCAAAAGAGTCAATTTTCCCTAAAGAAAATACAAACTAAGAATATTTGAATATCAAAGAAAAAACCTATAGGATGTCTGAACTGCCTCATAAGGAGCAAATAGAAGACTTTTTAGTAATACAACAATAGGTGCAATAGTAGAGCATGTGAGCATTCACTATTACTATCATCATCATCTTCTTTATCCATACTAGCTAGTTCACCATCTGACATAGCATCATCTTCATCTTCATCTACTAATGTAACATCACACTCCATTGTGGTAGATTGAGGTCCCTGATTGATTGGATTAACTAGTGCATCTATGTTCTTTTTAGTAACATTTGACTTCAACTTACAGATAGCAGATCCACTGCTACAACTAGTATTTGACCATGGTTTTTCTATGGACTTTTCCAAAACATGTTTGTTAGCACCACATGCAACCAACATAGATATTAGGAAGCCAAAAATAAACTTCAATCCTTCAAGTTGAATTTTGCAAGTAGATAGCTTGACCATTATATTAATTGCACCCTTGACAACATGCTTTATGGAAGGCTCACCATTTGCCAGCTAAACTAAGACATGTAAAATTATCAGGCTTTTTGGTAGGCTCACCATTATCCACCAAAACATGAGTAAAATTGTATAAACTAAATGTATTTTTAAAAATACTGTCAATTCCCTTCAAAAGAAATATTTTGCATGCAACTTACTTGCTGAAGATATTTCAAGTTCAGAAACTCTTTAATCATAGGATCCACAATAGTTGGAAGCTTTGACCTGTCTATTAGCTGTGGCTTGGTCTGCAACAACAAAAAATTCTTAGTATATGCATCTCAACATTTAAAAAATACATCAAGCAATTCAAGTTAGTTACTGTATGTGTGAAAATGTGTCCTATGCTAACACACACATTTCAACACTATCCTTATTTGTGGATTCATCCTAGAATGAACATTGGATTGTTCATCCAAAAATCAGCAAGCAAGGCGACCTGTTGCCTTCTATCTAAAGGGAATTGCTTGTTAGATATCCTCAAATTTGAGGTGTTAACCAACTAGACCCTCTAAGAACAAAGGATTTAAAAGAAAATGTGACTAATCTATATGAGAATGCAGATTAATCTAGAATGGAGTATGCCCATTTAATCTAAGAACATGTAAAAGAAAACTATACTAAAATGTATGCATATTATGCTAAATGAGATTAAACTAGAAAATGAATATCTTATGAAAATAATGAGCTCAAATCAATGCACAATGCAGTAGCAATTCGATGCAAATTCTCATTCAACCTCTCCTCTTTTGAAATGAAGAGAGGAGGGTCTCTTATATAGACTTTCCTAGAATCCATCAACGGTTGAGATCGATTTCAATCAACGGTAAGGATTAAAGGTGAAGTTCAGTCATAAAGGAAGATTCTCAAATTAGAGGAAGTTAACTAATTTCTTTTGAGTAGAATAAGGAGTTAACTGATTTAATTTGAATAGAATAAGGAGTTAACTGATTTAATTCCTTTTTGATCAACAGTGAGCTGGAAATTTCCCTTTTTGAACTGAAGAGAGATTTTGGAGAGATATTTAATTTAATAAAATGAGATATGCTCTCATAAATATATTTTCTATTTAATTAAATAATTCCATTTAATTAATTAGAGACACTTTCTTATTTAATTAATTAGGAATTACTCCTATTTAATTAAATAACTTTGTTTAATTAATTAAAGAATAGCCTTCCATTTAATTAAATAATTTTCTTTAATTAATTAGAAATACATTTCCCATTTAATTAAATAATTACATTTAATTAATCAAGATAGTCATATTTATTAACTTAAATAAATTTAATCCCATAGTACATTAGCCTTAGGAGATAATTTAATTTAATAAAGTATAAATACTTTAAATTAAATTATAATTAAATCAAGTAGGTTTAATCTGACTAATATGAATATGTACTATAGGAATTAAATAAGAAATATGATGAATGTAGATTAGGGTCTTTTGCATCTGACAATTAAGTCAAGTAGCGAGTTAGATCAAGGATGTGTCTAATGAATAGGATTTTAGCAATGATCAAAATAGACCAGAATTAGTATCATGGCAATGAGCCAATTTTGGGGTATTACATTTTGCCCCTCTTTAAATGAATGTGCAAGTAGCACGTTCAATTCAAAGAAAATCAAAAAGTATGATGCGCTGATCAAAAAATGAGATTGGTTCCGAAATTGATTCTACAAAGACAAATTGATGAGCTTTTAAGGATTATCTCTAGTACGAAGCTTAATACTAAGGAATCTAAGTAGAACACTCAAATACCTTAATTAAAACAAATAAGCTTTTAAGGATCATCTCTAGCACAAAGCTTAATCCCAAGGAATCTAGGTAGAACACCTAGATACCTAAGTTGAAACAAGCTTTTAAGGATTATCTCTAGCATGAAGCTTAATCCTAAGGGATCCAGATACAACACCTGGATATCTAATTTGAGACTGGTAAGCTTTTAAGGATTATCTCCAACATGAAGCTTAATCCTAAGGGATCTAGATAGAACAACTAGATACCTAAGTTGAAACAAGCTTTTAAGGATTATCTCTAGCATGAAGCTTAATCCTAAGGGATCCAAGTAGAACACCTAGATACCTAAGTTGATAAGATCTAATTATGAGTCACAGAATCATCCCTAGAATGAGGCTTGATCCTCAAGAGTTAGGGTTTAGATTGTCTTGATACCTGTCCATTAGACTCAAATTAGAAATGTTATAAGATGTGATCAAATGATCAAAAGATGAAGTAGATGACAAGGATGCTAGAAACAGGCAAACAAGATGCCCCTAGTAATGAGATGCCGCAAGTGAGAAGGACATAAAATGGGAACTAGATGCCCCAAGAAATAAGTATTCAATGATGTAATCATCCTACCCCCTCGGGAGAAAAATCGAAAGATGACATACCAGAAATATGATGTGAAGCAGTATATCAAATTTGAGATTCAATAGAATGTAGAAGAGATCAGAACGATCTAAAGAAAAGATGAAGAGATTAGAATGATTAGAATAAATTGAAGAGATCATCACGATCTGAGGAAATATAAAGAGGTCAGAATGATTTGAAGAAATTTAAAGAGATTAGAACAATCTGAAGAAATTTGGAAGTTGATCCGAAGTGATTTTGAGGTCAAAAAGTCCAAGTTTGAGTTGAAAAGATTCCAAGAATTGCAAAGTATCAAAAGAATTTGGATTGCACAAAAAATTCAAAATGCATTTTTTAGCCACTTAAGTGTGTTAGATTTTGAATTTGATCCCGAAAAATGGGTTCTAAGCAGCCAAAGTAGCCAAGAGGGTGATTAATCAATCATTTTTGCAATTCATGAAAGAACATGATTCTTTGAAGAGATTAGCAATCCCTCATCAGAGAAGGTGAAAGTATATTTGCAATTGAATTGCATGCTTATGCAAGTGAAGTATGCAATGCACGATTATGTTAAATACAACCCTAGGTCTGGTTATCAAGCTTCAATATTTAATCATCACCGGATGTAGAACAAAGCTCATATGTTATACAATTCCCACTGACATTGCAATCATGGAAATATGAATATAACATACATTATTGACTTTTCAGGATTAAATGTAAGCATTCAAGGCATAAGAAGCCAGAATGACTAGAACATTTGTTCCTTTTAATGTAGCAAGTTAACATAAGCATCAGAGCATAAACGATAGGATGGCCTGAATGTTGCTTGCATGATAGGCACACCAAACACATGGGAGATCCCTCTTATGCTAAGTATTCAGTATTCATTCTATCCACAATGACCCTTGCATTCATAACCTGAGATAGAAGTGTGCTACATATACTCGCAGTGACCCATACGTTCACTTAGCAAGACGAGTATCAATATTTATTGTAGCATGAAGAGTTCACTCCAACAAACAAGGAGAAGAACCAATATTATTGATGTATTCATATAAAAGGAGTTGAGGTACACACGGCCATCCAATACGAGATGGAGGCTCTTATAGTGGACACCCCTCTTATGGGAATAGATCAACTTATTGGAACTAAACCACAAATAGAAAGTAAAGTAAAGATCATGCCCCCAGTCATTACTTCTCTAGTCAAAGATGATGTCATCAAGTTGCTCGAGGGGATATGATAAAGAAAAAAAAAGCAAACAAAGAAAATTCTCAGCATATCCAAACAAGTATATCATTTTTGAGTTCAATGTTTTGGGATTGATGTCAAGTGTCAATGTCTAGAACATGTTTGAAAGAAATCTCTTTAGTAAGTTGACAACAGTAGGTAGACACAGTTAGAATGACTGGTGACTGAGGTCAAAGAGGAATCTTCATGATGAAGAACCTAAGAAGGACTGAGTGATAGTAGACAGACATAGCCAGGATGACTGGTGACTAATTCAAGAGAGATCTTCCATAAAGGAATCTAGGGACATGACCTTAGGAACAATAGGCAGACACAACTAAAACAACTGGTGACTGTTGCAAAAGAGATTCTATGTGGAGAATCTTGAAGAGAGTGACACTAGCAATAGTAGGTAGATGTAGTGAGAACCACTGGTGACTGTTATGAAGGAGATTTTATGAGAAGAATCTCAAAATTAGTGACACTAGCGATAGTAGGCAGATGCAGTGAGAACCACTGGTGACTGTTGCAAAGGAGATTCTATGAGAGGAATCTCAAAAATAGTGACACTAGCGATAGGAGGTAGACATAGTGAGAACAACTGGTGACTGTTGCATAGGAGATTCTATGAGGAGAATCTCAGAAAGAGTGATACAAAGGGGGGATGACCTAAGCTATAACAAGACTCAATCCATGGGTACATGAGCAGGAAAAGCAGGAAAGTGAAAGCATGAAAGTGACTATACAGAATAGCTAGAAGATGCATTGGAAGATGTAGCATTGGGAATAAGAGGTGCCTATTTACCAAGTTTTCACCTTCTTGGCAGGATTCTCTTTTTTTTCTACCATGATGCCTATTTCTAGATTTTCACCAATGGAACTTTTCTATTTTTTCTATTTTTTTCTATTTTTCTCTTTTTGATTTTTTTTTTCCTTTTTTTTAAATTTTTTGAGATTTTTCACTTTTTTTGGTGTTACGAAGGCGCCTATTGCTAGGTTTTCACCAGGGTAACAATTTTTTCAGGACTTTTTCTAATTTTTAGATTTTTTCAAAATTTTAGAACTTTGTCAAAGATTACTAGCTCTCAAGAAGGATCACCTTGATTTTGTTTTAGTGTCTAGCAAGGTGTAGCACAAGATGTAGTAGCAAGCGAGTGGATAAGCAGAGATGGATAGGCAAGGAGTATGAAGTGGTGAATGTTACCCTCAAGGAAAACCTTCACAAGATTACCCAAGCTAGGGAAAAGGATATAAGCTCATGGTGTAATGAAGGGTATTGTGTAAGTAATGAAAAAAAATGACCATGTCAAGAGATTGCTAAGAACTAAGTTTTCTTCTTTCTTTTATTGATCAAGACCAAAGGGTTAACTGAATAGGATAGACAATTTTGTTATGGAGGTTATGAGTGAATGACTTCAAGAATGAGGACATCTGAAGGATAAGCAAGATCATTATAGGATGTCATGGATAGAAGAATTACACATGATGCCTATTTGCTAGGTTTTCATCATGGTACTTGTCCAAGGTGCCACAAAAAGTGGTTTTCACCATAGGAAGGATTTATTTTTCTTTACTTTTGCGACCAAGGTACCACAAGAAGTGGTTTTCACCAAGGCACTTTTTTATTATTATTATTTTTTTTTTTTTAGATTTTTTCAAAAGAATTGAAGCCTATTTCAATTTGAATAGTGCTCCTATTTATGATAAGCCAAGACCATATAAAGGTATGCTCAAAGATGCTGATAAGGTAATGGAGCGAGATAGTAGAAAAGATATATGGAGGACAAGGTCTAGGCTATGGATAAGATGAATGGGATGGAAGGATAAAAGGTGGAGGATAGAAGGTGGAGTGGATAGGGTAATGAAAGGGATGCACAAGGGGAGAAGAAAAATTGGGCAAGATGAACATTGACACACACCTTGAAGGGTGATGGACTAATGGAAGAAATATGGATGAAATAGTATGAGGTTTAGATGTATGAGGTGGTAGAATAATTTCAGAGGAAGGTGGAGTAGAAGGTTTTGAAACCTTTTTAGGAAGATGTTGGGAAGAAGGTGGAGTGAAAGCCTTTGGAAGCTTGAATGTCAACTTTGATTTGTTTTCAATATTCAAGTCCTTCAAAAGAGACTTGGGAATCCATATAGCTTTTGATTTTTCATTAGATTCTTTGGAACGCATTTCTTCAATAATAGATTTAAGAACCCATACTTTCTTTGGTTAAGCTCTTTGAATATTGGACCTTTGTGGTCTCTTTTGTGTATTTTCCTTCTTGACATTCACATGTTGATTAGAGGAGACATAGTGAACTTTTGAGGATGGATTCATGCACTTGTGTTTGAGTTGATCATCCAAATTGCTTCCAAAGGACTTGGAATTTGTGGATGAATGGGGCCAATATGACTAGTTTAGATGGAAAGGTGGATGTGAAGAGTTCAAGTGTGTGTATCTTTGTTTATCTTGGGGTGGGGTAGGAGGAATGTGTAATGAGCTAGTAGTGGCAATAAGAGATAGAGGAACATAAGGTCCCAATATGGATGGAAGACTTGAATGTTTTAGCTTAGATGGGTAGGGACCAAGGATAGATTTAGAAGATGTGAATGAACCATGAGTATGGATATCAGCATCTTTAGAGTGAGAAATATGACCAAAGTCATCAATAGATTTATGAGTAATTGTTATAGGAGCAGTACCTTTGATAGGAGTATTTAAAGCTTTAGCATATTTGGAAGTGAATGTAGCGAGGTAGAATAAGAGAGTGAGGGAACACTTTTCTCTTCAAAAAGAATTTTGGGTAACATAGGAAAAGTATCCTTCTCTTGGTCTTTTGTAATCTCCTTAAGGATGGTGGAAGGAATATCTTGATCTTTCTTAGTAGAGATGCATGACATGGGAGATGGAGGACTATGTGGCTCTTGAGATGGAGGCACAAGATCTTGGAAGACTTGAAAGGGGATGAAGGAATCTTAGTCTTGATCAATACTTGTTTCTTCATCATTTAAGTGGTCCTCTTGACATGAAACCAAATCCAAGGATGAGGGAGTATCTGAATCTAGATTCGAATATATTTCTAGAGTCTCCACAACAAGCTCTTGAAGGGACAATGAAGGAATAGTTGGATTGGGGATAATAGGAGGAGCAACACATGGAGGTTCTGGATCTTTTCTTTGTGTAGTATAGGAGAGGTTTGCAGCTAAGTCAAGATTAGCTTGAGTTTCCTTTAAAGGTAGTCCTTGAGGATACACATAGTCAATTGGGGGAGTAGTGAGTTCTTTTGGTGAATATGTGTTGGAAAGATTGGACAATTTAGAAGGTGGATGTATGTTGGAGGAAGTAGAAGTTGTGTTTGAACTGTTACTAGACATGGTTTCATGAGGTTGATCCTTCTTGAGAGTAGAATCTTTAGTAGTTGAGAGCTTAGATTTTTGAATTATACCATTGTCAAAGAGATCTTGGATCTTATTTTTCAGCTCCTTACAATGGAATTTTTATGTAAATTATGTCTATGATAGGCACAATAGTTACTCATAAAGGAAACTCCCGCCAAAGTGACCTTAGGTAATACAATGAGTTTCTCTTCAAGAAGTTCTTCCAAGGTTAATTCATAAGATTTTCCCAAAGGTGTGAAATCACACTTTGGTTTAGGTTCCCAAGGTTTTTCTTCAAAGATATTCCTAGATTTCTTGGATGTATGTGAGGTGTTCTTAGATGTCTTGAATTCAAGATCACAAGAATGTGATTTTTGGTTGTCATAGGAGAAAGGGAAAATTTCTCTCAAGGAGAATTTGTTTGATGATGTGTTTTCCTCTTCTTTTAGTCTTTGAAGTTGAGCACTTATCATTTCAATTTGTTTCTTCATGTTTGTAATTAGAATCCCTTCTTCCTCACTAGGAATATTGGATTTAGCACATTTGTTGTTAGCCATATTGATGTACTATGTTTCAAGTAGTGACAACCAAGTTTTAGAACATAAGTCAAGTTGCCACAGTCATAGACAATGAAAAAAATAAAAAGCTTAGACAAGGACCACAATAGAACTTAGTCTCAAAAAAAGCAAGATGAGAGTGCAGTATACTAAGGTACAAATAGTCTGATTTGAAAGCTAGAACAACCAAAGATTATGACTATCATGACACAGAGTACAACAAGCACTAAAGGACAAGAGAAAGATAATTGAGAGACAAGACTAGTTAAAGTATGGATTTCAAGTCATTAGCTAAGCAAGATGCCACTGTTTGGAACTATTTTTAGATAGAGAAGCAGTAAATTGATGTAAGAAACAGACTTGATATAGAGCATAGATAGCTCTAACAAACTAACTTGACAGTTCAGACTCAAGATCTCACGTGAAGATCCTCTGAAAGGCACATGAGAAAGTACACAGAGCCATGCAAAGACTTAGGATAGCATAAAGATTTCACACAAGGATGTTCTCTAGGCCATGCAAAGTAGTGCAAGGTTAACTTGGATAGCATAAAGATCTCGCATGGAGATGTGCAACTATTTGTATGAGAACTTGGACAAAATTGCCTAAAGAAGTAGTAGGACAACAAGTATTCACACAAAATTTTGTAAACTATGTGCAAGAATGGAAACTAGACTGACAACTAAACTAGATTTTGAAAAGACCTTGAAGATTTCAGACAGTTTTGGATAGATTGTTGATTCATTTCAGTAACCAGGTAGATAAATAGGCATGTAGAATAGCAAGTGGGTGATTTCAAGCATGGCTGAAAATAATGAGCAAGGGAAAAAGCAACCTTGTGCATGAACAATCAAGTGATTTAGTTTGTGCTAATCCCTCGGAGAGCTATTTGTGTATGTTTTCAAAGAGTTTTACAATCATTGCACACATTTGTAGAAAGTGAAAAGTTCGGCCTCTCTAAGGTTTTTAGTAATTTTTTGACTCTGCAACTTTTATGACTCACTGGGGTGACCTCTAATCCCAGTGCATTGATGTTTCAACACAGTTTAAGAACTTAATCTTCAAGAGCTACTATTGATATTTGACAACCCACAATGAACCACACAAGGACATTTATATAGCGGTTGTCACTACCTTGTCAAAAATGGCTATTACCACTCGAGGTTCCATCCACATAGTTTGCCACATAGAGGGATTGTCTGCTATGGTTAACCCTCTCTAAAGGTGACCAACTCACAATAGTGTACCACAAGGGGACTTAGCTTCTAGATCCAAGGTCTTGACACCTTTACACTTTCACCTCAATTAAAGCAAGCAGATTAATCTGACATGCTAAACTAAGATTATCTCTTAAAGATCTATGGTGTCAACTTCTAGTGATCTATCAACCTCTTCGAGGAAAGGATACCTCAATCAACAAGTTGAAGACTCATTTATCTGCAAGATGCTCAAAGTATCCTCCCCACCTACAAGGAATCTATCGTAGAGAGGAGTTTCCCCAGGAACCCACTCTCTCAAGATCCACGAATAGTGTTCATGGGGCCTAATTACTATGTGTGTACAGATGTTAATTCCCGAAATAAAATCTATCCAAAAGTAGTCAAAGAGCATAAGGTGGTACACTTAAGGCTTTAACTAATGTGAGATGAATCCAAAGATGTGGAACATTTAACCCCTCACACAAGCCAAAATGAGTCCACAACTCAGAAACTAGTGAGTTTTAGAAAGCACAAAAGGGTTGCCTTGTGGAGCATTTAACGCTTCTTTCCGCTAGACCCCTCTCCTTTAACATGGTGTTGATCTTGCAACCACAGGGTGAAATGAGGGGCTGGTGGATTAGCGACTCCAATAACCCAAGATAGCTAATTAGATCTATCACTAGTAACTAAGCCTGTTAGATGAAAACTAATGGAGATCATAACTTAGTATCAAATTATGCATGTGTTGTAAAATGAGGATATGAAAGGAAACACACACAAGCTTGACACAAGAGATGTTCATTTTAGGTCCAAATGAAGTGTTATCAGTCAAAGAGAATTACCTAGTAATCCTCGCAATGCACTTAGTAGATGTTTTACCTATTTTTAGTAACTTTATCACACTTTTCCAATTATCTTGCAAACCACTGTTAGGCTATTCCAAAAAATCAAAAAAACCAAAATGAATATGCTTCAGAGAAAAAACGTTAGTGAAAATAGAAGCTTAACTATAGGAAAATAAAAAATTAACTTTTTTTGTTCTTTTTTACACCCATAAAAAAGCTTAGAAAATGCTAAAACCTATGAAAACATCAAAAGTCAAAATTCGTTTTATACTCTTCTTTTTTTTTTTTCTTTTTATACTCTTTTTTTTTTTTTTCTTTACATTATTTTATCTGGAAAATTGAAAAAAACTATCTTTTGTATTTTTGTTGCAAAATTTCGCTTGAAATCTTGAACAGACCCGCGTGAAATCTTGAACAGACTCACACGAAATGATGTACAAACTCATGTAGAATCTTTCTCTATCTTGTGCAAAATTGTGTAAGGGTCACGTGAAATCTTTTACAGTCTACGCAAAATTATTTTATACCTGCGTGAAGAAAATAGGTGTCGCATGAAGTTTCGTGCACTAAAGCACTTTCTCATGCAACCCGTAGAGAATCTTCACGCAAAGATTCTAGATCCTCGCGCGAAAATAAATAGTCTTGCACAAAGATTCCTAAATCTGTACAGAACAATACAGACAAAGAATAAAAAAATTTCCAAAAAAATGCAGAGTAAGGCTAGAGAAATTGATTTTCTCTACCCCATTGTGGACGCCAGAAATGTATATGTGAAAATTCAGCCTATGCTAACACACACAATTCAACACGGTCCTTATTTGCGAATTCATCCCGGAATGAACATTGGATTGTTCATTCAAAAATCAGCCGGCAAGACGACCTGTTGCCTTCTATCTAAAGGGAATTTCTTGTTAGATATCCTCAAATTTGAGGTGTTAAGCAACCAAACCCTCTAAGAATGAAGGATTTAAAAGAAAATGTGACTAATCTATATGAGAATGCAGATTAGTCTAGAATGGAGTATGCACATTTAATCTAAGAACATGTAAAAGAAAACTATGCTAAAATGTATGCATATTATGCTAAATGAGATTAAACTAGAAAGTGAATATCTTATGAAAAATAATGATCTCAAATGAATGCACAATCCAGTAGAAATTCGATGCAAATTCTCATTCAACCTCTCCTCTTTTGAAATGAAGAGAGGAGGGTCTCTTATATAGAATTTCCTAGAATCCATCAATGGTTGAGATCGATTTCAATCAACAGTAAGGATTAAAGGTGAAGTTTAGTCATAAAGGAAGATTCCCAAATTAGAGGAAGCTAACTGATTTCTTTTGAGTAGAATAAGGAGTTAACCAATTTAATTTGAATAGAATAAGGAGTTAACTGATTTAATTCCTTTTTGATCAACAGTGAACTGGAAATTTCCCTTTTTGAACTGAAGAGAGATTTTGGAGAGATATTTAATTTAATAAAATGAGATATGCTCTCATAAATATATTTTCTATTTAATTAAATAATTTCATTTAATTAATTAGAGACACTTTCTTATTTAATTAAATAACTATATTTAATTAATTAAGAATTACTCCTATTTAATTAAATAACTTTATTTAATTAATTAAAGAATAGCCTTCCATTTAATTAAATAATTTTCTTTAATTAATTAGAAATACCTTTCCCATTTAATTAAATAATTACATTTAATTAATCAAGATAGGCATATTTATTAAATTAAATAAATTTAATCCCATAGTACATTAGCCTTACGAGATAATTTAATTTAGTAAAGTATAAATACTTTAAATTAAATTATAATTAAATCAAGTAGGTTTAATCCGACTAATATGAGTATGTACTATAGGAATTAAATAAGAAATATGATGAATGTAGATTAGGGTCTTCTGCATCTGACAATTAAGTCAAGTAGCAAGTTAGATCAAGGATGTGTCTAATGAAATAGGGCTTTAGCAATGATCAAAATAGACCAGAATTGGTATCATGGCAATGAGCCAATTTTGGGGTATTACAGTTACAGTCTGTAAATTAACTAGCATTTTTTTCTTCTTTAACATATTTTACAATCAAGTACAATTAATAGGAATACAAGAGAAAAACTTGGAATTCTACTAATGTCATCAATGTTAATCTTGGGTACTAGTACAAAGCCAATAAGAAATTTGCAGTTGTACCAACCAAGATATTTACAAGACTTGATCGCAAAAGGTTCATTTAGCACAAAACAACTTCAAAAATATTTTATATATACACTCTTTGATGTTGTCATAGGGAACAATTATTTTAATGATGTTTTACATAAGAATTTCTAGAGGAAATGATAAGCATGAAATATATTCAAGTTTTGACACTAAGGAATTGAAACATTCACACTCAGGAATTGCCTTGAGTATTTAAATTCACTTGAATTATGCCCTATAGCTTCTTTGAAAAATAATGATTTAGATATTCAGTGGTATCTTAAGTACTATATACTAGTGCTTGCACCAAGCATAGGTGCAAGAGTATAGTCGATAGTGGCATGCAGTTGATCATTTTAGAAATGTGGCAGCTAGTAGCATTGTTTTATAGAAAAGCCCTATACTATTATTTGGTAGGAAGATAATTAGAACCAAAGTAAACATGGTGTGCACAACTAGCATCATTTGATTGTTTTCTATTTTGAGGTGTAGAATATTTGGTGGATCTTAATTTTTGTGGAAACTATTTTGAGCAAGGATATGCTAAAAATGAGCTCTTCTTCTACAACCATAAAAACATTATTAGATTCATCATCCAAACTATTGAGTTTGAACCAAACATCAATATGTAGTTTATGAATAGTTGGCCTAAATGGTTGTTGTTATAATTGAGAATAACATCGAGCTTGATTTGATGAGTTTTTTTATTGACTCATAAATTTTCTAATAATTCAATAGATTAACCCATTGATAAAAAAACATGGAAACTCATTAGCTATTATTGTGGAGTTAGATCTCAACATTGGCTCTAGTATTTCCTTAGTTGGCAATCGTGCATTGGTTACATTTGGATTATCACCAGCTATTGCAGATGATGGAAGTGATACTATGTATGAAGCTTCTAATATAGGAACTCCATGAGAAGCTAGAGATCATTTAATGGAGATTTGGTAATGAAAAATGGGATCTCTAAATATGGATAGGGCTTGTTGAAGTTAAGAGGGAGAAAAATAATCTAATGGGATCCCAGTTTTCTATATTGATAGCAATGGTAATGAGGCCAATTCCTCCAAAGGAAGAGAAATATCTAATGTTGGGACTATTACTTCTTTTAAATATGGTCTTGTCTCATTTCAAACCTATATGGTGAGCATGAAATTAAAGGCATAAAAGCATAGAGACTTAGAATCAACCAGTCTTGCTAGAGAAGGAATGAGTAACCCAACTACAATGGGACTTAGAGGAGCTTTGTGAATTAAGACTTTTAAAGAAGTAAAGAAAGGGTCAACATATGAATAAAACCATTTGGCTAAACTCTGTAAGAATATTCAAGGAAATTTTAAATATGATTTGTGTAAATTCAAAACTATCTTTTTGTTTGCAGTCATGTTACATCATGTTTTCATGCATTTATTGTTATGTTAATGGATTGATAAATAACTTCAATCTATTTGGAAGTGAATTATATTTAATCCTCTTTCATTTGAAGAAAATTAGAGGTTTTGGATGAGAAATATATTGACAAATCCTTTGGTTTTTGTAAAAATTGTCTTGAAACTCTTATTTACAGACCTAGTGATAAGGGTTTGATCAAATAACACATTTTGACCATGGAAAAATGCTAAGTTTTACCTTTTGGGAAATAAGATTCATGCATCTTTCAAAAAATTTTTTTGATATTGTTTGGTTTTGTATCTTGTAAATTATTTGACATTCTAGAGGGTAGAACTCATAAATTCTATGACAATAATAATTGGTTTCAGTGTAGAGGCCATAAATTTCTATCTAACTGTTGGATGATTCTAATTTTTGGATATGTTTTAGGAAGGCTGAATATCCACAATCTCACCACTATGATTGGTGTAATAATGTATAGTTTAAAAGTTATGAATAATAGAATCAAAATTATCAAAACTACATATGATAGTTTCATGGCAGTGAGTAGGTGAAATGTTATCATATTATTTAAGTTTGGAGAATCTTGCAAGGTAGCTTATAGAAAATAGATCTCAAATGCTTAATAGAATGAATATTAATATCTATGTTCAAAAATATAAGGATGAGTAATATTTGGCAGCAATATAATACATGATTGTGTGGAACATTTTATAAAAATGGTATGTTTGTACATGGAAGACTAGAAAATCATATTCACATGGTGTCCCTACATGATTACCCTCCATAACAATGAACTGCTACTTTACAAGGTATGGAATTCTGAATCCATTCCCTATATTGATTTCCATTTCTATAAATTGACACAATCAACATAAAAATGTCTAGCTAACAATCTATGCATTGTAATGTCATAAAATATTTTGAATCTTTGAAAAGGCTTGGGTCAACATACCTATTTTAGCAAATAACCCTTCAATGTCTTTAACATATCTCTCCAAATCAGAGAGAGGTATGCAGGCCTGCTTGGTCAGAGTGTTTCTCCTCACCATACAACATCCCAAATGCAAGTCTCATCTAAGAATATTCTATAAACTACATCTACTAAATAACACTACTAATAGACAAAATATCAAATAGGTTAATATGGAGAAAAATAATTCTGAAACATATTTCAAAAGTCTCCTTGTCTGAATATTAAATGAACAAATATCATTATTGAGAAATTGCCACCATGCAGATAATTTTAAATTGAAGTTTGTGTTTACCATGTCCAGAGAAGAATGATCTAGAAATTCAAATACTAAGATGATCTCCCCTAATTGTTGTTTTGCTGCAGAGAGCAGTCTCTGTAAAAAGTGAACAAATTTTTTAAATTTTAATACAGTTGTCAACTTGAAAATAGTTCTATGCTCCACAAAATTTGAGGTATCAATTCCTATAATATATCATCTATGCTCAAGTTTAAAGTGAAAGAGACCATACAAACTATTGTAAGTTGTGCCCAACTGGGACACATTTAAAATAAATTAAAATACAAATTTCAATCAAATTCATGTTAGAATCAGTCATATAAATCAATACAATTGTTCCCTTGCCAGCTCCATAATACTACATAAATTGGTAATCATATCAGATCAACCATGGATTACATTGTTTGAAGTGTCTAAAGTAACTAGCAAAAATCATCATTTCAAAAGTAAACATGAAAAGAAAAGTGAGAGAGATTCTCATCCACTAACAGGAATGCTTGAACATTTTTCTCTATATGTTGAGAAGAACTAACCTGAAATACATTCTAGTGTATTTGTAAAGATCACAAGTTATCCCTCTTCAACAGACCCCTCTTGTACACTCTCCAGTTACAGTAGCCACATGGACTCTTGTAGCAATTGTACAGGCACACAATCCAAATAATTCCTTCTCTAAAGCAACAAAGTTTGAGCTGGGAATTCAAGAGCTTTTATGCAAGTATTTTCTCAAATTTTAAGGTATTTTGGTCTTACATATCCACTTTGACAATTGTATGATAACTAATCTCTAAATTATACTCTTCAAAACATCAGAAGCAATGTAGGTAGAAAACTGTATTTAATACATTTGTCTTATAATTGAAATCTCATAATATTAATAAAATATTATGACTCTCAATTCAAATGGGATGACCTTGAATGCTAAATCATAGAGACTTTCATAATGAAAACACGGGGTCAAATCACAAGGATACATGTTACATGCCTAAAATGCACAACTGTTGAACATCGAATTCATGTATAGTATTGGAAAGTGTTTGAATGTCAAATTAGATTAACCATGATATTTGATTTGAGAAACACCAAATGGACATTCCCTTCCCAAGAGTTTCTTAGATGTGTCATCATACGTTTCTTGTGGTTCCATAATGTGGTCAAGTTGCCAAAAATTCCTAAAGGTATTTAAGTTAAAGTGTTTGTTGAAGTGTCCTATGTGTTTTTTGACAAGTAGGATTGGTTATAAAGTGTAATGTACTCATTTTAGCTCGCCATGGTTTATGTTTGGATTGACCTATTATTGGCCCTCATAGGTTAAGGGTGATGGCTAGAGGGCCCCATCTAGAAAAACAAGAAGATCTTTCCCTTCTATAGTGTAGAAGTGTTTAGGATTGCTCCTCGTTTGCTTTAGTTAGCTACACTTATAATTTATAGTAAGTTATGTATCCAACATTTCTACATTTGGCAAGGCACCTGGATCGATCTCAATGTAGTGACGACCCTTGGAACTACTAATTTTATCAAATATTTAAGGAATTACTAGTTATAGTAGGTTAGGAGTATTTTAGTAAGGTAGTTGGTTGTGCGATGGAAGCAATGGTTGACCAACTGGTTTAGATGAGATAGAGAGATGTTGAGTAATCAATGAGATATTAAAATTATAGTAACAGTAATAAAGCTATTTATGATGGTTATATTGTAAATTTATTACTTATCTTCATAAAGTATTATTGAGAAGCTATTATATTTAATGGAAAAGTATGCCTTTAATAATGACATAACTTAATTCAAACACAAAAAATAGTTATATAAGTCATTAAAGTGACATATTGGTGAAGCCTCATGAGTCAATTTTTATTGAGGAATTATAAAAGCCCTAGAAATGAAATTGATTGATTTTTTGTTTATGAGTTTTGACTTTTATATTGGATGTTCCAAGGAAGAGTGCAATGTGTCCTAGGGTTTTATATTGGATGTTCCAGGGAAGAGTGCAATGTTGAGTTACAAAACATTATATGACTACTCTAAGTCTTTATTGCCTTCAAAGCATGAAATTTAGTACTGGTCCTAACTTTTCATAGCAATCAAACCATGATTTTTTATTGATTGATTCTAAGACTTTATATTATTCAAACCATGGATTCTAATGTTAATTCTAGGTTTTTATGGCATTCAAAACATGAACTGTAGAAGAATTTATATGGTCTAAAGGGATGCTGCCCCACACTTCTTGTCACCACCCTTGTAGTCAAATGTTGTTCTTGGACTCTTGGGATATTATTATTGGGTAAATCTTAAATGGTCTTGAATTTTTTTGTTTTCTTTTACTATTTGGGGTTCTTTGAAAAGGGAGGAGATCTTGGCAGCAACAAACCCAAACTTTAGATTGTTGTTACTTCTATGGCTTTTGGTGGAGCATTAATAAGTTTTGTACTATGCCCAACAGAGTTGATAAAGGTAACAAGAACTAGACTTTGTATCTATTTTATGTATATAAATTGAACTCTAGACTCCATACCATTGACTATTTGTTGTTTTGCAATTTAGATTGCAAGTTTAGGAGAATGCATGTGTATTTCAAAGTGAACTTGAATTTTTGTTGTCTCCAATAATAACGTGGCAGTGTGGTATTTAATGGAAGGCATTTACAATTGATTGAATTGCCAGTGATTTGACATAAGTGGCTAAACATATTGTATTTATAAACAAATATTGTGTGTGCATGGAGTACTATTCTAAGTAATATATGACAAGAGAGACTCAGGATTCGAGGTTACCATAGAATTTTGCTTAGGATTTGGTAATGGTATTGAAATTATTATTGAAAGTTTCTAATAACAGACACTTGAACAGAGCTGAAATTACTAAAACTTTCAAAGAATGAACATCAATTCTTTTAGTTTTGAGGAATTCCATGATTGGTATTTATATCCCTCATTATAATGGTTCCACATAGTAATTCTTTAGCACTTCTTTTATTATCTTGCTGATCAATCAAATTATAATATTATTAATTAGATAAATATTAAATAAAAATACATAAAACCATCAAAAAGCCCATCGCAGAGCCTCATGGCTTTGGTGAACCATCTGAAGGGAGAAAGAACAATATGGGTGATAGGACACATCTGTTTACTCTTTCTTCTCATGTTTATTAACAAGAAAATGTCAAATACTACACAATATGCATGAATATTCATGCTTTAGTTGATCTCAAATATAGTTTGAGATCAATTTCTAATTTAGGATCAAAACAGTGAGATTGCAAGATCTTCAACTGAATATTGACTTAAGATTCATGAAGGTAATATTAATGATGTCATGTTTCCACAACAAGACCAAACTGCTAAAAACCATTCAAGCAATCTTTGGTAAGTTGTTCTTTTCTCTTGGAAGCTTACCATCCCAAACAAATCACACAGTGTTAGTAACTCTCCTTGTGAAGATCAAGCCAAATTTTTAGGTCATCAATCCAAACCAAACCAAAGTTTGGAGTAATCTCCCTGTAAACCTAATTGAACATTTGAGCTCTTACATCAATTTATCTTCAATGACTTTTTAAACTGATCAAAACTGAGTAAAAAATAAAGTTGTTTGCAAAAGGGGTGTTCAAAATTAAAACATCCAACCAATATTGCATTGAAAAATTTGTTGAAAAAGAAACTACAGAAGTATTAGCTAATTCTAATCTTCAAGAATAGGTTTAGTTCTCATATTATATGTGTAAATATAATACAATGCCTACTTCTTTATGCATTTTATGGGTGTTCATAATGTTAGCAGAAAATATAGCAACGTGGAAAGATGCTTAATGAATAGATTCCTCTATTACAAATGTGTGTTGTCCCCGGCTTGAATTTGTTAAGTAAATTAGGATCAAATTTAATACCTTCTTAAATTATATGAATACCCTTAATGCGATGGATCCACTCACTTGTATCTTCTTGATGATGTGATTAATCAATTTTTCTTGCAGGTTTTGCATATATAGTTTGATTGCTAGAACTATAAGTAACTTCTTGAAATCACTTTCAATATTGTTTTTTGTATTTTCCAATCAACAACGATCTTGATAGTATATATAATATGCTATGTGGGTGAAGCCATGTAGGGACATGGCCCTACACGGGGCATGTTAGAAAGATATGATTATATTCTACTAAAATTTTGTAGTAAAAGAAGTCTTTAATGTCATGGAGTTTAAAGCACATCTGCAACATGAAGATTATGGTAAAGATGATTATGAAAGAGAAATATCTCCATGTGTGAAATGAGTCTTACATTGAAGGCAAAATGTGGTGCATCAGATATGGATGAATGGAATCTGCTTGCCACATTCACGTGGAAGAGGAGTAAAGATTCTACACAGCAATGAAGATATCAAATATAAATATACAACATAGATATAAGATGGTATGTAATCTAAGAAATGACATGGATTGAAAAGTAGGGTCCACTATTAGAGATGAAATATGCGGTGATAAAATAAGACAAATTGTTAAGCTAGAGATAAAATAATCATGTTGTACTATGATAGAATTTTTGATATAGCACAAGTTTATTAATAAGAAAATGATGCACCAAAATAGCAAGTCCTTCATTTCATAACATCACTAATAGTTGTGTCATTAAAATTCTAGATCATACTTGAAGCGAAGTCGCAAGAAAAATTAACAAAATGTACTAATTTATTGATGCACTATAATCTAGCTTTGTCAATGTTAGTATTATCTCTTTCAAAGGTTTCAAAAAATTTGAATATCTTTAAGAAAAAGGACCCATGCCAGATTGTGAAACTCTAAGAGTCCCCGTATAATCCCTGTCTCTTACAAGTTTAAGAAACTCAACCTGTATATCATAACTAGTAGTGTAAAAATATCATGATTGTGAACATAGAAATAATTGACCATCCTTTTATATCAAATATACTAAAAATTATAATCAATGAGAACATCTCAATACTTTCTTTAGTTGAAATAGAAACACAAGATTTTCCTTAAAGAAGTTTGAATTCCACTGCTTGATATTTTTAACAACCGTAACAAATATGCCTTTATTTACTAGTTCTTGCATCTCCAATACAAATTCAATTTTATCAGCATAATTGTAATTCAAAATACCCTAAATAAAAGATAAAAAAGAATTGAGGGTATGTATCTAAGAAAACATGATCTCCCTAAGGGAAAATTGATCTTTTTTTGCTCACATGTACATGATCAAGAGTCTTACTACTAATTCTAGAAAGAAGTTGATTATGATCTCTATGTGTTTGGTAGAATCCACCATTAAATTCCCTTGTGATTCACTCTCATTATGTCTCCCTTTCCACCTAGGATGATTTTCTAGATGTACTCCTAATTTATTAGTATGACAAGTCTTGTTGGAGCTACAAGCTTCACTACCATGAACATGTTTGATTTGAGATCTCAATTCAACATCTTAATCATGCTTATGTGAGAAATTTAATGGGAGTTCATACATCACCATGTCATTTGAAATGTTTTTAATGACTACCTACTCTTATCCACTCCTGATGTTAGTAGTAGAAATTTTCTTTGAGCATGTATTATTTGGATTGGTATCATCTGTAATTAGCTTCAATGATCTACTTGTGAGAGAGATGTCTAAACCTGTCAAAAAAAGTCACAGATTATGACAATTTGAAGTAATATCTTGCTGAGGATAAATTATTTATTTTAATAATTATTGGTGTCTCAAAACTAACAAAAGACACCCTTTGAAAATGCATCTTTCATTTTCTTGAATCCATAAGTGACCTTATATGAGGGAGAAATTATACTAGAATGTACAAGGCCTCTATATACACAATATTCTTGAATCGGGTCATCGAGCATTCACATCTTTAGCTTCATTTGGCTAAGTTCATTCTATGAGAAGAAATACACATAAGAAAATAAATTCATTCAAAAAACCTGTGACAACTTATCATGACAAAAAAAATGGAGATGATACCTTCTATTTGGCAAATAAGTAAATATCTCCAAGGAAATACCAAATTCAAACTCATGCTAGGGTTGCATGTGTCAACATTCCCCATCGACATTAGTCACAAGGCTAACTAACTTATCAAGAGTGTGTATCCAACAAATGAAATTGGTATAAATGTTACAACTACCAAGTTTGGAGGGCATGGAAATTCAGTCATCACTATCCTATGTAGTACACTTAATTTCATATGTTGGAATTATTTTGTGTATGTACACATGATAGTCCAATAGTTTTTAATGTCATCTTCATCACAATTTTTCTATGAGAGTCTAATAGTTGTAGGTGGCATCTTCCTCACAATTTTTCCATGATAGTTTTGTTGGTCTGAATTTTTGTATAATCAAATTCCTTTGTCCAAGGTATAAAAGAATTCAGATTGGGATCCACCTATGGTGAATAGGGCTTCTAGCCAAGTCATATTTTGTAGGTCTTTGAAGCAATTTTTTGTTGAAACCCTAGGTCTTGTTTTCTTTTAAATTTTTTGGGTGCAAAACTAAAAATATGCAAAGATTCCCATCCTCTTCAAACTTTTCATGCCCTGAGTCACACCTTTTCTTTTGTGTTTCCGACCACCTAATCCCTAGAAGATCTACGAAAATCACTATCTCGCTATGAAAAGATACAAGTATTTTACCCTTAGCAACATAGCGACCATCGCTATGTTGAAAAGTGGTAACGTCAAGTGGAAATATGATGACCAGAGATTGTATTGTTTCAGAGATATTTCATCACATTTATAATAGACATGTCAAAACCTAAAAAGGAATTACAACATTGAGGTACAAAAGGCATCAATAGAAATCTTAGCTTTTTCAATTAGTCACTTTGTCGCTATCGAAGAAATTTTGCGCTTCACCTTTAGCGACATGATGCCTTCACCAAAAATAATGGCTAGCAGTCACTTTTAAATTTTTTGATGATCATAAGTTTTTTCAGGCTACGTGGTGCATGTGTTGTTTTATTATGTGTTAGATGCATTAACGAGGGTAGTTATGACTTCACTCGCCTTTATCTTTTCGACCCTGAATTTTGATGAGTCACCAAAAATTGCTATGTCGCTATTGGAGAATTGGTGTCTCTCGTTGTTAGCAACATAGCACCCAAAAATTACTCCATCAGATATAAATTATAAAGCTTTGGAACATGTTGGCATCTAATGGGCTACACGTATACACCAGGAAAAGCAAAGACACTAGGACTCGCTATGTCGCTGTCGGGAACTTGTTCTTCTCACCATTAGCGACATAGTGTAGAGTCAAGAAATAAACAAATATGGGCCCTAAGCAGCATGGTAATATAGCCAAGTCTTCAAAAATTTGAATCCAAATACCAATGGGGCAGGATTTCATCACATCATCAATGATTGGACCCATGCCCTATTCATAAAATATATGAAAGACTCTGATCGTCAGATCTATCTCAGATCCATGATTGTCGCTATCTCACTATTGCGAGTTGCACGAAGGTTATGAATAGTGACATGGTGACAAGGGGCCCACCTTATTTCTTTTGAGAAATGCATTAAATGTCATCCGCATGATCAAATTAGGATCAATGATGAGTGTTATCTCGCTATGGCAAGGCGCTCACTCTTTATGTATAGCGAGATAGCACCTAAGTGACATGTGCCCTCAGAGTTCTATGGGTCCAATTTAGAGGTGCCAACAATGAAGGAAAGGTACACATGAAAAATTTTCATTGGGTTGACTATCAGCTTGTCAAGAGGAACATGAGTCATCTTTGCTTACATCCTTGGATCGTAGGATTTTTTGTAAATCCATGATGTAAATTTGAATATAGAAGGTGATGCCACCCTATGCATTTATGAGAGATGAAAGCTTCATGTGTGAAGAAAAATAGAGTATAACATAGAAGATTTTCTTAATTCAACTGTACTCAAACAAAGATTCAGAGCATTTCTAAGTAGAAACAGTTGTTGAGAAGACCATGCTGGATTGGGTAAGATTGTGAAGCAGTTTGTTCACAAAAAGATTGCAGTAACATTGAGAAGAACTAAAGCAAAATTCAAAGTAAGTACTTGCATTATAATCCTTGCACTATTTTGATTCCTTTGAGAGTTAATAAAAATGGCTCCAAAATAGAAAGCATTTTTTGGTCAAGAGAACTATTTGGATAGGAATGTTCATGATGATTTTCTTGAACTACTCCCTTCTTCCACTATTGAAACTATAGAAGTTAAGAGGCTAACTTCATTAAACCCTAGGCTAAAAATAGAAAATCGGCTATATGACAAAGGAAACTAGGTTAGGGATGCAACAACTTCACAGACTGGTCTTGTTTTATTCAAAAAATGGTTTTTAGAGAGGAACCTTTTTGCCCCACATGTCAACATCTAGAATTTTGGTCTACAAAAATTGGTGGTTCCAAGTTTTTTCATGGATTATGATCTTTTGGAAGCTGTAGCTAAGAATTATGACCAAGCCCTTAGGGTAATTAGGAGAAATGATGGTGAAATCTTGATTACAATCAGCACAAAGGAGATTAGGGAAGTTTTCAATTTAGGCCCTGTCACTGATTATCATGTGCCCATTGATTTGAAAGGGTTAGAAAATGAGTATATGTCTAAGAGAGATGCAGTTAGGCAAGGAGTGTTGAGTGCACACATAGGTAGAATTGGAACACTACCAGCAATAATAGCATCCTCCAGGGAGCCTTTCAAAAGGGCATACTTCAATTCTAGGGCTATAGAAATATATAGGTCCTTATGTAAAGTTTTTGGGAGAGATGAAGAAGAGTTCATGCCTGTGGATTTTATGTATATGATTACTTAGATTTCCTCTTTTGGTGTGGATATAATTTTTGATTTTGCTTCTTACTTAGCTGAGGAGATTCACATTGGACTGATTGGAATTGCTAAGGGTAAGGTGGAACAAACTTTTGGCCATTATTCTCTGTTAATGCACATGTTCTTATTCAAGTAACATATTTTAGTAAAGAAATGGAATTAGACAGAGGAGAGAGTGGGGAAGCATTACTAGTTTAATTGTGGAGTGCAGATATGACTTGGGAATGCTAGTTTTGTCAGGTTTGATAGGTATTTTTCTTCAAAGCTGAGATGCCTCCTATTAAGGGACAATCCTTGAATCCCCAAAGCATTAATGAATCTCATTAGGCCTGTGGACAACCCAAGTGGTTTGAAACTTTCACATAATTGGGAAGATGTCATTCCATATTCTATTTCTACAATATTTAGAATATATGGTTTCAAAGGTAGCCCTCACGTACTACCCTACCAAGTGCCTTTGAAGGAAGGAGTTGTTGAGATATTGTGATAGCTGGGAGGAGTGGAGGAAACCCTTCTATTGAAAAGACAAAAGGGGTCAATTTTTCCTACTTGCATAGTGGCTCATCATTTTGTAATTACAAAAGGAGGTTGGCTTTCTCTGAACATGATTTTGAATCCTTATAAGATGGAAACTTCCTATCCTCATTTTTGTGATTTTGAAGGATTTTATCATTTGGCTCTGAGGCATAGAATTAAGCTCAGTAAAATTGAGCATGAATTTTATTTTCCTGAAGAATTATTAAGGAATGAGTACTCCTTGCACAAGCAAGAGACTAAGAAAGAAAAGTGAAAATTCTTTTCTAAATTTTTTGATTTCATTCATTGTTTTGATCTAGATTATAGTCCTTTGGACGATGCAATTACAAATGTAGATAAGATGAGAAAACTTATGAATAATTTTTCTGAAATAATAAAGGCAATGAATGAAAAGAAGCAATTCTTTATTAGGTTCTACCCAGATAAGGCCAGGGAAGTAATGGGAAGATTGGGTTTTACTCCCAATATAAGGGTGGGTCAATTAACTATCAAAAAAAGGCTAGGATATACTATTGTTCAAAATAAAAAGAATATAGTGGACAAAGGCAAAAAAATAGTTGAGTCCACTAGTAGGGTTTTGGAAGAGAGGCCTACTGAGCCCTCCCCTAAGAGGAGGAAAATAATAAGAGAGGAGGATTCTCATGTTGAGGAGTATTCACCTTCACAAACCCCTTTGAGAATCGGGGAGGAGCAGCTCACTATTGAGAAAATTGAACAAATTGGATCACAAGGGGGAGTTTTTGTCACTCAAGCAGAGATCGATGAAGGGAACCCCCAGGAACCTCCTGTGCCAAGCCTCAAGCTGGTTGTAGTTGATTTTAAGGGAAGGGAATTGGACCCTATTTTGGAACAAACCAGCCAATAATTTTTGTCAGATGATAGTTTTGTAAGGTCTAGGGCTTTCCATCAATTTTCTTGGGGGGGAAACATCCATAATTTTGAGGAAAGATGTAAGAACATGAAAACAGAGCATCTAGAAATGGATGAGGCCTCCATCCAAAACCAAATAAAGGAGCAAATGATGCAAGAATTCTAGAACATTACCCCTAAGGAGGGAAGGAAAATGGTAAAAAACTTCTAACATACTATTGTTGCCTAATTTGGGATATTGCAGATGCATTGATTTTCAACTATGTTTCTAATAGACTAAAGTTACAAGACCCAAATAAAAAGGAATTTGCAAGGACTACTTTTAGTGATGATAAAGCTACTCTTGTTATGTGGTCATTAAGAAGAGGATCCAGGATTGTATCAGCATAGCCTGATGGTTCAAGACTGATAGGGAATATTATTGTGAGGAGTGTTGTTGATACCACACATACAGGTAGCCCACATGAATGTGGATTATTCTCAGTTTGCCTTGGCTACTACTAAAAGGGAGGAAAAGGAAATGTTTGAATTACAAAGTAAATATGAGATAGTTGTGGATGCCTACAATAAAGAGGTAAAAAGGAGAGTTGAGCTTGAAAACAAGCTATTGGGAAAATCCACTAGGCCTAAAATAACATACCCTTGCCCCCCTGTTGAACCTTTCAAATCTACCCCCCTCATTGAAATACCAAACACACCCCAAGGGCCATAGTATTACACTGCTAAGGATTTTGAAGAAGAAAAGAGTAAACTGTGGGCCTTACATGTAGAGATGGAATCTAAATATGAAGATAAACTAAGAATAGCTCTTACATATCTAGGAGACAAGGTTGAATGGACACTAATCGATGATCAATTAGCTAGGGTGATTAACATCTAGGAAGAGTTAAAAGCAGATGATGAAGCTCTAAAGCCTATTGTGAACAAATGGGTGAGAAGGGAGAAAGCAATAACCTACTTGTGTCTATTTTTTATAATTAATTCTCATGATCAGATTGAAAAAATCTTTGACATTATTTCTAATCTTGCTGATTTTGATAGCAAAAGGATACATTTATAGAAGATAATAATAGGCTACTTAGACAAACATAAGAGCCAAAAATTTAATTTATTTCCTCATGCCCTAGATAAGAAAAATAATTTGAAAAACAAAGAGGAATGGGCGAAGGAACTTGATGATTTATTCTATTTAAGAATGAATCAAGTCATAAATGAAATAGGGCATGCACGGTGGGCCACCACAATAGAAGAAATGGTGAAAGCCAAAATATTCTTTGATTCTTTAAAATAGGAATTTATTGATATTGATAATGAGGTAGATTATATAATAAAGAAATAGAATGATATTTTGTAATTCAATTGGCCAAATGACACATTATTTGAAAAGTGGATAGCAGAAATGGCTTCTAGTGAAAAGTTTGATGTAGATGAAACTGATAGTGATGAGGTGTAGGGTGAAGATGTCCAAATCATTGATACCATCACTACTCAAACCCAATTAGAAGAAGAAGAGAAGAAAAACCTATCACTTTCAGTTGCAAAACCAGGACCACAAGATGCCAATACAATTAAAGAAAAGGAAAAGGTAGAAGTTGTCCTTACCATGCAGAGTGAAGGTGGTGGAAGCCTACAGGTGGAGGTTAATGTGCCCTCGTCAGAACAAGCTTCATCTTTGGCTAATTTAGCAGTTACATATGAAGATAAATCAAATCAATAGCCAACTCAGCAACATCAAAACATGTAATAGAAGTTGACCCACCAAAAGGAATGATTTGATTTCGATATCTTCTATTACCCATAGTTTTGTCATTTTGTGATAGGTGTATGTAGATATTCCATGTAAAAGACACTTGTCAGTTTCTCTTAGCCTGAAGCTTGTTGCATTTCACACTATATAAGTGAAATTATAGGGCAAGAGAAAAGGTTCAAATTCTATTTGCTAAGTGATACACTTAGTCTATTTTTGGTCCACCATTTTTGAGCAAAAATTCATGATGTATTTTCTCTGTCAGATCTTGAGAATACATGAATATAGAATGATCTGTGTTTCTTTTTGAAGGTCATTCTGAGTCTATTGTAAATTGTATACAATTTTCAAGGAAAATGAATACAAATTATGAACTATCCTCATATCAGTTCTTTCTGAACTTTGTCTCCTTTTATTTGCTTGGTTATCTTGATGTTGTATAAGTAAAGGCTTGTGCAATTGAATGCAGTTCAATTAGGTTGTATATCTATTTATCATGGCTGTTAATTCAATGGATTAAGTAAAATCTTTGATGAATTTGATAAGGTTTCTGCAGTAGTGGAAAGGATTTTGAATGATGATTTCTGATATGAATTGCTGATAAAATTTGTTGTAAGGCAAAAAATTAGATCTAGAGATTTGTAGTAGACTCTGAACCCCAATGGATTAGGCACTGATCAAATTTAATCTAGCTAAAAGAGAAATGTGTCACACATGATTGTCAAAATGTAGAATTATAATCAACTTTACTTTTATTTCGTGTAGATCTTCAAAGTTGGCCTCTACTTAGTTGCATGGAATGTTTTAGCTTTAGTTAGCCATTATTGTTGAGAACATCTGCAGACCTATAGAAGATTTTTGGCCATATCTATTATATGGGATGCATTTATTAAAGTATCAAGAATTGTACATGCATTGCTGAATTTGAGATGAGAATTAGAATGAAACTAAGATAATTCTCATACAATTTTCCCAGTCTTGTATCATCCCTGGGTTTTACAGAGCCAAAAGAGTAGAAAACCACCTTTGGTTTTGTAGAAGTTGGGCCCAAATTGTGTGCACATACAATTGATAATAAGAATTGGATAGTCTTTAGACTGTGTGAGTATTGCCATCTTGATATTAAGCATTTTGTTGCTTAGTAGTTTTAAAACACCAACAAGTTTGTTATTCATCTAAATGGAAACCCTTGTAGGGAAGACATAATTGCAATGCAACAATTAAATGTAATGTTGAAATATAGGAGATAGATTCTTTTGTTTGAACTAGAAGATAAATCATCTTCTAACAAAATGACAGAGACTTTCCATGAAGGATTCAAAGTACATCACTTCAATTATAGTCTAGTAAATTTAGGTTCCATCTTCATCATAAGTTTTTTAAGATAGTCTAGTATTTTTAGGTTTCATCTTCATCAAAAAAATTCCATGATAGTCTATTAGTTTGAGGAGTCATCTCCATCACAAGTTTTCCATGCCATACTTGTAGTTAGACGTGCATTGAAGACCTTTTATCACTACATGAGCTAGTAGTAGATGGTGATTATTCATTATCATCATCATCATCTAACAAAAAATCACATGAATATGATGTTTTATAGCCCACATGGCCTAGGTGTTGAGGGTACAAATCCAAGCACTAAACACACCAGATTTCAAATTATTATCTTTATGTGTTGATTTTTAAGTTGAATGTTCTAGAGTTGAAGAGAGAAACACACTCAATTTTTTTCTTTTTGTTCTTTTTTTGAATATGAAACTGTTGTCTAAATGATACGATATAATTATGTATTATTCAAACAAAAATACAAGAAAAATATGATACCAACACAACTATATTTATAAAACAAAGAATTTGTCATTATTATTTCTTCTAAGCTTTTACAACTACAAATTCTGCATATACATTTCCTTTCTTTTCTTTCATTACTATAACAAAAATTATAATAGTTGTTACAATAGACCAACATTCCAAATGATAAATCTGCATCTACATACTTTCAATAAAATGAAACAACAAGTACATTACATTCTTTTTACAACTAGACTCTTTTTAACACTTATCATCAAAACATCACTGAGAAAAAACACTTGAGCAGAGACTCTCCCATATATATTACACAACAATGGCTGAACTTTGGCATAAAAAATAATAATGATAATAATAGTATTCACTTCCATCTTCAATATTATCATAAAACCCTACAACAAAAATACACATCTACAGGCACTCCTCACTCCCTTTCTCAGCAGGAATATGGAAATATGCTTGAAGAGAAATCTCTCTCCTCGACCACCGGAGATGCAAGTGTGATTGGAGGTCATGAATGGAAGAGCTTTTGAAGTTGAGCACATTAGGAAGAATGAAAGAAAGAAAATATCAAGAGTTTCAAACTACTATTCTGCACCCCCCCCCCCCCCCCCCCCCCCGCAATATTGATCCAAATGCAGGGCCCCCTTTCATATTATTCCTAGGGCTAGTAGGTGTCATTAATCAAGTGGGTGGAGAAGACCTGAAATGAAACTAGGCTTAGAGAAAACCATGCAAAAATGCAGAGATAACCATGCGAAAATGCTCCAAAAATGTCAAATGAAACCAGGCATGAAAGATGTAGTAGAGAAAATGTTTTTTTAACTTTGTGGATGTATAAGCCCTGTGTTGGTCAAAATTTTGACCAACACGGGTCTTATATGTAAAAAAATGAAATTTTTGCCTTTACATTTCAACCACCCTAAATTTATTTAGTTGATGGTCAAAATTTTTGGTCCAAAAATGATGTTAAATATAGTAGTGCCGAGTTGAGGTAAACTTGCAAAAATCATAACCAAACACATCATTAAAAAGTTTGATAGCTAGATATTCCAAGGAATCAAAATAGAACAAGAGATAATCATGGAACTTAAAGCATTTGAAGATGTAATAGAAAATGGGCCCACCAAGAATAATACTTTGATGTAAAGTTTTTCTGTTACATGATTTTTTTTTTTTGTGATAGCAACAAATGTAAATATCTTTTGTCAAAGGACAACTATTAGTTCTCTATTATTGAAGCTTGTTGCATCTCACATTATATAAGTGAGATTCCAAGGCTAGAGAAAGGGTCTAAATTATTGCATATTTTAATCTCTACAAAGACTTGTTCAATCCAATTTTCTTTATATACACTTTGTGATACATTTTCTCTGCAAGTTTATGAGAATACATTATTTGGTAGGATTTAGATGTTTTATCTTGATTCATTCTGAGTCTTGTTCAATTGTATACAATTTTCAAAGGAAATTAATACAAAATTCAACTGTCCCCATATCTGTTCTAGTTGAATCTTGTCTCCATTTTATTGCTTGATTATTTTGATGTTGTATGAGAAAGGCTTGTTCAACTAAATGCAATTAAATCTTAATGTATGTCAATTCACTATTACTTTTAATTCAATGAATTAAGTAAATGCTTTAGTGAGATTGATAGGATGTCCATGGTAATGGGAAGGATGTTTGTAAGAATGAGTTTCAATGAGAATTGCTAATAGTATTGATTGTAATGCAATCAATTAGATCTAAGAATTGAATGGACTTTGAGTCCCAATGGATGAGGCACTAATATGATTGAATCAATTTGTAGATGGAAAGATCATAAATAAGCATCAAGCTTAAATTCAAAATCAATTTTACTTTTCTCTATGAAGAATACCAATGTTTGTCAGCACTTTTTTGGATTTGATCTTTGTGTCTTAGCTAGCTACTATTTCCAGAAGTACTTGTAAACCTAAGAAGAATTGTGACCAAATCTGTTGTAAGGGGTGTGTGTTTGTAGTAAAATGTTGTGAAACAAACTAAATATGTATGTAGCATCAAGTTGAAATCTCTCCCATCCCTAAGGCATACCCACCTTGGTTTTGCAGAACCTAAAGAGTTGAAAATCTATCTTGATTTTGTTAAAGTAGGGTCTTGATATAAAACACAAATAATTGTTTAAAGGAAGTAGTTGATCCCAATTTTTTTGTGAATTTATTGTCTTCGTATTGAGTATTTTGTTTCTCAATAGTTGAATAAAAATAACAGAATTAATCAAATGCATAGTGATCCTTTTTTTAATGAATATTTATAGTATTAAACGTTCATCATAAATATTTCTCACATCGACCTCCTATGCTAATTAGGAGTCCTCTCTTATGTCAAGATTTTTGGAACCTAGTTAGTTGTGGCTTGTACTTGTTCAAGTATGTTTGCCAGATGGATCTACAACTTAAACTATAACATTATAATTCATAGCATACTAAATTTATAACATATAATCAAGAATTCAAACTACAACTTACCTTTTTCAACTCCTCTTGATAGAATGACTAGGTGAGCAAAAATACAAACATATGACATCCAACCTCCTGTGCACTAGGTGTTTCCTATGAGATACAAAAGCCTAGCTTTTAATATCATGGAAATCAAATTTTAAGTTGTTTATGAGAATAAGGAAAATAACAAATAAATGATACTTATACATATATTAGGGATCTTGCTGTAAATGCAAATGCTAGATGGTCTGTGATGCCAAATCTTCCTAGACTCATCACCAGTAGCCATAACCTGCATAATAAAGAATGTAATTAAATTTAATTAGAAAAAATATTTTACAAGATTGTATCAATATTTAATCAATTTAAAAGCACCTAATTACCTTTCCTCTGTCAATGGGCTCTGCATCATCCCCCATACTCTGCCCCCCATTAATAGGGGATACTTGCAAGAGAAAAGAAAGATTAGAAATCATGTTTGCTCCAATATCAAATAGAAAAGTAGTGAGAACACAACATAATGTACCATAGATGTCTCAAGGCTAAATGAAATAGTTGAGAGCATGACATTATCAACCTATTTGATCTCCTCATTAGTCATCAACTAAACATGAATGAAGACCACATACATGTATAAGTCATTATGGGTTAAAATTACTATATTATAAAAATTAAGTTGAAATCACATATACCATAATAGAAAATGTATACATGTACCAAAATAGAAGGATTCCATGTCTTTGTATGCCTCTTCTCTCTCATGTCAGGGTGTGTAGCCTTTGTACACACATTTGGCATATCATCCTCCTCAAATACAAAGTGATACTTAGAAAGATCACCTATGGGACCCATAAAAAGGATATCACCGATGATGAATTCACCCTTGGAGGAAACACTGATCTAGCCTAGGATATCAAAAGGATACTCAATCTATGGATTACTATAAAAATTTGAGAGCTAGCCTCTACAATGATATTAGGATGTTGCACTGGAGGAGGGTGAAGACATTAATAGGGGGGACAAAAGTGACACCTTTCTTTTTCCCATTAAAAAGTCTATCCTTAGGAGCTCCTCCTCCTAGACCCTTGTTGCACCTCCTGCTCTAGTAGTTTACCTTGAGGTGCAACACTAATTTGGCATGCAATTTTTTTAATGAAATATAATGACACCTCTAAATTGTTGTGTGGAGTTTTGTTAAAAACCATCTGCTAAAAATCCCAAAAGTTAGCACACATAGCCTCATTTGTGCATCATTTAATTGATAATTTGGGATTCTTGTAGTCTACTATTTTACCAATTTTTGGGTCCACAAAAAGGTTAACTATATCATCTTTAGTTATGTTTAGGAATACAACCTCATCATAGTCCAACCCATCATCAAACATGGCATGCATTTGTTGATGCTAGTGAAGAGCAATATTCTATTCATTGGTAAGTATTTGAATATTATCCTCTATCATGTTTAACATGGATAACATGGGAATCAATGCAGGTATATTTTTATATGTGGTTTTCAAAACCCTCAGTTCTATGAGATTTTCTTCTATCAAATCTTCAATTTGAGGAGGTAGGGGATCATTTGGTGGATATTTTTGAGGGGGAATTGTATCATTTGGTGGAGGGTTTCGAGGAACATTATTTCTTAGCTCAGTGTCATCATTTAGCTCAGCCATACCTATTAAATTGAAAAACAACATTTATATTAAAAATACTTTACTTTCAAACATTTCTATTAAAGAAAACCTAATTTCAACAATTTTAATTCAAAATACCTAGTTTATATTAAAATTCATTCAGAATAATAAGTAAATAAAAAAAATATTACCTATATTGTGTACCCTTTCCTATATCTAATACCTAAAATAGAGGCAACACAAACAAAACTCAAATGCAAAATGCATTATTTTCTTTTGGTATTTTTATTTTAAATTCCAAGTCATAGGTTTTGGGTATCTAATTTCATATCGGATACTCGATATGATATTAGGTAATTGATAATGAATTAGTTACTTGATGAGGTTTGGCCTAACCTTTTTTCCTTGGTATTAGGATGGGTGGAAAAAAGTCAAAGTAGATTTTGAAATGCTTTCAGACATTTTCAAACTCCACTTATTTCACATTGCCATTTTTTTGGCAGACCATAATCTTGCACATACCCTACATGTGGTTAATAATTTTTCCTAGTCTTTAAGAGGGCCTATTGATTTTAATTTATTGCAAAAGATGTGTCACTAGTGGGGAGACATATATTTTTACCCTTTCACCACAAGCTTAAGGGTATATAGTTTTCTCGGAAGGCCTTTTGTGCTTCCAAAATATGATCCATTAGGAATTGGTTTCTTGGAAGTCATGAGACAAATTTCCATGTTACAAGATACTAATTTTCTCCCTAACAAGGATGGAAGAAATATTTAATTCAATTTCTGAGATCTTATAACATGAATGTTAGTTTAAAGAGGATGAATGTCATTAAAGGGTTTTATGAAAGATTGACATGTAAGATAAAGAAGGCTCTAAGGGGTAAGCATAAATTTGATTACCTTGAGGAAATTATCAAAAATGAAGATGGTTTGATGTTTTAGAAAAGGAAGAAAGCATACTAGTGCATGTATGATGACACATTAGAAGAAATAAGAGAAAAGGATATCAAATATGATCCACTCTCATATTACAAAAGTTAAGAGTAGAGATTGAGGATACTTTTGGAAAACTTATGAAGTATATATGACACCATGTCTTAGAAATTGGTGAGAGGAAGAAAAGAAAAAGTAACTATTGTTTATAATAAAGAAAGTTTCAATGTATTTCTAAAGTCCACTAATATAATCCAAAAAGAAAGAAAGGGACAAAAGAGGACCAGAGAGGAAGAAAAATCTCATGATGTTGAACCAGATAAAGATCTTGAAACTCTAGAGGATTAAGGTTTTATTAGTGAAGAAGAATGGGAGAAAGACATGTTGATCCTAGAATAATAAAAATTTCAAGTATGGAGGATATAGTACCAGATGACCCAACAAGAAGATTTCCATCTCTTAAATCTCCTAGACCACCTCTTATAGCTTCTCCATCTAAAAGCCATAGTGATGATATACATGAAGATGAGGGGAAAATGGATAAAGGAGAAGTTATAGTAGAGGTAGAGCACACTTAATGTGCTGAGTAATTTGGGGAATTAAATCTTGTCAATGGAGATGATGATGATGATGAAGAGAATGAACTAGTTAAAAACCAAATGCATAATGAAAAGAGGAATAAATTTTGTAAAGTGACAGTGATAAAGGGAATACAAATTCTATCTTGTAAATGGGTACCTGAGAAGGCTTAATGTTGGGACTCATTCTATTTAAATTTTTTGTTGTAATAGTTTCTCCCATATAAAGAGATAATTGTGGTAGAAATTAAAGGGGGGTGTTGGATAAATTACTTCCTAAGCTAATTCATTTCTATCCACATCTATAGTTAGTTAAATCTAGACTATAGTAGTCATTGTTGACTACACTAAATTATCTATCAGATAGAAACTAATTCCATACATTTCCTAATAATTTGGTGGACTATGTCTTCACCTAATCATGCAATATGCCACCTATAGATTTAGTTAGGATAAAAAATTAATTTAGTCCTATCATTTTAGATTCTAGAAATTGTAAAGTCATCTATAAATAGAGGCAATGTAATTGATGAATAAATTAATGAAGATCTTTTCTCCTCCAATCTTCTCTATTATGTCGATGTTCATATTTCTCTTTTTTTCAAAACATTATTTGAAGTATACCATTTTGTATGTATGTATATATCAACATATTATGTCATGTGAATATATATAATTAAGCTTCAAATGGGTGGCCATACCCTATCTCTTCTTTTTTGTACAAGCGATGACTATAATAAAAAGGGTCATGAATTTAGCTTTTCCCTACTAATTAATTTTCCTAGAAGTTTTAGATCCCTTTAAACTTCTTTTTTTTGCACACATTTTGATATGGTGATATGGAAAAACAATAATTTGGAGTTTTCAAGAAATATTTTCACACACCTTTCTTATAGTTCCACATATCCCATGCATGTCATTTTTATAGTAGTGGTGCTCAAAATATTTAGCCCACATTCATATCTGATCTAAAAACACAAATAGCAAGAAAATATGTTTACATGATTACCTCATGCATAATGCCAAATTGTGGACACTTAAATGATTAGATTGTATATAAAAAAAAATCTCCATCCAATTAGAGCATTCCCAACTCGCACCTATTTTTTGGAGAACAAATAAAGTGTGTAATATTAGGATGCAATTGAGATCATATTAATTATTCAAATATTGTAAAAGATAATTCATTTTTTTTTAATCCTTTAAGATTTTCTATCAAAGAATTTTAGTTTTAACCTCTACTTCTACATTATGCTTGCATGGTATCATGATTTTTGTAAAGTTATAGTTTTAATAGATATACTTAACCCTATTGATACATGGTCTATAGGTACCAATAAATCCTTAGGAAAGAAATAGTATAGAAATTCCTTCCTAATACCAATTTACAAGTGAAATAAAAATGATTTCAAATCTACTTCACATCATTGAGATATGTAGAAGAAACATAAACATAGAAAATTAAATGCACCCAAGATAAAAAAAAGAGACCAAATTTTAATGTGGGAAACCCTTTCAAGAAAATAACCACCATCCAAGAATTGAAGAAAATACCTTGTATTATAGTAATTAATATTACATACAATAAAATGCATTTCTTGCACATGATTATAGGCCCAAATTGTGTAACAATCATCTTGATTTTCACCATTACAACCTTGTCATTCCTTAAAAATACCACACATAATTTTACTTTACAATTCATTATTGATTTCAGTGCATTAATTGTCATAGAAAAAAATGGTTACTTGAAACCTTAACATTCTTCTATTTGACAATCCCAATGGTCACTCATCCATTTGACACTCACTCCTCTAGTCAACAGTCCCAATGACCACTCCTCCATCTGACCATCTCAACTTGTACACTGCTAGAATATATAGTCCACCAATATAATTGGGGGGGGGGGGGGGGGGGGTCGGGGGGGAAGGGGGTGAATTAGTTATCCAATTATTATCAAAATTATTAACCTTAATAAAACTTAACCATATGAGTGATATAATTAGAAACCACATCAAGATACTCTTGCACAATAACACTACAAATGTTAACTAGGGAAACCCTTGATTAGAGGGAAAACCCTGGTGGGGATGATACACACAAGATGATGTACTAATATAAATATTCCTTATTAGAGGATGGAACCTATTAAAATTCTATAACAAAATTCAGTACATATCAGCCCCTATTAAGAGTTGTGCCAACCTTGTTAGGAGTTGTGGAAGGTAGATGGACCCACTATCCAAACAAATTCAAGGGCAAGACCAATGAACCCACTGTCCAAATGATATTTGTATTATTCCTTGAAGAAAAATAGAATTGAGCTATACTACTTCTTCCTCTTTCTCTATCCTATCAACCTAACCTCTACTCCTTGTGATCTTGTTACCATATCACAAACCTCACGTCTAATAATACCTTAGATCACTTACTCACATTCACCAAAAACTCTTCTCTTATTCACACTTTGCACTTGATATGATTAACACAAACTCCTTGACATATTACAAACAAGGAAAGCATATTTCCTTTATACCATATCTTCAAAATAATTCCTTGAGTCAGCCTTGAGGCTTTCCTAATTAATTATAATAAGATAATTAATTATTTCATAATAACAATAGCAATGTTGGCTCATAGTTTATATAAATTCTCACACATATGAAATTAGGGCTTTCATACTCATTAACATCATCATCAGACTATCTTCTATCACCATCTAACCATATATCTCTACATTACATCTAACCATAAGATATAATGCAATCATCATAAATTGCTTAATAATACCTCTATCCTTGTAGTGCTCTTTGTAAATCACATATAACTTCCATATGACTTCAAATCATGTTATGCGCATTTGACCTCATCATTTGGACACAAAATGGAACATGTCCCTAGCTATGCATCATTAAAAAATTAAACCTCTTTATTTGCAACCTTAATCTATTTCTAGTACTCTGCTAGTATTCATAGACTTAAGACTATGTTGATATCAATAACAAACATAGTCATGAATGTGATATGTTAGTATTGTCACATGCTCACCAATGCTTAGGATACTCCCCCAAAGGAATACCATCAAAATTCATGCTAATAATCTCCCCCTTTGGCATTGATGACAACATAGATGAAAAACATCTAGGTTCCAAGAACACAAAACAATACTATGTTGTTGTTCTTGTTGCTCTCATCTTTTCAAATCCTCTTCATCAATCAAATCTAAAATCTTATAGAACACTATTTTGTTCTACGTCTTCTAGATTGACATCATGATTTGTTCACTAATAAATTCTTAGCTTCTCCCCCATTCAATGGTACTCTATCTTCTCTTTGGAATTAATAGCTCTTCATGCTGTATATCTCCTTAATAACTATATCTCCCCCATTAGAGGATATTTCTCATACTTAGCTCTCCCTCATAAATACTTAGGAGATTTTTTTTCATGTACTCTTCTCCCCCATTGAAATCAATGAATAAGGCCTCATTATGTCAATTTATTGCCCCAAGTCTTCAACTAGCTCAAGTTTCCAAAGACATTGTTTATTACCAAATATCAAGAGTCCTTAGTGATTTTTCTCATCAAAAATACTCCCCCATATAGGAAGCATTAACATTCAATCAAGTCAAATAATAGCACTATTTACTATTGGACTAATTCAAATCTCAACATCATTTACTCAAAAGTAGGCATGGGCATAACTGCAAGCATACCTCTAAAGTACTCAAATATATATTTAGGTAAGGTCTTAGTAAAGATATCAATAATATGATTCTTGCTACATATATACTCCAATCTAATCTCCTTTTCTATTGCCTTCTCTCTAAAGACATGATACTTAATAGATATATGCTTAGCTTATAATGCAATACATAATTTTTAGACATATTCAGTATACTTGTGTTATCACAATATATAATAATAGGTTATGAGAATTCTATCCCAATATCCTTTAGCATCTTCTTCATCCACATAACTTGATTAAAATTATTTTCTTCTACTACATACTATGCCTAAGATGTATTGTACAAAATACAATAGTGTTTCTTGCTTAGCCAAGAAACCAATCTTCCTCCAAGAAATAATGCTCCACCACTAGTGCTCTTTCTATCATCCATATTGTTTTAGATTATGGTAAAAGTAGGTTTTGAAGGGGCCCTAAAACCCTTTAATAGTAAGAGAAAAGATTAAGCAATAATAAGCATGAGGAAAAATAGTCTTGAAACCTATTGAAAAATAGCATCAAAATTAGGTTTTATAGGGACCTAAAACCACAAACATAGTCCAATAAAAGTACCCATGTTTTACAAGGACCTAGAACCTCAAATATAGTTTAGACTAAAAACTACTAAATAGGACCAAAAACAAGAACCATTTACTACAACCAGCAAATAGGACTAGAACAGGAAAAAAACCAAAGAACAAGACCCAATGCTATTATTATAGCTCCATAATCAACTTGATAGCCTCCTTACCAATTGTAGCAGTATCATGGATGGAGTCAGTAGCTAAAGTAGTAGTAGATTTCAGGGCTATCTTCCTTAAGCTCTACCTTGTTCTCTTGCTTGGACCCTCGAAAGATATAATTTCTTCATTAGCTCTTTTGCCAAGGCTTTCAATGGTAGCACAGATACTAGATGTAACCTATTCCATCTTTGTTCCACTTTCCTTGATAAGAATTTTGAGATTTTGCTCATAGTCTTTAAATTTATTTGGGATATCTCCCATTTTCACCTCCAATTGGCTAATTTTGGCATGGTTAGTATGTTGGTTGTGTTGCAGAGTTTCCATTTTCTTCTTTAGCCCCATCAATTCATTATAAATCCATTAATCAACTTGTACAATGGAGTCAAATTTGAGCTTGGTAGAATGTAGGAAGGAAAGATTGGTTTCCCTTTGCAGAGAGTCACTGGTGTCTTCTATAATCTCATGAGGAGGGGAACCAACCTTGTTGATATGTTCCTCCCTTTTAATCTATTCCTCCTCCCTAGTCTCAATAGGGTCCTCATTCTAAACAATGTCCTCCTTATCTTGTCCCCCAATCTCTATAGTAGGTGAAGTAGGCTTAACCATATGATCCTCCTCTCTCATATCAATAGGATTCTCAAGTAATTTTTCTTTGTATTTATCACCACCACTAGAAACAGTCTGATTGCCCTCATTATCAGAGTTACTCTATTCTAAGTTTCCTTCAATTATATCTTCCTCGTTCCCTTTCTCATTTTTTCCTTTGGTCCTCAGATACCCTTCCAAATTGGAACTTAAATCCCCAACATCTATACCTTCCTCTTCCTTAGGGATATCATTCTCAAAGCTTTTAGTATTCTCAGACTCAGAATCCTCTTCCATAATTTATTTTTGAGAAATAGAGGGTTTAAGTTTAAGAGCCTTCTCTTTTCCTTTTACATTTGTCCTCCTCCTTACTCTTTTTAGAGTGAGAACCCTTATGTTTGTCAATAGAAAGAGTGGAAGCTATGGATTTAATATATTAATTCCTTTTTCTTTCTTTTTTAAATTATCATCTTAATATATTCCTTTAGTAAGAAGCTAATATTAATTTCATTTATCCCTTAAATATTTAAGTGGATAAATGTACACTTTAATGAAAATGGAATATATACTATTCATACCTTAAAATGTATAGTGGTTTCCACCTAATGTATGACAATTTGTATCTTAACGTGAAACCTGATGGAGATTTTAGTGTTGATCCTTCTTTCCACACCTTAATGTCAAAAATCGTGATGATGTTTGGTGTGGATGTTCATGCAAAACCCAATGGAGAAGAGTGCATATGTCTAATACTTTATCCCATGCTTTTCTAATGCCAAACTCATGAATAGTAGAAAGCCAAATTATTAAAACTATAAAGGCTGGATTGAACAAAACTATATACTTGCTATATCATTTAGCAAATCTTATGGAGAAAATCCTTACTTCTTCTTCTTCTATTTACATTGCCTTCAATATTGAAAATACAAAATTCACAACATACTTTCATTGTCTTCGTATCTTCTTACACAACATCAATGACATAGTCACTGAGAATTAGATCTGTGGAAAATTCCCTCAATATTTGCAACAATCTCCCATGCTGGTGTCTACCAAAGCCCAAATCATACCACAAAAATGATGATGGTTTGCACAAATCAACAAAGTGCTCTTTTTGTTGTTTCAAATCCTTATTGGATAGTGAACTAGCCAAAACAAATTAAAAATAAAATTTCAAGTGTTCGGTCCACCATTCCTTTCAATGGAAACATTTGCAATGAGGTTGAGTAGCATGATGGATTATTTGAATCAATATTTCATCCACAACTAATGTCCATCAAAATATTTTTTCTCACATTTGTAGATTGTCTCTCATACTCTATTAGATATTTGGATCTTATTAGGTATATTTGAATCAATCCCTTCCTTTGAAAAGTTGTTTTTCTTACAATAGCACTAAATCTAAATCTTTTAACGACTCCATGAGCTTCTTCTTCATCATCACCACTGTTACATCTCAACCTCGGATTAAAATCGTTCAAAAATTGTCTCCTACAATTAATGCAACATTCATAACTAAGTACTTTCCAGTATAAAAAAAATTTAAGGAATTTATCTTCTAGTTACCCGAGCCCACTACATTATTCTCTTAAAGCATATGTAAAAACAAAGTCTCATGTGTTTTGGTTTGGATTGTCTCTCAAACAAAGTTTAGAAATAACAAAGTAGTAAGAATCCCAATCAGTCCACCAAAGATACTTGAGTAGCAATGAGCACATGTGTAGTAGACATCTATTATTCATTTAAAAACTATCTTATCCACAAGCTAGAGTTAACCAGGCCAACTCCAAAATCTTCATCTCTAATGGATGCCTGAAATTGCCATAACCCATGCAATACTGAATCTAGTAAATCTAATCATACAACCCCAATTTTCATTATAAAGTTTCTATTGAAAATCTTTTTCTACTTTAATTTTAATCAAGATGGTAGGATCATGCTCTGATACTGCTTGTAATGTCCCATTTAGAAAATTAATTAATTTTTCATTTCTTTGTATAAATTTCATAATATTTTCTTTGATATCCTTCTCAATATTTGATATGCTATATATATATATGTGTGTGTGTGTGTGTGTGTGTGTGTGTGTGCGCGCGCGCGCATTCATAGAGTCATACCCTTTCATTAATATAAATATAACTAATATCAATAAGATTACTTAAATTAATTAATATAATAATGTATATTATATTATATTATGCCATAACATGTATTATTTTAATAATATATCAACTATATATATATATATAATATTATTATATTATAATACTTTATATTAATATTATTTTCCTATATTAAATCATATCTTAATCATTATAATATCATTATTTATTTATAATTATGTTAGATTAGCATTTAATTCATTTCATACTTCCATATTGCTATAATGCAATGATATTATTATATGAATATATATAATATTAGTTATAAAATATTATTATTTTAATATAATATTACTTGTGAACATTATTATTTTAATATTAATATTAATATATAATACTTATTTATTATTTAAACTATATATCAAAGTGGGGACATCACAAAGGAACTCCAACACTAACAGAGACAATGAGGAAAAAAGAAATGTTGTCAATGAACTTTGAGAAGAACTTAATGAGGCATTTGTAAAAGGAGTAGATGTCTCAAAGGAAAATCTAGATGATGATAAGACAAGAAGATCGAAGTCAGTTGTTGAGTTTGATTCAACTAAGTTGAATTAAGTTTGTTCACAACATTAGAATTTGAAAACTTCATTTCGAGATTGAATTAGAGGTAGCAACATTGGGAAAAGTTCTATCTAGTTAAGTTTTGATGGTGCCTAAGCTCACTTGTAATTTAGAGCTTAGCTAAACAAGTTATGAAGGAATTTAGAGTTACTGGTATTACATACAAGATTAATTCAATAGTGGAAGATGAAAAGTATGTTTTTGCAAAGAATTTTGTATAGCAAAGTTTAGAAGATTTTTATCATGATGGAAACTAGCTATGGAAAACCTTGAGTGGCATTGAAAGATTAGACAAATGATCTTGAGTGTTATTTTATTACATAATGTAATTGACACCTTTTTTTGTGTTTACAAAGTACAAAATTAATGCAAAGTTCAAGGTAACAGAATAAATGGAGTGTAGAGATAATTTTTACTCCATTTCAAATACATCCAAAGTGAAAAGCACTTAGAAGTGACTTGTCAAGGCAATTTCAAAGAAAACCCTATTTTCAAAAAGAAGTATTTTATCATTTTTTGCAAATTTGTTCAGTAAAAGTTCATATTTGATAGAATCATGGATATGTCAACAGTGCATAATGTTATAGACCTAAGTTGAAGGTTGTTTCTATAAAACATACTAAAGGAAACACTAACTCTGCATTACCCATTACTCCAAACAATGTAGTATATCTTGAAGAGGTAGGAAGTTATTTGAATAGTAAGCTTGAGTCTATTGATAGTGAATACATGAACAAAGATATGGAATTAATTTTTAATCATGACATGACTATCAAGCCCCAATTTGATTATTTAAAGGAATTGGACTTGTTCAAATATCATTTCTACCATGAATTCGATAGAGATGAGTGGACACAAATCATATTAAGTAGGATACATGATGGAAAACTATGGATGAAAGATAGTGTAATTAGTATTTCTACCAATCTAATTCATGAGGTAACTAGTCTTAGTAAACAAGGTAGTGTACCTATAGGTGAGAAAATGGTGAAGAAGAAAGTTAAGAGTTATACCAAAGCAGTGTATAATGGAAAGGCTATGGTGATCAACACCATAAAGCAAGATGATGTAAGATTTTTAAGTAGAATCATTACCTATTCTATATGTGCAAGCTCAAGGATTGATGAACTGTAAGCTAGATTCATCTATGTAGTATATAAAATATGTGTAGAAAAGGAACAAGTAAATATTAGTGAGATTTTGAGAATGCAACTCTTGGAGAACCTAGAAAGGATCAAGAGGATAAAGAATCGTGTGTTTAGATTTTAGTCATTGATCAACCACATATTCTTTCATCTACTTAAAAGATTTCCATATTTATTAGTCACTAAGATAATGAGTAGTGATGGTAGTACAATGGAGAAAATCACAGAAGTATGCAAAAGGTATCTTGCAAATAAGATATTGGATAGTGGAAGCTTGATAATGAAAACATTTTAGAATGAAATGAAATAGAGATCAAGAAAGTAGAGAAAGTGACATTGTCAAAGAAATTAATAGGAAAAGCTCGGCAACCCTGGAAGCCAAAGATAGAAAAGATCAACATAGCTATTGATAATGAATTTGTTTAGATGAACAAATTTTATGATTTGTATAATAGTTTTGAGAAGGATCAGATTGATATCTCTACTATGAGATACATCATAGTAAACAATATGAAACTAAAAGATATTGAAGGAATAGTAAATCAGAAAGTCTATGACATCCTTATTCAAAAGAAGGCTCCTGTAAGAGAAGAATATCTAGAACTTTGGAATTCTATGCTTAGAACTATTTGCAAGATTGATGAGAAAGAAGAGATTAAGAGATTGTTGAATAACTTCACACATTACTTAAGAAATAAAGTAAGACCATTTATATTTATGGTGGGTGAAAAAGATAAATTAAGAAGTGAGACTATAGTAGCTATTAGTTAGATGTTGATAGAATCAATGGCAACATCTCCTGCAACACCTAGAACCTTGAAAGTATCAGTCAGTGATGACGCTATGTAGATTTATCAAAACAATGTTACCATTAACATTGATGATACTAATCCATTTGAAGGTTCTAAACTTAATGAACCAAATACCAAGGATATTAAAGTTAAATAGAGACAAATTGAAGAAGAGAAGAGGTTACTTAAAGAAGAGAAGAAGGAAAATAGAGGAAGGAAAAGAAAGAAGAAGAAAGAAGAATGAAAGAAGCAACCAAGAAGCAAAGGAAGGATGATACTAAACCTTCTAGTTCATCTACTCTTCTTTCAGTTGCTAGGTTAGAATGTGATGATGATGATCAAACTAATTTGATCTCATCCCTGTTTAAACTTATTTAATATAATAGGACAATAAAGAGCCTATAGAAAACCTTGATGGAGGTTAATTATAGACTACACAATACTTTGGTAGTACAACACATAGAATCAGATCTTGAATAGAGGTTACAAGCACTGCTAAAATAATTCAGTGAAGAGTTTAATAACATGTTAAATGTTATAAATGCAAAGGAATAGATTTCACATGATCCTAACTTGTTTAGCACAATCTATCAGAACATTAAAAATGATTTGGTTAGTCTTGATACTTGTATCAAGGATCTTTGAAAATGTCAAAAATATGGGAAAACATAGTATATTAAGTGTACCTTATCATACAAGCTGACCAAGGACATTAGCAGTCAGGTAGAAGAAAAGATGACTAAGCTAGAGGCCTTATCCAACCAAATCTAGCATCCATCTTGCAAAGTTGATGATTTTGAAGGACAAGTTTCTAGTATCCACAATGATATCAAGAAACTAGAACTTCAAAAGGAACAAATTTTGAAGAGGGTATTAGATTTCAAAGATTCTATTTCTCTAAAAGTATCTTTTTGTTAAGAAACAATTGGAAGAATGTGTCAAGGGCAAGGAAACGTATTCTAACTTTTTTATATTCAGATCTTAATGCACTTGAGATTCCATCATATGCTCTATGTACAATTCTCACCTTAGCTAAATCCACCAAGGAGACATGGACTAAGGGTATGGATAATCTTAAGGAAAACTTTGATGATTGCATGAAGATCCTAATAGCTTAAGGAAGGACAACAATTTTAATAGTTTTGGATAGTTTTTGACATTTTGACCTCTGTCATTGATGTAAAAGTGGGATTAGTTGCAAAAAATTGGAAAGTACTTGAATTATCAAAGGGGGAGAATATTTTAATTACATAATGTGAAACATATTGTAAGGGGGAGCATATGTAAAGATGGACAAATGTAATAGATGCAATGATACTATTTCTATAGTTTTTGTTACTTAGCCAATTTTCCCTACTTTCTTGCCATCAATGCCAAAGGGGAAGATTGCTGACAATTGGCTAATATAGATATGTAATTGTTGTCATTTATGGCAAAACATGATGTACATGCTTACATGAAACCTCAAAAATAAAGATACTTAGTGTTTGGTAATCATAAAACTGTCTAAGTACAAAATTTGGTATACAATAGTATACTATTTTTGTTTATAACTTGTTTTTGACATCATATTATGAATGAAAAAGTTATATGGAGATAGTATCCATGTTGGTGATGATGTGTATAACCTTGAAAGTGAGTACAGATTGAACAAAATAGAGATAATCATGATTTAGTGAAATAGGACAGTGAAATTGAAGGAAATGATTTTTTTTACAAGATAATTACTTGTCCAATTAGGGTTGAGGTCCTAGATGTTTACTCTAAGTTGGAAAAGTGTATTGTGTTCTTAGTTGACCCAACAACAATTTGTGTAAAGGCATGGTATTTATACAATGGACATTTTGTGATAAGAAGCATTCTATCATGTAACTATGATGTTGAGAAATTGTATGTGAACTTTTGTGAAAGCAATATATTCAAAGTTTTGTATAAGGTATTTTGTGATCCAAGATATATTTGAAGATCAAAGATTAGTTAAGGAAGAAGTTATAGTACCTATATTTTAGAAGTCTAATTACTTTTTTGCATAGTGAACTCTTCTTGTAATTAGAAATGCATGTTTGGGAAATGAGCTCATCTTGCATTTACTGTACCACAACTCCTAACAGGGCTGGAATCAAAGTCTCCTAACAAGGATTCAAAGTCTCCTAATAGGGACTCCTTATATTGAATTTTTTAATTGAATCCTAATTGGGCCCACCCTCTAACAAGGAACTTATATATTAGTGTATTATGTAGTGGTTGTCATCCCTATTGAGGTTTTCCCTTGGTGAGGGTTTCCCAAGTTAACAAAATATGGTGTTATGAGTTATCTTTGTGCATTGTTACTATTACTATTCAGCACTACTTTATTTCTTTGTTCTACATGGTTTAAAGTAAGAAATACTATCCAATTGGTGACTAAAATTTGTAGATTACTTATTTGCCCCCCCTCTTCATAATCCCTATTTTTAGAATTCACTTCCTTGGTCCATGAAAAGAGAATATTCTTTTTACACATAGCCCTAAGAAGTTTTACCATAGTAGCTAAATTAGGAACAAATCTCCTCACAAAATCTGTTCTACAAAGAAAACTTTGCAGATGTTCTTATGGTTAGCAAGAGAAAGAAAAAGTATTTCTTTCATTCTTTTTGAATCAATAGTCAAACCATCCTTGGATACAATGTGTCCTAACAACTTTCCTTGGCTAGTGGCAAAGATACACTTGCTTAGATTCAAAGATACTCCATACTCTCTACATTTTATGAATACTTGTTAGAGATGGGCAAAATGATCTGCTAGATTCTTCAAAAAAAATACAATATCATCAAGGTAGACCAAAAAAATACTTTCTATCATGTTCTTGAAGACCATCTCCATTTCCTTTTGAAATGTGAAACCTATATTTGTTAGTCCAAAAGGAATTTCACTATAGGCATAGGTGCCCGATTTGGTGTCCAAAGTAGTCTTATATCTATCAAACTCTTTGACTAACACTTGGTTATAACCTGAGAATCTATCTTAAAAAGAGAATCTCTTTGAACCACTAACCTTAGACAATATTTGTTCCATGGAAGGGAGGGATTGGTAATCTTTAAGGGAGGCTTGGTTAAGATCCCTAAAGTCTACACATAATTTGATTTCTTGACTCTTCTTCCTAATAGGGACAAGGTTGGATGCCCAAGAAGAATGCTTGATAGGGAAAATGATATTAGCTTCAATTAATTTGGATAGCTCCTTTCTCAATAATGGCTTAATCTTGGGATTAACTGGTCTTTATTTTTGTCTAACTAGATTGACATTATCAACTAAATCTATAGTATGTTGTAACAACCTCAGGTCAAAACACTTTAAATAATCATTGAACTCTTGACATAGATGAACAAAATTTTCTTGCTTAGTTTTAGAACATACCTTTCCCATATTGAGAGTTCTCTCATCAACAATAGTGATAGGAATATAATCATTCTTGCTTGTAGCAACGTTCATACCTCCATTTCTTACTTGATCATCATTAGTGAAAGAACTTTCTAAGGTAATCAAACCCTTAGGTAGCTTGTTGGAGTTGATCTTGATGATTCAATCCCCAAACTGATCATATAGCCTTGATTGATTTCTCTTTGAGAGATCTGCTGCATTCTGCAAGAAACTTACAATTTGTGCATCAGACTCAAACACTTTCCAATTGACATTATTATCAAGGATAGCAAGTCTAATCACCATTTTAATATTTTTCTTCTTTACATCTTCAATAGTGCTCGGTACATCATAAGATGCACCAACTATTTCAAGTCTATCAACATGCCTATTTTCTTTCCTAGGAATGCTTTGAATATTAAATACATTAAAACTTTCAAAAAAATCTCAAACTCTATGTTTATAAGACTTGAGAAAACCATTCTTAGTGACATTTTGATTTGTCACTCGATGGACAATAAACTCACTATCCCCATATATAGTTAGGGCTTGAATCCCACTTTTTTGAGGGATTTTGAGACCTTGAATTAAGGCTTCATACTCTACCATATTATTTGAGACCTTGAATCAAGGCTCCATACTCGGCCATATTGTTTGTGCAACTAAATTGAAGCCTAAATGAGAAGTAGTACATCTCTAGTGAAGGACAAACCAACATCACACCAAACCCTAGTGCATTCTTATTTCTTGATCCATCAAAGTACATTCTCCATATCTCGCTAGTATCTTTACTAGTTTTCATTAGATTGGGGAAAGAGCATCCTTTTGTAATATACAATAAGTACCAAAGCTTGTCTCCAAGGTTTATGATATAGGATCAAACTAATATGCATTAGTCCATTAATCTAAGAGAAAATTAGGCATCTCTTCTAGGGAAGTGCTAGGCTCATTTATTATATCACTTTCATCAATCCCTAGGATGGGGTGATTCATATTGACAAGATTAGGATTGTATGGATCAATATGATTAAGGGCCAAAGGTTTTACTCTGATTGAAGCTCTAGTCCCATATCTTTTTCTAAAAATAATGTATGACCAATTTTAGGATATGTAGCCACCTATTTGGACAATAAAATCTCTTGGAAGACAAATAAAAACATGGGGCTTCACTTCAACAATTGATATATCTTGAATTATTGTACAACCAAGGCATCCATACAAGACCATTTCAAAATTCCTAAGGATCTTTAAAGTCTTGATACTACTACCATCCAATTGTAATAAATCCCTAATAAGATGGTGCAAACAGAGTTTGATTACGGAGTTTGCCACAAATGTGACTACGTTTTTGGGTCAGCTCTAATAGAGTACAACCGATCTGATTAATCTCCAGAAATCAATTACAAAGCACCAAGACAATTCCTTCAAGCACTCCGACAGCAATAAAACTTTGAGATACAAGAATGGTACAAAAATCTCCTTACAAATCCTCTCTGTCACAATGCCTATTTCAATAAATCATCACTTGAAGAGAATAAAATCCGCCTCCAAGAATACTTGGCCAAAATTCTCCTCCAAAAAGACTCTTGAAAATTATGAGTGAAAAACACTCACTCTCTCCCCCTTTTTATAAAAAAAATTTACTTAAATTAGGCCAAAACAAAAATATTTTAATAATAGGCCTATTAACAATACATGCTTTGTCATTAACCTCTTTTCCATTTAATAATTTTGGCATTACATGAATTTGAGGTTAAAGATAATTAACAAAATAACCATATATCCCTATTTTAAGGGTGGCTCAGACAGTAGTCACAGGATAAATACGCTTTAACCCATAAATTTTGAGACATGTGTGTGGCATAGCATCAATTATTTAATTCAGGATCCAGACGGTTTGGTGTTCAACTCCTGCTGGCACATGCCTTAAAACGGCTTTGGCGGCATTCTTAATTTAAATAGAGTATTTGACACTTGCATAATGAATACTTTGTGTGGCCCAATGGAAATGCCTTATTTTGGTAAAGGAGTGGTTGGGGGTTCGACCCCCACCGACCTAAGTCTTCAATCCACTTGCTGATGATGTGTAAATGCCACATGTCAAATGATGACATCATGATGTTGTCACCATTTTAAACTTTTGCCTCCAACTTCAAACAAGCATAACTTTCACATATGAAGTTCATTTTTGACGAAATGAACATCGTTGGAAAGCTTGTGATGAGATCTTCATTTTGAAATCCATTGTTGACCACTTTCAAGAAGGTCTGATTTTGCCCCTTATCTAGCCACCTAGTCTATCTATTGACCAAACTTTGACTGAGCATAACTTGCACAAATGGACTCCTTTTTGCTCCATTCAAGTTGCATTGGAATTAGGATGCTGAGATCTTTTTGATGATCCAAAAATTTGGAGATTTGAAAACACTTCAATTTTCATTGAAGTTATCCACCAGATCAGGCCTCCCCACTGAAGACCTTTTGGACCTCCAAAAGTGACATTTACTCTCACATAAAGTGAGGACTTGGCCTCCCCACTTGTACTGTATCATCTATACATTTGAATACCTAGCTCACAAGCACAATGCAGACTACAACAACATTGTTGATCATAAACATTATTCTATCACTTCCATAAGCATCTGCATCAACTGTCATAGCCACTAACCAACAAACATTGACAAGCATCAAGCTGAACAATAATGCAAAAATGAAAGAGAATAAATCAACATATCGATCCTTCACAACAAGAACATTTTTAGCCAAGGAACCATCAATGCTTTCAATCATCATTCCCTCATGCTGTACTGTGGGTGCACTCTATAACATTTGACCTTGGTTAGCTGCTCCAAGTTCAAGTGTAGAAGCACCTGTACTAACAAACATAAGAGTTAACTCTTTACTTGCATTAATTACCCTCTTTCTCTGCCCTATGTTTGGAAAAGAATGATCAATCTTAATCCTATTAGAATGTACAATATATTGAATGCCATATTTAAACAAGTGATAATGATTCTTCTCCCTATAGAAAATTTCTTTTTAATCATAAAGATAAGGGCTACCAAGCACCATCCCACAGATATCTAGTGGAACAACATCAAACTATACTTCATCCACAAACTTACTAGTGATTGTGAATCTTAAGGTGCATTGTCTTGTTACTTGGAACTTATCATTTTCACAAATCTAGCCTAGTGGATAAGGTTTCTTATGTAATGTAGTTTTCAATCCCAAGTTTCTTACAATACTTTCAGAAATCAAGTTCACTTGAGAACCACTTTCTATGAGTGCATCAATTTTAGTGTTCTTAGCAATGAACCTTAAATTAAAAGGCTCATTCCTTTTCTTATCTTCAAACAAATCATTAACTGTAGAAGTAGAAGCACAACTAGCAATAGAAACACTAGAAATAGGAGCTTTACTTTTCAAACCCATAGCTATTGTCTTAGTCTCATCATCTGAATTTGAACCAAGATCCATAACAACATTTTTTTCTTTCTCCTTACCTTTCTATTTCTAATCAAATTTATGAGCCCACTTAGGCTTCAATTCAAGATGCAACTTCCAACAATGTTCTTCATCATGACCCTTCCTATCACAATGAGTGCAAGAAAGTTTCTCATCCTTCTTGATTGTAGCTACCTTCTTTCCTTTCTCTATCTCTACATTCTTAGAATATTTCTTTACATCATTATGAAAGTTATCAATAAAAGATCCCTTACCTCTTGACTCTAAGTGTGTAGCTTGAATAGACACTTCATCCAAATTAAAAGGGTTCAATACCAAAATAGAATGTCTAAGGTAGGAATGAAGACCTCCTATGTACTTAAACAAAGTATCCTAGGTGTACAAAGGAACATTCAAAGCAATATCCCTTTTCCTAAATTCATGGGTGTACTCTTGGACAATTTGGCCTTTCCCTTGTCTAAACATTTGGCAGTCCATCATTAACTGTTGCATATGTCCTAGGGGATAAAATTTCTTTTTAAGAGCATTAACAAACTCTACCCAAGTTAAACTGACTCTACCATGATGTGAAACTTCTACCTTAGTCTTACTATCCCACCAGGTTTAAGCTTTACCTCCTAACAAAAGAGTAGCTAATTGAATCCTATCAACATCATCTAATAGGTTCTGGACTCTACAATAGACTTCTACTTGTTGAATCCAATCATCCAATTTTTTAGCATTAAGTTCACCACAATACTTAGGCAAGTCAAATTTTACATCCAGTTTGATCTTAGGCTTATACCCACTCTTGAAAGGTTTAAAAGAAGTAGAATGAGGAAAAGATGGAGAAGAAGGAGAAGATGACGAAGACAAAGATGGAGGTTCAGGAGGGTCACTACCACCTCCTACTCCTTTATCTTTGTCATCCTTTAGTGAGGATTTTGCTTCCTTCTTCTTCTTAGCCTTATTTTCCTTTCTCAATTGTCGTTTGTGTCTCTCTTGGAGAAGAATTTCCACCTTAGCCTTCATCTCAATGAATGCTCTTCAAAATTCTTGCTCACTGATCTCATCAGGAACCTCCATTCCAAAAATAGATGTCTTTGGAAATGTTCTACACTTCTCAATCTTAGGATTAAATTCTTCAAGCTTGCCTTCACCCTTTTGAATCCTGGATCTTGTTAGCATTCAAGAAAAAAATTTCAATAATAGTCAACTGGGCTCTAATACCAATTGACCTAATGGATAGATCTGGACTAATTGTAGTATTGAATGCTTAATTAAAAACAAAACTCAGCAGAAGTCTTAATACATTTATACATAAATGAAATTATGCATCAAAACTTAAGGTGAGAAATAGAATTGAGAGAGAAGAAGATAAGAAGGTGCAAAAAGAGTTTGATTATGGAGCTCACCACAAATGTGACTACATCTCCGAGTCAGCTCCAATAGAGTACAACCGATCCAATTAATCTCTAGAAATCAATTACAAAGCACCAAGACCATTCCTTTGAGCACTTCGACAGTAATAAAACTCTAAGATACAAGAATGGTAAAAAAATCTCCTTACAAGACCTCTCTATCACAATGCCTATTTCAATAAATCATCACTTGAAGAGAATAAAATCTGCCTCCAAGAATACTTGGCCAAAATTCTCCTCCAAAAAGACTCTCGAAAATAATGAGTGAAAAACACTTACTCTCTCCCCCTTTTTATACAACAAATTTACTTAAATTAGGCCAAAACAAAAATATTTTAATAATAGGCCTATTAACAATACATGTTTCATCATTAACCTCTTTGCCATTTAATAATTTTGGCATTACATGAATTTGAGGTTAAAGACAATTAACAAAATAACCATATATCCCTATTTTAAGGGTGGCTCAGATGGTAGTCATAGGATAAATATGATTTAACCCATATAAATTTCAAGACATGTGTGTGGCGTAGCGAAAATTATTTATTTTAGGATTTGGTCGGTTCAGTGTTCAACTCCCACTGGCACATGCCTTAAAATGGCTTTAGCGGCATTCTTAATTTAAATAGATTATTTGACACTTGTATAATGAATACTTTGCATGGCCCAATGACAATGCCTTATTTTGGTAAAGGAGTGGTTGGGGGTTTGACCCCCACCAGCCCAAGTCTTCAATCCACTTGTCGACAACATGTAAATGCCACATGTCAAATGATGATGTCATGATGTTGTCACCATTTTAAACTTTTGCCTCCAACTTCAAACAAGCACAACATTCACTTATGAAGTTCATTTTTTATGAAAAGAACATCATTGGAAAGATTGTGATGAGATCTTCATTTTGAAATCCATTGTTGACCACTTTCAAGATGGTCTTATTTCACCCCTTATCTAGCCATCTAGTCTACCTACTGAACAAAACTTTGATCAAGCGTAACTTGCATGAACGGACTCCTTTTTGCTCCATTCAAGTTGCATTGGAATCAAGACACTGAGATCTTTTTGATGATGCAAAAATTTGGAGATTTGAAAACACTTCAATTTTCACTAAAATTATCCACCGGATCAAAGAAGCATTAGTAGGTTGATTAGTAGTATGTTGTTGATTAGTAGTATTATAAGTAGATGAATCCTGGTTTATATTACAATATTCCTCCACCTAATGGTTCATGAAAGAACAATCACCTTGTAGAGAAGTAGTATGTTGTTGGTCAACTACTTGCTTTGGTATAGTTAATGCCAAGTAAGGTTCTGTCTTCTAACACAAACAATATCCATAGGAGTAGTTACAAGAAGGGTAGAAATCTTGGTCTTGAGAAAGATTTTTCTAAGGGACTAAAGCCCTATTTAGGTTGGTATTCATAGCATTAGGGGGGGGGGATGCGGGGGTATCAATAGGTCTATTCTGATTGTAACCCCCATTTAGGTTGGTATTCATAGCATGGGAACTATCAATAGGTCTATTCTAATTGTAAGGGGCATGACTCTAGTTTGGGGCTCTATTATGTATGGTGGCCTAATATTAAGGTTGGGGAGGCTTATTATTTTGAATTTTTCACCTTTTTATAGTCACCAACTCATTACCCATCTTTTGCATCACTACACCATTGTCCTCCATCTTTTTTTATTTATCTTATAAACTCTTATCTATATTTTGCATCAATGTTTGCATCATGGCATTGATATTATCAACCCCATTAGAGGATGTGGAGGCTATTGGGAGTACATGAAGGGGTTGACTTGAAGAGAAAATAGGAATAGAGGCTACGATAGGCTAATGATTAGGCATGTCATGAAAGAAGGGCATTGGAGGGATTGGAGCTAACTTCCTCCCTATATCAAGATATTTTATGCCCTTATAGCTACCTCATATGCATTTGGTAAAGTGTCACCTCCCATAGACTACACCATGGTAGCAATATCATTATTGAAGGCTCTAAGGTAATATATGAATGCATTACTAGGAGAGGGCTTTACTACAGTAGGTATTCTATCCCTTGTCTTTTGAAAGGTATAATTAAAATTAGTCAGATATTCATGGGGTCCCCTCTTGATGGTTGTCAGTTGCTCTAAAAGTGATAGGTAATCACTTTTGTCCTCAAAATGTTTGCATAAGGCTTATCCTAACCCATCCCAATCAGCTATAGAGTTATGAGGCAACCCTCTATACCATTTTAATGTTTTCCCTTTTAAGGATGAGGCTAGAATCTTGACTCCTACATCATCCTCTATAATGCCATGTATATTACAAATATTCAAAATTAATTGAATATGCTCTACAAGGGATATAGAAGATTCACCAATGAATTCAGGTATACTTTTGAGGGATGAGATTGGAATATCATGTCTTTGAGCCAATAAGAGAGGGCTTCAACCATTGAAGGTGGAAAATGTGTATGCTCTAGCCATATAAATAAGTGATCTATTGATATCAATAGATGTTATCCTAGGTTGAGATATATTAGCAAGAGGGGTAAGTATGGATCTTGTAGGTGTATGTACTTCTTTTATACTCCTTACTAGTGATAGAGACAATCTAGTCTTTTTTCTTCCAAGGTTCTAAAATGAGAGCTCTGAATATTGGAAATAACCTCTAGAACATGCCCTTGTGTGTACTCTTGGCATGCATCACAACAACCTTGCTTTGGAAACTAGATGTGTTTGAATCTTAGAGTCACCAAGTATTTGAAAAAATAAGCCTCTCAAAGACTTGAATATTGAAGGTAGTACTATCTCCTTAGGATGACCTTGAAATTTTTCTTTGACACTAGTGAACTTGTAATCTTCAATGTGTATGCTTTGATACTAGTCCCACCGAGCATGCCAAAAACCATTGTCACAAAAGTTTGTGCCCTTGTCCAAAGTCTTTATCTAAGGACTACCTCGTGAAACATGGAAAAATCCTCCAAGTTGTGGGACTTGAATGATGAGGTTGAGTCTCTAGAGAAGGTTGGCTTCCTTTGTTATCAAGATGCACCTAGACTACATTTGGAGAGGAAAAGGGAGAGGGAATTCAGAAAAGCAAGCTACCTTACCTATTCTAAGGATGTGACTAATGCACCAAAATAGAGTGTTCAAACCAATCTCTATCCGTACATGCATAGTGCAACTATCATACCAATCCAAAGATATACAGATTTAGACTTGTTTTAACCAAATAAACACATGTAGATTAGACAACCAAATGAGTTACACAAGGGAGAAGAGATTCACTTTATATCATTCATAGCCCAGAAGAGATAGAATCATGTAGGTTACAGATATCCACAAAATATTGAAGAATGGAAACAAAAAAAGCTTACATAGTACATCAATGGCTAGAAAGGATAAGACAATTTCATATAGTTTAGAGGCAAAGGAATTTATAGTAGTATGCTAGAGCAATACCAGAGAAACAAAGAAGATCTAGTCATTCAAAAGATTAAAAACTATGCTTTTATAGCCTAAGCATAACTTAGATAGCTTCTAACCTAAGGTAGAACTCAATAGCCATACTCAAGATTACAGAGAATAGTTATTGCAAATATGGGAAAGATCTAATCAAGGCACACATTGAGATGTAGGGAAATCACTAATTCACAAAACAAAGTCCTTGAGAAGATATAAATGACGACCATTATCATTTTGACTAATTATATGGACCAATAGGTAGTGATGGAGTATCTTTCTTCATTTGTCAAACATGGGGAATGATGAAATTTGTTGCAAGAGATTGAAAAGATCAAATCTACCACCAAATAGCTACTTCCTTTATTATAAGTATGTCAAATCAATTGTATCATTAGTCAACTAGAGTCAAACCTTAGGCCTTGCTACATGGACCAATCATCTTTTTCCATTATATATCTCCGTAAGGTCTTCCTACCTTGACTATCTTATATAGTCATGGCCTCACCACCTTTTCTCTAGACTAAAATCAAATGCCTGTGACTAAACAAAAAAACTATTATCACTGCTATGTGGCTTGTCCTTGACATTTCTCATTAATTTCTATGACCCTATGAAGAATGAAAACTTAACTACACTTGCACCATCGCTGTTTTGAATTGAGGTTCATTTCTTAACCTTGCAACCAGTCAAACCAAAGGGAATCACTTGATTGAAACTATAACTAAAGTCTGTTCTTTAACTACTGTGATTGTACAATACAAGGAAAATTACATCATTGCAACTCAAATCTAGGTCTATAAAATTAACCTTGTAATCCAACTAACATAACATAGTCAGCCTATTGGGACCTTGATCTTGGTTGAGCTGATTAACTCTATGGTGATGTGAACATAGTGTAATCACACCTTCACCACTTGAACTCTAGGTAACACTTACTCCACTATGATTGTGCAAACCAAAGGTTGATTCACATGGTCACAACTCAAAATATCTCAAAGGCATAATTCAAGAGGCTGCATGGACTTAGGATAAAATAGATATAGCCAATGTTAAAATACTTCATGAAACTCCTCAATATTTGAGATTTGAAAACCCTAGGTTACCATTGAGTGGCTTATCATTTAAATTTTATTTTCTAACAAGAGGCATCTTTGGCTAATAGAGCCCATGGTCAACTATGAACAAGGTGAACTTTACCCTGCCATCCAAGATGGATTTCCTCAGTCTTTTCATATGGCATTTACCCAATTTATGTTCCCTATGGATGCCATTTAAACATACATGCACACATGTGTTTGAATGAAAAAGGAGCATCAATAAAGAATAGGCAATGATTGAAGGCCCCAACCCAAGTTGAGTAGATAAAGAAATAAACAAAAATGAAGCTCTACTACCATAAAAGAACAATAAAATCACAAGTGGATTTTCATTACATTCTAACTCATGTTCCAATTAAAGTAATGAAGACAAGTTTTACATGGAGCCCTATTTTTACAACCTTATTTGTAAACAAGATGACAAGATGGCCTCTAGAGGGTTGTTGTGCACATTATCTAAATCAAATGGCTTTTCCCTAAAGGGGCAAGCTACTAGTCAACCAAGATTCTTTGTTTCAGATTTGATGAACTTGAAATACATTGCTTTTCCCTTGTTAGGCCCCTTTATCTACTAATGGAATAGTTCTAGAGCAACTATCAAGAATGAGTTGTTAAGATGCAGACTTGGTAGTATGGTTACAAGGTGGTGAAAGAGAACGCATCAAGTGAAGATACAAGGATAGATATCATTGAAGAGGTGCTATGGAAACAAAAATATTAATGAGTAGTGACAAAGGAAAGGCACGGGATAACCACAAAATCTATTATTTCAATGTGGTTATCAATTAGTGACAAATGCAAGATGGGGGGATAAGCCAAACTTCTACTATTTCAATGGATTTATGGAGTAGTTATGAAGAGGAGATTATTGGGGAGATAACTATAATAACTACTATTGGGTAGTTACAAAGTAGTTCTTGAGGGAATAAGGATGGTGTAAAATTGTGTCAACTAGATATAGCCAATGGTGTTATAAGTCCTAACACTCTGGGAGAGTGGAATAATATTTCTTTGATGAAAAGAAAGATGTATTCTTGATCTAATTGATAAAGGTGGGTGGGGGGGGGGGGGGTGGAGGATAGGACCTACCTTCTTAATCCTTTACTTCTATGGCTGAACAATTCAGCAAGGTGTTTAGGCATTCTTTTAATGTATTATTAGGCCCTTGAGTTACTTCTTTCTCTTTTTCAAGTGGACACTAAATATGTTCCTACTTCTCTAGCCTACATCTTAGAGGAAGTCTATCCCATTCACTTGAAACAAGAAGAATTGACGAAAGGCTATGTTAACTTCACTTGCAGGCATTAAGAAAATAAAGGTATAGATCAAGAAACAACACATTGTGGTGATTGTTGTTTGTATTTTACTCAAGATGGATGAAGAGTATGAATAAAATATTCATTTGGCCATCACTAGCATATGAGAGAAGTTACACTACCTATATTTTAGAAGTTTGATTACTTGTTTTGGCAGTGACCTCTTCTTTAAATTAGAAGTGCATGTTTGGGCAATAAGCTCATCTTGCATCGACTGTACTATAGCTCCTAACAGGGACTCCTTATACTAAATTTTATCATTGACTCCTAACAAGGTCCATACTCTAAAAAGGAACCTATATATCAGTATATTATCTAGTGGGTATCATTCCCACTAGGGTTTTCCCTTGGCTAGGGTTCTCCTAGTAAGCAAAATATGGTGTTATGAGTTATCTTTGTGCATGGTTACTATTACCATTCAATATTACTTTATTACTTTGTTAAGTATGGTTTAAAGTAAGGATAATATCTAGTTCACAACTAATGTTTGTAGATTATTAATTCATGCACCCACCCCCACAACCCTCTTCTAATCCCTATTTCTAACAATTGGTATCAAAGTGTAGTTACTTTTAAGAGGCTTAATAGCTTCAGTAAATTCCCTGTGGATATGGAATAGTTGATGAAGAACCTTGAAGAAGCTCTTGAAAAAATTGATCTCTTTACTGAAGAAAGAGATAAGTTGAAAGACAAATATGAAGACTCAAAAGTATACATTGGACAATTAAAAGAAAAGATTGAACATCTCAAATCCAAGTTTGAATGTACTTAATCTAGAGCTAGTGAGATGATTATTCAAAGCTAAAGATAGAGTAGAAGATCTTGAAGCATGAATTGAAGATTATGAATCTGAATTTGACTTTGAGGAATGATCCTAGCAAAGTTGAGTTTGATTTAAAAATTGAAAATGTAGATTTGAGAGAAATTATGGAAAAGAAGACATTAGATGTTGAAACATTGAAAAAAGATCATGAAGAACTTCATAAATACAATACTATTGTGAAAGGTGAATTAACTCAGTGCCAGCAACAACTTGAGAAACTTTATTCTAGTAGAGAAAAGCTTGATAATTCAATGTCAATATAGAGACCTAACTATCATAAGATTGGTCTTGCTTATCTACTTAACATGTATGCAAAGAAACCTAAGATTAGATAAAATCTAAAAGAAAATAGTAAAATTGATGATAAGATTGAATCTAGTCGATCTTCTGATAAACCTAAAGAAGTAAAACAAAACAAGGAAGTTGAAATTTTTGATGAACCAAAGCAAGTGGAATCTCCTAAGGAAAACAGGTATGAATTTATATGTAAGTGTTTTTAATGTAATGAAATAGGTCATATGAAAAGAGATTGTACTAATAAGTCATTTAATCATGTAAAATATTTTTATTGTCATAATTGTCATGGTATCAATCATAAAGAAATTGATTGTAGAAAACCTAAGTATGAAAATGATAGAAGGAATAGTAGAGTGTCTAGAAATACTAACCTTGCCCATAGAAGAAGATCTAATGAACAAAAATCAAGAGAAGGAAGACCTTATAAAGAGAAAAGGCAAATCATGTGTTATAAGTGTAATAACTTTGGACACATTGCTAGGAATTGTCATGCACCTAATGATCAAAAAAATCATAGAAGTAGAGCACTTGTATATGATTTATGCAAAAACTTTAGACATATAGAAAAGTACCATAGAATTAACATGAACTTTGATGATAGAAGGAAAAATGGAAGAAACTTTGGGAACAGAAGGAATGATTAAAAGAACTTTGGAAATGATAGAAGAAACCATGAAAGGAACTTTGAAACTAACATAGAAAATAAGGAATAAAGAAATTTAGTTAGTGAACTTCAAGAAGAACTTAATGAGGCATTTTCAAAAGGAGTAGATATCTCAAAAGAAAAGCTAGATGATGATGAGATAGGAAGATCAAAGTTTATTGTTGAGTGTGATTCAACTAAGTTGAACTAAGCTTGTCTACAACACCAAAATTTGAAAGCCTCATTAAAATATTGAATTAGCAGTAGAAAAGTTGGGAAAAGGTCTATCTAATTAAGTTTAGATGATATTTAAACTCACTTTTAATTTGGAGCTTAATAAATAAGTTATGAAGGAATGAAGGAACTCTGAGTCACTGGTATTATAGAAAGGGTTAATTTTGTAGTAGAATATGAAAATTATGCTTTTTGTAGAGAATTCCATGAAGCAAATTTCAATAGAGTTTTTTCATGATGGAATATAGCTATGGAAAACCTTGAGTGGCATCTAAAGATCAAATAGATGATCTTGCATAGTTATTTAATTATAAAGTGTAATTGACAACTTTTGCATGTCTACAAAATACAAAATTAATGCAAGTTCAAGATGATGGAATAAATGGAGTACAAAATTGATTTTCACTTCATTGCAAATACAACTAAAGTAGAAGAGACTTGTCAGAGTGATTTAGAAGTAAACTCTATTTTTGGAAAAGAGTGCACAATATTCAGAACAAAGATAAACCTAAGTTGAAGGTTGTGTTGGAATACTTTAGAATAACTTGGGGGTGAATTTTTTATCCAAGGTCTAGATGTATAAATAAATTTTTTCATAGCTTAGTGAACCCATAAAAAAATTTTCATCATGCATTCATCCATAAGATTATGAAATCACTTAAAACATGTAGGTTACTGTCAAATCCACTTGCAAAAATGGAAACATGAAACATAACAAATTCATCAACACACTTGACACAATGATTTATGTGGAAACCCAATTCAAGAAAAACCATTAGGAACATGGTACTCTATTTCACTCTTCTGAAGTGATGCCTTCTAAAAGGCCAACCCTATTAAAGGTTACAATACACAATGTTAAATGTGACCGTATTAAAGAATTTCAATCACCATGTTAGGTGTGAGCCTTTTTAGAGGACTTTAGACCATTCACTTGGAATGTCACCTAGTTAAAGAATTTACAAATGACTATTAGGTTAACCTTAATCCAAAGGGTTTTCCCTAGACTAATACAATTGTTAGAGAGTAATAGTAAGACTTGATATGATACAACTTACAACTTCATTTGTAGATTACATATCTTTGTTTAGTCCTCCATTCTACTTGGCCTTCATACACTGCATCTTTAGTAACTTGTTCACCCTTTAAGCATTTATATCCTTAGGCCTTCTTTCTTAACATTCCATTATAGAATCTTCTCTTAGGTCACTTGATGAGGCAAGACCCTTCACTACTTCTCTTCCTTAGGTTTTCACTCATGAAAACCTTGCTTCATGACTAGCCATTCCTATAAATAGGAAATTAAGATCTTTTTCTGCTTATTCCCCATCATCCAATTTAGGGTTTGGATGGATTAGGTAGGATACAATGAATCTACTCAACATTCTATATCTTTTTTAGAAACTTCTAGAATTATCTTTGAATTCTCCTAAAAATAGTTTACCTTGAATTTTGTGTCACCAACTCATAAACCTTATCTTCCACCTAGTTCACATAATCCAAGAAATCAAACTTGTTGGCTTAGATCAATCAAATTCATGATCTTTTAAATAATGTAGCAACTTGACATTATCTTGCTATTGATGCTCAACACAAACTACACTACTCAACATCCACTATGAAATTAATTGACATGAACTAGAGTTTACTATTGCTCAGCATCAACTAAAATTTAGTTGACATCCATGATTCTACTTGACATATGCTTTAATGAACTTTTACTTGGCTCTATTTTATTTTCTATTCAGCTTGCACTGACTTTTCTCAGCACCTACTATCCACTTGGTGAAGCTTGGTAGAAAAGCTTTGTGTAACTTTTTCTTCTAAAATTTCTTAGTATAACCAACCTTTGCAACCTTAAGTAGGTTATCAATACATCATCTCACCACTGTCTTAACTAATTCTTGTACTCCTTTACATAATCATAACTCAACCATTCCTCTAGGTGCTACTGTTACATCTTTCGATCAAATCCTCTTCATCAATCAAATAAGTGATAGTACTTGAATCTTATAAGCAATTGTCTTACAATTAAATAGAAATTTTGACATTGATGAAAAAATAATGATTAAAACACATAGTCTTCTTTAATGATCTACCTCTTTCAATCTAGTTTCAAAAATCTCTTTCAACAATAATCTTTTCAATTTGATCTCAACAAAATCCTTCTTTGGCATTGATGGAAAACCAAATTCATCAACCATATCACCACCTTCCATCTTTTGATTAGGTTAGAAAATTATTTCTTATAACTCCCTCTGAGTTTCTTCATGTATCTTCCTCATACTATTGATTGGTAATACTATCTCCATCTTTGACAAAAATGACAACAATTTTTCATCTTTAAACATGTAGATATATGCTTTTTAGTTACTTTAGTTTTCTCCCTATATCACCTTGTTTGTGACTAATTTGAAGTTCTAGCTCTTTGATTACTTTAGATAGCTCCTAAAGTAAGATCCACTACATCATTTTGTAACATATGAACATTAGTTTGTTTTATACAGGGAACTCCTCTTGTTACATAGCAATTGTCTCACCATTAAATAGTAGGTTTGACATCAGTGATAAAACAATGATTGAAGCACATTTGTCATACTTGTATGTTCTAAACAATCTTCCTCTTTTAAAAATCTCCTTCTTTTATTAGCTTCTTCAATCTATTCTTAACAATCTCCCTCTTTGGAATTGATGGCAAACCAAATTGATCAACCAAATCAACCATATGGTAAACACCTTGTTTAACCAAACTAACTAGGTTAAAATAGTAAGACAATACCAAAAATAAAACTTGTACTGAAATCTCTTCCTTAATTAGCAACTTCCATCTTCTGAATAGGTTACATATTCTTTCTTATATCTCTCTCTATCTATATATATCAGTTGAATACAATTGTTAATTATGTATTGTCTTTGATGTTACAAAAAATGTCATATCATTCATTAGAAAAAGTCTACCAAGCTTAGATAATCTGCAAAGCAATTTACAGTTTCTACCGAACATTCTTGAACATAACAAAGAAAAGCTAATGTTTACCGAGCTCACTCCGTTATCAAAGGAAAAGTGGCAGAAAGTTAGCTTCTACTAAGCTCCCAAGGTTAACAAAGAAAAGCTAATGTTTATCGAGCTCACTCGATTATCAAAGAAAAAGTGGTAGAGAGTTAGCTTCTACCGAGCTCCCAAGGTTAACAAAGAAAAGCTAATGTTTACCGAGCTCACTCAGTTATCAAAGGAAAGTTAATGTCTACCGAGCTCCCAAGGTTAACAAAGGAAACTCAATATCTATCGAGCTCAAAGTTAATATCTATCAAGCTAACAAGATTAACAAAGGATAGTTGATGTTTACCAAGCTCCCAAGGTGAACAAAGGAAAGTTAATGTTTATCGAGCTCCCAAGGTGAACAAAAGAAAGTTAATGTCTATCGAGCTCACAAGGTCAACAAAGGAAGATCAGTGCTAACCAAGTTCACTCAGTCTCCAAAGTTTTTTTGTAGAGCTTGCATTGTTTACTGAGCTTCACTTGGTTGACACTAGAAAACCATGCTGGAGCAGTGGTTACCAAGTTGGGTTGGCCAGCAAAGGATTTTATTGCTTTAATATTAATTTCAATTGTTCCATGCAGTCAACTAATGTAATGATTATTTTAGTTGTTGTAACTTATATTTGAGCCAACTTGATAATCTAAAAGGTATATATTTAGATGTTGAAGTCATGAATTAAAAATGTGAGAGTGAATATATGGATAAGGATGGAATAAGCAAATTGAGTGAATTCTGATGAAGGATTAGATATCCTGGAGGAGATGCAAAGTTGTATTCGATTAGCTAGGATCTAGTAAAAGCAGAACATAGATCTATAATCAGAAAAAGATAAGTTGCATATCACTCAGGTCATCTCATTGTTGCTTTCTAACCATAATAATAGTGAATCTAGAATCTCTTAATAGAGTTGGTTTAATAGCCATTTTGTAAATCCTCTAACAAGGTGGTAGTTCATTTGAATTGTTCTCAAGACCTCTAACCTGACCACTCCTAACAGGGTGATTAAATCCTCTAACAAGGTCACACCTAACACTGTGTTTTGTAACCTTTAACAGGGTTGGCTCCTAATAGGGCTCACTTCAGAAGAGTGAAAATTGGTGACTAGTTACTTGGTGGTTTTTTCCATATTGGGTTTCCACATTAAATTTGGTGTCTCTTGTGTTCATTTATTTTAATCTTTGCAAGCATATTAATGACTATGAATGCTAGATAATCAATAATTAGTTAATGTATAGAGTTACAGTAATCCTGCACTATTTATCGAGTATCAGCAGAAAATAAAGACATCTAAGGGATTTATTTTTGGAATTGAATTTTTTGGTAACTGATTCACCCCTCCCCTCTTAGTTACTTCATCTATGTTTCCAACAATTGGTATCAGAGCTTTTGGTGCTTGTAAGAGATTTCAAGGATCTAAGCCAAAGATCAAGATGTCTTATAAGAGGGAAATTCCAAGACTTAACAGGGACAATTTCTCAGCATGGAAAGGGTTAATGAGACTTCATCTAGCTTCTATAGGAGATACAGGACTAAAATACCTTGATGAAAAATATGTAGAACCAACCAGTACACTATCCGTCAATAATATTGCTAAAAAGAAGACCCACAACATTATGATGATAGATATAGCATTTGCTCTAAGTTATGAAGAATTTGATGACATTAAGGACTAAAAATATTCCTTTGAAATGTGGGAGAAGCTAAAAGAAATCTATGGAGGAGATGATATTGTAAGAATAGCCAAAGCAAAAAGTCTGAGAGGACAATTTGATCAAATGAGGATGAGAGAGGATGAAAACATTTCAAAATTTGTTGAAAGAGTCAAAGCATGTGTCAGTGCGATCAAAGCTTCTAGAGGAGATATCAAGAAAGAGACAGTTATAAGTAAAGTTCTTAGAACTCTACTTCCCATCTATGTAATCAGAGTTTCTACAATTCAAGAAAGAAGATGTGAAGCAAATCACAAGATAAATCTAGAGGCCATAGTTGGAAGATTAACTACATTTGAACTAGACAACTTTGACAACTATGTTCCAACTTTCAAAAACATTGAGTCAGAATTTGAAGCCAACCTTAACCTCAAGGAGAAAAGTAAAAAGAAAAAGGAATCTCAGTTAGAAAGTGAAGATGAATCAGAACAAAGTTTAGATAGTGATCTTGAGGTGATTGAAGCTCTACTAGCAAAGAAATATTCTAGAGGTAGAGGGAAATATAAAGGTAAAGTTCTCTATTCTCTTTTTTATGTGAAGAAGTTGGTCATATTGCTGCTAGGTGCCCAAACAAGTAGAACAAAGATGACAAGAAAGGTTACAAGTACAATGGCAAGAAAGACTTCAAATCATTTAAGGATAAAGGTAAGAAAACATGTTTTATGGCTAACGATTCTAATGACTCTCATGATGAAGAAGAAGATGAAATTGTCTACATTGCTATGAAAGATGAGTCTGATAATGATGAAGAAATGGCACTCATTTCTCATATGAGCAAGAATGATACATGGATCATAGATAGTGGTTGTTCTCATCACATGACTGGTGATAAAACTAAATTTGAATACTTTGAAGACTATGATGGTGGCAATATAAGATTTGGTAACAATGAACCTTGTTGTATGAAAGGAAGAGAAAGAATCTCTCTAACCAAAGAACTTATATGTGATAATGCCTATTGGGTAGAAGGACTAAAGCATAATTTGTTGAGTGTGGCACAACTACACAATAATGGATTCAAAGTAGAATTAATGCATGGAAAAGGAAGACTATTGGATGGAAAAGGACAACTGATTGGATCAGGAACTCAAATAGAAGGTAACTTGTTTTTATCTTGAACTTGGTGAATGTTCATGTTTTATGGCTCAATTTGAAGAAAGTTGGTTATGGCATAAAAGGTTGTGTCATGTCAATTTTGATAACTTGGTAAAGATAAGAAAATTCAAGAAAGTAAGAGGCATTCCTAACATAAAGAAATCTAAGGTCAGTCTATGCAAGAATTGTCAGATTGGTAAAATGGAAAAGACTAGTTTTAAAAGTAAAACCTATTAGTCTGAAGATATATTAGAAATTGTGCATATTGATTTATGTGGACCCATTGGAATTGAAAGCTATACTAGAGAAAATTTCTTCATTTTTTTTGTTGATGATTACTCAAAAATGATGACTATCATGTATCTAAGGAACAAAGTAGAAGCATTTGAGAAATTCAAATGGTATTTGGCGAGAGTAGAAAAGGAAACAGGAAAAAGATTGAAATGCTTGAGGTCAGACAGAGGAGGAGAATTCATTTCACATGAGTTCAATAAATTTTGCATTGAAAGAGGAATCAAAAGACAAGTATCAGCCCCTGGAACTCCTGAACAAAATAGAATAGCTGAAAGGAGGAACAGATCTATCATGGATTGTACAAGAACCCTAATGATTGAAAAGAACATTGCTATCAAATACTAGAAGGAAGCTGTCAGCACTGTAGTTCATACCTTGAATTGGGTACAGCTCAAAAAGGACTCATTCAAAACTCCTTATGAGCTATGGTATGGCTACAAACCTAGTGTAAGTTATCTAAAAGTATTTGGAAGTAAATGTTACATTTTGAAAGAATCTAGAAAAGGAAAATTTGATGTAAAAGGTGATAAAGGAATATTTTTGGGATACTCTTGCAAAAGTAAAGCATATAGATGTTTGAACCTATCTAATTACAAAGTCATAGAAAGTGCACATGTGAAAGTTGATGAGTTTGCAAAAAGGATTGAAGAAGAAAGAAAAAGGGAACCAAAAGATTATAGAAGGTTTTTTTTTACTGAACCTGATACAATACTAGTCAATCAAGAATCTTCTACTCCTAGGTCATTAGTAACCAAGTTACAAGAAGTTCAAACCGAGCTACAACAACATGAGTTACATTCAGATGCTATCAAGCAAGTGTCTATCGAGTCTGAAGGACCTGAACCAATATCTACCTAGCCAAAATAGCTAGAACCTAAAATTGAAATGCAAGAAGATAACAATGAAATTCTTTCAAAAGGCAAGGAACCTGTATTAGAAAAATATGTCAAGAGACATCATTCAGCAGATCAGATCATTGGAGACAAATCTGAAGGAACCATGACAAGAAGTAAGTTGAAAGGTACTTGTTTACTTGCTGATTATGAACCTAGAAATATCAATGATGCTTTGAAAAATGATAGTTGGATTGAGGCAATGAATGAAGAAATAGAACAGATAGAGAAAAAAAAGATATGGACTCTTGTACCCAGGCCTAAAGATAAAAATGTGATTGGAACTAAGTGGGTATTCAGAAACAAGTTGGATGAAGATGGTAAGGTATCAAAAAACAAAGAAAGACTAGTATGCAAAGGTTATGCTCAAGGAGAAGGAATAGACTATGGAGAAACTTTTTCTCCTATTGCAAGATTGGAAGGAGTCAGAACCTTACTTGCATATGCTGCTCACAAAGGATTCAAATTTTATCAAATGGATGTCAAGTCAGCATTCCTTAATGGTATACTAGATGAAGAGGTCTACATTGAACAACACGAAGGTTTTTTTGATCTAGATAAAAGGAATATGGTCTGAAAATTACACAAGGCATTGTATGGTCTGAAACAAGCCCCTAGAGCATGGTATGAAAGATTGCATAACTATCTTATTCAAATTGGTTTTCAAAGAACTAATGATAACAATAGTTTGTATATAAAGGAAGGACTAGATAATAAGATTATTTTGGTAGAAATATTTGTAGATGATACTATTTTCACAGGGAATGATGATCTTTGCAAAGAATTTTCAGAGCAAATGAACAAAGAATTTGAAATGTCTATGTTTGGTGAAATCAAATTCTTTGTTGGTCTTCAAATTCAGTAGAATAAAAATAGTATCTACATCACTCAATCAAAATACATCAAGGAGATATTGAAAAATTTTGGTATGGAAGATTGTAAACCAGTTGGGACTCCTATGTGTACTGGATTAAAATTTACCAAGGAAGATGAATCAAAAGAAGTAGATCAAACACTATATAGATCTATGATTGGAAAGTTGTAGTATGTAGTTCATACTAGGCCAGATATTGCCCTTGCAGTTGGTATTGTAGCAAGATTTTCAGAAAAACCAAGAGAAAATCACATAATGGCAACCAAAAGAATAATGAGATACTTGAAAGGAACTGAAGATTATGGTTTATGGTACAAATTTGGAGGTAATTTGGATTTGAAAGTGTTTATTGATGCCGATTGGGTGGGAAACCTTGATGATAGAAAAAGTACAAGTGGAGGAGCATTCTTTCTTGGAAAAACTTTGGTTTCTTGGACAAGCAAAAAGTAGAATTGCACATTCCAATCTATAGCAGAGGCAGAGTATGTTGCTGCTGTAGTAAACTGTTCTAGTATTGTTTGGTTTAAATAGTTGTTGGAAGGCATGAAGGTGGAAATCAAAGAACCATTCGTTATGTTCTGTGATAATACAAGTGCAATAAACATATCTAAGAATCCAGTGATGCATTCCAAAACCAAGCACATTGTAATAAAATATCATTTTGTCAGAGAATTGGTGCAAGATAAGGAAATCAAATTGGAATATGTTCATACAAAGGAACAAATTTTTGATATATTCAAAAAGCCATTACCTAAGGATGCATTCTTGTATCTAAGAGGGAAGTTAGGGGTCACTCCCCTATTTGAAGTTCACTAAAATTAAGTTTTAGTGATGCATCAATGCATACCAAGTTGAATATCTATCAGTTGATGCAACATAATTAGGTAGTATTTCATATGAATTAGTACTAAAAGTACATTCAAATCCATTTGAGTTGTGTTGTCTTTGGCATGTGTTGTCAAAGAGGGAGAGTTTTACTGTTATATCTTTCTAAAATTTGTTTGAAAGGAAGAAGTTTGCTTTGATCTGAAATTTGTTCGAAAGGAAAAATTTTGCTTTGAGAAGAATATGTTTTTTCCTCACAAAAGGAGATTACTGAAAGAGGGAGAGTTTTCTATTTAATAAAGAAAGTTGTTAGACTTGTTTTCAATTTCATTTTTCTATGACATGTTATGTTGCCATCAATGCCAAAGAGGGAGATTGTTGGATACAATTGTTAATTGTGTATTGTCTTTGATGTTACAACAAATGTCATATCATTCATTAGACAGAGTCTACCGAGCTCAAATAATCTACAAAGCAATTTACAGTGTCTACCAAACGTTCTTGAACATAACAAAGAAAAGCTAATGTTTACCGAGCTCACTCAGTTATCAAAGATAAAGTGGCAGAAAGTTAGCTTCTACCGAGCTCCCAAGGTTAAAAAAGAAAAGCTAATGTTTATCGAGCTCACTCGGTTATTAAAGAAAAAGTGGCAGAGAGTTAGCTTCTACCAAGCTCCCAAGGTTAACAAAGAAAACCTAATGTTTACTGAGCTCACTTGGTTATCAAAGGAAAGTTAATGTCTACTAAGCTCCCAAGGTTAACAAACGAAAGTTAATATCTACCGAGCTTGCAAGATTAACAAAGGAAATTTGATTTTTACCAAGCTCCCAAGGTGAAAATAGGAAAGTTAATGTTTACTGAGCTCCCAAGGTGAACAAAGGAAAGTTAATGTCTACCGAGCTCACAAGGTCAACAAAGGAAGATCAGTGCTAACCGAGTTCACTCAGTCTCCAAAGGATTTTTGTAGAGCTTGCATTGTTTACCGAGCTTCACTTGGTTAACACTAGAAAACCATGCTAGAGCAGTAGTTATCGAGTTGGGTCAGCCAGCAAAGGATTTTATTGCTTTAATATTAAGTTCAATTTTTCCATGTAGCTGACTGATGTAATGATTCTTTTAGTTGTTGTAACTTATATTTGAGTCCACTTGATAATCTGAAAGATATATATTTAGATGTTGAAGTCATGAATTAAAAATGTGAGAGTGAATATATGGATAAGGATGGAATAAGAAAATTGAGAAAATTTTGATGAAGGATTAGATATCCTGGAGGAGATGCAAAGTTGTATTAGATCAGCTAGGATCTAGTAAAAGCAGAACAGATATCTATAATTAGCAAAAGATAAGTTGCATATCACTCAGGTCATCTCATTGTTGCTTCTAACCATAGTAACAATGAATCTAGAATTTCTTAATAGAGATTTTGTAAATCCTCTAACAAGGTGGCAGTTCAGTTGAATTGTTCTCAAGACCTCTAACCAGGCCACTCCTAAAAGGGTGATTAAATCTTCTAACAAGGTCACAACCAACAGTGTGTTTTGTAACCTTTAATAGGGTTGGCTCCTAGTAGGGCTCACTTCAGAAGAGTGAAAATTGGTGACTAGTTACTTGGTGATTTTTCCCATATTGGGTTTCCACATTAAATTTGGTGTCTCTTGTGTTCATTTATTTTAATCTTTGCAAGCATATTAATGACTATGAATGCTAGATAATCAGTAATTAGTTAATCTATAGAGTTATAGTAAGCCTCCACTATTTATCGAGTATTAGCAAAAAGTAAAGACATCTAGGGGATTTATTTTTGGAATTGAATTTTGTGGTAACTGATTCACCCCTCTGCTCTCAGTTACTTCATCTATATTTCCAACAATATCTCCCTCTTACTAGGTAGATGTTAGGATTTATCCATCTTTCTTGCATATTACTATCTCCCTCATCATAATTAGCATCAACAATTATCTCTCTCTAAGATCAGTAAAACTCTCCATCTCTTTTACAACAATCTATTGATATAATCTCTCCTTATTGGTCACTCAATTTCTCTTGATTAGTAAGAATCTCCCTCTTTGATAACAATGCCAAAGACTTGTCATCTTTAACATGATAGATATAAACATTTTCAATTTCTTCAAATTCTCCCTCTCTCACCTTGCTTGTGACTGATTTGAAGTTCTAGTTCTTTGATTACTTTAGGAAATTCCTTAAGTAAGATCCACTATATCAATGTGTAACATATGATCATTAGCTTGTTTGACATAGGAAACTCCTCCTATTACTTAGATAGCCTTTGATAGGGATATCACCACTATTTTACCTCTTAGATACTCGTGAGCATCCTTAGGTAATTTTTTTGTTAAGATATCAACAATTTTCTCTTTCATGTTAACATATTCCATCTTCACCTCTTTAACTTGAACTAAATATATCAAGTGATGATACTTGATTGAAATGTGTTTAATCTTTGTGTGCATCACTAGATTCTTTAATATATTGCTAGCACTTGTATTATCATGATAAAGTGTTACACGGTCGGCGATCTCTTCCTTCATTCCTTTGAGTAGCTCTTTGATCCATACAATGTTTGTACAATTTATAGTAGTAGAAACATATTCAACTTTAGCAATAGATTGTGAGGTGTAGTTTTGTTTCTTGCTAGTCTATGTAACTAGCCTCTTGCCTAAGAAAAATGCTCATCCACTAGTGCTCTTTCTATCATCAATGTTTGCAGCCCAATCAACATCAATGTAGAATCTTAATTCAAGTTTCTCATTCTTCTTTTAGTATAGACCAAACTCTTATGTTCCTTTAAGATATCTCATTATTCTCTTTACATCCATCAAGTGATTCTCCATAGGATTAGAAGAGAATCTTGCAACTATCCCTATAGATAATGCAATATCAAGTCTACTATGCACTACATATTGCAATTTACTAATCGTAGACCTATATAATGTTTGATTACTTTAGTTGATTCATCATTCTTTGACAACTTAGGTCTTGTCACCATAGGTGTACTTACTAGTTTGGAATCCTCCAATCCAAAAAAATTTAGTATTTCCTTGACATACTTTGACTGAGTGATGTATATACACTATTTCATCTAATGTATTTGCACACCCACAAAGAATTTGATCTCTCCAAACATAGATATTTGAAATTCTTGCTTCATGTGATTTGCAAAGTCCTTACATAAAAGAATTTTGACATCAAAATATGATATCATCAACAAATATTTTAGATAACAAAATACCTTTTCCTTTTTCTATTTTCATGTATAGATTTTTGTTATCATCATTCCTTTCAAATACAATCTTCACAAGATAATAATGAAGTCTCTCATACCATGCTCTTGGTGCTTGCTTCAAACCATATAGAGCTTTGTGTAGTCTACATACCATGTTCTTATTGTTAACATCAAAAAAGTCTTCTAGTTTTTCTATGTAAACTTCTTCTTCTAATAGACCATTCTTAAATATAGATTTAACATCCATTTGATAAAATTTGAAACCTTTGTATTTAGAATAAGCAAGTAAAGTTCTTACTCCTTCTAATCTAGCAATAAGAGAAAATTTCTCTCCATATTCAATTCCTTCCTCTTGTGCATATCCATTACAAACTAATCTTGCTTTGTTCCTTGTGACTTCACCATTTTCATATAGCTTGTTTCTAAATACCCATTTGGTGCTAATCACATTTTTGTCTTCTGGTCTAGGAACTAGACCTCCATATTTTGTTTTTCTCTATTTGTTCAATTTCTTCTTCTAGGAACTAGACCTCCATATTTTGTTTTTCTCTATTTGTTCAATTTCTTCTTCCATGGCCTTACTCTAGTCTTCATCTTATAATGAATCTCTCATTGATTTGGGTTCCTTCATACTCAGCAAACATGTATCATTTCTTATTTTACTTTTCATTGTTCTAGTATCTTTATCTCCAATGATTTGAGTAGCCAAATGATTCCTTTTCACATATTTGGACAATCTCAGTTCAGCTCTTATTTTTTCATTTTTTCTTCTAGCTTCAAAGTCACTATGTAAATGTTTATTAGGTAGTTCAACATCTCTTTCATGTACACAAATCTCATATTCAAAATATGCTCCTACTTCATTCTATAAGTTAGCATCTAAATGTATCTCAGTTCGTGAATGCAACTTGACATTCATAAGGTGTGACTCATTAGTCATTGAAACTTAATGTTGGTTTGTAGCTTGACTTACAATGTCTTCTTTAGTAGGAATACCTTCATCATAAAAGTATATAAATGATTTGTATTCCTATAGTTCTTTCATAGGTTCGGCCTCATATACCTTTGTATATTCATTAAAGTTCACATTTGCACTTTCCACAATTTTATTAGTGTTAGTATTTAAACACTTATAATATTTAATTATTGTGGAGTGTCTTAGGAATATACCTTCATCACTTTTTGCATCAAATATACCATTCTTAAAGTGCTTAAGAATGTAACATTTACTTCAAAATACCTTAACATATTTTACATTCAGTGAGTATCCATACCATAGTTAAAAAGGTGTTGAATGAGTGACTTGTACACAATTCAAGGTATAGATAGTTGTACTTATAGATTCTCTCCAATATTTCAAAGCAACATTCTTCTCCATCATTAGTATTATAGCATAGTTGATTATAGATTTTTTTCTCCTTTCAATTATTCCATTTTGTGGAGGTGTTCTAGGGGTAGATTTCTATCTTTTGATTCCTTTGTCATTACAAAACATCTCATACTCATTTGATGGGAATTCTCCTCCTTTGTCAAATCTCAAACACTTCAAAATTTTACCTATTTCCTTCTCAACTCTTGCTAACTACCATTTAAACATTTGGAAAGCATTAGATTTCTATTTTAGAAACATAACTGTCATCATTCTAAAATAATTATCAACAAGTAGCATAATGAATTTATCTCTTTTGTAGCTCTACACATCAATTGGACCACACAAATCAATATGAACAATCTCTAGTATTTCTTTAGAGGTATAATTTTTAGTCTTAAAATTTGACTTTGACATTTTGCCTAACTCACACTATTTTCACATTACATAATTAGGCTTCTTCAATATAGACAAACCTCTAACTTTTCTTATCTTACTAATACTAACTAGGTTATGAAAATTGACATGACATAATCTCTTGTGCCATAGCCACACATTATCAAGTTTTACAACAAGACAAGTAGCATCCTCTATGTCAGGATAAAATAGCTTACTTCTAGTTTGATCACCCTTTCCAATCAATTTCCCATCAGTGTCATGTATCTTCGCAATATTTTTTTCAAACACAATCTTACATCACAAATTATTTAGTTGTGACACACTCAACAAATTATAGTTAAGTTCTTCAGTACAGTAAGCATTATCACATAAAATCTTATATGTGAGTTTGATAGAACCCTTACCTTTTATCAAACATGGTGCATCATTACCAAATCTTACACTATTTCCATCATAACAATTCAAGGTAATGAACTTAATTTTGTCTCCACCAATGTGATGTGAACACCCATTGTCAATGATCCATATATGATTCTTTTTCACACAAGTGACAAGTGTAGGTGCCTCATCCTTGTCAAATTCATCCTTCATTGCAACATACAAAACTTCATCATCATATTCATCAGAATCATCCTTTCTTTCCTCTTTAGCAATGTATCGAGACTTATTTCCTTTGTCTTTGTAATCCTTGTTGTCTTCACCTCTTCTACTCTTATATTTTTTACCACTTATGTAGTTTTTCTCTAGACATCTAGCAACAATATGTCCAACCTCATTGCAATTGAAACAAATGGTAGGTAATTTACCTTTGAACTTGCCTTTACATTTGTGGAATCTTCTTTTTAGTAGTGCTTCAAGCTATTCTACACCCTCCTCATCTACATCATTATCACCAGACACATACTTCTTCTTTTTCTTCTTTTTGTTCTCTTCAAGTTCCTTAAATGATACCTTAGCTTTGAAAGCATATTCAATACTTACAGTTTTGTAATTATCAAAGTTAAATAGCTCAAAAGCAATGAGTCTACTTACCACACCTTCAAGTGATAGATCATTCCCCGATATAAATCTTAGTTCTTGAATTGCAAAAACTCTAATAGCATATACATGTAGTAGTGTTCTCAAGAATTTACTTGGCACAATGTCATCATCTAATTTACTAGTAGCTCCTCTTATTGTATTAACAACTTCTTTTATCCTTACAACATATTGAGCAATATTTTCACCTTTTTCCATTAGCATATCATCAAGCTTACCTCTGAGACTTTCAACTTTGGCTCTTAGAACATTTGTATCTCCTCCATAGATAGTGATTAGGTCATCTGACATTCTCTTTGCACTATCAAGACCTTTGATATCATCAAATTTATTATAGCTTAGGGCAAAGACAATCTCTAACATTTATTGGTTGTGTTCTTTCTTCTTTCTCATATCCTCAATAGTTAGGACACCATTAGGATTAACAAGCTTAGTGGTAATGGTAGATTGTGCATGATCTCCAAGTCCTCCAAGGTGTAGCTTCATCAAAATTTTCCATGTAGGAAAGTTGTCTCTATTGAGCTTGGGTACTTCTCTTTTTGACATCTTAATCTTTGTGCTTCTAGTACCATCAAACTAGTCCGCTTAAGTAGATGGCTTTGATACCAATTGTTGGAATACTTTAGAATAACTAAGATAGGAGGAGGTGAATTAGTTATCCAAGGTCTATATGTATAAATAAAACCTTTCATAGCTTACTAAACCCATAAAACATTATTCATTATGCATGCATCCATAAGATCATGCAATCACTTAAAACTTGTAGGTTACTATCAAATCAACTTGTAGAAATGTAAACATGAAACATAATAATTTCATCAACACACTTGACAAAATGATTTATGTGGAAATCGAATTTGGGAAAAACCACTAGTAACATGCTACTTTTTTTTCACTCTTCTGAAGTGATGCCCTATGAGAGGCCAACTATATTGAAGGTTACAATACACACTATTAAATGTGACACTATTAAAGGATTTCAATCATCGTGTTAGGAGTGAGCCTTGTTATAAGACTTTAGACCATTCACTTGGAATGTCACCTAGTTAAAGGATTTAAAAATGATTATTAGGTCAACCTTAATCCAAAGGATTTACCCTAGACTAATACAATTGTTAGAGAGTAATAGTAAGGCTTCATCTGATAAAACTTACAATTTCATTTATAGATTACAGATCTCTATTCAAACCTCCATTCTTCTTGGCCTTCATACTTTGCATCTCTTATAGCTTGTTCACCCTTCAAGCATTCATATCCTTAAGCCTTCTTTCTTAATATGCCATTGCAAACTCTTCTCTTAGGTTAATTTATAAAGAAAAACCCTTGACTCCTTGTCTTCCCTAGGTTCTCACACATGGAAACCTTGTTTCATGACTAGCCATTCCTATAAATAGGAAATTAAGATCTTTTGCTACACATTCTCCATTATCCAGTTCAGGGTTTGGATGGATTAGGTAGGATACAATGAATCTACCCCACATTCCATATCTTTTCTAGAAACTTCTTCTAAAATCCTCTTTGAATTCACCTAAAAATGGTTTACCTTGAATTTTGTGCCACCAACTCATCAACCTTATCTTCCACCTGGTTCACATAATCCAAGAAAACAAACTTATCGGCCCAAATCCATCAAATTCATGATCTTTTTGAATAATGCAGTAGCTCAGCATTGTCTCGCTTCTGATGCTCAACACAAACTATGTTGCTCAGCATCCATTGTAAAATCACTTAGCATGAGCTAAAGTTTATTGGTTCTTGGCATCAACTAAACTTTACTCGACATCCATTGTTCTACTTTGTATACACTAGAATGAACTTTTAATCAGCTCCAATAGATTTTCTACCCGCCTTGCATTGACTTTTCTCAGCACCTATTATCCACTCAGTCAAACTTGGTAGACAAACTTTGTGTAACTTGTTCTTCTAAATGTTCTTAGTGTAACCAAACTTTGCAACCTTAAGTAGATTATCAAATCATCATGTCACCACTACCTTAATTTATTCTTTTACTCCTTTACATAATCATAACTCAAACTTTCCTCTAGGTGGTATTGTTACATTTTTTGATCAAATCCTCTTCATCAATAAAATAACTGATAGTACTTGAATCTTATATAATGAAATAGAAAGTTTGAAATCAATGAAAAAACAATGATTGAAGCATATTTTTCATACTTGTATGTTCTCAATAATCTCCCTCTTTCAACAATCTTCATCACTCCAAATAACGTAGTATACCTTGAAGATGTAAGAAGCTATCTTAACAATAAATTTTAGTCTATTGGGAGTGAATACATGAACAAGGATACAAAATTAGTCTTTAATCATGACATGACTATGAATTCCAAATTTGAACATTTAAATGAACTAGACTTGTTCTAATATTGTTTCTACCATTTAAGTAGGATATATGACGGGCAACTATGGATGTAAGATTATGTAATTGATATTTCTACTGACATAATTCATGACATAACTAGTCTTAGTAAACAAGATAGTGTACCTGTAGGTGAGGAATGATCAAGAACAAAGTTGAGATTTATAATAAAGTAATGTATAATGGAAAGGCCATGGTGATTAGCACCATTAAGCAAGATGATGTAAGATTCCTGAGTAGAATCATTGCATATTTTGTAGGTGGAATCTCAAAAATTGATTAATTATTAGCTGGATTCATCTATGCAACACATAAGATATGTGTAGAGAAGGAACAAGTAAATCTTAGTGAAATTTTGAGAATGCAACTCCTATAAAACCTAGAGAAGATCAAAAGGATTGTAAGAATTTTTCTTATGGAAAAATTCAGCCAAGAATTAAGAACTCAAATACAAGCACAACTATAGACAAGAAAGAGTATGGTCAAAATATTGATATGTATTAAATTCATTATGCATGAAAGTACACCAGGAGTGCCTGTATATAAAGGCCTCTGAGATGCATCTATAATGCCTAAGAATTAGCTACATGATAGGTCATACAACTAGGCACATGTCCACTAGATATGGGTTATCCTCCATTAAGCATGAAAGTAAGTGTGATGATGAGAGGATAAGCCTACAATGGTGTATCATGCAAATTAATGTTGTAGACAACATGTGCTAAAAAAGGAGTGTGAATAACTGTGTTATCTACATGACAACTCAGTGAATGATGTAAACTCAAGTGTTGTAGAGAAAATGTGTTGAATTAGAGTTGTGTACTTCTGTGTTGTCAACATGACAACTCAAAAAGGTACGCAAAATCCTAAGTGTCTCACAAAATAAATAATAAAATAATGCATTAACCTAAGTAAACTTAAGTGTAAATAGTAGTAAATAGGTATTTACACCAACATGCCACTTTATGTGCAACTCAGGGGAACGCCCTTAAGCTTATGAAAACTAGAATGAAGTGCAAAATGGGTCCCAACTACTAGGCCATGTTAGGTACCCATGTACATAATTAAATGCAATCTCTCATAAAGTAGAGAAAGCAAGAAAAACTCATGGGGAAAACCCTCCCCCAAAAAGAGAGATGAATAGGGATGCATGGATGGATGGATTAATCCCTGCCCCCCATTAAAACATACATCTAGTATATACAAGTGAGAAGAATGAGAAGATCAAGACCTCATAAGAGGAAAAAGTCCCCCCATAAGAAAGAAAGGGAAGGAGAAACAAGGTAGTCCCCCCCCCCCAAAATGAAGAATGCCAACTAGTGAATCTTTCTCCAAGGAAGAAGTTAGTCCATGAATGGTGAAATGATGTTCCTCGCCTTTGGAAGAAACAATGGAAAAGGTACAAACTTGAAGATGTATGGTGGCCTTGGAACCTACTCAAGTGTCCCTGTGTCAATGTTGATGTTCACCCCTTCCAATTGTGCTAAAAGGAACAAATATAGATTTGGAAAGGATGTATATTGAACCTATCCCAAGGAACCTTCTATCACCTCAACTGATCAAGAGACCTCTAACAACTACTATTCATAAGGATCCACAATCACATCAACCTATATAGATTGATCATGTAGAGAATGGGCGTGAGGGTTAGAGTGATCCCTCACAACAACTATGGAAGTATCATCTTTGTCAAAAGGAAGATAAAAATCATCAAGGGTGTCTCCCAAATCTATAGTGTGTGACTCCACAAACAAACTTGCCATGTCTGCCAAGAAGCCATCAACTGAAGCTGAAGCTGGTAGACAACATGTACCATGCTATGTTGGACCTGTCATTGTGGTAATGTATGCATGTGGACTATACTAGTGATGTGACCTCCTGCTCCAACTATCAATAGAACCTCACATGTTTGAATTTGTTGAAACACTATCACTGGTGTCATTATCAGTTTCAATAGTGTGTGAAGTGTGGAGAGGATTAGAAGATAAGTTGGGTGAACTTTTTTCAAAGTGAACATCCTTCTCCACAAAGATTTCATGAGTCTCTAGATCCATAAGTCTATATGCCTTTACATTGTCTACATAACTAATGAAAGTACAAGGCCTAGGTTCTAGTGCCTTGCATCCCTTGGAAGATAGGTTTTCCCATGCTAGATAGTTTAAGACTTTGAAGTGACTTACAACTAATTTTTTGCCACACCATGCCTCAAAAGGAGTCTTCATATCTAGGGCATTATGAGGAAACCTATTAAGTATCTAAGTATCACTACTAATGGCTTTGACTTCAAGTGTAGGATCAAAAGACTTGGCTTTAATCATGCAACTTTCCATGGTCTTAAGAGTTCTAATCCTCATAGCTACAATATCTATCTTGTGTCAATTGAATGCTAGTAGATTTTGAAGATGAATCCCCTCAAATTTGCAAAAGTCTTTAAGTCTTCTATCCACATATTAGCTTTCATTTTCCATGTGTAGAACCTTGATGGATTTCTTTGATTTTTTTTCAACATGACTCTTGAAGACTTGAAGCTTATCAACCACTTCATTCTTGTGATGAAGGAAATAGACCCATGTGAGACATGAAAAGTCATCAAAAAATGTAAGGATGTAGTGACCTTGGTTGACTGATGTTACTGCAAAAGGTCCTACTAATACCATGTGAACCAACTGGAGAACAACTAGTGCTCTGAAATATGTCCCTTTATCATACTTCTCCTCGAGATGTATACCCACTGAACATGATGAACACTCACCCTTAGAAAATTTGATGTTAGGTAGACCTTTGACGATGTGTTTTGAGAAAAGTTACTGAAGATAGTAGAAGGCAAGATGACCAAACTGCTCATGCCATAAGTTGATGTGTGAATTAGATTGAGTTATCAAGGCTTGTGAAGGAGACTTAGGCACAAAGTGGGAGAAGGAATAAAGCCTCTTTTCATGATTGAATTTCCCCATTGCAACCAATGAATCATCTTTTAGACTTCATAGAATCACTAAATTTTGAAGGAACTCAACCTTATTGCCATCTCCAAGATGAGTGATTTGGTAAAATGAGAGGAGATTAGAGCTGAGGTTTGGAACATAGAGAACATCTTTGAATTCCCCATTTTCCATTTCCACATGTCCTCTCCCTTCAACTTCCATTTTGGTATCATCTCCCATTAAGATGTGTGGTACCTATGATTATTTTAATGACAAAAAGTCTCCATTTAAAAAACCCATATGGTAGGAGGCACCTCAGTCAAGTATCTATTTTGAAGAAGAACTTGTATTTTCCATAAGTGCTTGACCTTTTCCCTTTAAAGAGGTTGGAGTTGAATCATTGGAAGTATATAGCACTTGAATTTTGTTCTTCCTAAGTAGGTTTACCAACTCATCAATTCTTTTAGTCTTGTAATGATGCTCATCATGATTTGGCTTTTTTTTGTATGCACAAAAAAGTTTGCCTTCTTTTCATTACTTCCCTTCTTGTTAGAAGAAGAATTGCCTTGCTATGAGGGGGATTGTTGTGTCTTGTATTGTGATTTCTACTTCCACTACTTCTTCTTGTTGTTGCTAGAATCTTTCCCTCCTTGACTTGATTGATTCTCATCACTAGCCACCAATGCTTTGGTTTTGATATCATGAGAAGTGCTAAATCTATCAAGTGAGATTATTCAAAAATCAATAGCTTTGCAAATGCATCAAATGTAGGCTTTTGGAAAGCACTTCCAATGGTCAACCTATAAGTATTATAAATCAAAAAAAAGGAAGCACACTCTAAAGGTAGCCTCTTCAGGATGTGATGAATCAACTTGTCATCCTTCATGGGATTTCCACAATCTTTAAGTAGTGCTTGATACTCATTGGCTTTTTTGATGTAATCTTGAATTGTCTCAAAGATCTTTGGATCCAAGAGAAGTAGATCATCCTCAATCTAAAATCCCTTTTCCTCATCCACCTTACCATAAAATGATTCAAGTTTGTCCCAAGTAGGTTTATATTCTATGAAACTAGCAATATGGAATAAGAAATATCTATGTACACAACTCCTAACAATTCCTAAAGCTTGATTGTCTATAATTTTCCAATCAATGAGTTCTTTAGCATTAGTAGGTTTTGGAATTGTACCATCAACATAAACATTTAGACATTTTTCCATTAATCTACTCCATACAATATCTTTCCATGTAGAATAATGATGTGAAGTTAGAAGTGGACATTTAGGTGAACACATGATGTAGAAAATGAAAAGAGCACATAAGAGAGACACAAAACACATAGTAAACACCCCCCCTTTTCACTCAATCAAAAGACACCCCCAAAAAAGATACTTTTGGTACTTTATATGTAGTGTGTGCACAATAGGCCACTTGTCAAAATGTACAAAGTGGATTTTTGATTTTTCTTTTACAACTACCTTTTGAGGCCCAAATTTGTCACTAAGTACTATAGCTTAGATGTACAACAATTCTAAAACATAATCAAAGTATTACAATGCAGAAAAGGCCCTAATTCTAAAAGTGAGATTTTTGTCCACACAAACCAAGAATCTGACTGCATATATGGAAATTAGACAAAATATAATACACTTTAAAAAAAATGAAACTTGAAAAAATGTCCAGATGAGCCCATATGGAGTGTTTCTAGTTTCAAAATGCAGGATTAAGTAGGTATAGTTGCCTAAAAATATTTTTTTTGAAAAATTCTTTCACAAAAATTGGAAAAGAGCTACACCACTAAAATGTTTAAGAAATTCTACCCAAAATAAATAAAAATTGCACTTGGTTTAGAGTCTGGATGACCAAGTTAGGGCCTCACAAAGTTGAGCTGCCAAATCAAAAATCAATTTGGAGAGGGGTCTAGAAAGCAAATTGCATGCTTAAACTTGACAGTCAAATGATCATCATAGTAGTTATAAAAGGCCTAGTTTTGATAGTCAGATGACCATCAATTTTAACCTCATAAAATGATCATGTCAGCAAAAAATAGTCCCCCTGGTGATGTGGAAAATATGTACGCTAACTAGACTGTATGGTCATATAGAATTGGCTAACATGACCCTGCATGTCAATTGCTAGACATATCGTAGGTGAGAATCTGAGTTGGCATCCTTAGTTGGCAAGCTGATGTAGTAGTAGTATAGTGTCCACATAGAACATACACGTAGCAATCAGTAGGATACGACTAAGCAGGCAGTCTTCTATCTTGACATGTGTTGCATAGGGAGTGGTTCCATGTGGCATACTAATATGTTCTAGTAGCACTAATGGGGTCTCTATTTCTTTTTCCATGGAAGAGACACTGAATGTTGCATGGTAGTGTTGGAGGGGATGCAGTGTCCAATGCTGAGTCAGGCCAAAAACCTATCATGAGCATTAGAGAGTGGATCATCACCAGTGTTTGAAAATGGCTACTAGAAATTTCTTACTGCTGGTGGAAAAGTTACCACCATAGGAGTCTGGGGATGTTGGTCATATGTCTATTGTCAAAAAAGATAGAGCTTGATGGAAGTTCTGGTTGCAGCCAAAAAGTGGTCAACCATGGTGCCAAGAACTTTTTTAAAACAATATCCCACTTGTAGTGGGAAGAAGGACTGTGGAGGTTTTCAAAGGTTATCCTCACAATTGTAAACTCAAAGCTTAGTGTTGCCAAGGTATGCTAAGTTGTGCTTGGCTAGTAGTTGTAGCTTTTTGCCTAGTTATGTTAGCTAGTAATTGGACTACTAGATTTAAAGGTGACCTATTTGGATTTGTTTGCTGCCAAAATGTATAAAATATGCTCATAGACCAAAAAGAATATTCTTTATGCCAAAAAAGAATATTCCATGCAAGGCCAAGTGTGACTATTTGTCACATGTGCAAAAAAATAATTCTTTACTGCCTAAAGGGCAAAAAAATTCTAAAAACTACAGACTTTGAAAATGTAGAGAAATATTGAATTAAAAATATGAATTGAATGAAATTGTAGATCTAAAATATCATACCTGTGTTGCAAATCAGGGCTTCTGGTGCTAGTTTGGAAAAAAAATTGTCTCATGATTGACTTTAGCCTAAGATAGCCATATTTATAGCTGATTTGTACTGAATTAATGTTCTAGATGCAATGATGAGGTCCATTCTGGCTCTAAATGCTCCCAATTTCTATGATACTCTAGATTTGGGCTGAGGTGCTAAAGTAACAATGGTCTCAAATAGCTATGCAAATAGATATTCTCCAAGAGCTCTAATACCATGTAAGAATTTACCTTAGGACAAAATTCACCCAAGAACTAAGAACTCAAACACAACCACAACTATAGACCACAAAGAGTATAATAAGAATATCAATATATATTCGATTCAATATGCATGAAAGTACACTAGGAGTGCCTATATATAAAGGTCTCTAAGATGCATCTAGAATGCCTAAGAATCAACTACATGATAATTCATACAACTAGGCATATGTCCACCAAATATAGCTTATCCTCCATTAAGCACAAAAGTAAGTGTGATGACAAGAGGATAAGCTTACAATGGTGAATCACACAAATTAATGTTCTAGACAACATGTACTAGGAGTGCAAATAACCATGTTGTCTACATGACAACTCATTGAATGATGCAATCTTTAGTGTTATAGACACCATGTGCTGAATTAGAGTTGCATACTTTGATTTTGTCAACATGACAACTCAAAAAGGTAAATGAACTCCTAAGTGTCTCACAAAATAAATAATAAAATAATGCATTAACCTAAGTAAACTTAAGTGTAAATAGTAAATATGTATTTACATCAACAAGGACTAAGAATAGTATGATTAGAATTTAGTCATTGATCAATCACATATTATTTCATGTGCTTAAATGATTTCCATATTTATCAGTCACCAAGATAATGAGCAGTGATAGATGTATAATGGAGAAGATACAAAAATATGCAAAATGCATCCTATAGATAAGATATTGGATAGTGGAAACCTAATAATAAAGACATTTTAGAATAAAATGAGACATAGATTTAGAATTGTACCTACAATTGTAGATAGATTTAAAGATGGCATTTATGTTATGGCTGATATAGATTATACTTATATTCAAGGAATAGAACCTCAAGAAACATTTCTTGATCCCTTGGGTTATAAACTAAATGATGATATAGCAGTTGGTTACATTGATTTATTGTTGAAATTAGAGAATGATAAAGCAAAATATAGATTTGGAACCTATGATGAGATTAACTAGTCAATGCATTAGGAAATCTTGGAGAAGGAATCATAGAAGAAGATAGAGTCAATCATGAAGAAAGCCTTATTAGAGTTTGGTATGATTGAGAGTGAATCTTAGCTAGTTGGGAAAACCATGAAACAATTAATACTAAATGTGAAACCTTTGTTAGTATCTATTGTAGAGACATCTTTGGAATAGAGCATTCTATATGTAGCAATGTTAGATGTGTAGCATAGTGAGCCAAAGAAAAATCTAAGAGATTAGTGGAAGTAGTGACCACAAAGATTGAAAGGATCAAGCAACAAGCCATTGGACCAAGAAAAAGGAAAAATAAATTGTTGATAATTGTTGACTCCAATGATGACTAGGAAGAAGAACAAGAAGTTAAAAAATTAGTAGGAAAAGCTCAACAACCCTTGAAGTCGAAGATAGAAAAGATTTATTCAATTATTTCTATTGAAGGTAACTTTTTTTAGATGAACAAATTCTATGACTTGTATAACAATTTTGAAAATGATTAGACTGATATCTCTACGATGAGATGCATTATAGAAAATAATCTAAAATTGAAGGATATTGAGGGAATAGTAAACCAGAAAGTCTATGATGGACTTATTAAGAAGAAGGCACTAGCAAGAGAAGAAGATTTAGAAGTCTATGCTAAGAACTATTTGCAAGATTGATGACAAAGAAGAGATTAAGAGATTATTTAATAATCTTGCACCTTACTTGAGAAATAAAGCAAGGCCATTTTCATTTATGGTGGTTAAAAAAGATAAATTAAGAAGGGAGACTAAAACAATAACAAGTCAAATGTTGATAGAGTCAAAGGTAACATCTCCATTAGCACCCAAAACCTTGGAAGTTCAATAAGTGGTGACACTATGCATATAGATCTAACCAATATTACCATTAACATTGATGATACTAATCCATTTGAAGGTTCCAAACTTAATGAACCTAATATCGAGGATATTGAAGACAAATTGAGATAAACTAAACAAGAAAAGAGATTACTTGAAGAAGAAAAGAAGAAAGTGGAAGAGGCCAAGCAAAAATTGCTTGAGGATGAGAACAAAAGAAAGGAAGAGGAGAAAAAGAAAAGAATAGTAGAAGAAGAAATGAGAAAGAAAATAGAGGATGACAAGAAGAAGAGATTGACCTTCTAGTTCATCTACTTCATTTTAAGTTGCTAGCTTAGAATTTGATGATGATGATTAAACAAATTTGATCTCATCCTTATCAAAGCTTATTTAGAAGAATAGAATAGTAAAAAGCTTGTAGAAGTGCTAGAAGGAGGTTACTGACATACTACATAGTACTTTAGCAGTACAACAAATAGAATTAGATCCTGAATGGAGGGCATAAGAAATGTTGAAATCATTTGATGAAGAGTTTACTAACTTGCTAAATGTTTTAGAGGCAAAGGCATAGATCTTACATGATGCTAACTTGTTTAGCACCATTTGACAAAATATTAAGAATGATTTGAGAAGTCTTGATACTTGTATCAAGGAAATTTAGAAGTGTCAATATGATGAGAAGATACTATAAATTAAGTATACCCTATCTCACAAACTAACCAAGGACATTGAAAGTTAGATTGAAGGGTAGATGAGTGAGCTAGAGGCTCTATCTAGTGAGATCCAACATTCATCTTGTAAGGTTGATTATTTTTAAGGACAAGTGGCCAATCTTCACAATGATATCAAGGAACTAGAAATTTGAAAGGAACACATTTTGAAGAGGATATCAGATTTTAAAGAGTCTATTTCTGTAAAAATATCTTTTGTTGAGAAATAGTTGGAGAAATGTGTCAAAGCTAAGGACAATTATTCTAAGTCTTTATATTTAGATCTTAATGTAGTTAAGATTGCATCATATGCTTTATGTGCAATTCTTACCTTAACTAAATCCACCAAGGAGACATGGAATAAGGGTATGGATAATATTAAGGAAAATTTTGATGATTGCATGAAGATCCTATTAGCTTAAGAAAGAACATCATTTTTGACAATTTTTTGATAGTTTTTTTTTTTTTTGACATTTTGACCTTTGTCATTGATGTCAAAAGGAGAGAAGTACACATGGAAATTATTAAGAGAAGTATATTTAAGGGGAGATATACAATAGGTAAAAATGATTGTAAAGTATATTTTAAGGAGGAGCATATGTAAAGATGGACAAATTGTAATAGATGTCGTATAGATGTATTTTTTTTAAGTTTTGATTACTTAGCCAATTTTCCCTATTTTGTTGCCATCAATGCCAAAAGAGGAGATTGTTGACAATTGGCTAATGAATATTTTTTATCTTAGAATGGTTTTGACATTTGAGTGTCAACACATTTAACCACTTTCTACAGAGAAGCTGAGTACACTATGTATACCGAGCCACAGTATGTGCCGAGCTAGAATTCCAACAGGTGTTGAGTGACTTCAGGTGTCGAGCATTATATAGGTTCTAAGTGATATATAGGTGTCAAGTATCAGTTGATGCCGAGCAAGTTAGAATGCTTCATGTGCTGAGTGAGCCATAACTATACAAATGCCAAGCAAGATAGAATGTAATAGGTGCTGAGCTAATTAGGATCAAACATGTGCCAAGCACCAGTTAGCTAGTATGTGCCAAGTAACACAAAATCAACATATGAGTTTATTCCTTCAAAAAATTAGATGTGGGTGATTGCACAATAATGGGTTCCACTTTTTGACCAATTTTGACACTGAAATCAATATTTTACAACAAACATCACATGCAAGTGACTATATCTCCAAAACTATAAATAATTTCAAGATGACATAAACTAGTGATTTTTAGTACTCCATTCCTATTTTGTAACCATATTGTTTAATCTAAAAAAAAAAATTATTTATGTCAATTTTTTTATCTCCTTCAAAAAGTGCTACATAATAAAATTCAATATTTTTAAAGAGTGATAGTCTATTTGACACACATAACTTTTTTTATAGAAATGATAATGAAGTAATTATTTCAGCATTAGATTTGTAATATCAATATCTAGAGGATACATTTGGTTAGATTCATTTTGGTTGAATATTGTATAGTTTATGAATTTTTGAAGTGACACCAATCGTAATTCAAACATACGTTCCATTTGACATAGATAACTTGAAGTTAATTTATCATAAACCTAATTTTGTTTTGAATAGAAAGCTATCTCAATAAGTTATTTCCTGCATATTTTTCAAAAAAAATTTAACCTAATTTACTAATTTTTCTAAGGTGTCGAAGTCGGTTGATGTTCAATCGGTAATGAACCTATAATGAGTTAAATTCATATTTGAAAGTCTTAATGACTAAAATATGTATTACAATTATAGTCATTGGAAAGCTTGCTTCAAGAAGCACATTTGACATTTTTTATTTTATAGTAGGAGATTATTCTTCTGCAATTATGGGTGTCAAAAGAGAAAAAAAAAATTTATGAAAAAAGGGTTAAAATATTCTTAATTTTGAGCATTCGTGTGAACATGGTGTTTGCTATGAACATATTACATATGTTTGTGAAAACTGATGTTCACACGAACATATGAGGAAAATAATCTAGTGACTGGAAATTTAAGTTAACATGTTTGCACAAACATGTAAAATAATTTGTGTTCGCACGAATATAAAAAAGCCAAATTATCAAGATTTCAAATGGAAAAATGGAATATTTATCACAAAATTGTCATTAAAATATGTTCACGCAAACATATTAATAGGGTGTGTTCACATGAACATACCTAATTTAAACTGAATATGTTCATGCTAACATATCTAATTAATAGGTTCACACGAACATAGCTAGCACATTCGTGCGAACATACATAAAATTCAATATGGGAATTTTTATCATTTCATGATTTTTTTCATCCCCCAAAAGTGGTACCCAGTATTGTGGGTTCACCCATGTAAACCATTTTTTTGAGCTGACATAGAAGGATCTCAAATGATAATAAGGATAAGAATGAATCTTTTATATTTCCTCTGCAATCAACATGTAGCTAATAAGAAAAATGGAGAAGGCATGCAACCAATAAGAAAAATGCAAGGAATGAGTAGGAATTAAAGATTCAATATGGATTGTAGATCCATATCTAACCCTAAGTTTATGAAGTCTTTATAAGAAAGCTTAGACCCCATGATTTTAAGTTGCTAAATAGAAGCTAAGGAAGTTGTTAAGCAGATAGAAAATATTGCAAAATAGGGCAAACAAAAGGGGCATCAAAGACTTAGTGAATAGAGCAACAATAGAATATCTAGTTGATCAGAATAGAACAAGGGATACAAATAGATATCAGATCAAGTAAGAATCACATCAAAATGAGTATATCAAGTGCCTACAATAAGTAATTGAAGGTTATAAGCAATCAGGTCAAAGATTTCTAATACTCTCTAGCAATTGAATTAGATAGTGAAAATCCTATGATGATAGGTTAGCTTAATAGCTATTTTGTAGATCCTTGAAGAGGTGATTAAATCATTTAACAAGGTGACACTTCAGGTAAAGTTTTTTAAATCCTTTAACCAAGTCACTATTGACATAGTGTAAAGCCTTTAACAGGGCAGGCCTTTCATAAGGCAGACCATCCAAAGTGGTCAAACAATTATTGCTATAGTGATTTTGTGGGTATCATCCCAACCCCAGTTTTACTTTCTTATTCCTAGAGGGTTTCTAGGTTACCAAAATTCTGGTGTTATGTGTGTTGATGCATGTGTTTTATGTTTATTTAATATGTTTACATTCATGTAGTTTACTTTTAGTTATTTATTTTAAGGATTTGAAAAGATTAAAGTGTGGTACTTCTGATTCACTCCCCCACTCTCTCAGAAGTACTCTTCCCATTTGAGTATTCCAACAATTGGTATTAGAGCAAGGTACTCATAAGGAGAAGCCTAAAAAATTAGAGAAAATATTTGAAGATGGAAGTTTTCAAACTTGGGAAGATCATATACAATCAACTGATTGATGTGCACCTTGCTCTACACAAATTGGAGGAAGCCAGAGAAGAATTGAGAAAGTCCTTGAAAAGAATGAAGGATATAGCCATAGCTAAAAAGGACACACACTACAAGGACATTGATACCACACAAGTGCTTGCAAATGGAGATTCCAAAGAGTTTGTTGCAACAATAGCAGAATTGATGGAGAAGAATAGAGCTCAAGTAGAAGAAATTAGAATACTCAAGCTTGAACAAGAATCACAAGCCATAATGCTTTTTAAAGTTATTGAACAGAAGAAGAAAGGCATTGAAGATAAGGCTATGATAGAAGATGACAAGAGAAATCTTACCAATAGACTAGAGGAGAAAATAATTGAGTTTGAAAGAATCTCAAACATGTAGCTTGACACCTTAAGCTAGATGATGAATGCACATCATGAGTTGAATATGGAAGACATTGAGATTACTACACTAAAGATACATAATGAACAACTACAAAATGATCTAAAAAGAGAGAAGGAAGTCATAAAGAGCTGCAACAAACCCAATGAGGCTATAAAATACTTTGAGTAGCTATAGAAATCACCAAGGGCTAGTAATGATACTTCAAGACTTGGTTACACCAGCACTAAAAAAGAAGAATCATCCAAGACTACAGAAGAAAGGAGTAACAAAGGTAAGAACACTAAACCTACTTGTCATTTCTATGGTAAAAAGGGGCACACTAGTAATGTATGCAGCAATAGGAAGACCAATTAGTAAGGCAAACCCAAGAACAAGGGTTATTATCACAAATGCAATAAGCAAGGACACTTGACACAAGAATGCAGGACCAAGACTATCAAAACACCAAGATTTGATGGTCACTACTACAACTACAAAAAGTATGGACATAGAGCTTTTGAGTGCAGATCAAAGCCTATGTGGGCACCTAATCAGCCTACAAGGAGAAACAACCATGCACACCACTACAACTAGGATTACAATTCCAAGTAGAGCTATCATTACTGTCAAGAGTATGGGTATGTTCCTGAGAATTGCATAAGAACAGACTTTAGAGGGAACTACAGTAGGTGATTAAGTCAAATCACATGTTTTAGTTGCTTGAAGACTAGTCATATTAGTAGAAATTTCCCAACAAAGTAAAAAACACCCAAGTTAGAAGTCAAAAAAGAAAAAGAGAAGGTCAATGTGGAACACATCAAAGGGCAAATGAGCAAGGCTTGGAAGAAGAAAAATGAGTGCAACTCATCAAATGAAGGGATTACTTCACCCAAGAGGTCAAGTGGTCACATCTCATTCAACTAAGCAAAGATAGGTGTATGGGATTGATATAAAAAGTTATATCATACATTAGTCCCAAGAAAAAGAAGTACTACAAAGAAGAAATCAGCATGAGCAAAGATGCCAATTCAAAATTTGAAGTTTCTACAAATACTTCCAAATTGTTCTCAAATGCCAAGTTAAGCTCCAATGGATGCCAAGTTGCTAGTAGCAACTGAGTTGATGTTTAATGCCAAGTTGAGAAATGTGAATGGAAGCTAAGTGAAGTGGAAATCTAGTGGAAGCTAAGTGAATGAAATCTAATGGAAGCTAAGTCATGGTGAAACCTTCAAGTGTCAAGTTTATAGCTATATGCATTATGCATTTAATGCTAGGTTTTGAAAGGTATAAGGTCAAATTTTGATCATTTTTATGCCAGTCAAATGTAGAGAAAAGATGAGAAGAGTGCAAAAGTGATCAAACAACAACCTTGAAGCCTTTTTCACTAATTTCAATAATGATTTAGTATAATTTTTTTCAAACTAAGGTATTTATCAAGTGCCAAGCTACACAATGTTAAAATTTTAAAAATATTGAAACCCTAGATCAATATAATGGCTTCTAGTTCTAAGAACCCCAAAGGAAAGGAAAGTCATGAGGTCTAGTTGGTTAGTAATGAAGTAGAAAAACCCAAGTTTAGACCCATTCCCAAGGTAGCTTACAAGAATGACCTTGCTAGCATATTGTCCATAATTCCACACAAAGTCATAATGGTGTAGGATATGAGAAAATGTTACAATTACAAAATAGGAGAAGTAGGAGACCTTGAGATATTTCAAGCCTATGACAAGCTATGTGACAATAAGATTCTGAAGGATGAATTTCAAATAGTCAAGAAGAAGGGTTTTACTCATGCCCTAGTTTACCCCACAAGTTTCAAAACATAATGGATACAAATTGTCTTGAGCAGAATACACAATGGTTGTTTGTGGCTAGAAGCATGAACAATAAAGATAACTAAGAGAATAGTACATAGGGTTATAGGATTTCCAACCCTAGATCAACCCAAGACCTTGTGCAGTGATTCTAAAGAATCCATTGAAAGGAATACAAGGGCTAAGTGGAATAAAAGGGTTATGACAATTGATACTATAAGAGATCCCCTTCTAGATTTTGCAGTGAGAGTGATATCTCACAAATTTTACCAATCTAGCATATTAAATAGTCTACCATGTATTGTTGCTGATGTAGCCTACAAGCTTGTAAAGAAAGATCTTACATATGATCTAGAAAAACTGATACTTAAACAGATAAATGAGAACCTAGGAGAAATAAGGTCAAAAGGTGCTCAATGCAAGTTTGGTTCAGTTCTTGTCTACATATTTTCCCATGTCATGAAAGAGATTCCATCAATTGGAAAGGTAAATTAGAATCCAAACAAAACTACAATCACTCAAACCAATGAATACATTAAACAGATGGGTGACAATTTTGAAGCCCAAATGATAAGCTATTTTGAGGATTTTAAGAAATCTATGAAGCAAAGGTTGAGGATACTAGTTTCCCTAGTGGAACAACATATCAATGATATATGTTTCTTAGTGGATATTTACTACACTTACATACAAGTAGTAGTTCTAAGGGTGAGATGGTTAAGGCCATTAGGTTATGAACTTGATGTTGATAAAGCTTCAACAACAATCACAATATTGCTTGTAGAAGAGATTGATAAGGAGGATCCTCACTTTAGGACATATGATGTTGTGCGTTCAAAGGTAGATATAGAACTAAAAACAACCTCCACCTTAAAGAAGAAGGATAAATTGGCGAAGAAGATAAAGAAGAAATTTGGTACAAAAATTGAAGGGGTAGTAGGTGCTAAAGAGGAAGAAGAAGAAGAAGGTGAGAGTGAAGAAGAAGAACAAGGGCAAGGCCCTATGGAATTGACCCAAGGCTTAGGAGAAGAAAAGGAGGAAGGTGCAAAGAAAGAAGAAGCTAATGAAGCACCTACACAAGCTGAGTCAAAGAAGAGAAAGGCTAAAACTTAGCCTCTAGCCCAGCCAAAAGAGAAAAAGAAGGCTACAAAAACAACTCAAGCCAAGCTAGCACCAGTAACAAGAGCTACAACAAGGGCCTCTACTCAAAAGGCCAAAGAGTAAGTAAAAGAGAAGAAAAAGGCCATTGAATAGATTGGTGAAGTGCAAAAGAAAAGAAGAAAGTATGTAGTACAACTAGATTTTGATGGCGAGGAGAGAACATAATTAGAGGATATCAGCCAATTCAAACTGGCAAGCCATCCTCCCAAATCTACCATAGCTAAAATTTGTGAAAATATTAAGAATGTAGATTTGACTATTTTGAAAAGGCTTGATTTAACTAGTAGAGAAGAACAAAACAAAATAGAGGAATCTGTATATGCCATGATGGCTAAATTTAAGAACACACCTCTAGAGATAGAAAATACCATGCCTAGGGAGTTATATGAGATAGTTGAAAAAAAATGGCATTATTATCTCAAAATGGAGAAGGAGATTAAAGAATCAACACTAGCACAAGTGATGCCTAATCTGACAAGAGGTCAAATTACTAAGGCTACTAAGAAACATGGTGGCGAATTTGCACCAAAATATAAAGCCTTCAGTATTTTGCAAAATAAAATTGAAGATGTAGTGAATAAGTCCACATAATTGTGGAAGTCAATATACAAATTGACTGATGACAAGGATGAAGAAACAAATAAGGCTAAAGCTAGTGAGAAGGAAAAGGATGCCAAAGTAGTGGAGGAGGAAAAGAAAACAAAAGAGAAGGTAGAAGAGGAGACAATAGAAAAAGAAGAAGAAGAGAAGAAAGGAGAAGAAGAGAAGAAAGAGGAAGAGGATAAAGGAAAGAGAGAGGAGGAAACACAAAAAGGAGATGTAATGGCAACAACTAAGTAGTACCAGCAAGAGGAACAAAGTGGGCAAGACACACAATTGCCACCTCCTAGCCCTCCTCATGTAACCATCACACCTACAAATACTATAACAATCAAGGATGTTCCTAATAATTCTACTCAAAACATCAATCCCCTAACTATAGAGGATCACAAGAAGATCCTTCACCAATCAACTCTATAGGCACAATTATGCACAAATCCTATATTAGTAAGTGTGAATGAGTTGAAAAAGGCAATAGAAAGACCAATAAAAGAGAAGGTGAAACCACAAGAATCACCTTCCATATTTATAGCTACTAGTACTCAAATTTTAATGCTACCACCATCATTTCCAACAATTGGAGCAAGTGACACCATTTAGATGGCAAGTGCAAAAGAAGGGAAGGACAAACAATAGGCCAACAAGATAGATTGCTACATCTAATCCTATAGTATAGTCAATAGGTACACCTTAGTTTGTTATTATTGATCAAGGAAAGTCTAATGAGGAAAAGGAGGATACATCAAAGGAAGAGGAGCAGACCATTATATAGACATTGGTAGATTTATAAAAAAATAGGCACTCCTACAAAAACTCTTTAGAAGCCAAACATTGAAGCCATGCCTTTACAAATATCAACACCAAGCTCGAGCTCAACCAAGGTGACTAGGGTACTTCACTATGGAGACCCTGAGCTAGATGAGAGATAATACTACCTTCTTATGACTCAAAAACTATCACCATAGAGTAGATTATAGAGATGTAGGATGCATTAAATAGAAGGAGAAGACAAGAAATACTCAAAAAAGTGTATAAACATAAACAAGCACTACATGAGATTAAGGACATCTTTGTGGATGCCTTTAGCTTGCAGTCATTAGATGAGTCAAAACCTATAATAGAATAATTATTAGATATAGTTGACCAGGTGACAAGCGAATATTAGGACACAAATGTCAAAGTAATGGAGTGGTCTGAAAGGAAATTTTAGGGAAAGGTAAATGAGAAAATATCAAGCGAAATAGCACTTGCATAGGTAGAATTGGCCAAGAAATTGAAAAGGTCAAAACTGTACTTGAGAATATCTTTTCATTGTACAAAAAATTGTGTGATTTTTCCAATTTCACACAAGAAACAAGCTAAAGGATAATGAGCTTGGAGAGAAATCTAAAGATTTCTAGCATGCAATTACCAAGAGATCCAGTTCAAAGTGAGAATCATTTTACTCAATTGCTTCACACTCAAAAGGAGTTAGCTGCACTTACAAGTGAAGAGGACAATATTAAGGCCAAATTAATGTAGATTCAATCCTCCATAATCCAACATTTGGAGGTTCTCCATAAAGAGCAAGCATATGTAGAGATTGTTCTCAAGAAAGATCCTAATCTTTCTACACATGATGGGCCTATACATCTCATTACAGAGACTTCCATCCAACATAAGTCACTAGAAATTTCTTTGGAGAATTGGGATGTAGCTATCAAGATGATCATGGAGGTAAACAATACATTTTTGGATAAATATGATATTACTCCTTAGAACCCTTTAACATAAGTGTCAAAAGGGGGAGAAATAATAATAAGGAAGATATGACTAAGGGGGAGAATACTAAGTATTCTAGTAATTAGATTCTTTCATTCTTTTAAAAATAAAAAAAATGAAAAGATTATAGATAGCCAAAAAGGGGGAGATAAGACATAATCTGTAAATAGTATGGGGGAAAAATAATGTTTTCGGGGAGATATGAATAAAACTTGCAAGTGCAGACAAAACAACTTAGTAAGTAGGTACAGGAAATAGAAAAAAGAAAAGGAAAACAATATTAGGTACATTCAACACATAATTTTGGTTACAAGAATAGACAAGGCACAATCAGCTCAGGGGGAGTTATAAGGTATTTTGAACAAATTTTGAAATTTTGTACATATGTAGAGCAAAATGATTAATGTACTCATAACATCAAATCAATAATGTTTAAATGTTTTTGACACTCAGGTCAAAGGGGGAGATTTTTGGTCTTAGAATAGTTCTAAAATTTGAGTGTCAACACACTTAACCACTTTCTACATAGAAGCCAAGTACACTATGTATGCCGAGCCATAGTATGTGCCAAGCTAAAATTCCAACAAGTGTCGAGTGACTTTAGTTGTCGAGCATTATACAGGTGCCAAGTGATATATAGGTGTCAAGTCACACTTGATGCCAAGAAAGTTAGAATGCTTCATGTGTCGAGTGAGCCAGAACTATACAGGTGCCAAGAAAACTGGGATCAAACATGTACTGAGCACTAGTAATCTAGTATGTGTCGAGTAACACATAATCAACATATGATTTTGTGCCTTCACAAACTCAAATTTAAACCTTTTTTTTGAGGTCACATAGAAGGATCTCAAAGGATAATAAGGATAAGAATGAATGTTTTATCTTTCCTATGCAATTAGCATGCAACCAATAAGAAAAATGGAGAAGGCATACAACCAATAAGAAAAATGCAAGGAATGAGCAGGAATTAAATATTCAATATGGATCATAGATCCATACCTAACCCTAAATATATAAAGTCTTTATAAGAAGGCTTAGAACCCACAATTTTAAATTGCTGAATAGAAGTTAAGGAAGTTGCTAACCAAATTTTAAAAATTGTAGAATAGGGCAAATGGCAGGGGCATCAAAGACTTAGTGAATAGAGAAACAATTGCATATCTAATTGATCAAAATAAAATAAGGGATATGAATAAATATTAGATCAAGTAAGGATCACATCATAATAAGTAGATCAAGTGCCTAAAATTAGGAATTGAAGATTGTAAGCAATCAGGTCAAAGATTTATAATACTCTCTAGCAATTGTATTAGATAGTGAAAATCTTATGATGATAGGTTAGGTTAATAGTTATTTTGTAGATCCTTGAAGAGGTGATTAAATCATTTAATAGGGTGACACTTTAGGTAAATTGTTTTAAATCCTTCTTTAACAGGGCAGGCCTTTCATAACACAGATCATCAGAAGTGGTCAAACAATTATTGCTATAGTGATTTTGTGGGTATCATCCCCACCCTAGTTTTACCTTCTTATTAAGTTATTTGTTTTAAAGGATTTGTAAATATTAAAGTGTGGTACTTTTGTTTCAACCCCCCCTCCCCCCGCCCCCCCCCCCCCCCCCCCCCTCTTAGAAGTACTTTTCCCATTTGAATATTCCAAGAAATATATGTAATTATTATCATTTATGGCAACACAAACACATGATGTACATGCTTATAGGAAAACTTGGAAGTAAAGATACTTCTCATTTGGGAATCAAAAAATTATCTAAGTATGGAATTTGGTATAGAGTTGTGTATTGTTTTGTTTATAACTTGTTGTTGACTACATGTTATGATTAGCAAAGTTTGATGGAGATAGTATACATGTTGTTGATGACATGTATAACCTCTGAAGTTAGTAGGGACGGTATGAAATAGAAATATTCATGTTTTGATGAAACAAGACAATGGAATTAAAGGAAGGGGTTTTTTTTTACAAAATTATTACTTGTCCAATTAGGGATGACATCCTAGATGTTCACATTGAGTTGGAAAAGTGTATTTTAATCTTAGCCAAACTAGCATAAATTTTTGTAAAGGCATGGTAATTATGCAAAGGACATCTTATGGATTCAAGTTTGTAATCATGCTATCTTGAGGAAGTGTTATGTTGACCAATTGTATGTGAACTTTTGTGAAAGTGATACATGAAAAGTTTTGTAAAAACTATTTTGTGATCCAAGGGAAGAAGTTATAGTACCTATGTTTTAGAAGTCTAATTAAATTTTTGGGTAGTGAGCTCTTCCTATAATTAGAAGTGCATCTTTGGATAGTGGGCTCATCTTTCATCTACTGTACTACAACTCCTAACAGGGTTGGAATCTCCTAGTAGGGATTCAAATTCTCTTAAAAGGGATTCCTTATACTAAATTTTATCACTGACTCCTAACAAGGTCCATCCTCTAACAAGGAACTTATATATCAATATATTATCTAGTGGGTATCATCCTCACTTTTCCCTAGTTAACAAAATATGGTGTTATTAGTTATCTTTGTGCATGGTTACTATTACTATTTAGCATTACCTTATTACTTTTTTATGTATAGTTTAGAGCACTTGGAATAATATCCAATTGGTGACTAAAGTTTGTAGATTACTAATTTACCCCCATTCTCTGTAATCCCTATTTATATCAAAGTCTAGGTCACATGTTAACCATTTCTTCTCAATGATTTTATTATCTTCCATCAAAGCTCCATTCTCTCATAGTTTACTATAGATATCCTTTATTTCCATGTCAACCACTTCACCAACTTTACATGTGTAACAAAAACTCATATCCTAAATCATTAAGACATTTGGTGGTATCATAGATAGCACACTAGATGAGTCTCCCTTGTATGAAATTCTAGGAATGACACAAAATAGGGGTTTCCTAACATCATTTCTCATCAACTATGTTGGAAGTATAAGAGGAGTACCAAAAAGAGGAGTGGTCTATTAGTTACTACAAAATAAAATCCTAGATCCCTTATATGTCAATACAAATCAAAATATAAACTTTGATCAAATTGTATTATGTTGTAACTCAACAAACACATATATACTCGGTTTACACTATCAAATATTGTAACTTGGAAAAAACTAAATATATGAATCTTAATGTGAACAACCTTAAATTTAACCTAGTTTCATACACATGAAAAAAATAACATGAACACAAATGATGCCAATATTTAACATGAAACCCCAACTTGGTAAAAACCAACAATTCTAACTAGTTATTGATTTTCACTCTTTTGAATTGAGCCTTGTTAGGAGACAACACTACTAAAGGTTACAAAAAATACTATTAGGTGTGACCGTATCAAAAGATTTGATCACTCTCTTAAGACTAGCCTTATTAGAGGTCTTTGAGACACTTCAAATAGAAATACTGCCTTGTTGGAGGATTTGCAAATAGTTGTTAAGCCAAATCTATTAAGAGATTTAGATAACTACTACAATGGTTAGAAAGTAAGAATGAAATGATTTGATTTCTGATGCAACTAAAATGTTGATTATAGATCTCAATTCTAGCTTGTATACTTGATCCTTTCTGATCGAATGTATCTTTACAGCTCAACAAGGGTATTTTTCTTATCCTTCTAATTCACTTCCTCTAAGCATCTCCAAGTCTTCTATTATGTTCCACCCATTCAATTCTAAACTTTATCTTATATTTATTTCTTATACATTTTCAAGGTGGCTTGAATACAACTTAGAATACTTAATATTCATCTCCTTAATCAGATAGAGCCAATAATTAAATCAATTGAACTCACTATACCAAAATAAGAACATCTTTTGTTGGTTGACTAGGCTCAGTAGGCACTAACTAAAAAACAACTTTCCTATGCTAACCAAGTGAACTCAATTAATACTGCATATTCACGAAGTTCCTTTTGTAACTAAGTGAGCTTAGTTAACATTGGTTGCATTGAACATTTCCTTTATTAATTGAGTGAGCTCGGTTAACACTTAACTTCTAAAAAATCCCCTTTGATGCCCAAGTAAACTCATTAGACACTATCTTCTAAACTTGGAAAATTTTGAAATGCTCAACAGACTTGGGAAACTATCTTCATCACCTGATTGAGCTTGACATACATTGACTAGCAATGATATGACATTTTGTGTAACATCAAAGACAATACACAATTAACCAATTGTTTTTACCAATCTCCCTCTTAGGCATTGATGGCCACACAACATGTCATAATACAATGAAATTTTTAGAGAAAAATAATTTAAGGAAAATATCCTTAGTTCCATTTTGATTCTCATCCTTGAGAACTCCCTCTATTAGTGTGAACTCTCTCTTCCTTTAGTTTCGTCCTTTGTTAGCAAAACTATGTCTCCAACATCTTCATTTGATAGAAAAATTTCCTTCTTTGATATTAGACCAAGTTCTCCCTCTTTGACATCTCTAGAAGTAATAAAGTTTCTATGAAATATATACTCTCCCTCTTTAGAAAATTTCTATGAAATATGACAACAAACTCTCCCTCTTTGACATCTCATGCCAAAGATAATACTCAATGAATATCAATGTACCCCATGTACTAATTCATTTACAATGCACCTTTGTCAATGCTACATCAACTACCATATCTTCAACATGCTCTATTTGATGTATCACTAAACTACATTTAGTGAAATTAAAATAGGGAAATGACCCCTAACTTACCTCTTAGACAAAAAAATGCATCCTTAGCTAATGGCTCATTGAATATGTCCATAACTTGTTCTTTAGTATTCACATATCCTAATCTTACCTCTTTATCTTGTACCAATTCTCTTAAAAAATGATATTTAATAGCAATGTGCTTGGTTTGCTATGCATCATATGATTCTTTGATATATTAATTGCACTGGTGTTTTCATAGAAGATAACCATTGGATCCTTGATATCTACCTTCATACTTGCCAATAGTTGCTTGAACCATATAATGTTGGAACAATTAACTATTGCTACCACATATTCTGCTTCTACTATGGACTAAGAAATATAATTTTTCTTCTCGCTTGTCCAAGACACTAGTATTTTACTGAGAAAGAATGCTTCACCACTAGTGCTCTTTCAGTCATCAACACTTCTCACCCGATCAACACTTGTGAATGCTTTCAAATTTAAGTAGCCTCTTTTTTTGTACCATAATCCATAGTCTTCAATACCCTTTAGATACCTCATGATTCTCTTGATTTCCATCATGTGATTTTCTTTGGGATTTTTGGAGAATCTTCTCACCATACTAACTACTAATGCAATATCAAGCCTTGTGTGCACTACATATTACAATTTTCTAATCATTGATCTATATGTGGTTTCATCTACCTCTTTAGAATTATCATTTTTGGAAATCTCATCTCCGATATACATAGGTGTTCTAATTGGTCTTGAATCTTCCATTCCAAACTTCTTTAGTATCTCCTTGATATACTTGGATTGAGAAATATAGATGCCATCTTTCTTCTGCTGGTTTTGAAATCTAACAAAGATTTTTGTTTCTCCAAACATGGTCATAGAAAATTATTTACTCATCTCCTTTGCAAATTACTTTCATATGTCATCATTTCCTATAAATAAAGTGTCATCCATGTAAAGATTTATGTCAACACAATCTTCTTGTCTGCTCCTTCTTTGATACATAAACTATTATCAATTTTTCTTTGAAAACCAATCTTTATCAAGTAGTTATGGAGTATTTCATACCAAGATCTGGGAGCTTTCTTTAGACCATACAATACATTGTGTAATTTTTAGACCATATCCCTTTTTCTAGGATCCACAAAACCTTCAAGTTGTTTTATGTATCCTCATCAAGAATTGCATTCAAGAATGCAGATTTTACATCCATTTGATAAACTTTAAATCCTTTGTGTGCTTCATATGCTAGTAAATTTATGACCCCTTCTAATTTTGAAATAAGAGCAAAAGTTTCACCATAATCAATACCTTTTTCTTGAGAATAACCTTTACGAACTAACCTTTCTTTGTTTCTTGAAACTTTTCCATCTTCATTTAGCTTAATTTTGAAAACCCACTTTGTGCCATTTAAATTTTTATCCTTGGATCTAGCAACAAGAGTCTATGTCTTATTCCTCTCTATCTTTTTAATTTCTTTATTCATGGCTTCAATCCAACTTTTATTATCTAAAGCATCTTTAACATTTCTAGGTTCAAATTTAGCAAGCAAACATGTACCTTTCAATTTGTTTCTTCTCATTGTTCCATCTAATTTTTCTCTAATGATATGATTAGGTGCATGGTGTCTTTTGATATATCTTGCTAATATAGGTACTTTGGATTTGGAACATGTTACACTAACCTCTTCACGATCTTCTATATCAAGCTTGGGTCCCATTATTTGTGACTTGGGTCTATTAGACTCGATTTTCTCTAGTAATGACTTGGCAGCTTTAGACTATGACTTAGGTTGCAACTATGTAACTTTTGGAGATTTTGGGGACTTGGGAGGTGAGGCAACCTAACTTGAAAATAGATCTAGCAATGTATTAGGTTCATAGTAAATACAACTTCTTTAATCCTCAAGTTGTTGTTGCTTTCCTCTTCACTCTTTTCTACAAACTCATCAATTCTCACATGTGCACTTTATATGATCTTATGAGTGGATAAATTCAAAAATTTATATACAAGTTAATTCTACATGAGTATCCTAGGAATATTCCCTCATCACCTTTGACATCAAATTTACCTTTCCTAGATTCTTTCAAGATATAATATTTGCTACCAAATACTTTCAATTAACTTACATTGGGTTTGTAGCCATACCATAGTTCATAAGGAGTTTGATTTGAGTTTTTTTTCAATTGCACTCTATTCAAGGTATACACCATAGTATTTATTGATTCCTTTCAATATTTGATTGCAAAATTCTTTTCTATCATCAAGGTTCTTGCACAATCCATGATGGATCTATTCCTTCTTTTAGCTATACCATTTTGCTATGGTGTGCTAGGGGTTGATACCTTTATCATACTTCCTCTCTCAATGAAAAATTCATTGAACTCATTGGAAATAAATTCAACACCTCTGTCTTATCTCAAACATTTAGCTTCTTTCCAGTTTCTTTCTCTACTCTTGCTAGATACAACTTAATTTTTTGTAAAGCTTTAGTTTTTTTTATAGATATAATACAATCATCATTTTGGAATAGTCATCAATAAAAAAAAATTTAAAAATTGTATCCATTGTATCTCTCTATTCCAATAGGTCCACAAAGGTCTATATGAACCAATTCCAAGACATCATCTAAATGATAGTTCTTTCTTTTGAAACTAGTTTTCCCCATCTTTCCAATTTGACAATTTTTGCATAGACCCATACTAGATTTCCTCAAACTAGGAATGCCTCTTACTCTTTTCTTATTTCTTATCTTGATTAGATTATCAAATTTTACATGGTATAACCTTTTATGCCATAACCAACTTTCTTCTATTTGAGCAATAAAGCATAAACTTTCATTGAGATCTAGGTAGAATATATTACCTTTTGTTTATTTTCCAAACCCAACTAGATTTCCTTTTTCATCTAGTAGCTTGGCCTTCTCATTCATTAATTCTACCTTGAATCCAAAGTTATTAAAATTTTCTACACTCATTAGATTATTCTTTAGTCCTTCAACCTAATAAGCATTATCACATTTAATTTCACTAGTTAGTAAGATACAACCTTTTCCTTTTATGCAACAATGTTCATTATTTCCAAGTCTAACACTACCACTGTCATAATGTTCCATGTGATCAATTTTTTTTTTATCACCCATCATATGATGTGAGTAGCCACTATCAATAATCCATGTATCATTTTTGCTAATATGAGAGATAAGTGTCATTTTATCTAATTCATCATTTGATTCATCTTTTATAGCAATATATATAGCATTTCATCATCTTCACTACTATCTGAATCTTTAGCTATAAAATAGGATTTCTTAACTTTATCCTTGTAGTCCTTGAAATTATTGAAATCCTATTTACTTTTTTACTTTTTGTGCTTCTTTTCATCTCTGTCTTCTTGGTTTGGGCACCTTGCAACAATGTGTCCAACTTCTTTACAAGAGAAATAGATTAAAGGAATTTTACCTTTATACTTTAATTTTCCTTTGGGATACCTTCTTGCAAGAAATTTTTCAATGGCTTCAAGATCACTCTCAGAACTATCCTCCTCCTCACTTTTAGTTTCTTCTTGAGTGACACCTTGGCTTCAAATGTAGACTCAAGATTGCTAGAACTAGGAGTATAATTATCATAGTTATCTAGTTCAAATGTTGTCAATCTTCCCACTAGAGCATCCAAAGTTATCTTATTATTTTGATCACATGTCATCTCTTGAATAGTAGTCACTTTGATTACATAGATAGGAAGAAGGGTTTTGAGTACCACTATTACATCTTCAATTATTCCTCCAAAGGATTTGATAGCACTGACATTGGCCTTGATTCTTTCAACATATTTTGTAATGTTTTCATCCTCTCTCATTTTCATTTGATCATACTAACCTCTCAAGATTTTTTCCTTGGCTCTTTTTATATTATTTTCACCTCCATATATATCCTTTGGTTTCATCCACAAGTCATGAGTAGTATTACATCCTTTGATCTCAACAAACTTAGCATAGTTAAGAGTTGATACCATGTCAATCATCATGATATTATGATTTTTCTTTTCAATAATTTCTTCTAAGTCACTGTACTAGTAGGATTTGTGTAATTAGTGTTTATGTTTTCCAAAGAAGAATCACTGATGGTTTCTATGCAACTTCATAAGGTCTTTAAATGCTACAAAGTCATGTCTATTCAACTTTGGAGTTTCTCTTCTATCAGACATCTTGATCTTTAGCTTAGGTCCTAGAAAACTTCTCTTCAAGCACCAAAAGCTCTAATACCAATTATTAGAAATATAAGAGGAGTAACTAAGAGGGGAGAGGTAAATTAGTTACTACAAAAATAAATTACAAATCCCTTAGATATCAATACAAATGAAAACATAAACTTTGATCAAACTATATTCTGTTGTAACTTGGCAAACACATTTGTACACGATTTACACTAGCAAATGTTGTAACTCAGAGAATACTAAGAATCTTCTTTAACTTGTAAATAAGTAAATATACTAATCCTAATGTGATTAAACTTAAATTTAACATAGTTGCATACACATAAAAGAAATAGCATGACCATAAATGAAACCAAGATTTAACATGGAAACCCATTTTGAAAAAAACCATCAATTTCAACTAGTTATTAATTTTCACTCTTCTAAACTGAACTCTATTAGGAGCCAACCCTATTAAAGGATACAAAACATACCATTAGGTGAAACCCTATTAGAGGATTTGATCACCCTATTAGGAGTGGCCTTGTTAGAGGTCTTTAAGATGCTTCAAATAGAAATACCACCTTGTTAGAGGATTTGCAAATAGTTGTTGAGCTAACTCTATTAAGAGATTTAGATCACTACTAGAATGGTTAGAGTAAAAATGAAATGAGCTAACTTCCAATGCAACTAAATTGCTGATTGTAGATCTCAATTCTGGCTTGTATACTTGACTTTTTTTGATCAAATATATGTTTGCAGATGAACAATAATGTTATGCTTATCATTCTAATTCACTTCCTCTAAGCATCTTCAAGTCTTTTGTTATGTTCCACACATTTAGTTCTCAACTTGAACTTATATTTATATCTTATACATTGTCAAGTTAGCTTGAATAAAAATTAGAATACTTAATATTCATCTACTTGGTCAACTAGAACTAATAGTTAAATCAATTGAACTCAATATGCCAGAACAAGGAAATCTTTTTTGTGGCTAAATCTACTTGGTGGACACTAACTCAAAAAATATTTTCTTGTGTTAACCAAGTGAAATAGGTAACCAAGTGGTAACCAAGTGAGCTCTATTAATGATGTAGAGCCACACCACACTTACCAACTCACAACCAAGATCACAACAATATGGAGACAAAGAGATGAAAAAATGCTCATAAAGATTCCATTAATACTTGAAATTCATTACAATATTGTCCAAATGATAGGACTCCAAATTCTTACAATATAAGAGATCTTCCTCACTAAGAGCTTCAACAAGAAGAGCTTACACTTGAATAGCTTACACTTCAAGAGCTTCTATTTTTTGGACTTGATTACAAATGATAATAAGCCTTTCTTAAATAGAGACTTACCACCCAATGCATGATTTATCCACAACCTTCTAGAATTCCTCCAACACAATATCCACAACTTTTTGCAATATCCAGAACTTTCTAGAATTCCACCTAAATACAACTAAGCACCACCATGTGGCCCAATTAGAAAATTACATTTCTTTTATAGACCACAACAAATAGTAAATGCATGATTTAATGAACTTTCACAAACTTCTAATATGTGACCTACACACTTCAATAAATGGAATGACACTATTTTTTTTATTTTCTATTTTTTATTATTTTCTTTCTATTTTTGTCACTTTTTCTCTCCTCCACAATTTTTTTTTAACTTTGAATATACTCATTTTTTTTTCCTTTTTTGATGCATGATGCTCCTGCATCTGACTCCCATGGTATGAAAATTTTTGTGAATATGGATTCACAAAATGAAGTAGCCATTGAAGATTTTTTTTTTTTTACTCTTCCAACATCTAGCTAGAACAAGTATCCAGTGCTGATATATTCCCTTCTTTCTTCTTTTCCAACACCTAACTAGAACAAGTGTCTGTTGCTAAAATTTCTCCTTTGCAATGAACTTTCTCAAAGTATAAATCTCATCCTCATCCAATCTTGTTGAATTAATCACACTTGTAATAAACCCAACAACACCTTACCAATCTTCCTTTGCATACCACACATGACTAACAAGATCCTCATGCAAACCATCATCAATATCTTTCAAACTCACCTCAAAGACAACATCCCATGATTCATAAGAATTTACCTATTTGAAATCCTCAACTTTGGTTGCCTCCTTTATGTCATCAACAATACACATAACTACTCCACTTTCTTGATCTCCAACTAAGGCACTATATTTTTCCTCGATTGCTGATATCTTCAAATCAACTTGATCTATTTCAGGTTCATAAATCTTGTCATCTTCATGTTCTTCCTCTTCTCTTTCATCTTCTTCCACTTTAGGTTCATAAATAATTTCCTCTACATCCTCTTGCTCTTCTTTTGTACCACATGTCTAATACTCCACTAGATCTTCTTTCTTTTCTGAATCCAATGAATTATCAACATGTCTTTTCTAGTAATGCACTATTCGTTTCCGCAACTCAACTTCTAATTCATTCACTTGCTTCTCCAAATCAACTAGAAATGCCTCTTGATTTCTTGCTCTAATTTTCTCAAGTCAAGGAATCCTTAGAATCCATCGAATCACAAAAGTCATCTTCTTTCTCTTCTCCATGATCAATTCTTCATAAGACTAATCTCATGCACCACAAGAACCTTGTGCAAACTACGTCATAGTCAATGATCTATTTACACAATCAAGAACTTCTATTGGAAATGATTGAAAAGATCTTTGAATGAAGAATGATGGAATTGGTAAAGAACACTTTTAATCATTATTTTTTCATTGATGTCAAACTTGCTAAATACAAGAATGACAATTGCTTAAGTGATCCAAATATTGTCACTTAGTTGATTGACAAGGAGGAGTTAATCAACAAGATGTAACTAGAACACTCAAAGAAAGGTTGAAGTTATGATGTTGTAATGAAGTATAAGGATTAGCTAAGACAATGATGAAATCATGTATTAATGACATACTTTAAGACATAGGGAATGGACACTACAAAATGCAAGGATTGACTAAACCATTTGAAAAGACTGACTAAGTTCATCTGTGAGTGCTAAGAAATCCTTCAGGTACCGAGCATTAGAAAAAGGTAGTGGATGCCGAGAAAATCAAGAATCATTCAGGTACTGAGCGATCTAGAAAACTATATATGCCGAGTAACAAAGATGTTCATATGCTGAGCTATACAAAATTCAACATGTGCTAAGTAACTTAGGATCCAACAAGAGCCGAGCACTATGAAGTAGATAAAAGCCAAGTGATTCAAGAAAATAGTAGAAGCTGAGCAATATGAGAAAGCTTTAGGTGCCAAGTAAAGTAAAAACTATAGAGGATGCTGAGCAATCTAGACCCAGTTAATGTTGAGCATCAACAAACCAATGATGCTGAGTTGTTGCATTATTTGTTAAGTCAAAAGAATTGCCAAATCAGTAATGACAAGTTTGTTACATTAAATTTTTTGAATCAGTTGGATGATAAGGATGATGAGTAGATGTCATAGAATTTTATGTAAACCATGCAAACCAATTCAAGGTGAATACTGATGGATTTTCTAGAAGAAACAGTTTGGAGGGAAAAAGATTTCAAAAATCAATTCAAATTGATAAGCGGGAAGACTTGAGCAGGAAATGAAGAAAAAAAATTCTTTATAAGGAGTTGCAAGTTAGGGATCAAGAGAGAGAAAGTGAGTTGGTCATAAGTGTGGTTGTGTGAAGAAGCCAAGAGAAGGCTAGTGTAAAGTGTCAAGAAGAGGACATAGTGAGGAGTAAGCACAGAGCATCAAGACTCTAAGTTGATCAAGTGACCATAGAGTGCATTGGCATAACGAGTGGAAGAACTTAAGGAGATAGATCTTGAAGGGTTGACAAGATGTTAGCACTACAAGGAAGAAAAGTCAAGAAAAGAAAAGAACTGAAGAGTGATATGAAATTTGCAAGGTTAGAGTTGCAATCTTTATCAGGTCAAAACCTTTCTAATACTTTCTTACCATTGTATTTGACATTGAAATCCTACATTGCTAGGTTAGCTTAACAGCTAGGTGGATAAGCCTCAAGAAAAGGATAGAAGATCCCTAGGAGAAGGATAAGAGATCCTCATGAGAAGGATAGGAGATCCTTAGAGAGGGATAAAAGATTCTTTTGAGAAGGTGATTGTAAATCCCATGGACATGGGTGGGCCTAATAGCTCTATGTAAATCCTTTAATAGGGTGGCATTCTAAGTTGAATGTTCTTAAGTCCTCTAATAGGGCTCACTCCTAATAGGGTGTAGAAATCCTTTAACAAGGTCACATCTAATTTTGTGTAAAGCCTTTAACAAGGCAAGCCTTGAATAGGGCAAACCATCAGAAGTGGTTGAAATCAATTGTGCAGTAATTTTGTGGGTGTCATCACCACCCTAGTTTTACCTTCTTATTCTTGGAGGATTTCTAGGTCACCAAAATCCTTTGTGTTATGAGGTGATGCATGTTTACTTTTCATGATTGTTTAATTTTTAATTGCATGCATGATAATTTCAATTATATGCCATTAAGGATTTGACAAGAAAGTAAAAAGACTAGTACTTCAGATACACCCCCATTTTATTAAAAAAATTGTATTGGACATTATTGGACATTGAATAATTGATTCACCCCCCCTCTCAGTTATTCTAAAAGAATTCTAACAACTTCTTGATGAACTTCACCCAACCCAAGGTCCTGGTGCAAACTGCCTCATGTTTGGCGATCTATCTACATGCTCAGGAACTCTTGCTCTAATACCACTGATGAAGGGCCATACCACCCTTACCAACTCACAACCAAGATCACAACAATATGGAGACAAAGAGATGAAAAAATGCTCATAAAGCTTCCATTAATACTTGAAATTCATTACAATATTATCCAAATGATAGGACTCCAAATTCTTACAATATAAGAGATCTTCCTCACTAAGGGCTTTCAACCAGCTTGCACACCAAGAGCTTCAACAAGAAGAGCTTACACTTCAAGAAATTCTACTCTCTAAACTTGATTACAAATGATAATAAGCCTTTCTTAAATAGGCACTTACCACCCAATGCATGATTTATCCACAACATTCTAGAATTCCTCCTACACAATATCCACAACCTTCTACAATATCCACAACTTTCTAGAATTCCACCTAAATACAACTAAGCACCACCACATGGACCAATTAGAAAATTACATTTCTTTTCTATATCACAAAAAATATTAAATGCATGATTTAAGGAACTTTCACAAACTTCTATGATGCCACCTACACACTTCGATAAATGGAATGACACTATTTTTTCCCTCTAATCAAGCTGAGGAATTAGAAGCTGGAGATATAGAAGCTTGAGAAGTAGAAGTTTGGGAAGTAGAAGCTCTTTGAGTATACCCTCTTAAAAGATAGTCTCCTCTTGTATAAGGTTTAGTGTGGAAGCTCTCTTATATTATAAGAGTTTGGACTTCTCTCATTTGGAGAATATTGTAATGAATTTCAAGTATTAATAAAACATGCTTTGAAGCATTTTTTTCATCTCTTTCTCTCCATCTTGTTGTGATATTGCTTGTATCTTTATAAGGGTGGTGTGGCCCTACATCAGTGGATCAGAGTTAACACTAGTTCCATCCAACATTTCCTTCATTAACCAAGTGAGCTTGGTTAACATTCAACTTCAACTAACTTTCCCATGATGCCTAAATGAACTCAATAGACACTGTCTTCTAAAATTGGAAAACTTTGGAATGCTTGGCAGATGCAGGAAACTATCTTCAGTTCCCAAATGAGCTTGAAATACACTAGTTGGCAATGATATGACATTTTGTGTAGTATCATAGACAATACACAATTAACCAACTACTTTCAACAAATTAACATTAAAAACCTCTTTCCCCTATTTCTTAACTATTGATGAAGAACTAGGTGTGATTTTAACTTCCTAGGGTTTGTTGAAAAAATAATGTAACTCAACACTAGTTAAATACCTCACAGATCCATACAATCATGTCGAATAATAGATAAATCTAGTTGATAAATACTTGAAAACTCTTTTCACTAATTGCCTTTATGCTCTTTTCTCTCTTTAAACTATGGTAAATGAAAATGAGTAAAGCATTAACTATATAAGCCTTTATATTTGACATTAATTTCTTAGTGCTTACACAGCTATAAGCTCAACCAAAATGAGATTTCTAGCACACTTGGTTAATATATTATGTTAACATGCTATCTAACATAGAGAGCTCAACACTTGATACCATTTCTACTTAACTTGGCTATAACTATAATTCCTTTCATGCTTGACAACACCTATAATACTTTCCATGCTTTGAAACAACATAGAAAACAACAAAATGATAGATTTTCTCTATGTTCCAATCACTTTGTTGCATCTTAATTCATGCATATATAATATTTTCAAATCTTAGATTCTTGGAACTTATGGATAATATAACTTTTTCAATATCAGTTGCACATATACTTTTTATTTCTTAGTTGGGGGTGATGTGATCACTAGATCCATTAGATGAAGTGATCTCATCTTGACTTGATGTATTGCAATCTTCCTTCTTTTTCTATATCTTTCTCATCTATATCTTCACGTCTTCAACATCAACCTTTCCATTACCTCTTCTGAATTCATTACTCAGTGTAGGTGACCTAGTTGGATAGTTTCTACTAACATGACCAGTCTTAAAACAACTAAAGCAAACAATCTCATTCAACCATATGTTGTAGTTTCCTCTAAAATGTTTCCTAATGCAATTTTTAGGAATGTGACCATACTCTTGGACATAGTGACAACTATACCTTGTGTTTTAATCCTAGTCATATAAATTTCCATTTTGGTTTACCTTGGTTTTCTTGTTTGATATCCACTTGGATTTGGATCTACATTCATATGCCTTGTTTCCATACTTCTAATCATTCTAACAATAGCCTTAAAATATCTTTGTGTTGTCGATTTTGGTCCTACATTCATGTGCCCAATGTCCTTGCATTTTTAATAGTATTCCTTGAATTTCTACTTAGGGTTCTAATTTCTAATTTTTCTCTAGGAAACATTTGCTGTGTGACTTGATTTTCCACAATAATGACAAGTGGGCTTGATGTTCTTTACCTTATTATTCCTTTGTTCGCCACTTTTAGATGATTCTCCTTTTTTAGTGGTAGAATAGCCTAAACTAGTAGTGTCATTACTTGATCTTGGTGATTCCATCAATTTTTCAAAGTATTTGATGGCTTTACTAAGCTTGTTACAATTTTCCCTCTCAACCTTAAATTCATTCTATAGTAGAATATTCTATTTTTCCAAAGTTCTAATTTCAATGTATTTCCTATTCAATTCTTGATTTGCAATCATCAACTGATTCATTATATCCAATTTCATGTTTGCAAGCTTTTGCACATCTAATGTATTCTCTTCAAGTCTATTGGCTAGAAGTACTTTGTCTTCTTCAATCATGGATTTATCTTCTTTGTCTTTCTTTTTTAGTTCAATTGTCTTGCACAAAAATATCAATTTTACTTCTTCTTTCCTTTTGAGATTCTTAACTTCTTCATTTAGGGCACCTTTCTTTTCCATCAGATTTGTAATTGTCACATCAAACTCTCCTGAGTTTCCATCCTTAAATAGCCTAGTAGTATCTACTTCCTAATATTAAGTGTCATCTTGTTGAATAGCTATCTCTTTCCTTCTCTTCAATGAATGCTATAGTTCATCTCTTTCCTCCTTGAGTTGATGTAGGGCAAGTTTTATTTCAATCTTCTGGTTACCAATAGTCTTTCCCAATTCATAAACTTTCATTTTCAAGATCTTACCTCAAAATCTATTAAAACTTCCTACAAGAGAACAAATATGTGATACCAATTGATGAAAGTAATAATGGGAAAGTAATTTATGAGGGTGGGGAGAGGGGGGAGGTTGAATCAACACTTAAAACTTTTTCCTCTTAAACATATCACCATCATCCATCTGATACCTTAACATATAAACTAAAATAACTTAACCATGCATCATATCCATAGCATAAAGTAAATAACACATAACTCAATAAATTGGTTACCCAAAAACCCTCCAATGAGAAGGTAAACTAGGGTGGGGATGACACCCACAAATCTTCACTACTATAGTTGTAATGTGTGACCAATTATGGTTAAAAAGTGTTTGATTATAAACCATGATCTACCCTGTGAGGGGTCTTCCCTATTAAAGGCTTACAAATATTGTTAGGTCTCACCTTGCTAGAGGATTTTTACTCTCAATTAAGTAACTAGTCTATTAAGATATTGACAATAGCCTATTAGGACTACTTTGTTATGATATTTACTTTATATCACCTATTAGAATGATTCAAAACCATGATGCTTCAATTAGCACTCTATTGCTTAATGGAAGATCTTCTCTTTACTGGTTGTATCTTGATCCTTCTAATTATATCTATCTTTCCTTAACCTTTTACTACTTGTCTCTAATCCTCCTAGACTGAATCTACATTACATAACTCTATCATAGCCTCCATAGCCACCACGAATAATCTCTTTGCACTTAGCATCCATCTCCTCCTACACATACAAAGTATTTAGGGTTTTCCATCCCTAAATAAATATTAATGGTGATGGGTCAGGTCAAAATCAATAACTAAGGGTGATTCATATTGCCTCCTAATACTTTCTTTAATCTGATTGGTTGCATGCATTGCACATGGATTCAAAATTTGACTCAATCCTTATCTTTTATAATCAAAAAATATTTCTTATGTTGCCCAAAAATGGTTTACATAGTAGTTTGTGCCATTACAAACACTTATGCCATTAACTAGTTACTTGGCATCTAATGACTTTGATGCTCAATCTACACTATGCTCTTAATGTTGTAACTTGGCTTTAGAATAGCTTGGCACTCAATATCTACTTGATACTTGAATGACTTAATATGTATAGACTGCTCAACACTAGAGTGAATCAACACATACTATCTTCTCAACACATAGTAGTACTCAAGACTAACTAGTCATATTACTTGCTATTTATTGTTTGAAAACTTATGCTCATCATTCTTTGATCACTTAGCTCACACTAATTGCTCAGCTCGCTCTAATCACTCAAGATGCACTATGTACTTGACTTGCACTATAATTCTACTAGATAATGACTTAGTATTTTATCACTACTTTGTTAAAACCAAAATGAGATCAACAATGGATGGAATTTACATCCCACATTTAGACATATCTTACTTCATATTTATTTAATAGAATATTGGACCAAGTTGTGGAAATTTATAAATATTGTCTTTGAGGTCAAAAATTGACCTCAAATTTAGATTTAGGTGTTAAACAAAGAGCAATTTTTTTTGAAAATTAAAGATAGATATCCATTACCAAATTTGGTAGCCTTTGATAATGTTTAATCTTCCTAGAGTCAAAATCAAGCTCTTGGAAATATGTAAAAAGTAAAAAAGAGAGTGGAAAATGTTTCATTATGATGTAATATTAAATGTGGGGGAGATTAAAGGAAGATAACATGGAGACTCAAAATAGTTAAATTGCTAAAAAAATCAGGACTATAAGAATAGATTTATGATATTTGGACTTATTTTAGATGATTTAACAATTTAGACATACAATTTTAATCTCCAATGTAAGTTGGCAAGAAAATGTTGTGATCTAAGTATGGATTTCATATTTACTAATATCTAACTAAGCTTATTTTGATCATGGTGTGTAGGAAACCCATTGACAATCCTAACACTTATTCCAATCTCATCAACCTCATCTAAGAACTAATCTCATTTAGGTCTTTTCATCTTAAGATAAATGTGATAGTTAGTGTGCACATAATATGGAATCATAGACAATGCAATGATTGTTTGACAATAGAGAAATTGTAAACCCTAATTAAAATGAAACCCTACTTATAGGGTCAAGGAAAATAATCATCTTTGGGTTAATTTTTCTGAATACAACTAATTAAAATGAAATCCTATTGAATTAGAAAGACTTTAATGAAAGCATAATATGTGGTGCACTATGAATAGTGGATTCCAAAATTATAGTGAATGCACTTCTGATGTTATTATCATTTATGTATTAACCCTTAAGAGAAGGATTAATTGTTGAAAATGAAGAGATCACATTAAAGTCAGTGAAAAGGAATGGGTTGAACCTAGTGTATGCAACCAAATAGATGGGATTAACTTAAGCTCATTTAATCCTTTCCTCCTATGTTGCTTCTCATTCTTTCCAACATTCCCCCTTTCCATGAAACACATAGAAAAATCCTTCTCCTGCCCACACACACACACAATATGCCCAAGTGTTAAAATAAAATGAGGTTCATTTCTTCTTCTTTTGTTTATATTTGGCATTGGTCGAGGGTAAAAATACAAAGTTGTGTCACCTTTCAGGCTAAATTATTAGAATGACTGAATTTGAGTATTTCTATCTAATTTTTTTCCCTAGACATATGGTCTAGATAAATTCATTCTAGTTAAGTGATATATGGCCTCACACTTTTCCAATTGGAAATATCTATTAAATGCATGTTTTACACTAGTTTATATCCAATTACTAAAGAAATCAAATTATTTCAAAAAAGTGGCATTTCAATAACTCTTAATATTTTTAATGATATTTTTTAATAACATATAAACACCATTTTATAGAGCCCAGAGTCAAAAATATTCTCATGTAGACTATATAGTTTTTTAATTAGATATAGTATATTAAAATTAAAAATTCTAAAATAACATATTTTAACAGTAAAAAAGATGTCTATTTTGAGAAAGAAAAAATATTAAATCATATCAAAAAAATCTAAAAATTATATGACATTCTAGAGGAGAGAGTCATCTTCTACAATGTATAATTTTTCTCCATATTAGAATAGATTTTTTTTGAAAAATGTGGTGGGAGATGAAAACTATCAATTTTAGGTGAGTTGAAATTTCAATCCTTATAAAAGAGAAAATATAGCTCTAAAGCCAATTTTTATTTTTTATTGTTCTAGATATATATGTTATCCATAACATAGTCTGAGATCAAAGGAAATAAGTTTGTTTTCATATAGTTTTCTAGTGGAAACTAGACCCCTAATTTTTAGTATTTTTCAACACCTAAAAAATCATCTATAAAAATTAGGAAAATACATCAATTCTTATTTCAAATAATTATTATAAATTATAATCCTAAAATTCATCCATTCCTACACATTTCATTAGTTTACTTCATTTCCAAATTCAAAATAATAATACCAATTTTATGTCATTGAAGATGAACAATTATACTTTTGTTAGCCTTTTCCTTTACAAAAGGGTGACACATGTTTGTGCTTTTACCCTCAAACTTTTGATGAGAAACTTTAGTTTGGTCAAAATTTTGATCTTTTTGGGAACAAAAGAAAAAAAAAAAAAATTAATAGGCCAAAATGGCCTTTAGTCAAAAAAAAATTGAAAATAGAGGTTCAATGTACTATTGTCTTATTTTTTGATCAATAAATGCACTCCTTGAAGAAGTAAAATGTGTTTAGACATTGAATTCAAATTTTAATACATGATCTTGTAAAATTGTGATAAAGGAATAGAGCTTAATGTTGTCTAATTGAATATTTTTTTTTAAGATTACTGTAATGAATCCTAGAAGGTGTTGATTGGCATATTGGTTATTTTATTTATTGGGTTATAAATGTTGAATTGTATCTTTGATTGGATTAATTTCCATTGATCACATATCCATCGGTTCTTTATTTTTGAAGAATATTTTATGTCTCTAACATGTTTCTTACAAGGTAAAATGGTGATTAAATCAATATTATCCTCAAAGTTTCATGGTTTTTCTTGATGCTCTATGTAAAATCATTCTTATTGTGCAATTTGATCACCTTGTGCATCCATAATGGTAATAATAGATCCAATACACTATTTTATTGATATTAAATGTAAATAATATTTCCTTTTGCAACTAATCAACTAACTCATCCTATTTAAACCCATTACCTTTACCTAGATTTTTAGGCTTTCATGGACTTTTTAGTATCCTCATGTGATTCAAAGAATTCTATAACTTCGATCACATCATGCCAACTCCTTATGGATATACCACTCCAACTAGGTCCACCTAACCAAATTCCTCATGATGACTAATTAAATGAACTACCAAGGTTTGATGCACTCTTGCTTCCAACTTTACACACCCTATCCTTTTATCAAAACTTAAAAATTAGATCACAAATAATAACTAGTTAGGCTCCTAAAAATTTAAAATAATGTAACCTCAAATTAAATTACCTCATACTTGTTGGTATCTCCAACTGTTGTGGTCTATTAGTGTCAAATACTCATATACTAGGTAGAGCTACAAGGTCATCACTATGACCTAACTACTCTATATAAGTTATGTCATGTAAAGACTTGTGGATAAAACATGTAAATACCAATAAAGACTGGAGATGAGAAAATCTTTGGTCATCAATTATTTTCAATATAAGAATATTCTAATGATTATCAATTAGATTGAGCATATTGATGCTAAGTTACAAAGAATGTGTCGAGCATAGTAAAGATCGAACATCAACAACATGTACAGTGAATGCCAAGTATCAAAGAAACCAAATGTTGAGCAATGTAGAATTGACATTCAGGTAAAAGATGATAAAAACTTTGAGTCAAATCATTGTAGTCTATCATGGACAAGAAATTTAATACTTGTAGAGGTTGTTACAAAGGTTATTATGCATTTTATTATGTGGATCATAGATTCCTATGTTCTATGATGAATGAATCAGATGAAGAGGAAAAATAAGGAAGCATCTAGAAAACTCTTTACAAAATCTTTAAATAAAGCATATCTTAACCTAGTTTTTTGTATGATGAAGAGCATGATGATGCGATGTGAAGGAGAGAACAAGTTATTCATGTGATCATATATAAAATCAAGTGTGAATGTGCTTACATTGTAAAGAAGCCAAAAGAGTTAGGATTTTTTATTATAGAGATAGTGATCTTGTCAAAGTAGTGAACAAAAATAAAGCTATATTGAATAAGAGATCAAATTAGATTGAAGAGAGGACATCCAAAATTATATTACCATCGAAAACTGAGGATTAGGTACTGAATCTATTTTAATATATTTAGTTAGGGGTAATCTGGTAATAGAGTGGCTTAATAGATCTTTCTAAATCTCTTAACCAAGTCCTTACTTTTTCTAAGTGTAAAACCCTTTAATAGGGTGAGACCTAATACTCTCAAACATCTTTAATAGGAAAAACACCTCACGGGATAGATCATAAGATATGGTCAAAGATTGTAACCCTAATAGGTTAACCTTATTACTACAATAGTGAAGATTTGTGGGTGTCATCCCCAACCTAGTTTTATCTTCATGTTGGAGAGCTTCTGGGTAACCAAATCTTTGTATTATGTGATTAAATTTCATGTATGTTATAGATTAGATCTATATGTTACAATAGTTTGATTTAATGATTTATGCATGCATAGATATGAGAAGGTGAGTATGATGAATGAACTATAGCATTGTGAATTTATTTATTTATTTATAATGATCATGATTTAGCCCCTCCCGCCTCCCCCCCCCCCCCCCCCACCTCTCAGTACCTTGGTTTCTAAATGATAAATTAAACAATTGCTATGAGAGCTTATTTCTCATGGACAATTTTAACAACTTGAAGTTTACATCTTGGAGATGAAGGCTTATAAATTGGACAAAATTATTGACAATAAGGTGATAGGCATCCAACTCATACTACAACAAGATGAAATAGCAAGATAAAAACTAAATAAATCCATGAAAAGGAGGAAGGAGTTGGAAATTCAATAAAATGAGTTTAATTATGAAGAAGTTGAAACTCAAGGACTGTTTGGAACTATAAGTTTAAGTGAGAGTGATACATCAATTGGAGATCTAGTAGAAAAGAACATAATCCTAAATGAAGAAGTTAGAGGACTAAAAAGGGAATATGAGATTCTTTCAGTAAGGCTATGTGAAGTGACCAAGAAAAAGAAGAAAGATGAGGAAGACAAGGTTGTCACTGTGGAAGACAAAAGGAAAATGACAACTAGACTTGAAGAAAGGATATATAATGTATAAATTCTCACAAACATCAATTTGAAATGATGAATCAAATGATGCTTGAAAATTAGGAGTTGAACAAAAAGGGTTTGAAAATAAAAGATCTAAGATCATAGAAGGACTTATTGAAGAATGAACTAAAAATTGAGAAAGAACTTGTGGAAATATTCAACAAGCCTAATAAATCAATGAAATACTTTAGAGAACTAATGTAGTCATCTAGAAACCTTGTTGGATTAGGAAATTCATCTACTAAAAAGGGAGAATCATCCAAGAGTGGAGAATTCAGAAATGCAAAGTCAAAAGGCAAACCAACATGTTGTCATTATGGAAAACTTGGTCATATTACAAACATCTATAGAAGTAAAAATTGTATGCAAAACACCAAATCTAAATATACTATTTATTATTTTTACTACAAGAAACAACGTCATCAAATAGATGAGTGTAGAACAAGAATGAAGAATGAATCAACTAAACCTAGATTTGAAGGCTATTTTTATAACTATCAAAAGTATCGACATAGATCATATGAATGTAGATCAAAGACCATGGCCTATTGGACTAACAAAAAACAATATTATACAACTAAAAATTAATGTTCCAAATGCCACAAATTTGGACATTCAAGCAAAAAATTTAAAACCCAAATACCAACAAAAAATCATAATAACATCAAGGTAAAGGAAAAGTCAACATTGATCAAAGAAAGGAGGAGATGAGTCAAACATGTAAGAAAAAGGAAGAAGATGGAAACAATGGAAAAAATAGAGATAAGATCACCCAATCCAATGTAGAATCACATCATCTCAAACTAATCAAGAAAGGTATGTATGGAACTATATATCTAATGATATATCTTACATCAAATCCAAACATAAAAGGGAGTTAAATTTCATATTCACATAGGTAAAGATCTATGAAAGGACTCCCCCTTAACCTAGTTTGATGTATGATGAATATTATGATGATGTGATGTCAAGGAGAGAACAAGTTATTCATCAACTCATAGAGAAAATTAAGTGTGAATGTGTAAACATTGAAAAGAGAGAAAAATAGTTAATTTTTGTTATTGTAGAGTAAGCAATCTTGTTAAAGAAGTGAAGGACATCAAATAATTATCAAATAAGAGATCAAATCATATTGAAGAGACAAGATACAAAATAATCTTATTAGAGAAAAACAAGGATTAGATATTGACTTTGTTTTAATAGATTGAAGTATGGATTATCTCTTAACAGAGTGGTCTTAACTGATCTTTGTAAATCTCTTAACTAAGTCCTTACTTTGTTATAAGTTTAAAATACTTTCACAGGGTCAGACCCAAGAGACTCAAATGCCTTTAATAGAAAAGATCCCTCATAGGGTAGATCATCAGATATGGTCAATGATTTTAACCCTAAGAGGTTAACCATATTATTGTAGTAGTGAAGATATGTGGGTGTCATGTCCACCCTAGTTTTACGTTCACCTTTGAGGATTTTTGAGTCACCCAATCTTTGTGTTTGTGACTACATTTCATGCTTGTATCTTCATGTTACAACAATTTGATTATATAATTTTTACATTCATTGTATATGAGATGGTATGTATGGTGAATGCACTGTAGTATTGTGAAATGAAAGTGTTTTAAAGATCTTGATTCACCCCCCACACCACCCTCGCTCATCCCCTCCCCTCCCCCCCCCCCCCCACCCCACAACCACCCTCAGTATCTTCACTTCCAATTAAGACTTCCAAGACTACTTCTTCTCTCAAACCCTCATATTACCCATTATTGAGCATAAAAATTCAAATTTTATGCAATTTTTCTTTTTCATATTTTTATCACATTGCCAACCTAACAACTCCAAATATCTAAATTGTGTGCTTTTCCATCAGATATGACATAAAATTCCCAATCCTAGTAATGATTTTCTAGTTTTGACCATATGACCCAAATGAAAACTTTATGCAATTTGATACCTTTCATGGCTATAATATAATCATAATATAAATGCATTTTAGCAGCTATAGAAGGATCTCAATCTCTATTCTTTCCAAGAATAGTTGGAGTGTTAAAACATGTAGGTGGAGAAACAAAAGCTTGATTAGGATATAAAAAATCTTCACACATGTGTGTGTGGTAGGACCCAACATTTACAATCCTTTGGAAATACTTTTTAGATAGAAATGGTAGGATACCATCTTTTATATTTAATTGAATTAGGGGTATAGAGGGTTTCTTTGGATTATTTGGGTATAAAAATAAGATAGTTGATTTTTATATTGAAATTTTGTAGAAAAAAAATTGTGCCACCAATTAGAGTGAATATGATATACTATATTTCTATATTTCAATGGGATCCTTTTTTTTGTATCTTTCAATAGACACTTGTGCTCCTTCACATAGTTATAATATAATCACTCTTATTTAATATTCTAGTGGGCCCATTTGATTTGGATTAAACCATACCAAGTTGCACTTTCTAACACAAACACTCTTAAGATTTTAGTAGACTCGTTTGATTTGGATTGATCCATACCAAGTTCCACTTTCTACATTGAAAAGGTACCATAATCTTTAACATATGTATCATATGACATAAAAATATGATTAGGATTTAATTTTATATAATATGTATGCTAATTTTTTATAAATAAATTTCTTATGGAGGAACTTAAAAACCCTTTGGCAAGCATCTTGCATAGTCTACAAAAGGACAAAAAAAATTATTTGCATGAATCCATAAGTATGAATTAATAAACCCTATAGATACTATTTATTATTTTATTGACATCTACATAGTATCTCATTCCACTTTCTTGACTATCCTAATGCTTCAAGTTGGGCTTATTCAATTATATTTATCACCACTTGAGGCTTGAGGTGGGCTTATTTAAATTTAAATATCAACCTCAATTTTAAGGCCAACATATTGATCAACACTACCCTTAATGATGAATTTGTAGAAAAAGATGATCCATTCTTCTTAGTCCATGCAATGGACATTTCAAAAACTATTCATGGAGTTCTAAAATTTATTCTTTTTCACTAACAATTGACCCTCTACCATCCATCTCATTTGATAAAAGCGTAGGTGCCACTAAATATGCATTTGTTAGATGTTTTCCTACTTTAGAAAATTAAATTTAGAAAGAGAAGAGGAGAACCATACATGCAGTAGGTATAGAATATGGATACTAGCCAAAGATTAAAAGACTAGAAGAATATCCAATAAACACATGGAAGTGTTTCTTTCTCAATGGGAGTTATTTTATAGTGTTGATGAGATAATGGGTGATATTGACATTCCATTGATGTACAAATACCTATATAAATAATCGATACATGAAACTTCCTCTAAAAAATATTGATTTTAGTGTCAATGAGAGGATATATCAGATAAAACCATCATCATTACATGGTTTTATCCTATTTTCTAGGGATAGTATAAAGGTACATTAGAGTTTTTTTAACTAAATTTATTGAGTATATTAGACCCTGTTACATTTATAAATATTGAATATAGTTGGTTTAGTACAGACAAACTATGTGTAGAACTGCACTTTCTATAAATTATATATATTTAAAAAATAATGATAAAAGTAAAAGTGAGGCTATGTATATTGATGAAAGGCAAAAAGAACAAGAAATATTATAGGGTTTAGGAAGAGTACACAAGGAGTGTAACCTAAAAGGAAACCCAATTGTATATTTGAGACATGGAAGGGAAACTATGTATTTGTAATAAAATCAATAAGTAGAGAAGAAGAGTTGCTAATACATTAAAATTTGAATAAAATTTATCAATAAAAAAATTTACTATCATGATATTTCTATGAAATATAAACCATTTAAACATAATTTTAATTAATTACTCAAATATACCATTTCATTACTAACTTTTTTTCATAATTCTATTGCTCTCATTTTGCAAATGTTTATATCTTTGTTTTTCATCACATACAAATATTTATGATAGGTGGATGAATCAACCCATGCAAAGATTTCTATGGACCTCTAGCCACTTTTCTTAATATGTAAACCTAATTGCCATTGAATAGATTAGATACATGAAAAATGAAATATTGTTTTTATCTTTTCTTTATGGTTTTAGATTAATTTTGATAGAGTTGATAATATTGTTTTCATTGGTGGAAGAACCTCAAGGAAATTTTTCCAAGAAGGTTAACCTCACTATTATTTTTATTATTTTTTATTCCTTTCTTTGTGGTTTTGGATTAATCTTGATAATGTTACCAATATTCTTATCATAGGTGGATGTCTGGGCAATTATCATATGAAGAGAACCCTTCCTAAGGCCTCCTAGGATCCTTAAGTATAATCACTGCAACACTACTTGGTAGAGATCCTACCTCTAACCAAGTATCTATCTATCTCTCTATCTGTTGGTGTTTTTCAACTATTAAGAAATAAAATACTTAATATCAAGATAATAAAGAATATAATAACCTAAGGATTAGTTAGTTCCTATAAAAAATTACCTACTCTTTAGATTTGAACCCAACTTCAACAAAATCATAAAGATTTTCTACTCTTTAGGCTCTACAAAACCAAGGCAGGTGCACGTGAGGGATGGAAGATTTTCAATCTAATACCATATACATATTTTGTTCATTCTATGACAATTTATCACAACACACATTCCTTAAAGTAGATCTAGTCACAATTCTTCTTAGGTTTACAAGTATTTCTCGCAATAGTAGCTAACTAAGACTCAAAGATTCAATGCAAACAAGTGTTGACCAACATTGATATTCTTTAAATAGTAAAGTAAAATAGATTTTGAAATTAAACTTGATGCTTGTTCATGATCTTTCATCTATAACTGAATCAATAGATCAATGCCTCATCTATTTGGATTTAGAGTCAATTCAATTTCTAGATCTAATTGATTGCATTACAATCAATATTATTAGCAATTCTTACTAAAAATCATTCTTATAGATATCCTTCCTCTTAATATGGAAACCCTATCAATCTCATTGAAGCATTTACTTGATTCCTTGAACTAAAAGCAATAGTGAATTGACATACAACTTGATTTAATTGAATTAAGTTGGACAAGCTTTGCTCATACAACTTCCAAATATTCAGGTAATAAAAATGGAGAAAAGACTCAGCAAGAATAGATATGGGGAGAGTTCATCTTTGTATTAATTTTCCTTGAAAATTGTATACAATTGAAACAACTCAAAATGACTCAAGAAAAGAAATTAAGATCCTGTAATATTGATGTATTATCAAATATTGGTAGAGAAAATACATCACAAAGGTTGCATCAATAGACTAGACCAAATAATTAGTAAAAACTAAAATTATACAACAATTTTGACCCTTTATCTAGCCCTAGAATCTCACCTATATAGTGTGAGATGCAACAAGCTTCAGGCGTAGAGAATTGACAGTTGTCCTTTAAACAAAAGATTTTTATGATTTTCACTATCATATGAGACAAAAATTTGTGAAAAAAACAAAGTTTACATCATAATATTTTTTTGGTGGGCCCTTTTTATGTTACACTATTTAAATATCAAAAATTCCATAATTGGCCTTTTATTATTTTGAATCCTTGGAATATGTGCCCATCAAGTGTGTCAATGATGTGTTTGGCTCTGATTTCTACAAGGTCACTTTAACTTGAGGCTCAACACTTTCATCATCATGAACTATTAACATAATAGTTATTTCTGAGTCCTTAACTGCCACATCATCAATTTGGTCCCCCAAGCTAGCAATTATGGTTGGAGTTTTTATTTCTATTATTGAGGGTGATTGTTCTATTTGGCCTTCTTCTAGTGAGGTGTCATTTACTTGATCTTCTTCCTAGCCCTTGCCCACTTCTTTTGTTTCCATCCATTCTAGAGACACAAGGTCTTCCCTCCATTTGTCAAAAATAGCATCATCAAGCCAATCAAAATTTAGGATTTCGTGCTATTTTTTAAATACAAAGCCTCCTAATTTGTCTATTTCAACAAATTATTTTATGATAGCATTGTAAAATAGCTATACTTTGATATATTTTCCATTGGTCATGGGCCATAGCACATGTCCTTTTTCATTGGTAACTTCATTCATTATATGACAAAGCAAATCATCTAATTCCTTTCCCCACTCTTCCTTTTCTTTTATCTTATCAACCCTTTTGAGTGCACTAGGGAAAAGATCAAATTTTTCTCCTACATATTTTGACAAACAAATTATTATTATTTTATGGATAGAAAGCCTTTTATCATCAAAATATTTCAAATTATCCATTATATCAAAGGTCTTCTCTATTTTTTCACAAGATAATTGGATAACTGAAAGACACATGAGAGTAATATCTTTCTCTCTCTCATTCCATTTTTTAACAATGGGCTTCAAAATGTCTTGAACACCTTTTATTTCATCCCACATATTAAGGATCCCCACTAGATGATCATAGAATGTTGGCCAATCAATCCTATCTACTAAGTATAAGATGGTGTTTATGAGTTTTTCCTCATATTGATTATTCAACTCCACCTACAAACCCCATAACTTAGTAATTTCTTCTTCAAATTCCTTTGTAGTATAAAATTTAGGTCTCTCTAGAGTATCAGGCATCTCAACAGTTTGAGTAGAATTGAATGACTCAATAGGAGGGTGAGGGTGTGTAACTCTCGAGGCCTCCTTGATTCTCCCACCTCCCTCTTTCCTAGTTTCTTATCCAACTGAGATATATGAGTCTCCAATAGTTGTATCCTATTTCCCCTTTCCTCATATGGCTTTAATAATTCAAATTTTGCATTGAGTTATGGGAATTTACACTTTTCTTTCCCCACAACCACTAAGCTGAAATCTACTAGTACGCTTAGCATTTGACATCTCTTGTATTCTGGTCTTTTCTCTCTTTTCAATAGACCAGATCACTAGAGCTTGGTGATTATTGCTAAAATTAATTCCTCTATGTGATTTCAATATTTCTTCCTTATTTTTATATTGCACATCTTTTTCTTTTTTGATAGAATCAAAGATCATAGAATTAGTTATGTCCCACTTAGGTAGAACCAAAACTCCTGATTCTTTAACTAGATATCTCCTGACCTTAGGTGTTAATTGGGAAAAGTAATCCAAAAAATTAGCTTTAACCTCCTCCTTAGTTTTAGAGTCCAATTTATTTGGTTGCTTTTCTTTTATTGTTTTACACTTTACCTCAAAATTGTTAATATTTTCCTCCATAAAAATTGTGCAAAGACCCTAGATTTAATAAAATTTGAATCACCTATAAGCTTTTGGGATGCTTGTGCAATAATGAGATCTATCTCCTTACCTCTATAATTAGCAAGAGTGAGGTCAAAGGATGGTATAGGAGGCTCCTCAAGTACTCCCCTTTCTATATCAGTAGTAGTGACAATTATGTCTCCCTCCCCTCCAATTTTCCTTAGTTGCTCTCTCAAAAATACTTCATCATCTACTCTAAGTGGAGTTTGGGATAGTGAATAATCTCCTACTTGAGAGGACGATCCTTATTCTAACCTATGTTTCTCAGGGGTACCTATGTAAGATGGACTCTCTGATCTTTGCCTTTTATAAGGGGGAATGCGATGTATATTTTGAACCATAGTGTATCTAACCCTCCTCTATAGTGTATACTATCTTGGAGTCACAACCATTCTACTATTTATTCTTCTTTTCACCTTAGCAAATTTATCTGGATATGCTTAAGTTAAAACACCCTTATTCTCATTCAAACTTTGCATTATCACAAAAATATTGTTCATCAGCACGTTCATTTTGGCTCCCCAATATTTCTTGTCTACTGTTGAGCTGTCATTTTACATGATGCTAAATGGCATGAATTCTTGCAAATTCCTCTCTTGAAAAGTCAATCTTGTGAATTAAATCCAAGGTTCTAGGTTGTCTTATGACACACTAAAATTTTCTTAGTTGAAGATAAATATGATTGTTCATGAGGAGGCCTTTGCTGGTTTTTTCTGACTTTAGATAAATGAAGAATTCGCATGTTGTTTCCAAAATAACACTAAAAGAACTATGTTTTTGTATTTTTATTTTTTATGAATGTAATCTAACTGTGCAACTAGTATGAAATCCTATTCTAACAAGGGGGTTGAAAAAGCAAATAACTTGAATTTGAATGCAAATAACTTGAAATTGAAATCCTAACAGACATAAACTACATAAAACAACATGCTACAAGTTAAGCTTTTGAAGAAACTGGTAGGTAACCAATAAAAATAGGAGTAGGGCTTCCTAGATTCCACTGATGTAATTTTTGATGGGAAATTTCAATAACCAAATGATGTTTCACTCTACATCAAATTGCAAGGCCATAGAAAGTGCACTCATGCGAGATAGAGAGTTATGCAAACACAATTTGCTAATTCCTTCTCGAGCTCGATACATCAACAAAATTCATAAATCTGTAGCAAACACTAGAACTAAAAGATTGCACAACCAAAAATAATGCAATAAACCTTTGGCTCAATCACAATCTCATGAATAAAATACACAAAACAATGACACATTTAGGAAAGAATAAATACACTCCAAATGCGAGCACCAAAAGCATAACTTTATTGCATAATAACGATAGCCTTGATTACATATTGCAATTGGGTATTTATAAGAAATCATCTCCTCAATTTGTGTTGAGAGTGAGAGATATCTTCATGCAATAAGATGCTTTTAAACTAATAAAAAAAACTAATTATATGCAAACTACCTATCTAACTGGTGCTTAGTAGAACTCCATGCATTTTATATTCATTAATCGAATGCATGAGCCTGTACATGTCAAACGACAAAGAAATTAAGATAGAAAAGTATGTGAAAGCTCTGAGTCAAAGTGGAAGTGTCTGGAGATGCCAAAATTAGAAGTTGATCCTTCATAAGGCATTAGTCAGAGTTAAACTATGATGTAGGAGCATCCAGAGGTATAGGGGCAATCTTGTGTCACCCAGAAAATGTACTTAGACTTAGTTTCTATTTCATGTGTTTTCATTTTTGGATACCCATTTGGGTCAAATAAAGGTTCCAACTCTCACAGTTCCACTATCAGTGTTCTAGGATAAAGTATTTGAGCACCTTGGGATACGTGTAAATGCCAAAAAAAAGGAGTATGTAATTGAGCCATAATTTTGGTAAATTAGAGGGTGTAAATTGGCCAAATAAATGTAATTATAATTTAGAGCATTCTAGAAAAAGAATCAGGTCAAAAGGCCCCACGATTTGAAAGTTATTGTAGTTTTTCGATTTCTGGAGACCTCTTAAGAATTCTTCAAAGTTAGGTTAGGGGAATTAAATGACCTTGAATAGGGCTGAAAAATGGGGGATGAGCAAAGATGGTCCACAGGGCTATAGAGCGCTTCGAGAGCTTTCCAAAAATGTAAATGATTTGTCAATCGGAGCTACGGTTCAAAAGTTATACCTCCCGAAAGTTTGATTACAATTTCTAGATTCTTCTAATTTTGTGGCGAATTCTAATGTGACTTCTAGAGCCTTCTATTTGGTTGGTGGATGCCAACTAGCACTTTCTAGAATGTATTCTTAACCCTTAACCCTCCGGGTTCTATTTAAGAACATTACTAGCATTGTAAAAGGCAGCTCGGAGTGGAGTTTGAGAGAAGGTACTGGGAGGAGAATTTATCTCTAGATTTATGCTATTGTAAGCACATAGGGCATGTTTTGGAGTCTGTTTCTCTGCACTAAGTGTACTAGTATATTTTCACAGTTAATTAAATTTTCCCTTTCTTGTTGTGTCCATTCTGTGCTTGGGTTGTGTCCCCATCAAGTGGTATCAGAGCAGGTTTTCTTGAGTGTGTAGACAGAGTGCCGACTGTGAGATAGTTTGCACCAGGACTGTGCGGTTGTGGGTTCGAGTTAAGAAGATGCCTGCATGAAAAGAGCTTGGTGGAAGGGCTAGAGCTATTAATATTGAGGAGGTTAGAGCCCTCCAAAGGCAAGTCCAAGTTGTTGGCGCTAAAAATTGCATGGTCAATTTTGAGCACCATTGAAAAATAAAGCCCTTAAACGCTTTCAAAATGCATATGTACCTATTATACCTGGCTGTTCCATTAAAGCCCTAGAGGTATTCAATGTTTCTAACACCTTCCATTGAACCTGTCTACCTGTTCCATGAAGATAAATCATCATTCTAAGCTATTTTGCAAAGTCATGTTTCAAGCATTTGTCAAATTTGTAATTCTGCCCTAGTGTTAAACAACGATAGCAGGCTGTGTTTCCCAATGAATATCTCGCACCCAAAAATGTGTCATGACTTTTTATTTTTATATTATCTAGAATCCATACCCAAGAACCTATGTTTCAAATTTTGAGTCATTTCGAGTCCGTTTGACTAGGTTTTGAATCCCTCAAAGTTGGTAGTTTACTGTTTTCATGCTGATGCACGTTGCACACTTTTCTAGGAAGCCCTATTTGATGAGTTATAACTTTGACCCAGTTGACAAAAATGCTAAAGTTCCTTTTGTGTTGCATTATAGACATCAAAGACTTGTTATGTTCCAAACTTCAGCTTATGACAAATCCGTTTGATCAATTTTCAAACGCGATTCCAAACATGATTTCTATCTTTTACTGGTGTCAACATTTGCAAATTTGTTAGTAGCCTTGTTCGAGACGTCATATTTTTTGATCCGTGATAGGTAAGATCAAATGGTTTGTTCTACTATATTGTCCACTAGAAATACTACAAGTGTACTAGTTTTCAAGTTTTGACAAATTCGTCTTCACACTTTACCAGGGTCATTCCATTCGCAAAAAATGATATTTTACTAGTGTCCACTGTCCTACAAATCCAGGTAGCCTACTTCATACGCTTGCCAAATTCGCCCTATAATTCATCATGAGCCCAAATCGTAGATTCATAATTTTCTCATGACAGAGAACCAACTCCCTAGTTTTTGTCTTTCCAAGTATCTGTTTACCTAGTTTTCCAAGTCGATTCCAGAGCCAATTTGTTGTTTTCTGACGTGTTTACCTACAGGTAAATTTAAAGAGGCAACTTCAGAGGTCAATATCTTTTGATTCCAATGTCATCATGAGACGAGATCTGGTGGGCCTGTTGATGATGTCAGAGAGAATAAAGATCTTAAGTCTTAGAGCTCTATCAGATGTTTGAATCAATTTTCAAAGCTAGGTAGTAGGTCTCTTGACGGAGAGTTCATAGTCATGCGAAAATGATTAAAATGTGTTTTTAGTTGATGTTTCGGTGCTAAAATTTTATTTTGATTAGTCTGAGAAGGTTGGTAGATCAATTTAGCATTTCATTTGTTTGAGAACATATTTTTTATTTAGCCAGACCCACTTTGGGGCCTGACTATTTCCACCAAATTGATAAGATATTGGGAAATAAAGATGAACATAATCTTTAAAGAGGTCAAGTGAAATATTTTATGTGTCATCATCATATGGATCGGGGTAAAGCATTGATGATTGATGAAGAAAATCGATTGGAAACCATAACTGAGAAGGACAATGGAAAATTTCTTATTGTGTTATTGTTAAAGCCTCTTAATTAACTTCTATGTTTTTGAACATGTATGATTTTTTCAAAGTAATAATGGAGAAGCCTGGACCAGTTAAAACCCGCCCTAGAACATGATTGTAGTTCTTGAAATGATTGAAAGCATTTTTGGTGTTTACAATGGGAAGACCTTCAATTAGGTTGAAATCAAGCTTGAGATGATTGGACATTATTTGGCAGACTTCTCTATTTTATAAAAGTCTGTGAGACATGGGAGGCCTGGTATTGGTGCAATACATTCTTCAAGATTTATTCCTTTGAAATGAAGTCTTTTACATTGAATAATGAGCACACAGGCATTCAAAGGAGATTACCCATGCAAATAAGCTTGTGTATGAAAGAAGTCATGAGCTTAACAGCATACACAAAAAATAAGTCAAGAGCATGCCAATCTAAAAAGAAGGAAGAGTTATCGTAGTTAGCAGGGTAGTCAACACCACTAAAAAGTCCAAGTAGCTACTACAAGAAGCCCTGCCCAAACAAAAGACAAACCTACAGTAATAAGAAGGAAGATCCACAATTTAGAGTCTCACACAACATTTTTAAAGGAGCTCGAAAATCATTTCATGGAGAAGAAGCCACAGGTTCAAATATGAAGATGTTGAAGGGGAAATAGTCATGTCTACACCAAATAGCAATCAATTCCAAAAATGAAGAGGCAGCTCATGTGTTAAAGGGAGAAAAGCATGGAGGTGATAGCATATAAAAGCTGCCCAAGTAAAGAAGATGCTTCATACATCATTAAGGAAGATGTCCAAAGAATTTGTCTGACACCAAAAGGCCATCAACCCACATGAGGAGAAGAAAATGTGTTTGAAGCAGAGGAAAATGTTAGAAGGAAAGATGCCATTGGAGTAGAGAGCCAACATCAGAAAGGGGAGGCATCATTAGCAACACCATTCCATACCCAGCTTGGAGATAGAGCAGCTCATGCCAGCTAAAGAGAACCCAGACATGTTAAAAAAAAAGTTCCATGCTAGTCCAAGGAGTCAACGCATGGTAAAAGGAGATCAAGCCGTAGGGAAATGGGTTTAATCCCATATTGTTTGTGTGGAAATTTTTTTAAGTTGTTAAATATAAATCTTTGCGAAAAGTTTGATGTCTTTAAAGACATGCCTTTCGAAAGCAGTGCATGGCCAAATGGATGGGGCCCACAGGTCTTGAGTCAAATTATTTTGACCCGCAAAATGCTTGACCAAATCGTAAAAGCGAAAACCAATTTGAAGAGCCTTTCGGTCTCACACTCGCATATGAGTGGGAGCAAATTTCTAAGAAGCTCCAATCATATGCTAAGGCAAGCGTGCTCATAAAGGCATAAGAAATTTTTTTGAGACCTTCGGTGATACGTGTGGCCCGTATGGGCGTAAAGGCAAAGTTGAAACGTAAGAGCATGAATGAAAATTGAAGGGGTCATGGGGCTACGGGAAAAGCTAAACGTGAAGATGTAAAAGGCAACATTGAGAGTAGAGGCAAAAATGGAGGAGTAAAGGGATCTCGGGGTTACGAGATGTCAAAATATTAATAAAATATTCATTCCCCGTATGAACATAAAGAGATATGGAGATGAAAATTAATTAATATTAATTAATTAAAATGTCTCACGTGATGTGAGGTTATCAGGTCTTGACATGTGGCATCACAGGAATGGAGAAATAAGGAGAGTCTGAAAACAAATTGAAAATTCAGAAAAGTTTTTCAAACGCATAGAATGAAAGATTTGAAATAAATTTGAAGTTTTATATAGTTTAGACTATATATATTTTTTAAATTTTTCATTTTTAATGTCTGATCATGTCTTAGAACCCTGAATTTCAAATGGCCATATCAGGGGCATTTTTTGTCTAAAATATGCACTTCAATATACCGTTGAAATCGAGAAGAGCTAAAATTTCTAATTCTGGAGTCAAATTTTACACAAGTAGCAGTCTTTTTGAGCTACAAGAGGATTTGTCTCAAGTACCTAAATTGCAACAATATTTAGGTATGGAAGTTTAGATTTGATTTCTAGCATGGAAATGACCTGAATATGGTTAAAAGATATTGAAAATGAGGTTTGAGATGATTTTAACCATTTTCAAATCAGTTGAATCTCAATTTTATCAGTATTTCATTGAGGCAAATCAGATGTTTTAGTGAATCAAAAGGCTTTCATCATTAGAACAGAGATATTTTCCAATCAGTTAGAGTGTAATGATGAACCAAGATCCGATCAGATGGGTAGAGAGATGAAAGAGGTGATTCAGTCGAGAGAGATTGAATTCCCAGTGGATAGATGTTTGTTTCAGATTCAATCCGAGAATTCACCTTTGTCTATATCATTCTTTCTTTCTGTCATTTGAAGGGTTTCAATTTTTTGTGACTGTGAAACCATTGTTGGTAGGAAATTTGCAGCCATTTTGTGAGACCACTTCTTTGGATCCAGAACTGTGATTTCACCTCCATTCTTCAGCATATTTCTCTCATGTGAGTAGCAAGTGTAAAGATAATATAGATGGTTCAGACATGTTAGGTATTTTTATGTTTTGATTGCATGCTTTTAAATGTATCGTTAAAAGGAAATTAATACAGAGAAACATGAATTTCATTAGTTTCTTTCTTATTCTCGTCTCCCTTATTAGTGATCTTCAATCTTTTACAATCTCTAAACAAAGATTTTAGGTTGTAATTATAGCTCCTTAAGGCTGCATGTTAGTTCATTGTTGCTTATAACCTAAGAGGTTATGTAAATGCTTCAGAGAATCAACATGATTGTAGGTTTGCTAATGGGGATATCATGCAAGAATGAGGTTCAGATTGAGCATAGATGTCCATTTACAAGTTAGATGGATAGATCAGATATCTGAAAAGACACATATGTCTCAGATATTCATATGTATGCATTTGATTCATGATTTTCCCAATAGATAAGACACTGGTCATTTACAAGATCACTTGTTCATGTTGCTGCATTTTAGGGGTTTTTTTGAATCAACATCATTAATCAAATGATCTTTACCTTTTATGTTGAAAAACTATAATAGAATGCCCTCACTCAGCTTATGAGGTTCCTAGATCTGCATTTAGCTACTGTAGATTGATGTTATTTCATGAGTTATCAAGAGAAATAAGGGTTTTATCTACTTCATAATAGATTTAGTGTATGCTTTGATAACTTGTACCATATAAAGAATCTATAGGTCCACCTGCCTAGGTTTTGTAGAGCCTAAAGTAGAAGAAGGGTCATGCCTTATAGTTGGCCCTGTGTCTGAAATGATATGTTGATAATGGGAGTTAGCTACCCTTAGATGTGTCATATTCTCATGGAGATAATTGGAAATGAGTAACATTTTCAAACACCAACAAAATGGTGACTCTGCTGAGGAGTCATGAAGAAATTCATTGATAAAAGGACAAAGATCTCTGGCATAATATATTTTAGTCCACAAATTTGCATACTCAATTTTGTATGCAAGGTTTCATGTTTCCCAATCAAGAATGTGTTCTTTCACTTTTGTTAAGGGTTTGATGTTCCAAGGTTGTGTGTGAGTTTTCAAATACCTATTATAAATTTTGGACCAGCTTGTTGTCTTATGCAAGCTAGGAAAATCTTTTCTCATTTAATGAGTGGCGACTCTAAAGTATATCTCTACACCAGTGTAAATTTTTGAAGTGAAGGATATTGTGAAAGTTGCAATAGTTGGAATGCAAATTTGAAGAAGTTATCTCAGGCCCTTGGCAGTGGTTGAAAGAAAAGGGTGATGTTGTGCAAGGGTTACTAAATCAAGCATGATTTGAATATGTTGTTATTTATAGCATTGAAGTAGTTGCAGGCATCCATATTGAGAAGTATTTTCCACATTCATGTTTTCTCATTTACATGAAAGTAAAAATTCACAAAAGTTTCTCCATCAAATGGTTTATAGCATTAAATAGGAGATTGGTTCAGTACTATTCAACATGCTTTGTGGAAAGTAGATTCAGCAAAAGTGTTTTATATGTCAAAGTATGTTTGAAGTTTTGAATTGGTAAAAAGAACTCTAGATCTGCTACAATTAAGAAATTCTAAAAGTGTCTAATGGTGAATGAGTCTTGAGTTTTAAGAATGTTGAGTTTCATCTCATCTAATATGCAGCCTGTTAGTGAAATTTTTAGATTTGTTTCTACCAGGAGGTATATGTCATTAAATTTTAATGGTATTCATGGTTTCCTGAATACTATTCCTTGTAACCTCAGAAAATATTTGCCTAAGTTTAGTGGGAACCATGAAAGGTCAGCTAACCATCATGTTGAGTTGTTTAGTGACTTGGTGGGTGATTTTGAAATTGCTCATGAAGGCATTCAGATGAAATTGTTTGTTCAGACTTTAGAGGATGATGCTAGGGACTAGTTTTTGTTCCTACCAGCATGTTCAATTTTATCCTGGGATGAATTACTGTCAGCCTTCATGATGCAGTTCGGGGAAAGAGTAAGCATCTCTGATTATTTTAATAAGTTTTTGAAAATTCAAATCAGGAGTGGTGAGTTAATTCCTGATTTTAATATCAGATTTGCAAAGATTTTAAATGAAATTCCTGAAAGCTACAAGCTAGATGATCAAATGTGTTTAGTGGTTTATCTTGGTGCATTTGATAAGAAGATGAGCTATCTATTGAGAGATAAAGAACGTAAGACTTTGCATCAGGCATTCATGACAGCGATAGAGATTGAGAATAACATAAAATATGGCTTAACCAAGAGTCACTTCTCTAGAAATGTTTGCCGGCAAGATGAGTTGCAAAGAATAAATCAATTTCATATAGACTATTTAATTTCAGATCAGAAAATAAGTACCCCTGCTGTTGTAAATAGTTTTGTTGAAGATTCAGAAATAAAAATATGTGAACATGAAATATCTTTGTTGCAAAGAAGAAATGATTCCATTCGTGCTGAATTGAATGCACATGTTTATGGTATTACAACAACGAATGATATGGTTGATTCACTTGATGACTTATGCATGCAAGATATAAATCCAGTCATTCATTTTTCCATAGATGATTTAGGAAGAGGAAAGGTATTTATCTCAGTATGAGGATGAAGAACTTGGAAGTGATGTATCAAGTGATAAAGATGCAATTGCTGATCCATATTGTGAAGAAGCATCATGTGAAGACAATGGTGACACTTTTTTCTCAATTCAAGAAGAGGATTGTGATAGTACATGTGCATCTTCATGTGAATCAGATGCTGATTGGGAAGAAGAGAGCAATGACAGAAGTGAGAGTTCTCTTGCTAGTAAAGGTATGAGTACTATTTCTAAATCTGAAAGTGAGTTTCCATTTTAGAATTGTGTAAATCAGTTTGAGATTGAAAGTTATGAAGAAAATGTGTCTACACAATATGAAGACAAAGAGGTTATCCATAGAGATGTATTACCTAATTGTGTAGAAGAGTGTCTTGAGGATGAATACAGTGATGATCAGTACGTGAGTGATCCTAAGATTAATACATCAGCACCTATTGGTAAGATAAATGATGATTTGCTTGCAAGACAATTGAATCACCTATATGGAGACAATGAAAATAACTTTGATTTGTATTCTACATGCTTCGTTGACGGAGTGGATGTTGAGTCTTCATGTAGTTCTGATTTTTCTTCATATGTTGAAAGTGTCCATGACAATGATGTTAGATATGGTTTTAAATTTTTTACTAATCCGTTATATGGTAAGGAGTTTGATGTTGATCAGCAGCACATCACTTGTCCTAATGTCTACAATGGTGCTTTGCATGGAGTTATCAATCCTCTTTTTGAAGAACACATGGATGTTTCAGATTTAGCAGAGAATAAGTTTAATAATGATACTTTTTCTTACTACTGTAAGAGGTCAGACTATTCTTCTTCCAAATATGACAGTGAATATGATCATGATATTGCATCTGATTATGATAACAAGGTGTTTGATGAGAAGGTTATTGAAAATCTGCCTATACCTTGCAATGATTTTTATGATGAATATTTTAATGTGATGACTAATCCACTTGCTGATTTCAAAGAGCTATTTGAAGGTTGTGGATTAGCTTTAGATTCTAACGTTGATGACATGTGGGAGTACAAGTCAAAGTATTCATTTGAGTATCATGCAATTATACAAAAGGATACACATTTTGAAGGTATGAGTGATCTTTTTCCCCAAGTTGAATATGAAGCCTTCATATTCGAAAATGATAGCATGCATCAGTCATTAAATGAAGAGAGTTTTCAGTTTCAGTCTGATATGTTCAAGCATGCTAATTAGAACTTTCATAGTGAGCAAGAGAATGAAGCAAGTTTTTTATATGCATTATGGAAATAAGAGTGATGATTTTGTTTTGCCAAGTGATTTGTCATACGATGATAATCTGATTGGTGAGACTAACATGAGTGGAAATTTTAGTTTACCTCATGAAAGTTTAGATGAAAATCATGTTTATGACAAAGATAAATAGTTTTGTTGAAGTTTGATGGCCCGAGGCCATAGTGTGTACATAATCTTGGTAGTTGTAGTTTTTTCCCTATTTTCAATAAAGCTGTTTGAGAGAGTTTTGATGTTAGGTATGTGGTCTGCTTCTCCTAGAGATTTGAATCCTTGCCATGCCTGCAAGGGGCATGCATCCCTAGACAGAGCCACTGTTGGCGCTAAAACTTGCATGGTCAATTTTGAGCACCATTGAAAAATCAAGCCCTTAAATGCTTTTAAAATGCATATGTACCTGGTTGTACCTGACTATTCCATTAAAGCCCTAGAGGTGTTCAATGTTTCTAACACCTTCCATTCAGCCTGTCTACCTATTCCATGAAGATAAACCATCATTCTAAGCTATTTGGCAAAGTCTTGTTTCAAGCATTTGTCAAATTTGCAATTCTGCCCTAGTGTAAAATAGTGACAGGAGGCTGTGTTTTCCAATGAATATCTCGCACCCAAGAATGTGTCATGATTTTCCATTTTGAGATTATCTAGTGTCCATACCTGAGAACCTATGTTTCAGATTTTGAGTCTTTTCGAGTTTCTTTGACTAGGTTTTGAATCCCTCGAAGTTGGTAGTTTACTGTTTTCATGTTGATGCACATTGCACACTTTTTTGGGAAGCCCTATTTGATGAGTTATAACTTTGACCCAGTTGAATAAAATGCTAAATTTCCTTTTGCATTGCATTATAGACGTCAGATACTTTTTATGTTCCAAGTTTTAGCTTATGATGAATCCGTTTGATCAGTTTTCAAACGCGATTCCAAATGTGATTTCTATCTTTTACTGGTGTCAGCATTTGCAAATTTGTTAGTAGCCCTATTCAAGACATCATATTTCCTGATCCATGATAGGTAAGATTGAATGGTTTATTCCCCTATATTTTCCACTGAAAATACTACAAGTGTGCTAGTTTTCAAGTTTTGACAAATCCGTCTTCACACTTTACCAGGGTCATTCCATTCACAAAAAATGATATTTTACTGATGTCCACTGTCCTACAAATCCAGGTAGCCTACTTCATACGCTTGCCAAATTTTCCTTGTGATTCATCATGAGCCCAAATCACAGATCATAATTTCCTCATGATAGACAACCAACTCCCTAGTTTTCGTCTTTCCAAGTATCCATTTGCCTAGTTTTCCAAGCTTATTCCAAAGCCAATTTGTTGTTTTTTGACGTGTTTACCTACAGGTAAATTTAAAGAGGCAACTTCAGAGGTTGATATCTTTTGACTCCAATTTCATCATGAGATGAGATCTGATGGGCCTGTTGATGATGTCAGAGAGAATACAGATCCTTAGTCTTAGAGCTTTGTCATATGTTTGAATTAGTTTTCAAAGCCAGGTAGCAAGCCTCCAGACAAAGAGTTCATAGTGATGCGAAAATGATTAAAATGTGTTTTTAGTTGATGTTTCGATGCTAAAAGTTTATTCTAATCAGTCTGAAAAGGTTGGTAGATCAATTTAGCATTTCATCTGTTCAGGAACAATTTTTTTTTTAATAGCCAAACCCACTTTGGGGCTCGGCTATTTCCACCAGATTGATAAGATATTGGGAAATAAAGATGAACATAATGTTTTAAAAGGTCAAGTGAAATATTTTATGTGTCATCATCATATGGATCGGGGTAAAGCATTGATGATTGATGAAGAAAATCGATTGGAAACCATAACTAAGAAGGACAATAGCAAATTTCTTATTGTGTTATTGTTAAAGCCTCTTAATTAACTTCTGTGCTTTTGAACATGTATGGTTTTTTCAAAGTAATAATGGAGAGGCCTGGACCAGTTAAAACCCACCCTAGAACATGATTGTAGTTCTTGAAATGATCGAAAGCATTTTTGGTGTTTACAATGGGAAGACCTTCAATCAGGGTGAAATCAAGCTTGAGATGATTGGACATTATTTGGCAAACTTCTCTATTTTATACAAGTCTGTGAGACATGGGAGGCCTAGTATTGGTGCAATACATTCTTCAATATTTATTCCTTTGAAATGAAGTCTTTTATGCTGAATAATGAGCACACATGTGTTCAAAGGAGATTACCCATGCAAATAATCCTGCGTATGAAAGAAGAAGTCATGAGCTTAACAGCATACACAAAAATAAGTCAAGAGCATGCCAATCTAAAAGGAAGGAAGAGTTATCGTAGTTAGCAGGGCAGCCAACACCATTAAAAAGTCCAAGTAGCTATTACAAGCAGCCATGCCCAAACGAAAGATAAACCTTTAGTAATAAGAAGGAAGATCCATAGTTTAGAGTCTCACATGACATTTTTAAAGGAGCTCAAAAATTATTTCATGGACAAGAAGCCATAGGTTCAAATCTAAAGACGTTGAAGGGGGAATACTCATGTCTACACCAAATAGCAATCAATTCCAAAAATGAAGAGGCAGTTCACGTGTTAAATGGAGAAAAGCATGGAGGCGACAACATATAAAAGCTGCCCAAGTAAAGAAGATGCCTCATACAACATTAAAGAAGACATCCAAAGAATTTGTCTCACGCCAAAAGGCCATCAACCCACATCAGGAGAAGAAGATGTGTTTGAATGGTCGGCAAAAGACCACAAAGAGGCTGCAACAGAGGAAAACGTTAGAAGGAAAGATGTCATTGGAGTAGACATCCAACGTCAGAAAGGGGAGGCATCATTAGCAATGCCATTCCACACCCAGCTTGGAGATAGAGCAGCTCACGCCAACTGAAGAGAACCCAAACATGTTAAAAAACAAGTTCCATGCCAGTCCAAGGAGTCAACGCATGGTAAAAGGAGATGAAGCCACAGGAAAATGGGTTTAATCCCATATTTTTTGTGTGAATTTTTTTTTAAGTTGTTAAATATAAATCTTTGTGAAAAGTTTGATGTCTTTAAAGACATGCCTTTCGAAGGCAGCGCATGGCCAAATGGATGGGGCCCACAGCTCTTGAGTCAAATTATTTTGACTCGCAAAATGCTTGACCAAAGCGTAAAAGAAAAACCAATTTGAAGAGCCTTTTGATCTCACGCTCGCGTATGAGTGGGAGCAAATTTCTAAGAAGCTCCGATCATACGCTAAGGCAAGCATGCTCGTAAGGGTGTAAACCAAAATTTTGAGACCTTCAGTGATATGCATAGCCCATATGGGTGTAAATGCAAAGTTGAAATGTAAGAGCGTGAATGAAAATTTAAGGGGTCATGGGGCTACGGGAAAAGCTAAATGTGAAGACGTAAAAGGCAACATTGAGAGTAGAGGTGAAAATGGAGAATTAAAGGGATCTCGAGGTTACAAGATGTTAAAATATTAATAAAATATTCATTCCCCATATGAACGTAAAGAGAGATGGACATGAAAATTAATTAATATTAATTAATTAAAATGTCTCAAGTGTTGTGAGCTTATCAGGTCTTGACATGTGGCGTCACAGGAATGGAGAAATAAGGAGAGTTTGAAAACAAAGTGAAAATTCAGAAAAGTTTTTCAAATGCACAAAATGAAAGATTTGAAATAAATTTGAAGTTTTATATAGTTTAGACTATATATTTTTTTTAAAAAAATTCATTTTTAATGTCTGATCATGTCTCAAAACCTTGAATTTCAAATGGCCATATCAGGGGCATTTTTTGTCCAAAATATGTACTTCAATATACCGTTAGAACCAGGAAGAGCTGAATTTTCCAATTTTGGAGTCATATTTTGATAGGTAGTAGTATTTTTGAGCTACAAGAGGACTTGTCTCAGGTACCTGAATTGCAACAATATTCAGGTATGGAAGTTCAGATTTGATTTCTAGCATGGAAATGACTTGAATACGGTTAAAAGGTAGTGAAAATGAGGTTTGAGGTGATTTTGACCATTTTCAAATTAGTTGAATCTCAATTTTATCAGTATTTCATTGAGACAAATAAGATGTTTTAGTGAATCAAAAGGCTTTCATCATTAGAACAAAGATATTTTCCAATCAGTTTGAGTGTAATGATGAAACAAGATCAAATCAGATGGGTAGAGAGATGAAAGAGGTGATTCAGTTGAGAGAGATTGAATTCCTAGTGGACAGATGTCGATTTCAGATTCAATCTAAGAATTCACCTTTTTCTATATCATTCTTTCTTTCTGTCATTTGAAGGGTTCCAATTTTTTGTGACTGTGAAACCATTGTTGGTATGAAATTTGCAGCCATTCTATGAGACCACTTCTTTGGATCCATAACTATGATTCCACCTCCATTCTTTAGCATATTTCTCTCATGTGAGCAACAAGTGTAAAGATAATAGAGATGGCTCAGACATGTTAGGTATTTTTATGTTTTGATTGCATGCTTTTAAATGTATTGTTTCAAGGAAATTAATATAGAGAAATAGGTATTTCATTAGTTTCTTTCTGATTCTCATCTCCCTTATTAGTGATCTTCAATGTTTTATAATCTCTGAACAAAGAGTTTAGGTTGTAATTGCAGCTCCTTAAGGCTGCATGTTAGTTCATTGTTGTTTATAACCCAAGAGGTTATATAAATGCTTCAGAGAATCAACAGGATTGCAGGTTTGCTAATGGGGGTATCATGCAAGAATGAGGTTTTGATTGAGCATAGATGTCCATTTACAAGTTAGATGGATAGATCAGATATCTGAAAATATGCATATGTCTCAAGTATTCATATGTATGCATTTGATTCATGGATTTTCCGAATAGATAAGACACTAGTCATTTATAGGATCACTTGTTCATGTTGCTGCATTTTAGGGGTTTTTTTGAATCAACATCATTAATCAAACGATGTTTACTTTTTATGTTGAAGAGCTATAATAGAATGCCCTCACTCAGCTCATGAGGTTCCTAGATCTACATTTAGCTACTGTAGATTGATGTTATTTCATGAGTTATCAGGAGAAATAAGGGTTTTATCTGCTTCATAATAGATTTAGTGTATGCTTTAATAATTGGTACCATATAAAAAATCTATAGGTCCATCCGCATAGGTTTTGCAGAGCTTGAAGTAGAAGAAGGGTCATGCCTTATAGTTGGCCCTATGTTTGAAATGATATGTTGATAATGGGAGTTAGCTATCCCTAGATGTTTCATATTCTCATGGGGATAATTGGAAATGGGTAACATTTTCAAACACCAACACAAGCATTGCAAGAGGAGCTCCATAGAGGAACAAATGTTACTGTAGGTGACAAAAGTGAGGACGACAATGAAGAAGATGAAATTGGACCAGAAGGGGAAGTTGATGGGGAAGTTTTGAATCAAGAAGAGGAGAGCCTTTTTAGGGCCATTACTAAGTTTGGGAAAAGACCTACAATTGATGTGGGTGTATTTTCAAGAAATTTGAAACCAGATGAGTTGATTGATTGGATCAATGAACTGGAAGAGTACTTTGAGTATGAGGATATCAGGGATCCATATAGGGTTAAGTTTGCAAAGGCCAAACTAAAAGGCCATGCCAAAATTTGGTGGCAAGAGGTTCAATTGGAATGAAGTAGAAGAGGAAAGGATAAAATCACAAGGTGGGATCGCATGGTGGACAAACTAAAGAAGTAGTTCATTCTTGTTGACTACAAGCTTGATTTGTTTAAGAAGATGCATGGGTTAAAGAAAGCAAGAAAATTAGTCCAAGAATATATAGAGGAGTTTTACTAACTCTTGATTAGAGTAGGGCATGCAGAAGCAAATAAGAAGAAGGTTGCTTGTTATATCAGTGGGTTGCAACCTAGTATCCAAGAGGAATTAAGTCCTGTAAGAATGAGAAGAGTTGAAGAGGCATACAAGTTTTCCCTACGAGTTAAAGAGAAGCTAAATAAAAGGTTTGAAGGGAGACAAAAAGGGCATGGTCAAGGAGGAAGGGGTAGTGGTAGGTCATCTGGAGGCTGAAATGAAACCCAAAAGAGAAATGAAGATGTGGGTACTAGCAAGAACCAGAGGAACGAGGGTTTCAACCATTCCTATGATCAAGACTTTGGAAATCAGAGAGGAAGAGGTAAAGGATATGGACAAGGAAGAGGAGGCTTCTATGGTACCTATTTCCATTGCAATGAAGAAGGTCATCATGCCTTTGAATGCCCTCAATGACAAGGAAGGATAGATAGGAGAGCTGAGGGTCAAGCTAGGGTTGCTCATGTGGATGAGAATGCACAATCATCACATTCAGAAGATGTAGAAAGAGGAGAGACTTTAGTAAATGAAAGGGTCCTACTAAGTGGTGAGATTGAACCCAAATAAAGGAGGAGTTTATTCCATACTAGGTGCAAGTGTGAGGATAAATGTTGTGATGTGATCATTGATGGTGGTAGCACTGATAACTTGGTATCAGAGGAGATGGTCTCTAAGATGAAGCTCAATAGGGAGAAGCACCCCCATCCCTATCAGATTGCTTGGGTGAAGGATGATCCTAAGGTCCTGGTAAGTGAACAATGTTTAGTGAAATTCAAAATTGGGAGTTACCATGATGAAGTTCTCTATGATGTTATTCCAATGGATTTTTTCCATCTATTGTTGGGTAGAGCATGGCAGTTTGATAGCCATGCAGTACATGATGGTCATGCAAACACATACTCTCTAACAAAGGATGGAGTTCACCACAAACTAAAGCCCATGAAAAAGGAAGGCAAAAAGGTATGTACCAGTGCTAGGCTTTTTCTTGTTCATGGAAGCAAGTTTTTAGATGGCATGAAACATCAGCGTATGTGCTTTGCTTTGATTCCTAGGAAACATAAAGAAGGTAGTAGTGAAATACCACTCGAAGTTTCAAATTTACTAGGTGATTTTGGAGATATCATCTTTGATAATGTTACAAAAGGATTGCCACCGGTAAGACAAATCAGTCATCAGATAGATTTAATCCTAGGAGCTAGTTAGCCTTACAAGGCTGCTCATAGGATGACTCCTACTTAAAATGAGGAGCTAAATAGATAGGTTTAGGAGTTATTGAGGAAGGGTTTGATTTAGGAGAGCCTGAGTCCATGTGTAGTACCTGGAGTACTGGCACCAAAGAAGGATAGAGAGTGGAGAATGTCTATGGACTTTCGAGCTATAAATAGGATAACCATCAAGTATCGATTTCCTTTTCCAAGAATGGGTGATCTTATGGACTGCTTGAGTGGAGCTCAATATTTCACAAAGATAGATCTCAAGAGTGGCTATCATCAGATATAGATACAAGAAGGAGATGAGTGGAAAACTACCTTTAAGACCAAGGAGGGTCTTTATGAGCGGTTAGTTATGCCCTTTGGATTGATGAACACCCCAAGCACCTTCATGCGACTTATGAATGAGGTACTTAAGAAGTTCTTGGGAAAATTTGTTATTGTCTATTTGGATGATATTTTAATTTTCAGCAAGACTTTGGAAGAACATTTATTGCATATTCGTAGTGTCTTTGAATGGTTAAGGGAAGAGAAATTGTTAATTAATCTAAAGAATTGTACCTTTGCTAAAAAGGAATTAGTCTACTTGGGATTTGTTATATCACCTAAAGGTCTCAAAATGGATCCAGAGAAGGTAAAATCCATCTTGGAATGACCTACTCTAAGGTCTACTACTAAGGTAAGATCATTTCATGGTCTGGTTAGTTTTTATGGGAAGTTCATTAAGAATTTAAGTGGCATATGTGCACCTCTGACTGACACGATAAGAGGGGATAGAAAAGAGATCAAATGGATTGCAGCAGCTACGAGAAGTTTTGAATTACTGAAGAAGAAGGTGATAGAACAACCTATATTGGCACTTCTAGATTTTAGAAAGGTGTCCCAGGTGGATTGTGATGCTAGTGGCAGTGCTATTAGGGTTGTATTAAGCCAAGAAGGTAAGCCTATTGCATATTATAGTGAAAAATTGAATGATGCAAAAAAGAAGTATTTTGTTTATGATCAAGAGTTCTACGCAATAGTTCAAGCCTTAAAGAAATGGATGCATTATTTATTACCAAAGGAATTTGTTTTGTATACTGATCATTATGTATTACAATACCTAAATAACCAAGGTAAATTGAATTAGAGGCATATGAAGTGGGTAGATTTCTTGCAGAGCTATACATTTGTGTTGAAGCATAGAAGTGGAAAATCTAACAAGGTTGTAGATGCACTAAGTAGGAGACAGTTGCTGCTTACAATAATGTAGGTTGAAGTAGTTGGATTTGATGAACTCAAGAATTTGTACCCTGAGGATCTTGATTTTGCTAAAGTGTGGAAAGCTTGTAAAGAGCCTATTACTATATACAAAACTAACTAGTTAGACTATCTAATTTAGGATGGTATGTTATTTAAGGGCAGTCAATTATGCATTCCAAGGAGTTCCATGAGGGAAAATCTGATTAAGGAGAAACACAGTGGAGGGATGGTAGGACATTTTGGTCGAGATAAGACCATTGCCATTCTCAAAGAACATTATTTTTGGCCTCAAATGTCACAGGATGTGAAGAAGTTTGTAAAGAATTGCTAGGTTTATCAAGTGGCCAAGGGATTTAGTCACAATACTGGACTATATCAGCCATTGCCTGTTCCATCAAAGCCATGGGAGGACATAAGTATGGATTTTGTTCTTAGATTTCCAAGGACACAAAGGAGTAATGACTCAATATTTTTGATGGTTGATACATTCTCTAAAATGGCACATTTCATTCCATTCCACAAAACTCATGATGTTATCCATATTGTAGACTTGTTGTTCAGAGAGGTGGTGAGACTACATGGTCTCCCAAGGAGTATAGTTTCTGATAGAGATACTAAATTTGTGGGGTATTTTTGGAGAACATTGTGGAGGAAGTTGAGAACAGACTTGAAATTTAGTTCCACACATCACCCGAAGACTAACGGCCAAATAGAAGTGGTAAACAAAAGTCTGGGCAATTTGCTCAGATGTTTAGTTGGGGATAATCCCAAGGGGTGGGATTTGATTATACCACAAGTAGAGTTTGCTTACAATAACTCTATAAATAGGAGTACTGGTAGATCACCATTTCAAATTGTATATGGAAGTAGCCCAAGGACTGTACCAGAATTAAGGAAGATAGAGCAAGAGGAGAGGACAAGTGCTGAAGCTAAAGAATTTTTTGAACATATCAAGCATCTACATGAGGAGGTCCAAGCACACATTACCAAGATGGACCAATAGTATAAATCTAGGGCTGATCAAAGGAGAAGACATAAGGAGTTCCAAGTAGGGGATCTAGTCATGGTACACTTAAGAAAAGAAAGATTTCCAGCTGGTACTTACAACAAGCTGAAAATGAAGAAATTTGACCCTTGCAAAATTTTGAAGAAAAATGACTCAGGAAATGCATATGAGGTGGAGTTGCTAGATGGTATTCTCATTTCTCCTATTTTCAACATTGCAGACTTAACAGAGTATCATGATGATGGTGCAGATGAGGAGTTGATGTTAGAGCCATGTCCAATTCCTACTTCTAAGAAGGAGGAAATAGAGGAGATTCTGGATAGTCATGTGGGTAGGAGTACTAGAAATAGGTATTATGAAGAATATCTAGTCAAGTGGAAAGGACAATCAATAGAGGACTCAACTTGGATATCAGAAGCTAAGGTTTCCCATTTGGGATTTCCTCTACCATTCATAAAGTGATAGGGTCACTTTTCAATCTACCCTGGGTGTCTGATGCAGAAGCATCCAAAGGTATAAGGGCAATCTTGTGTCACCAAAAAAATGTACTTAGACTTAGTTTCTATTTCATGTGTTTTCACTTTTGGATACCCATTTGGGTCAAATAAAGGTTCCAACTCTCACAGTTCCACTATCAGTGTTCTAGGATAGAGTATTTGAGCACCTTGGGATACATGTAAATGCTAGAAAAATAAGAGTATGTAATTGAGCCATAATTTTGGTAAATTAGAGGGTGTAAATTTGCCTAATGAATGTAATTTTAGTTTAGAGCATTCCAAAAAAAAGGTCAAAAGGCCCCACAGTTTGAAATTTATCGCAGTTTTTCAGTTTTTGGAGACCTCCTAAGAATGCTTCAAAGTTAGGTTAGGGGCATTAAATGACCTTGAATAGGGATGAAAAATGGGGGATGAGAAAATCTAGTCCATAGGGCTATAGAGCACTTTGAGAGCTTTTTGAAAATGTAAACAGTTTGTCAATCGGAGCTACGGTTCAAAAGTTATGCCTCCAAAAGTTTAGTTACCATTTCTGGATTCTTCTAATTTTGTGCCAACTTCTAATGCGACTTCTAGAGCCTTCTATTTGGTCAGTGGAAGCCAACTAGCACTTTCTAGAATGTATTCCTAATCCTTAACCCTCCAAGGTCTATTTAAGAACATTTCTAGCATTGGAAAAGGTAGTTCGAAGTGGAGTTTGAGAGAAGGTACTAGGAGAAGAATTTATCTCCAAATTTATGCTATTGTAAGCCCATAGGGAATGTTTTGGAGTCTGTTTCTCTAAACTAAGTGTACTAGCATATTTTTACAATTAATAAAATTTTCCCTTTCCTATTGTGTCCATTCTATGCTTGGGTTGTGTCCTCATCAAACTACCGTCAGAATGTTTTTTTAATACATGGAAAGCTCTATTTTTGGAACTAACAGTTAACTATCAATGCACTTTTGGAATTGTGGAGCTACAAAGCTATGGACCTGTGTACCTAAAAAGCTATGGACCTACGAACCTACATAGTTGTGGACCTATGCAGCTACGAAGCTACAAACCTCAACTGTTTCAAAATCTCAAAATTTCACTAAGTGTCAAAACTAAAATTCATGCATCTGGGTTTTGTTCTTCTTCATCCCAAAGGTATGTTTGGATGTTTGCCCTTGGATTTCTCTATAATTTCAGTGATTTTGGCCACATCTAGAAAATCCAAAGCCTCATATTTTTCCTTGACCTTTTGTTTGTAATTGTTTACCTCAATTTGAGTATCAGCAAAATCCCCAAGTTTGGTATCCAACTCTAACAATGCTAGCTTCCTCAGTTTTGAAGGCCTGTCGAATGTCCTCCTCATCATCAACTTCGACAAAAAAATTCTTAAAATTCTCCACTACTGTATCTACACGTAGAAATCTCTCGCATTCCTCATCTTCAAAAATATCCAAACAGGCATCACTATAGTGTCTCTTTGCTTCCAAAATTTACTCTTTGGGCTGATCATTGAGCCAATGAATTTCATCATGTAATGTTTCCATTACCTTGTTGCTATCTGCTATTTTTTCTATCCAATCATCAATCATATCTAATTCATATCTCATATATACATCAACAAAAAATTATTACCTTTGTCCCTTTATGGCTTGTAGAGTCTATAAATCTTTGCTCCAGGCCCATACTTCATCAATAATGCTGGATTCCTGCTTCAAAATTGCCACCATTTTATTCACATTTTCTTGTGTAGCATGTAGCATCTTTAGGTTTTCTATGATAATCATGACTCCTTTTTCCTCAAAACTCTCCTGTCATTGCTGACAGGCTCTCAAAAATGGATCCATATGGATTTCTCCCCCTTCTCTAAGAATAGTATTCAAGGTCTCCTTAGGGCACTCAGGATCAAGAGGACCAACGACTTTGGCCAAATATCTCTTTAGGATCTCAACCTCCCTTTGAAGTTCTTGGATTTCCATCTCATCCTCCCCCATGTTCTTCATGATTTCCTTAATTTCCATAGTCACCATTAATCAGGATGCCTCCCCTATGGGTTTTCCCAACATGACATTTTCTCACATGTTGGGGACTCAATTTTATTCAAAATTTCTATAATCTCATAAATGTCTTCCTTTGCGGCTTGGAATCTAGGTCTAGAGCTTCTTATCACTTCCTTTTGCAGCCACCTTGGAGTGTGTTTAGACAGAGGTCTTCTTATTAAAGATGAGGGAGTATGTTCTACCACTTTCTTCCCTTTATCAGTCCTCCTTGAATTTGTTTCTATCTGTGAGGGCTCTCCTTCTGTTTGCTCTATCTCAGTGGATCTGATAGCTTGCACTTTAGTATCTTAGGGAGGTGATTGAGAATATTTGACTATTTGGTGGAGGAGCACCTAGGTAGGCTAAGCATGAAACCTAGGCATTTCCTTATTTTTTTCTTGTAGTGATGCTAGCCACATCGCTAGTCTAATAATAGGATCAACTTGGTCCTAAGGTGAGGTTAGATAGGTTAGAAGAGCCCCACAATGCAATATTGCTCCTAATTGCTCAAAATTGTTCATTTGGCTCAAAAGAGAATTTTTTTATTTTTGAAGGCCAAATAGGGAAAGAAAGTGTTTTAGGGTCCTTATGAGGTTTTTTGGATCCATCTTAAGCCTTTTGGAAAGTTTGGTAGCAAGTAGAGCAAGTTTGGATAGATAATTTGCAAAATTGATTTTTAACTTTTGTAACTTTTATGCAAAAAGTGCAACTTATTTGTGGGAGACCGTCAACCACTTAAAGTAGTTAGAAACATCCATTTCAAGGCTATATTAGGTCAAACTCAACCTTTTCAAGAGGTTGGAGGAAGGAGAAATAAGAGTTTACGAATTGTAATCACCATTTTTACTACATTACAACAATTTCTTGCTTTGAGTGTTTTTCATGCTTTGTACAAATTAGACTTAGGTTTTTCTAAGCTGAAAGTGTTAGTAGTTTTTTTCCTTCATTTTTGATTTTAGTTTTTGTTTTTTTATAGAGATTTGTGTGTGTTTGAATAAATTATTTTGTAAGTTAGCAAGTTGCTATTCTGAACTGGGCAGTGAATAAAAAATAGAGTCTTAGGGCCTTTTCTCACCAAATAAAATGTACAACCTCTTGGAATTTGGAACTAGACTCCTTGTACATTACGGACAGACAAGGAGAGTCCATGGAAACCACAAAAAACATTTTTAAAGTGATGCCCTAGGCAAGCCAAATGCAACTTGGCTAGGAATCACAATTGGAAAAATGAGCTATGGAGGGGATTGAACATGCAAACACCTCAATCCAGCTATATAGCGAGTAAGGAGAAGGTTTAACCTTGCTTTAGTCTAAAGGAGAGGTCTTGGGACATTTTCCAAGGTGGTTTTCCATCATGACAGTGATAAAGCACTTAAAATCCTCATTCTTGGCCTAAAATTGTACTTTGGTTGTACAGATATTTTGGGGGTTGAGCAATCATAGAATCTTGAAGTACTCCAAAAAAGGTATCCATAAATGTAATTTTTTTGTAGGGTTGTTAAGAATTTTTCCAAGAAATCTTGTTTTCGGCCATTTAGGAGGGCTAATTCCTAGTAGCCTTTTGGGAGATATTTGGTGTATTTTCCCTAGTAGATTGAATGCACTTATGAAATCAGAATTGTTTAGGGTCATGGATATTAGAAGGAGTCTAAACAAACCATGGATGAAGAACTAACACCCTTGGGGATATAGATGGACTTGAGGATTAGTAGTGGACTTGAGTTGGCTAGGAAGAAATTTGATGTTGCTTTGTTGGTGTGCCCCCAACTGAAGGATTAGGATCTCTTGAATAAGGTCCTAGTAAGCATATGGTTTGAAGAATCCCTAGTGCATCTAGTTGTTGACCTAAGGTAGCCTTGTGATAGGTTGGGGCTTGGAAGCAAGGTTGGGGTGTTACATCACTATTTGTCCCTCCTTTAATGCTTCATCAGTTGCCCTTTGTTCTGGTTGCTCCTCTTGTGATAGTTCATTCCAAACTTGTTCCTCTAATCCTAGAAGTAGGGGAGTAACTTAACATTTATCTACCACTATAGCTTGTGGTGAACATGGGTGAGAAGAATTGAGACCTTGTGTTCCTAGTGGTATCTTCATCTAGCCTTCCTATTGAGATTGACTGGTAGTAGTACACCTAATCTTGCCATCAATTAACATCATTCCCATAGGCATGAAGTCAAAATTAGACATTTTAAATACATCATCCCCTTCTTCAATATGCTCATCTACCCACTGTTGCACTTCACCTTCCAAAGAAGAGACTTATGAGGGTATTTCTTGAGTGGATGGTGATATGCTCGAGTTACTTCTTCTCCTTTCTTCCTCCATGGCTCTAGCTAGCTAGGTTCTTCTTTGTATGGGCACTTCTTCCTCTTCATTTGTCTCCTCTTCTTCCTCTTCTTCTTCTTCTAGGATTTTTTCGGGAACAAAATGAAAAGGCACCATTCTCTTAGTCAGCCTTGTCCTTTTCTTCATTCAGATCTTAATCTTCTTCTTTTTATAGAAGCAAAAGGGGAAGCTTGTTAATCTTGCACTAGAGGGATAGAAACTTGCTGACTCTCTTCCTCTTTTGATTGGGTAGGTACAAAGGGAGGAAATGGAGGATTATCCTGGACTTGAAAACCTTTGATATCCTTAGATCCTTGTACCTCCTCTCATTGTTGATGGGAAGGTGCTTGCACTTCACGCTATTCTCCTTGAATTATTTGCAAGGAATTCCTCTTGCTTTTATTCTTTCCTATCCTCTCTAGAGGATGATAGTATCCAACTAGGCAGTGAAGTTGGTATACTGCCTCTAGCCTAATGGGAGATTGGAGCACAAAAGTAGGAACTGTAACTTGGCTTCCTCTACCTTTCTCATAGTGGGCTTGAGCATGGAAGACTACAGTGTCAAGTATGAGATCAAATGAAAAAGGCTTCTTGATCCATTCCTTCATCATTCTAACCACATGTCTTGCCTGATGATTGATATAATCACCCTCCTCCCTGTCAACTTCTGCATTCATAATGGGTCTTCTCTGATTTTGTCTAAGTTGAACAGGGGGTCCAATAGCTCCTTAGAATCTTGTTACCTTATTTACTTTGGAATATTTAGATTGAGGGTCTTCTCTACCAGATATAAAGTCATCCTACAATAATCCCATATGTAGATATCATAGTCATTTTTCATGTTCATCCAATGATCTTCAATAGCATCTTCATGATGAAACTTTTTTCTAGCCATACTCTCTACTTTCTAGAGATTATCAAAATGTATCCTAGGGGTATTGTAATCCTCAAGGGGATAATTCTCCCATTCCCATTTGAGAGTCAAAATGTCTTGCTTCTATTTTACCTAGTATGGTCCAATGACAAGAGGCCATATCCAACAAGGTCTTCTTTGTCTCTTCACCCTTTCATATGTAGATTCAATTTGCCAGGAAATCTCTAATAGCACCAACTTGTCACTTGGATATTTGGGGAGTTTCTTGGGGTTGATAGTGGCACCACCTACCCATAGGTATGTAAACATCTTAAACTAAATTAAATAGGCCTCGAGAGTTGTTATCTCTACTTTTGCTTCATCAGATAGCCTCTTTACATAATCTCCTTCAATGAATCAAATGATTGCAAAAATGAACACATCATTCACAATTCTATGTTCCTTGCTTTAAGCAGATAGTTTCTTCTTTATTAGTTGAGGGTAGACTATGTAAGGCTAGGCATTGGGATCCTACATGTTGCCCTTTCTATACAATTTGGGATAATCTATTGCCCTTGCTGCAAGTAGGTATACTATGTAAGACATCATATAAAACTTCTTCTTGTCTTTCACCATCCTCAATTGCTGACACATGTTTTCACTTAGTGTGGTGGCCCAGTCCAATGGTATCTTTGATGTTTTGATGGTCTCAATAAAGTTGATCGTGAAAGTATTGAGGTGGCTTGCTACAGATAAACCCATGACTCTTCTCAAAAGGATGATGGAGTAACCAATATCCTCCTTCATATGTCCCAGAGTCATATCCACTTTGCCTATTATCTTTCCTTGAGGAGATCTCTTAATGAGATAAGATGACTGTAAAATATATGTCACTTGCTTCATATGTTCCCTATAACATCACTCTGCTAATTTGTAGGAGAGCATAATGAATTGATCTAGTCTTGGGAGATGGAAGACCTTCTCAATGTTGTCAGGTCAAAGATCAAGAACCATTTCTCCTCTCACACTTTTCACCACTCTCTCTTCAGAAACAAAACGTTGTGCTAGAGTCATTACTAGTTCTGCAGACTGCACTAATATGGGATGTGATGCTACATTCACCAACCCAAAATTTATCAAAGCAGATACCAGATCTGATCTCTCAGTTGGTTTACTACAGGTTTTCAAGAATTCTCCTAAGTCAGCATGTCCCAGGTCAGTATCTCGAATCTCGACATAATAATGGTCACCATTTTATTATCTACACACAATGAGAAAAACACATCATTAGTTTAAAGATAAAGCATAAAATATTTTTTAAAAGCATAGGGGAAAAAAAATGTCCCCTTTAGATATTTTCAATATATATATATATATATATATATATATATATTTAAAGATTTTTTTAAAAAAATGTATTTAAAAAGTGTGTTGCAGTCATGGATGTGGATCAGCGATGGATGCATGTACACTTGTGATGATTAGGGTCTAAGGAGTGCGGTTAACAATGGGAGTGACATGGGTGCATACATTTTTTTGGGTGCACGTGGGTTTTATGCATAGCACAGTGGAGGGTTGACATTGGCATAGCACAAGGTTAGGTGGGTGGAGGCGTGCATTTGTGCTATGCACAAAACACAAATGGGCATAGGTTTTAGTAGAGGAGGGCAGCATGGAAGTGTGCATGATGTGTGTGGTGCTTGGTAAGCATGAGTAGTGCTGCAAAAAAAATGTGCGGCAGCAAAACTAACTTCAACGCACAGTGCCGAAGTGGCACGTGATGCCAACACTAACCTGAGCATGTGGCACCGAAGTGGCAAAGTGCCATTTAACTTGTATGCTATGGATGAAAAAAAAACTATGAAATGTTTGAAGAGAGGGGGGTTTTATGGACACTCACACTGGGCTGACTACACAACATGCCTCAACGTGTGCACCGATGTGCGAGGTGCATCCTACCCATGCGTGTGCTTACACGTGTGGGAAATTTTTATTTCAATTTTTTTATTTTTTTATTTTATTTTAATTAATTAATTATTTATTTATTTTATTATTATTATTATTTTTCATTTTTTTGATTTTTTGATTTTTTTCTAATTTTCTAATTTCTTCTCCTGACTCTCGAACTGTGAGTCTAGGAGTCGAAAAGGTAGAGGGTCCCCATTCCTATTGAGCAATGGGGTGTGTGTTGTGCACACCACAACAAATAGCCCCCAAAAAAGGAAGAAATTTCCAAGATATTTCTTCATCAGCAAACACTCCTCCCAAGTGTGTCAAACACCAACCAAACTTTGAACATCTCAAGCTTATTTTGAATGACTTCACAGTCAAAACTTCAGGACTCAAATTCTTCAAGCTCAGTGTGTGCAATGTGTATTAATTCCCTTTGATGCCTTAGGATGTAGTTTACCAAAGTTTTCTAATAACTTGAAAACAATCTTCCACTCCCCCTAGCTCATTCATTCAGAATCTCCGCGAGGGCTTTTTATCAATCAATTGCTTGACTAGATGAGAGAATCAATTTGAGGGCTCTTAGTGGGATGCCACGTTCTTTTAATTTTTTGACCATTTGAATAGTTGCCCCATGTCATTCAGAATATTACTTTTGATAAAGCGATAATTTCAATATAAGATACTCTATTTTGAGAATGTATCTTTTTCCATTTCAGATCTTTGGAATCCTTTAGTCTTAACACCATATTCTTTTCTTCCCTATTTTGTCTTTTGTATCCTGACTATGATTAGACTATGTAGTTAGGAGATCGGTGTCATTTCTTGGATTAGATCTTTGGTGAACATCCCTTGCATTCCTCTTTTAGAACTTTTTTAGAAACTCTCATGCCAATCAATGATCTTAGGAACCTTCCAAGGAGACCCCTTTTGTTTGAGCTAGTTGAAGTTTGGATCATCTATCGTCATCTTTGACTCGAAGTCAACAACACCAAAAATGATCAAATTTTAAAATTTGTGAAGTGTTGAGAACTTGTCAGTCTAGAGTTTTGACTTTTTGAATGAAAATCCATTATTTCCCCAAGAAATGTCCATTGTTTAGTTGGTATAAGACACATAATTATCCAAACGTTTTGACAAAGAAATACCCCTTCCTAAAATTGAAAACCAAATAGTGGTTAGTAAAATCTTGAGAAAAAAAATCTCAAGTACACCTTACCGCATAAGATTGACACAACTTTGAAAACAAAACACACAATTAAAGCAAACACACAATTGAAAGGAAACACACAACTAAAAGGGAACACACTTGCACAAATGAAAATCTAAGCTAGATGCATAAATAAAATCTAACTAATTTTTGTTTTATCCTCTTTTTTTATTTTTTTTAAGGCTTCAAAATAATGTTTCAGAAATTGCCCATTTACGGGCAAAGGTAGAAATTCCCCCTGTAAGGAACTTAGTCTAAAAGTGTTTTTGCCAAGAATTTTTGCAATCTAATATGGGCCCATCCACAAACATTGAAACTTGGTATGGTTTCCCAACTTTTCTCTTGCCTTATCCCAAAGTAGAACAAGGTCAAAAATACTGAAGGATTTTATTATGGCCCTCTTGTCAAATCACCTCTTGACAACAACTTGAAGTTTAGACATGTGTTCTAGTGTAGTTGTTTGCTTCTCCTCCATTTCTAAAAGATTCATTAGTCTAATCTATACTTTTTCAACATCTTGAGCATATCCACTCATGAATTTTAAAACAAGAATTTTGAGGTTGAGCGAAAATACTGGTTCTTGTCCATAGACAAGCAAGTATGGAGAAGTTCCCAAAGCATTCTTGATCCTTACTCGATCTGTCTATCGAGCATATTTAAGTTGCATATGCCAATCTCTAGGGTTTTCCTCTAGCAATAATTTTATAACCATAATCAAATTCTTGTTTGTGGATTCTGCTTCCCCATTTCCTTATGGGTAGTAATTCAAAGAAATCTTGATAATGACTTGATTTTCAAATGCCCATTAGGTCAAGAATGTTGATGCAAAATCAGACCCATTATCACATACCAAGGAAAATGGCATCCTAAACCGAGTGACAATAAGTTCTTCTAAGAAGTTATTCACCACCTTAGGAGTTAAATTCCTAAAGGTTTCTGCTTCCACCCATCTCATACAATAATCTGTGGCTATGAGAATGAATGTGTGTCCCATTGATGATGGTGAGTTGACCAGATTAATAAAATCTAGCTCCCACTTTACAAAGGGGCATATATCAAATATTGGTTATAAGGGCATCACTAGACTCTTTTCTTTATTGGCACTAGTCTAAAAAATATGGCAAGAACATACGTGCTTGAAAGTGTCTTTAAATATCGTGGGCCAGAAATAGCTCGATCTTAGAATCATGTGAGTAGTTGCTTCTGCCAAACCATGTCCTATACCATACATGTCATGAAAATGTTCTAAGACTTCCTTGGCTTCCTGACAACCTAAGAACTTGAGATATATCCCTTCATAATTCCTATTGTACAACTTTCTATCACGTAGCATATAAGACTCACATTTCATTTTGAGTCCTCTACACTATGAGCTATTCATCCAATTGGGATACTGATTCTGTAGGAGGTAATAAACAATGTCTTGGTACCAATTATCTATCATCACACCTTGGTCAATCTCAACTTGAGATATTACAATCCTTTTCTCTTGATCTTTGTCATTTGTTTCATTGTCAAACTTGAATTCCTTTTTATTTCCATCTTGGTTTTCAGCTATCATTTTAGATAATCCTTTTCTTCAAACCAATCACATAGGTTGAATCTCGAGATCAAATTCTTGAAGTATCACCATCCATTTGCCTCTCCTTTCACCAAGCTCATTCTTGATCAAAAGCATCTTAACTGCTGGATCAGGTACTATTGCATACACTTTACTTTTGAGTATGTAGTGATGAAACTTCTTCACTACTTTGATTAACACAAAGGATTGTTTATCAAGGTTAGAGTATTTCAATTCAGCATTTTTAAGAGGAAAACTAATAAAAGCAATATGCCTTTCATCTTCCTTTTCTTTCTTTCATGTAAGGATCCTAGCACATGAATGTTCTGAGCCAAAAGAATATATTTTGAAAGGTAACCCATAATCTAGATTCACCAATACTGGGGCCATACAAATTGCCACTTTGATATCCTTGAATAACTTCTTAATTTTAGGAACACATTCTATCTTAGCCCCCTTTTTGAGTAAGTCATTAAGGGGACAGACTATTTCTGCAAATCCACTTATAAACTTTCAGACAAAATTGATCTTCCCAAAGAAAGACTTGAGTTCCTTTCGACTATGGGGAGGTGATAGCTTTAGAATAGATTTGATTCTATTAGGATCAATGGAGATCCCTTCTTCAGAAATGATGTTACCTAGGAGCTTTCCTTTAGTGATGCCAAAGGAACACTTCTTAGGATTGAGAGATATGTCATACTTGCGACATCAGTTGAATACTTGTTTCAAATTCATAATGTGAGTTCTTCGATCTTTCCAAAAGACCATCAAGTCATCCATATAGATGACTATACATCTATTTATCAATCCTTTAAAAGATTCATCCATGGCTTGTTGAAATATAGCCCTTGCATTGATCAGCCCAAAAGGCATTCTTTTGTAGGAAAAAGTTCCCCACATAGTTGTGAATGTTGTCTTTAGTCTGTCTTCTTCATCACCCATTATCTGATTGTATCATGAGTATCCATCTAAGAAGGAGATTAGTTTTGAACCATTTAGAATTTGTAGGACCTCATCTAGTGAAGGTAAAGGATAATTGTCCTTTTGAGATGCCAAGTTGACGTTGCCAAAGTCAACACAAAGATAAATTTCTCCAATCTTCTTTCGTACAGGTACCAAATTGGCCACCCATGTGGAATGAAAAATAGGGAAAATGATCTTGGCATCGAGAAGTTTTTGAACTTCCTTCATTATCAATGGTTTGATGATAGGATTGATCGGTCTTTACCTTTGACAAAAAGACTTTGCATTTGGTTTCAACGGAATGTCATGTGTCATAATCTTAGGATCATTTGTTTTTAGCTCTTTGTAGCTCCATGCAATGACATCTTTATAATCTAAGATTAATTTAAGCATATCTTCTCTTTCTTGTTGAGTGCATGCTTTCTCGACCCTTACCATTTTAGGATAACCTTCAGTGCCCAAATTGTATGAGTCACATTCTTGTATTCCTTTTTCTTCGACCATTCTCTTATTAAGTGTTGATTCAGCATGGTCAAAAATGTACTCCAACTCAACCATCCCCTTAGGAATAGTGTTAGTTTTTAAATTTAGAATCCCATCCTCATCTTTGATTTCATCATTCTCAGGTTTTTCATTTAACGTGTCATCAATTTCTTGCCCTTTAAAGTGGCCACTACTCATGATAAATTTGAGTATATGTTGATCATCTTGAAAGACTTGGAAGTTCATGATATTATCCAAAATGGATGGAACAACAACCAATTCGGTTGAAAATCTTTTCAATTTGGTTCTTTCGACTGGTTGTAAGGTGCTAGCTGAAATAGCTAGAGCATCTGCTACCATGTTTTTCCTTCTCAGAATAGATCTCACATTCAAAGCTTCAAAATCATCCATTAAATCTCATATTCTTTTCTTGTATGCGAGTAGCCTCTTATCATTGCAGGAGTATAATGATTTTACTTGTCTCACCACTAACTAAGAATCTCCCTTGATGATGAGAGATTTAGCCCCCTTTTCCAAAGTGAAAAGGAGTCCCCAAATCAATGCTTCATATTCTACAACATTATTAGTGCATATATATTATAATCAATATGCAACATATAAAGACTTACCTTTAGGATTGACCAACTCAATACCCATGTCGACTCCAAATTTGCATCTAGAACTGTCAAAGTGAAGTGTCCATGTCAGGTATTCCTTGGGTTTTCTAACTTTTTGTTTATTTGTTCTCATCTTCTCCTTTACTTGGGCTTGAAAAGATTGTCTCTTAGGTACCCACTTTAATCTTTCTTAGGTTGGAATTACTAATTTTCCATTATCACTCTTTGATACTAGGAGTGCATTTTTTTCTTGCTTATCTTTGATTTCTCCTATCAATTCCTTGATTTCATCCACCTTGGCTATTGGATGAACAACTACTGAAGTCTATCCTTACCCTTTAATGTACCATCTTATCCTTTTGATTTTGATCATCCCTGGTGGAGGAGAAGAAAAACCTCCACCATCTTAAGAGGTATCACTAAATGATGCGTTCAAGTCTTCAATTTCTTCTTCAACTTTTTCAACATATTTAGATATGTTTACAGGGGCTTGATCTTCCATGGGTTCATCTTTTAGTGTGTTATCGCTCTTGTCTTCCATCATTTGTGTCAATACCTTAGCAACTGCTTCTTGGCATGATGAACATTCAGAACTCTAAATGGCTAACTTTATGCAATCGACAAAATCCTGGGAGAAGTAGGATACTGGGGTCAACTTCCTCTTCTAAACATTGTAGATTAGCCACCATGTTGTCTACAAACTGTGTTACAACTTCTTGCCTTGGAATTGAAACCTTGGACTTTTGATCATCCAATATTTTGGTTGAGAAAGCCATCACTTTATAAGAACCTAGATCTAATTACAAGAATCTTGCTTCATTAGGAGTATTATATTTAGTAACCATAGTTTTAAACTTTGGTTCTACATCTATCTTGATTTGGTTGTTCAACCCTTTCCATGGTAACCATAACTGAGTGAAGTCTATAGAGAACCATCCTCTTAGACATTTTTTCCATTCCCTAATTAGAAGTAATTTATATGTCTTAGGTATATCAACCACATGTATATCAAAAACATCTTGAATCCTAGGATCGACTATCAATTGTATGCAGACATCTTTCAGCACACCAATCACTTTCACCTCAATCTTATCCAGTTGTATTACTATTTGATTGGAAGGCTGAGGATTTACTCCCAACCTTTGTGCTATCGATAGTGGCATCACATTACATGAGGCTCCTAAATTTATTAGGAAATTATGAAGATTTTTCCCATATATACTGATAATTAGTAGAAATGGAGGCTCCTCAACCTTTTCCTTAAACATAGTTGGCATTGCTTCCAAAGTGTTGACCTATTGAGGTACTACTTTTTGAGAAATAATATTCATGTTTTGAGGTATCTTTACATGATCTAGGGTCTTCATTAATGCTTCCCATTGTTAGGGACAATTTTGTAACGTGTCAAACATAGAAATGTTGGCCTTAGTTTGTTTCAAATCTTCTACTACATTGTATTTCTCAGTAGACCACGTTGGATTTTTCAAGATTGTAGTAACTATTATTTGATTCTTATTTAGTTGTCCTCCATATGGGGACCTAACTAGCACCAGATTATTAATCGCTCTTGGATTGGGAGGAGTCACTTGTAGTCCTAGAGGAATCCCATCTGTCAAAGGTTCTTTTCTATTTTGCAAATTGTAGGTATTTCAATTATCATTGCAAAAAGAAAACATCTCATCATGTTGAATATCTAGTTCCTGGCTAAATGGAAAAGAGAATTCTTCAATAGTTGGTTGTTCAACTAGTGCATTTTGTGTGGAATCGTAAGAATCTAATAGCATAGCATTAAACTGCATAGGAGGGACATTATCATTTACTTGTTGATCCCAAATCATGTCTTGATTTCCATTATAGCATGAACCATCATTGTTTGGGGCATTTTGAATGTCATCATATTGATTGATATTAGCTTATTGAACATTGTTGGTGTTGTTATTTGTAGGAATGCTTCCATTATTCAGATGTGTGTTCCACTATCAATTCTATCTTTGGAAGCCATTGTTAAAGTTGCTTCCCCCATTATTGTTTCCTGCATTGTTATTATTTCTATCAAAATTCCTATTGTAATTTTGATTGTAATTGTTGCTGTTGTAAGGACCAGTGTTGTTTCTTTGAAAGTTGTTGTTTTGTCCCTGCGAAAACCTTAAGTGAGTCAACTCATTATTCATTTGTGACATAGTCTTTTTCATTTGGCCAAACTTGGAGGCAAAACTATTGTCTGCCTCAGCTGGAGTTGTTGTCTTTTGCTTGAAGAAAGCAACTTTTGGGGGTTCATATCTTGGATATGTCTCAAAGTTAGATTTTATGGAGTAGGCATCTGTTGTAGTGGAACTGGATTCATGGGTATGAATTGGCTAGGCACCATGGGTGTCATGGCTGGGTATGTCGATGTTGTTATAATAGCTTGTGCGAGAAGAATCAATCCTCCTCAATTGGGATTGGCTTGTTTGGTGAAGGTGATCACTTCCATGAAGATTTTATCCAATTTGTCAATATTTGTTGTACGAAGTCTTCTTAGAAAGATAGCTATAAGATGGTCCATCACATTGAAATAAATCTAGATAGTAGCTAGTTCTGGTATAGTGCATGGTGTCTCTAACTTGTAGTATGCCAAATAAAAGAAGTGGTTAAAGCGTGAAACTATCTTGGCTAGGTTCTTTTTGATAGATATGAATTGTTGATGTATCACAGCTAGATTGATGAAAGTTTTGAATTTTTCTAAAAACAATTTTTTGAAGGTGTCCCAATCTCTAATGCATCTAGGTGGTAGATTAATGTACCAACTAAAGGCAATTTCACCTAAAGAGTAAGGGAATAAAGGATGAACCACATCCTCGTTGGCAATCTGCTTTCGATTGCAAATTTCTTTGAATACTTTGATGTGATCTTCAGCAGTTCATGTTTCTCCATAAATGAACCTTGGGAAAAATTTCTTAGGATTCTTGGGGAGGTCATGAAGTGCACCTCTCAAGTCGATGGGTGAGTCTAAAACATTTGCAAAGAAGGCCATTGGAGGATTTGGTGGACCTAACAGTGGTGGTTGTGATGGTGGAACTATTGGAATATGTGGTGGTCCAGTAGGTGGTTGGAGTGGAGGTGAAACTGAAGAAGATGATGAAAGATCAAATGGAAGTGGTTGAACCCAAGGGATTCCTTTATCACTATGTGTTTTACAGAAATGGGTAAGTTCGAGAAACTCTTGTACAATTGGTGAGGATCTTAATGCTCACTGAAATGGGGATTCTAAATCAAAATCATCCAGTTTGCATCAATTCTAGAAAAAGCACACCTCTGCAGAAGCATACTTTCTCACAAAAAGAAGCACACTATAGAATTCTATGTACCCATGGATCTGTGTTCCTATGGATCTATGTATCTATAGACCTATGGACCTGCATAGCTACGGACCTGCGAACCTATGGACCTACGTAGTTGTGTACCTGAATTTTTGATAGACTTAGAAATTTTTTGAATTTGCAAGAAAGTGAAGAATTTTGAAACTTTGGCAAAATTTTCTCTTATTCCAAGAATCAAAAAAGTAGACCCTCCTTCTATTGCCACTTTGATTGAGCTGTCATTTTACATGATGCTAAACAATAGGAATTCTTGTGAATTTCTCTCTTGAAAAGTTGATCTTATGAATCAACTCCAAGGTTTTGAGTAGTCTTATGATGCACTAAAATTTTCTTAGTTGAAGATAAATGTGATTATTCACAAGGAGGCCTTTTCTGGTTTGTTTTGACTTCAAATAAATAAAGAATTTGCACACTGTTTCAAAAATAACACTAAAAGAACTATGCTTTTTGTATTTTGTATTTTTTATGAATGCAATCTAACTGTGCAACTAGTATGAAATCCTATTCTAACAAGGGGGTTAATAAATAAAATAACGAGAACTGAAATCAAATAACTTGAATTTGAATGCAAATAACTTGAAATTGAAATCCTAATGGACATAAACTACACAAAACAACATGCTACAAGTTAAGCTTTTGATGAAACTAGTAGGTAACTAATGAAAATAGGAGCAACACTTCCTAGATCCCACTGATGCAATCGTCGATGGGAAATTTCAATAACCGAATGATGTTTCACTCTTCATCAAATTGCAAGGCCATGAAAAGTGTGCTCATGTGAGACAGAGAGTTATGCAGACATAATTTGGTGATTCCTTCTCGAGCTCAATACATTAGCAAAATTCATAAATCTATAGCAAACACTAGAACTAAAAGATCGCACAACTAGAAACAACACAATAAACCTTTGGCTCAATCATAATCTCACGAATAAAATTCACAAAACAATGACACATTTAGGCAAGAATAACTACACTCCAAATCTGAGCACCAAAACCATATCATTATTGCATAATAATGGCGGCCCTGATTACATATTACAATAGGGTATTTATAAGAAATCATCTCCTCAATTTGTGTTGAGAGTGACAGATATCTTCATGTAATAAGATTCTTTTAAACTAATAAAACAAACTAATTATATACATACTACCTATCTAACTGGTGCATAGTAGAACTCCATCCATTTTATATTCATTAATGGGATGCATGAGCCTTTAAATGTCAAAAAAAAAAAAATTATGAGAGAAAAGCATGTGAAAGCTTTGAGTTAAAGTGGAAGTGTCTGGAGATGCCAAAATTAGAAGTTGATCCTTCATAGCACATTAGTTGGAGTTAAACTATTGTCAGAATACATTTCTGATACATTGAAAGCTCTATTTTTGGAACTAACAATTAACTGTAAATGCTTTTTTGGAATTGTGGAGCTGTGAAGCTATGGACCTGCTAAGCTATGTAGCTTCTGACCTATGTAATTGTGGAGCTATGAAGCTGTGGACCTCGATTGGGTCAAAATCTTAAAATTTCACTAAGTGTCAAAATAGAAATTTTGGCATCTAGGTTCTGTTCTTCTTCATCCCAAAGGTATGTTTGGATGTTTGTCCTTGAATTTTTCTATAATCATAGTGATTTTGGCTACATCTAGAAAATCCAAAGCCTCATATTTGTCCTTGACCTTTTGTCTGTAATTGTCTACCTCAATTTGGGTATCAACAAAATCCCCAAGTTTGGTATCCAACTCTAGCAATACTTCCTCGATTTTGAAGGCATGTTGAATGTCCTCCTCATCATAAAATTCCACAAAAATCTTCTTAAAATTCTCCACTACTATATCTACATGTAGCAATATCTCGTGTTCCTCATCTTCAAAAATATCCAAACAGGCATCACTATAGTGTCTTTCTACTTCCAAAATTTGCTCTCTGGCCTCATCGTTGAGCTGATGAATTTCATCATGTAATGTTTCCATTACCTCTTTGCTATTTTCTATCTTTTCTATCTAGTCATCAATCATATCTAATTCATCTCCCATATATACATCAATCAAAAATTGATACCTTTGTCCCTTTATGGCTTTTAGAGTATGTAAATCTTTGCTCTAGGCCTGTACTTCATCAATAATGCTGAAGTCCTACTTCAAAATTGCCACCATTTTATTCACATTTTCTTTTGTAGCATGCATCATCTTTAGGTTTTTTGTGATAATCATGATTCCCTTTTCCTCAAAACTCTCTCACAATTGCTGACAGGCTCTCAAAATGGATCCATATGGACTGCTCCCCCTTCTCTAAGAAAAGTATTCAAGGTCTCCTCAGGGTGCTCAAGATCAAGAGGACCAATGACTTTGACCAAATATCCCTTTAGGATCTCAACCTACCTTAAAAGTGCTTGGATTTCCATTTCATCCTCCCCCATGTTCTTCATGATTTCCTTAATTCCCATAGTCACCATTAATTGGGATGCATCTCGTGTGGGTTTTCCTAACATGACATTCTCCAATTGATAATCCTTGGGACCAAGGCTTTCTATTTGTGTATCTCTAGAGGGAACAACTACCTGTGCAAAAAACTTTAGGCTATTCCATGCACTTGTAAAAAATGGCAATGGTATTTCCTCACGTGTCAGGGAATCAAGTTTATTCAAAATTTTTGCAATCTCGTAAATGTCTTCCTCTGAGGCCTAGAATCTATGTCTAGAGATTCTTATCATTTCCTTTTGTAGCCATCTTGGAGTGTGTTCAGCTAGAGATCTTCTTATTAAAGATGAGGTAGTATGTTCTCCAACTTTCTTCCCCTTATCACTCCTCTTTAAAGTTGTTTCTATCTGTGAGGGCTCTTCTTCTATATGCTTAGTCTCAGTGGATTCAACAACATACACCTCAGTATCTTGTGGAGGTGATTGAGAATATTTGTCTATTTGTCCCTCCTTTGATGCTTCATCAGTTGCCCTTTGTTCTGGTTGCTCCTCTTGCAATACTTCCTTCTGAACTTGTTCCTCTGATCTTGGGAATGAGAGAGTAACTAAACCTTTATCTACCACCATAGCTTGTGGTGAAGATGGGTGAGTAGAATCGAGACCCTATGTGCCTAGTGGTATCTAAATCTAGCCTTCTTGTTAAGATTGACTGGTAGGAGTACACCTAATCTTGCCATCAATTAACATTGTTCCTATAGACATGAAGTCAAAATTGGACATTTTAAATACATCATCCCCTTCTTCACTTTTCTCATCTACCCACTGTTGCACTTCATCTTTCGAAGAAGAGACTTGTAAGGGTATTGCCTAAGTGGATGGTGATATGCTCAAGGTACTCCTTCTCCTTTCTTCCTCCATGGCTCTAGCTAGCAAGTTTCTTCTTTGTATGGGCATTTCTTCCTCTTCATCTTTCTCCTCTTCTTCCTCTTCTTCTTCTTTTGGGGTGGTTCAGGAACAAAATGAAAAGGCACCATTCTCTTAGTCACCCTTGTCCTTTTCTTCATTTAGATCTTAATCTTCTTTTGTTTATAGAGGTAGAAGGGGAAGCTTGTTCTTCTTGTGCTAGAGGGATAGAAACTTGCCAACTCTCTTCCTCTTCTGATTGGGTAGGCACAAATGGATGCATGGAGGATTATCCTAGACTTGAGAAGCTTCGATATCCTCAGATCCTTTTACCTCCTCTCATTACTAATGGGAAGATGTTTTCACTTCACACTATTCTACTTGAATTCTTTGCAGACTAGTCCTCTTCCTTTTATTCTTTCCTATCCTCTCTGGAGGATGATAGTATCCAACCCTATGGTCAAGTTGGTATACTATCTCTGGCTTGATGGGAGATTTGAGCACAAAAGTAGGAACTATAAATTTCCTTCCTCTACCTTTCTCAGGGCAGGCTTGAGCATGGAAGACTATAGTGTTAGGTATGGGATCAAGTGAAAAAGGTTGCTTGATCCATTCCTTTGTCATTCTAACCACATGTCTTGCCCAATGATTAATATCATCACCCTCCTCCCTATCAACTTCTGCATTCATAATGGGTCTTTCTCCAATTTTTTCTAAGTTGAACAGGGGGTCAAATAGCTCCTTAGAATCTTGTTGCCTTATTTCCTCTAGAATATTTAGATTGAGGGTCTTCTTTGCCAGATATAAAGTCATCCTACAATAATCTCATATGCAGATATCATAGTCATTTGTTGTGTCCATCCAATGATCTTCAATAGCATCTTCATGATGAAACTCTTTTTCTAGCCATACTCTTTACTTTCTTGACATTATCAAAGTGTATCTTAGGGTAATTTTACTCCTCAAGGGGATAATTCTCCCATTCCCATTTAAAAGTTAGAATGTCTTGCTTCCATTTTACCTGGTATGGTCCAATGATGAGAGGCCGTGTCCAACAAGGTCTTCTTTGTCTCTTCACCCTTTCATATATAGATTCAATCTACCAGGAAATCTCCAATAGCACCAACTTGTCACCAAGATATCTAGGGAGTTTCTTGGGTTTGATAGTGGCGCCACCTACCTGCAAGTATGTAAACATCTTAAACTAAATGAAAAAGGCCTTGAGAGTTGTTATCTATGCTTTTGCTTCATCAGATAGCCTCTTTCCATAATCTTCTTCAATGAATCGAATGATCACAAAAATGAACGCATCATTCACAATTCTATATTCCTTGCTTTGAGTAGATAGTTTCTTCATCACCAGTTAAGGGTAGACTATGTAAGGCTAGGCATTGGGATCCTACATGTTTCCCTTTCTATACAATCTGAGATAATCTATTGCCCTTGCTGCAAGCAAGTAGACTATGTAAGACATCATATAAAACTTCTTCTTGTCTTTCACTATCCTCAATTGCTCACACAAGTTTTCACTTAGTGTGGGGGCCCAGTCCAATGGTATCTTTGATGTTTTGATGGTCTCAATAAAGTTGATCATGAAGGTATTGAGGTGGCTTTCTACAAATAAACCCATGACTCTACTCAAAAGGATGATGGAGTAACCAATATCCTCCTTCATATATCCCTGAGTCATATCCACTTTGCACATTATCCTTTCTTGTGGAGGTCTCTCAATGAGATAAGATGATTGTATAATATCTATCGCTTGCTTTGTGTGTTCCCTATACCATCTCTCTACTAATTCATAGGAAAGCCTAATGAATTGATCCACTCTCAGGAGATGGAAGACCCTCTCAATGTTGTCAAGTCAAAGATCAAGAACCATTTCTCCTGTCGCACTTTTCACCACTCTCTCTTCAGAAACAAAATGTTGTGCCAAATTCATTAGTAGTTCTACTTACTGCACTAATATGGGATGTGACATTGTGTTCACCAACCCAGAACATATCAAAGAAAATATGTAATCTAATCTCTCGGTTGGTTTATTATAAGTTTTCAAGAATTCTTGTAAGTCAATGTGTCCAAGGTCAGTATCTCGGATCTAGACATAATCATCATAAAATCTTGATTTGGATGGTACTCCTTGGAACTTGAAGACCATAGGCTTGGGTGCTACTCTAGATGTGGTCACCATTTGATTATCTTCACACAATGAGAAAAATAATCATTAGTTTAAAGATAAAGCGTAAAATATTTTTAAATAGAATAGGGGAAAAAAAATGTCCCCTTTAGATATCTTCAATATTTTTTATTATATATATATATATATATATAATTTTTATTTTTTTTAAAGTGTTTTTAAAAAGTGCACACGGTCATGGATGTGGATCGATGGTGGATGTACGCATTTGTGATGATTAGGGTTTAATGGGCATGGTTAGCGATGGGAATGGCATGGGTACATATGTTTGTTTGGGCGCACGTGCATATGTTTTTCTAGGTGCACGCAAGTTTTATTCACAGGAAAAGGGAAATTTTATTAACTATAAAGATAAGCTAGTACATTCAGTACAAAGAAAATAGACTTCAAAACATGCCCTAAGGCTTACAATAGCACAAGACTAGAGATAATTTCTCCTTTTGGTACCTCCTCTCAAATTCCACTCTGAACTGCCTTTTATAATACCAAAAATGTCCTTAAATAGACCTTGGAGGGTTAATGACTAGGAGTAAATTCTAGAAAGTTCTAGTAGGCATCCACTAACCAAGTAGAAGGCTCTAGAAGCCATGTTAGAAGTTGGTGCAAATCTAGAAGAATCCAAAAATAGTAACCAAACTTCCAGGAGGCATAAGTTTTGAACCATAGCTCCGATTGACGAATCGTTTACATTTTTGGAAAGCTCTCGAAGCACTCTATAGCCTTATGGACCAGCTTTGCTCATTATCCATTTTTTGGCCCTTTTCAAGGTCATTTAATGCCCCTAACCTAACTTTGAAGCATTCTTAGGAGGTCTCCAAAAATTGAAAAACTGCGATAACTTTGAAACCGTGGGCCCTTTTGGCCTAATTCTTTTTTTGGAATGCTCTAAAGTGAAATTAAATTCATCTGGCCAATTTACACCTCCTAGTTGACCAAAATGATGGCTCAATTACATACTCCTATTTTTTTGGCATTTACACGTATCCCAAGGTGTTCAAATACTCTATCTTAGAACACTGATAGTGGAACTATGAGAGTTGGAACCTTTATTTGACCCAAATGGGTATCTTGAAATGAAAACACATGAAATAGAAACTAAGTCTAAGTACATTTTTTTGGGTGACACAAGATTTCCCTTATACCTCTAGATGCTCCTACATCAGACACCCAGGGTCGATTGAAAAGTGATCCTATCACTTACTTTATGAATGGTGAAGGAAATCCCAAATGGGAAACCTCAACTGCTAAAATCCAAGTTGAGTCCTCTATCGGCCTTCCTTTCCACTTGACCAAATACTCTTCATACTGCCTATTTTTGGTACTCCTACCCACACGATGATCTAGAATGTCTTCTATCTTCTCCTTTTTAGAAGTAGGAATTAGACATGGCTCTAACATCAATTCCTCATTTGCACCATCATCATGATACTTTATTAAGTCTGCAATGTTGAAAATAGGAGAAATGTGAATACCATCTGGCAACTCCACCTCATATGCATTTCCTGAGTAATGTTTCTTTAGAATTTTGTAGGGGGCCAAATTTCTTCATTTTCAGCTTGTTGTAAGTACCGGCTGGAAATCTTTCTTTTCGTAAGTGTACCATGATTAGATCCCCTACTTGGAATTCTTTATGTCTTCTCCTTTGATCAGCCTTAGCTTTATACTCTTGATTCATCTTTGTAATATGTGCTTGAACCTCCTCATGTAGATGCTTGATATGTTCAGCAAATTCTTCAACTTCAACACTTGTCCTCTCCCCTTGCTCTATCTTCCTCAATTATGGCACAGTCCTTGGGCTACTTCCATATACAATTTGGAATGGTGATCTACCAACACTCCTATTTACAAAGTTATTGTAAGTAAACTTGGCTTGTGGTAGAATCAAATCCCACCCCTTGGGCTTATCCCCAACTAAACATCTCAGCAAATTGCCTAGACTCCTGTTTACCACTTCTGTTTGGCCATCAGTCTGTGGGTGATCTGTGGAGCTGAATTTCAAGTCTGTTCTCAACTTTTCCCACAATGTTCTCCAGAAATATCCCAAAAATTTAGTGTCTCTGTTAGAAACTATACTCCTAGGAAGACCATGTAGTCTTACCACCTCTCTAAAAAAAAAAGTCTACAATATGGACAACATCATGAGTTTTGTGGCATGGAATGAAATGTGCCATTTTGGAGAACCTATCAACCACCACAAATACTAAGTCATTACCCCTTGGTGTCCTTGGAAATCCAAGAAAAAAATCCATACTTATGTCCTCCGATGGCTTTGATGGAACAAGAAATGGCTGATATAGTCCAGTATTGTGGCTAATTCCCTTGGCAACTTGACAAACTTGGCTGCCCTTGAATAACATACCATCCTGAATCAAATAGTCTAACAATTTAGTTCTGTCTTCAGAAATAGGCTCTTTACAAGCTTTCCATGCTTTAGCAAAATCAGGATCTTTAGGGTATAGATTCTTGAGTTCATCAAACCCAACTGCTTCAACCTGCATTACTATAAGCAACAACTATCTCCTGCTTAGTGCATCTACAACCCTGTTAGATTTTCCACTTCTATGTTTCAACACAAATGTGTAGCTCTGCAAGAACTCTACCCACTTCATATGCCTTTGATTCAATTTACCTTGGCTATTTAGGTATTGTAATGCCTGGTGACCAGTATACAAAACAAATTCCTTTAGCAATAAATAATGCCTCCATTTCTTTAAGGCCTAAACTATTGCATAGAACTCTTGATCATAAACATAAGACTTCTTCTTTGCATCATTCAATTTTTCATTAAAATATGCAAAAGGCTTACCTTCTTGGGTCAATACAGCCCCAATAGTGCTACCACTAGCATCACAATCCACCTAGAACACATTTCTAAAATTTGGAAGTGCCAACACAGGCTATTCTGTAACCTTCTTTTTCAGCAATTCAAATCTTCTCCCAACTATTGCAGTCCAATTGAACTCTTTTCTATCCCCTCTTATTGTGTCTGTTAGGGGTGCACATATGCCACTAAAATTCTTAATAAACTTCCTCTAAAAACTAACCAGACCATGAAATGATCTTACCTCAATAGCAAACCTAAGAGTAGGCCATTCCAAGATGGCTTTTACCTTCTTTGGATCTATTTTAAGACCTTCAGGTGATATAATAAACCCCAAATAGACTAACTCCCTTTTTGCAAAGATACACTTCTTCAAATTAACTAACAGTTTCTCTTCCCTTAACTTTTCAAGGACACTACGAATATGCAATAAATGTTCTTCCAAAGTCTTGCTGAAAATTAAAATATCATTTAAATAGACAATAACAAATTTTTGCAAGAACTTCTTAAGTACCTCATTCATAAGTCACATGAAGGTGCTTGGGGCGTTCGTCAATCCAAAGGACATGACTAACCACTCATAAAGACCATCCTTTTTTCTTGAAGGCCATTTTTCACTCATCTCCTTCTCAAATCCATATCTGGTGATAACCACTCTTGAGATCTATCTTTGTGAAGTACTGAGGTCCACTCAAGCAGTCCATAAGATCATCCATTCTTGGAAAAGGAAATCGATATTTGATGGTTATCCTATTTATAGCTTGAGAGTCTGTACACATCCTCCACTCTCCATCCTTCTTTGGTTCCAATACTACAGATACTACACATGGACTCAGGCTCTCCCAAATCAAGCCCTTCCTCAATAGTTCATAAACCTATCTATTTAGCTCCTTAGTTTCAGTAGGAGTCATCTTGTGAGTAGCCTTGTCAGGAAAACTAGCTCCTAGGATTAAATCTATCTGATGACTGATTTGCCTTACTGGTGGCAATCCTTCTGGAACATTATCATAGATAATTTCTCCAAACTCACCTAGTAAATCTAAAACTTCAAGTGGTATTTCACTACTACCTTCTTTATCTTTCCTAGGAATCAAAGCATAGCACATACGGTGATGTTTCATTCCATCTAAAAACTTTCTTCCATCAACAAGACAAATCCTAGCACTGCTACATACCTTTTCACCTTCATTTTTCATGGGCTTCAGTTTGTGGCGAACTCCATGCTTTGTTAGAGAGTATGTGTTTGCATGACCATCATGTACTGCATGTCTATCAAACTACCATGGTCTACCCAACAATAGATGGAAAACATCCATTGGAATAAAATCACAGAGAACTTCATCATGGTAACTCCCAATTTTGAATTTCATGAGACAATGTTCACTTCCCAGGAACTTATGATCATCTTTCACCCAAGCAATCCGATAGGGCTAGGGATGTTTCTCCCTCTTGAGCTTTAGCTTAGAGACCATCTCCTCTGACACCAAGTTGTCAGTGCTACCACCATCAATGATCACATCACAACATTTTTCCTCACATTTGCACCTGGTTTGTCCTGGTTCAATATCACCACTTAGTAGGACCCTTTCATTTACCAAGGTCTCTCCTCTTTTTGCATCTTTTGAATGTGATGACTGTGCATCCTCATCAACATGAGCAACCCTAGCTTGACCCTCAACTCTCCTATCTGTCCTTCCTTTTCACTGAGGGCATTCAAAGGCAAGATGACCTTCTTCATTGCAATGGAAATAGGTACCACATAAGCCTTCTCTTCCTTTTCCACATCCTCTACCTCTTCCTCTCTAATTTCCAAAGTCTTGATCAATGGGGCGGTTGAAACCCTCGTTCCTCTTGTTCCTGCTAGTACCCACATCTTCATTTTTCTTTTGGGTCTCATTTCAACCTCCAGATGACCTATCACTTCCCCTTCCTCCTTGACCATGCCCTCTTTATCTCCCTTCAAACCTATTATTCAGCTTCTCTTCAACTCGTAGGGAAAATTGGTATGCCTCTTCAATGTTGGTCATTCTTACCAAACTCAATTCCTCTTGGATGGTAGGTTGCAACCCATTAATATAATGAGTAACCTTCTCCTTATTTGCTTCTACATTCCCTACTCTAATCAAAAGTTGATAAAACTCCTCTATATATTCTTGGACTAACCTTCCTGCTTGCTTTAGCCCATGCATCTTCTTGAACAAATCAAGCTCATAGTGCACAGGAATGAACTGCTTCTTCAATTTGTCCACCATGCGATCCCCCCTTGTGATCTTCTCCTTTCCTCTTCTATTTCTTTCCAATTAAACCTCTTGCCACTAGATTTTGGCATGGCCTTTTAGTTTGGCCTTTGCAAACTTAACCCTATCTAGGTCCCTGATATCCTCATACTCAAAGTATTCTTCCAGTTCATTGATCCATTCAATCAACTCATCTGGTTTCAAATTTCTTAAAAATACACCCACATCAATTGTAGGTCTTTTTAAAAACTTAGTAATGGCCCTAAAAAGCCTTTCCTTTGCCTAATTCAGAACTTCCATGTCAAATTCCCCTTCTGGTCCAATTTCTTCTTTTTCATTGTCATCCTCACTGTCATCACCTATGGCAACATTTGTTCCTCTACAGAGCTCCTCCTGTAATGCCTGTACCTACCTTTGGAGGGCTCTAACCTCCTTAGGATTAATAGCTTTGGCCCTTCCACCATGCTCTCTTTTTGAAGGCATCTTCTTAACTCAAACCCACAACCACACAGTCCTAGTGCAAACTGCCTCACAGTCAGCGCTTTGTCTACAAACTCAGGAAAAACCAGCTCTGATACCACTTGATGGGGACGAAACCCAAGCACAAAATGGACACAACAAGAAAAGGAAAATTGTATTAACTATGAAAATAAGCTAGTACATTCAGTATAGAGAAAATAGACTTCAAAACATTCCCTAAGGCTTACAATAGCATAAGACTATAGATAATTTCTCCTTTTGGTACCTCGTCTCAAATTCCACTCTGAACTGCCTTTTACAATGCCAAAAATGTCCTTAAATAGACTTCAGAGGGTTAATGACTAGGAGTACATTCTAGAAAGTTCTAGTAGGAATCCACTAAGCAAGTAGAAGGCTCTAGAAGTCGCGTTAGAAGTTGGTGCAAATCTAGAAGAATCCAAAAATGGTAACCTAACTTTTGAACCGTACCTCTGATTGACGAACTATTTACATTTTTGGAAAGCTCTCAAAGCGTTCTATAGCCTTATGGATGAGCTTTGCTCCTCACCCATTTTTTAGACCTTTTCAAGGTCATTTAATGCCCATAACCTGACTTTGAAGCATTCTTAGGAGGTCTCCAAAAATTGAAAAACTGCGATAACTTTCAAACCGTGGGGCCTTTTGACCTGATTCTTTTTTTGGAATGCTCTAAATTGTAATTACATTCATCTGGCCAATTCAAAACCTCCTAGTTCACCAAAATGATGGCTCAATTACATACTCCTTTTTTTTTACATTTACACGTATTCTAAGGTGTTCAAATACTCTATCCTAGAACATTGATAGTGGAACTAAGAGAGTTGGAACCTTTATTTGACCCAAATGGGTATCCAAAAATTAAAACACATGAAACAAAAAATAAGTCTAAGTACATTTTTTTGGGTGACACAGGATTGCCCTTATAGCTCTGGATGCTCCTGCATCAGGTTAGGTGGGCGTGGGCTTGCATTTGCGCCATGCACAAAAAAAAATGGGCGCAGGCTTTCACAAAGGAGGGCAATGCAAAAGTGCATGCGATGTGCATGAAACTTAGTAAGCATAGGCAGTGCTATAAAAGAAATGCACAACACCAAAATTGACTATAGCACACGACATTGAAGTGGTGCATAGTTCCAACACTAATTCGGGTGCACGGTGCCAAAGTGGTGGAAGTGCCATTTACCTTTTATGCTATGGATGAAAAAAAAAACTAAGAAATGTTTGAAGAGAGGAGGGGGTTTTATGGACCCCCATGCTAGGTCAGGTGTGTGATGCACCTCGGTGCATGGGTTGATGTGCAGGGCGCATCCTACCTACGCGCGCGCACTTGCATGGGTGGAAAATCTTTTTTTTTTATTTTATTTATTATTTATCATTATTTATTATTATTATTATTATTTTATTCATTTTTTGAATTTTTTTTTTTAAATTTTTTTTCTAATTTTCAAATTTCTTCTCCTGACTCTCGAACTGAGAGTTCAGGAGTCGAAAAGGTAGGGGGTCCCCATTCCTATTGAAGAATGGGGCATGTGTTGTGGACACCACAACATCTACCAAGGGTTGTATTCGGGCTTAAAATCATTAATAAATTTCAAAACTCTACTAAAAACTGCCCATTTTTCTTTTCTAACCTCTTGTTCATGTAGTGAAAATATATTTCTAATGATATATTCTAGGAAATACATGGTTTGTATAAGAGTCTTAGCTATAGTTCTCTCTCTAAGGAAATCATAAAATCCATTTAGATCAATGTAGCAAGCATGAGATTGGGCTATTTTATATTTATCTAAAAATAAGCTCAAATTTTTCCATCCTTTTTTAACAAAAATAAAATCATGTACAATAGTAATAACAGGGAAGAATGCACCTTTATCTTTTCCTAATACATCACTTTCCTCAACAAACCCAATCTTCCATAATAACTCTATACTTCCTATCTTTAAAAGAACATGATAGGGTAATACATGGGGTTTTCCCAAAAATCCACAAACTTTGATTATAGTGGAAAAAGGGTATGGGATGATATCCCCCCAATTATAACTGACCAACAACCCCTTGGCATGTTCCTTGGGTCTTATCAATTCCAATATAGGCTATGGGATTCTAGGACTATCTCCTCTAAAAAGTAATTTGAGCCTTGAGGGAAAATACCTATCAAATCTAACATATCTAGCATCTATAACTTCCAATGTCATGTTAGCACTCTGTAACTGAATTGGTAGCTTCTCTCCATCTCTCTCCAGTTCCAATTTCATTTCCTTGGAGAAGAAATTTACTCCCTTATATAGACATATATACATCAAATGAGAATACCAGCAGAAAGGCTTGTTTACCTTACCTTGAGCCATACCAATCAAACCATTGTGAATTTCCTTAGCAAGGTAGGTGGCAAAATCAAGAATTGAGCTCATTCCAAACTGCATAGTCTGAGCTATGATAAGGACAATAGAGCCTTGAATATAGTCTTGATTCATCCATTCCAAATTTTTTTCATAAAGAAAAATATAAGGTCTATGTCCTAGGATTAAAATATTTCTTTATCAAAGGCTCTAGGGTATTTGTAAAGGCTCTATGGTATTTGGTGTAATTAGAGGCAATGACCCATTCTTAACAAAATATTGTTGTAATAGTTCTCCCCTCAAGTATATCCTCTATGCATCATACCTAGCTTGGAATTCTTCCATGTTAGTTTGTTCATGGATGGAATGGTTAAGGTTGAGCTTGAACACTTCTCTAATCAATTTAGGAGAAATCCTAAATAGATTATCCCTATCATAATTTTTCACAATTATAGTAATGGGGTCATAATTTTTGTCCATGTCAATTAACAAGTCACCATCAAAAATACACCAAGAATGACAAATTTTCCAATGTCAAAGTCCCACACATTTCTTAGTAGGGTGTCCAAGTTACATTTTGCAAACCCTTTTTGAATAGTTCCACATCCCCCACTGAAACTTGTGCATCTCTTAAATAATTGACCTTGTCATAAAAACCCTCACTAACCACCAACCTAGAGTTTTTAGGGATAAACTCTCTACCCTTTGTCAATTAATTTATAGATGGGGGCAATTGCTCAAGAAAATTTTCATAAAATAATCTTTTTAAATAATCCTTTTCACCAAAAAATTCCTTACACAATTATAATTTCTTAATTTTCAACTTCACACAATTATAATTTCTTAATTTTCAAGAGTCACAGACCACTTACCTACTAATTCTTGCTTTCTATTCTTAGTGAATTACTCTGTAAATCACTAAAAAATTCATAGAATCTCATGCCCTAGCTCTAGAAACCCTTGCACTCTAAGAATCTTGCAATTGTATGGCTCAATAATGATGAATTTTCAAGTTATACTATAGCATTAAGGTCACATGAAGTACCTCTTAATGACATTAATGTTTCTAACAATTACTTTTAAGTAGTGCCTCAAATTTGAATTTCCCCCATCGATCACACACTTTAGATGACCTTATTTGAAAATTCAAAAGCTACTTTAGAAATTTACAAATCTTTCCACACGTTAACTAGATGCTTTCTGCATTTTTTAAAACTTGAGCATCTTTTCAATGCGGTGAAGTGTTGATCATCGATCTTCAAAAGATCAATTATCATGAAAAATCATTATGACCTTGCAATCAATATATTAAAATACTATCCAACTAGAATCTTTATTTTCGAGCCCAACACAACTTGACAAATCTCTTAGTGATAGGTCCCACTATGCCATATGGTATGTTGGCACTTGCCCACTTTGCTTAAAGTTTGAACATCTTGGTATTGTAGGTAAGCACCATCCGTTGATCTATCCAAGATCAATGGTGTGATTAAAACATTCCTTTTACTATCTAGTTAGCCATATCAACCAATAAATGCATTACACTTGTGCCAATGTGTCTGACAACTCTGTCACCAGTACAAACTACATTGTTTAAGTTTCATAGAAGTGGGTCCATGACATCATCATATGCCACATGTCCTATTAGCACTTTCATGCATTATTTAAATGTCAAGCACTTTCATATAGCAATAAAGTGCTACATGTTGATCTTGAAAGGATCAACAATATACAACTTGCATCTTTTGAACTATGTCAAATACCCTTTGTGATGTCATAAGGGCTAGTGTCACCAAGGTGCTTGCTCGCTTTGGTTAAAATCCTTGCATCTCCTTGAAGCAGTAATACACACATCATTGATATATCCAAGATAAATGACTCAATGATATGACTATAAAAATTAACCTCAACATTTGTCTTAACCAATGGTATTGCAATAAAATAGAACGTGCACTAACAACTTTGAAAAGGATTTGACAAAGTACTGACAAGCTCTAAAAAGCTTTAGTCTTTGTGGTGCAGTCAAGATCCATCATCAACAAGTGTTAGGTGTTACAAAGCACTTGCCTACTTCACTTAAAAATCATGCATCTTCACATTGTAGGCATGCACTCACCATAAATCTTAGAGAGATCAATGGTCAACCAAAACAAATCATCAAAGTTAAGGTGTTTCATAAAATGCTTAAGAAAGATAACCATAGTTAAGGCAAGCTTAATAATAAAAGGGTTTATTTTTGAAAAAATAATAAAGTAATCTTTGCGAAAGAGAAAAATTAGGATAAATGTGTTCTACACCAATATAATTTGGAAATTATATTTTAATTACTTTTGAGGGCTAGGGCACAAAATCAAGGGTTTGTGAGACTTTTGGAAATTAACTAGGGTTTCAACAGAAACTCACCAATTTTGGACTATAACCCTAGTTTTTCACTGTGAGGTACAACACATGGCCAAGGGTGAAAAAATAGGGCATGAATAAGTAAAAATTCACATCAGGTCTTAGAATTCCAAGGAGAAGCAGACCACAAACTTTACCATCTTTCATTTTGACAACTTTTGAGAGAGCAACAACACTCAGAAAGAAAATATATACAAGGGCTATACAAGAGATACAAAGGATTCATAGAGTGTAAAAAAACCCTAAACTAATGGTCATGGAAGAAACAAGTATTTTAACAAAAAATCTCTTCAAGAACTATCCATGAATTGGTAGTTCAAGAATATTTCCTGATAGATCCTTCAGAATATAAGAGTCTTGTCCCCATGTAGCTTCAATTAGATAAGGACCTAACCATATTGGATCAAATTTTCCATGTTTTCCCTTATCCTCAATCCCGACATTCCACATGAGGACTAAATTGTCAATTTCAAATTTCTTACTCACTACTCTTTTTTCATATATTGACTTGACTTGTAATTGTAATTTCTAGTTTTTGAGAGATGCTTCTTTCCTAGTCTTAGTTATCCCAACTAACTCATCCAACCTTTCTTGCATATCATCAATGATGTCTTCATTATACATTTGAATGTAGTTATAGAAACCTACTGGGTTACTCCGAGGCATCCTTTCCTAGATCTCATATACATGTCATAAGGTGCTACACCTATGGCTTTCTTCAGAGTCACCCTGTCAACCCATATTGCTAGTTGAAACTTGGAATCCAAAGCCTTCTTGTTATCATCAAAGGTTATTTTTATTACTCTCAACAAGCTTTTATTTGTGGATTCAACTTGTTCATTCCCTTGTAGATGATAGGGAGAAGAAGTTGATCTTGTTATCCCATATTTATCACAAAACTTTATCAACTCCTTAGATCTAAAGCATATTGCATTATTTGTCACAATCCTCTAAGGACAACCAAATCTTGAAATGATATTATTTAGTAGAAAATTATTAACAACCTTGCTAGTTGCATGTGTTGTTTGAATTGCCTCCACCCACTTTGTGAAGTAATCAGAAGCAACCATGATCCATGAATAACTAGTGCTAGATTTAGGAGAGATTTCACCTATAAAATCCATCCCCCATTTCTAGAATGGTGCTTGAACTTCAACTTGCTTTAATGGAGCATTACCTACCAATTTTAGTTCACCTACAAATAATTGACAAGCATCACCCTTTCTAACCATTACTTGAGCATCTTTGAAAAGGGAAGGCCAGTAGAATCTAGCTCTCATTACTTTGTGTTCAATGGTCTTGGCCATATAATGTCCATCATATACTCCAACATGCATTTCATCCAATACCTCTTTTGATTTATCTTGATCAACACATTTTAGTAGTACTCCTTCCAAGTTTCTCCACCATAAGTTATTCTCAACAATGATATATCTAATGGCTTGCAACTTTGTGCTTTTGTTCTTATTTTCAATCAAATGGGGAGGAGCTTCCATATGTTGTAAATAATGAATAACATTAGTATAAAATTAATAGTGATTCATATCACATAGATCTAATCTCAAGTCATCTATTACCAACTTTATTTGATTAGCATCCAAGTTGGACCAAGTCATAAGTTTAGCTAACCCTTGACTCCTTACCAATTTTGTAATCTAAATTTTAATATTAAATTCTTGGATCCTATTGATCCATCTACACCTCCCACCTGATACCTCCTACTGAGAAAATATGTCCTTGATATTTGCACTAGTTAAAAATGCAATGACAGTGTCACCTACCAAATAACATCTAAAAGCCTTAACAAATTTCACTAAGGCATAAGCCTGTTTCTCATTTATTTCATATTTCAATTCAGTAAGCTAAAAGGATTTTCTAAATAATGCAATAGGGTACTCATATCCTTCCTCATTCTTCTGTAATAAGATTGTAGCTACAATGTCAAAAGATGCAAAAGAGAACATGTGAATTGGCTTAGTGTAATTTGGGGTTCTAATAATTGGAGCATTTTTTATGGTAGTCTTAATATCTTGAAATGCCTATGAAGGTTCACCTTCCCAATCAATAGTAGCTCTTTTCTTAAACATTTTTGAAATAGGTCTACTAATCTCAACAAAATTAATGACAAGCCTTCTCAAAAAATTAACCTACCCTGAGAAAGATTATATTCCCCTCACATTTTTTTTCTTAGGCACCTTGTTAATGGCTGCCACTCTCTCAAGATCTATCTTTACTCAATCCTTTGAGACTAGATATGTCCCAATAATCTACCTTCAGTTACTACAAATGTAAATTTCTTAGGGTAACTGAAGCTAAATTACTGGGACATAGGTAGTGACCCAATCTTGAAAAAATATTGTTGCAATAGTTCTCCTCTCAAGTATACCTTCTATGCATCATACATAGGTTGGAATTCTTCCATATAAATTTGTTCAGGGATGGCATGGTTAGGGTCAAGCTTGAACACTTCTCTAATCAATTCAAGAGAAACCATAAAGAGATTATCCCAAGCATGATTTTTCACAATTTTGGTAATGAGGTCATATTTTTTAGCCATGTCAATTAATGGGTCACTATCAGAAATACCCGAAGAATGACTAATTTTCCAATGTCAAACTCCCATACATTGCTCAACAAGGTGTCCAAGTAATGTTCTACAAACCATTTTTTGAATAGTTCCAAACCCCCCACTGAAACTTGTTCATCTCTTAAATAATTGGCCTTTTCATAAAAACCCTCACTAACCACCTACCTAGGGTTTTTAGGGATGAACTCTCTACCCTTTGTCAATTCTTTTATAGATGGGGGAAATTTCTCAAGAAAATCATTATAAACTAATCTTTTTAAATAATCTTTTTCACTAAAAAACTCCTTTCAGGGAGGCATCTTAATTTTTAACTTCACACAATTATAATTTCTTAATTTTCAAGAGTTACAAACCACTTACCTACCAATTCCTGCTATCTATTCTCAGTGAATTACTCTATAAATCACTAAAAACCTTGTAGAATCTTGTGCCCTAGCTCTGGAAACCCTTGTGATTAAATTTTTTTGCAATTGTGTGGCTTAGCAATGGTGAATTTTTAAGTTATACTATAAGATTAATGTCACATGAAGTAGCGCTAAATGATTTTAATGTTTCTAACATTTATTTTTGTGTAGTGCCTCAAATTTGAATTTCCCCCACCAATTGCACATAGTGGATGACCTTATTTGAAAATTCAAAAGTTGCTTTAGAAATTTTCAAATCTTGCCATGTATCAAGTAGACACTTACCCACATTATTTAGACCTTGAGGATCTTTGTAATGTGGTGAAGCATTGATTGTCAATCTTCAAAAGATCGACAATCATGAAAAATCATTATAACCATGCAATCAATTTTTTTAAATATTGTCCAACTAGCATCTTTATTTTCTAGCCTAGCACAACTTGACAAATCTCTCAGTGACAAGTCCCACTATGCCATGTGGCATGTCGATGCTTGCCCACTTTGCTTAAAGTTTGAACATCTTGGTATTGTGGGTAAGTTCCATATATTTGATCTATCCAATATCAATGGTGTGATTAAAACATGTCTTTTACTATCTAGTCAACCATATCAACCAATAAATGCATTATGCGTGTGCCAACTTGTCCACCAAATCTACCACTAGTATAGGCTACATTGTTTAAGTTTCACAAAAGTGGGTCCATGACATCATCATATGCCACATGTCCTATTGGCACTTGCCTGCATTACTTAAATGTCAAGCACTTTTATATAGTAGTAAGGTGCTACCTCTTGATCTTTAAAAGATCAATGATATACAACTTTTTTCTTTTGAATTGCATGAAATACCCTTTGTGATGTCATCAGGGCTAGGTGTCACCAAGGTGCTTGCCTACTTTGGTTAAAATCATTGCGTATCCTCGAAATAGTAATACACATACCATTGATCTATCCAAGATCAACGACTCAATGGTATGACAGTAAAAAAAAACCTCAACATTTAGTTTAACCAATAATATTGCAAGAAAATAGAATGTGCACTCACAAGTATAGACAACTCTAAAATGGGTTTGAAAAAGTACTTACAAGCTCTGATGAGCTTTAGTCTTTGCAATTTTGTCAAAACCCATCATCAGCAAGTGCCAAGTGTCACAAATGCACTTGCCCACTTCACTTAAACACCATGCATATTCACATTATGGGCATGCACTCGCCATTGATCTTAGAAAAATCGACAGTCAACAAAAACAAATCATCAAAGTTAAAATGTTTCATAAAATGCTTAAGAAAGATAACCATAGTTAAGGCAAGCTTAATAATAAAAAGTTTTATTTCATAGAAAATAATAATGTAATCTTTGCGAAAAAGAAAACTTAGGATAAGTGTGTTATATTTTAATTAGTTTTGATGGCTAGGGAACAACATCAAGGGTCTATGAGACTTTAGGAAATTGACTAGGGTTTAATAGAAACTCACTAATTTTGGACTATAACCCTAGTTTTTCTTACTATGAGGTATAACACATGGCCAAGGGTGAAAAACCAGGCCAACACTATATATATATAGTGCCTAGATTCTAGTTTAGAATGTTGACATTCATGTATAATTCCCTCTAATCTTTGAGTTCTCCTTTAAAGAAACTCAAAATTTAAGTTCAATGTCCTCTACCAAGAATTGTACTTGGACTCTAAGAGAATTATAGATTCTCCTGCCTTATATAATTATCAAGCTTTGATTCATAATTTTTTTTTTTATTGAACTCATACTGAAGTATAATTTACAAATAAAATATACCTCTACTATCTTCTAGTATTCTTCTCTTTATATTGTTCCTCTTTTTTATTAATAACTAATACACACCTATGATGATTATACTCTTTTATTGATTAGCATATACTACCATAGTCAAATATTGATGTTGGTAATCTATTGGGTTTGTACGTACAACCTACATTCTCTTCTTAATATGTCTATTAATCATTATTGGTCTTCCAATCTTGTCTATTCTTTTCTCAAACATATCTATGTTGTCTTGGCTTAATGCATTATCAAATAATTACATTCAGTTATATTCTTTCTATGTTTCTTTACTTCAAATAATTATTTGTTTGAGTACTAGGTGTCACTGCTATCGCTATCTTTTTTCTTCTTTAATATAACCACTTAACTTATTACTCCATCAATAATATGCCAACCCTCTATTGTTTATTTCTCTCTTATTTCCATTTTATTAGATTAAATCTATGGGTCTATGTATTCCATGATTTTTTTTTTTTTGTCTTATTTAGAATTCCTTTTAGTAGTCATTCATGTGTTCTTTATGCTTCTCTTATTGAATTCCTTCCTTTTTTTTGTTTGGTACTGTTGGTATATGAATCTCCTTTTACTCATATCCCTATTTCAAAAATGGCTCTTCTATAGCATCAATAGTGCTACCCATGAATGGTCCATATTTTTTCCTTTCACATGGTCAAGGGATATTAAAGCCATTGTTAAAAAAAGAGTCTCCTATCAAAGTCAATTTTTTTTTTCAATTCTTTTGGTTGAACAAATCTTTGAACTTGGACATTAAACACTTTGTTCAAGGTTCAAGGTTCATAGGTTCATCAATTGTCTTTGGTCAAGTTGGAAAATTAATTAATCTTGAAGGATACTTTTTCTCATCATTGAGTTGAACATGGACATTGAACACTTTTTTCAAGGTAAAAAGTTCACGAGTTCACTTTTGTGTCTAATCCATTTTTTCAAAGAGAATAATTTCCAATATTTCTTGACTTTTGAGCTTAAACGATGAACCTTACTTTGTAGTTCAATGATTCATGTTTGCTTGGTTAGAAAAGATTGATAGCATTAGTGCTACATCTCTAGATGGGCAACTCAACAAAAGAAAAACTTTTAACCAAGATCTATAGAAAGATACATATTAATTGGGAGTTAACGATAATGATGACAATACATGTTGCAACACATGTAAAGTTTGAATGAGCTTTTAATGATTTAAAATACATTTTATGTCATCGATCTTGTTAGCCATTCTCATGCTTTTAGTCAAGGTATGTTTTAAAAAGCTACCTTATTTTCATTCCTTTTCCATTGTTGTTTTTAGTAAAGATTGTTTTAGTCTCATCTAGAAATTTGTGGAGGTAGCTTAATCATTCTTTTTTTGCAAGTTTGCATGCACTCAATACAATGAGTCTCTAGCCCTTCATTTTTCATGTATCATTTTTTTCTTGAAATATCTTAAGGGCTATGAATTCTTTCTGTATTGTTCTATTATGGTTAACTTTCTTTCCATGGCTTTTGAATTTTCCCCTAATTTACCCGATAAGATTAAGGAGTATGTTATAAGTAGTCCGTTACTAATATTGAAGAGACATTCTTTGTAAAAGAAGATATGGGTAAATTATTGGCTAGATTTGCAAACCCAATACCAAGTTCCATAGCTTAGAAAGTCTTAGATAGCAGTTTTTTGCAAGCATTTACTTTCCATGAAGTTTTCCCCTATCCTAAATTGGTCATAGCATACAGAGAAAGGCATGATACAACCAAAAAGTGTATATGTGCCTTTAATGTTGATGTCCTAGTGTACGTTAGCCAAGTTTCTATAATGGGTGCACTAAGGATCCCTCCACATGAAATCTATGAGAACTATACTATTAGTTCTTCCTACACATAATTCTCTATGAATGTCACTAAATTTAATAATACCATTGCAAAAGGTTGGGTTTTGAAATCTAAGAGAGGAGGATATTGCCTTCTACATCCATTGACCAAAGAACACATGATCCTTGAGATTAAGAATGTCATTACACTTCTGAATAGAGTTAAATGGAACCCACATAATTTCCATTACAAGAATTCACTGTGCTTTTTCATCTAAACAATATCAGGAGTAGATAAATTCATCAATTGCATAGATATCATAGCTACTAGGTTGCAAAAAGAACTATCACAAGTCTTTGCAATTTATGGTTTTTATATGACTTCCTTTTTAAAAAAAAATCTTGGATTGTGGTAGAGAATGGAAGGGTTTATCACACTTAGACTAGAGCTAGGACATGCCAATTTATGATTACTATCCTCTCTTCCAAAAAAGTAAATACCCAAAAGGTTTCAAAATAGTTCAAGACACTTTCTTGGCTAAATTGGTGTTTGAATTGCAAGGGAAAGAGAACGCAAGTGTTGGAATTATTTAAAATAACTAAGAGGGGGGTGTCTTAGTTATCCAAGGTCCAAATGTATAATTAAAACTTTTTACAACTTAGTGAATCCATATCCATAAAACATTTTCATCATGAATGCATCCATTAGATAATAAATTGCTTAAATTTGTAGGTTACTATCAAATCAACTTTGTAGAAATGTAAGCATGAAACATAATAGGTTCAATAACATATTTGACACAATGATTTAATGTGAAAACCCAATTTGGGAAAAACCACCAGTAACATGCTACTTACCCTCACTCTTATAAAGTGATGCCCTATAAAAGGCCAACTCTGTTAAAGGTTATAATGCACATTGTTTAATGTACTTGGTTAAAGGATTTCAATTAGCTTGTTAGGTGTAAGCCTTGTTAGAGTACTTTAGATCATTCACAAGGAATGTCACCCAATTAAAGGATTTATAAATGACTATAAGGTCAACCTTAATCAAAAGGATTTACCCTAGAATAGTACAATCATTAGAAAGAAATAGTAAGGCTTGATCTAATAACAACTTACAACACACTTGCGAATTAAAAATCTTTGTTTCAGTCCTCCATTCTACTTGGCTTTCATACACTTTAGATCTAACAACTTGTTCACCCTTCAAGCATCCAAACCCTTAAGCCTTCTTACTTTGCTTGCTGATGCAATCTCTTCTCTTAGGTTAGTGAGTGAAGCAATACCCTAGACTCATTTTCTTCCTTAGGTTCTCGCACATGACAACCTTTGCCTCTAACCAACCATATCTATAAATAGAAAATTAAGATCTTTTTTTGTTCATCATCCTTCATCTATTTTAGGATAAGGTTGGATTAGGTAGGATTTAATGAATCTACCCATCACTTCATTTTATTCCCTTCTAAAAAACTCTCTTTTAATCCTCTTTGAATTCACCTCAAAATGATTTATCTTGAATTATGTGCCACCAAATAATTAATCTTATCTTCCACATAGTTCACACAATCCAAGAAATCATACTTGTCAACTTAGATACATCAAATTCATGATCTTTCTAATAATTTTGACAATTGGCATTAACTTTCTACTAATGCTCAACACATACTTTGTTGCCTGGCATCTACTATCAAAACACTCAACATAAACTAAAGTTTACTAGTGCTTGGCATCAATTAAACTTCACTTGGCTTACAGTGTATCATTCAACTTATACTAAAATTCATTTTTCTTGGCTCCAACTTATTTTTTACTTGGCTTACACTAACTTTTCTTGGTGCCTACAATGCAAATTGTTAAACTTGGCAGACATATTTTGTCAAACTTGTTCTTCTAAACTTAATCAGTGTATCCATATTTTTCAACCTTAAGTAGATTATCAGTGCACTATAATATTAGTGTCTTAATTGATCCTTGTACTCCTTTTCCATATCATAACTCATACTTTCCTCTAGGTTTTGTTGTTACCTCATTTGATCAAATCCTCTTCATCAATTAAAAAAATGATAGTACTCAAATTATCTAAGAAATTATCTTACAAACAAGTAGCAAGTTTGACATCAGTAACAAAACAATGATTGAAACATATATTCATACTTGTATCAATCTGTTGTCAACATTCTCCCTCTTTGGAATTTATGGCAAACCAAAGTGACCAAACTTAATTAGTATAACCAACAATATACCAAAAAGAAAATAATTCTTTACATTGAAATCTCTCCTTCTATCATCAACTTTTCACCTTCTAAACAAGTTACAAAATTATGTTCTAATCAATAGACAATCAATCAACTCATCCTTATGACTCCTTCTAGATCACTTCTCATACCTCTCTCAGCATTATCTCCCTCTTACTAGGGAGATGTAATTAGTAGGTACACTATCTCCCTTATGAGTAAATATTCCATCTTTCTTCTATTTTTATTTTCTATCTCCCTTTCTCCCTAGATGACAACAGTACCTCTTTTAGTAGTAAGGATTTCTCTATCTTTATTTCTCCCTTTCTTTGTCTTTCTCCCTCTTTGAGAATATACATAAAACTTGTCATCTAAATATGCATATATGAAAATTTTTTAGTTTCTCCATCGGTCACCTAGCTTGTGACTAATTTGTAGCTCTAGCTTAGGGTTGGAGGATATGAAGGAAAACCTCTAATGTTTCCTTGATATTTCTTGGATCATTTTGTGTTGATCAAGATATGTAAACAATTAGTAGAGGTTGAAAAGAGTTGTAAAACTTGGAAAGGTTCTAGCTACACCATCCTTATTGAACTCAGGCATTACAAATGCAAGATAATCCAAGATTCCCTTAAGCCTAAATTTAAGGTTAAATCCATCAACCTATTTATTTGTTTTGCTAGACCTAACTTTGACACTAAAGAATTTTCCCTAAAGTACTCTAAGCTAGGTTCCTCTGCTCTCTATGTTTCTCATCTGGAATATTATTGGGCTAACTATCAAGATGATTTTGAAGATAGGAAGAAGTTATGGTCTAGATTTTTGCTAGTATAGATCAAGGATTTTGATCTTCTATTAGATATCTTTAGGCTAATTGAAGGAGAAAATGAAGAGACTATTGACCCATCATACATTGAACAAGTGGAAGATTTTCCATTTCCTAAAATTGATTGGAAAATACTAGAGGAGGACAACATACAAATGAGAACCTTGTCTATCTTAACCAGAACAAAAATTTGGCTTATAAGAAAAAGAAAGTCAAAATCAATGGTTCATTGTGTCCAAAAGGTTCATGCTAGCTCCAGTTCACCCTTAGTTGTTATTGGTACTAATGAAGTTGTTCCTTCTCCCACTATAGGAAAAATAAAGTCAAGAGTTGAACTTGAACACTCTATTCACAATTTATTTCATCTCCCTCCTATTATCAAGTAGACCTATTCTCACATAAGGAAGAAACAAGAATATCAAGTAGCTTAAAGGAAACTAGTGATAAGCCAACAACAATTGGTCTTAATTTAAGAGAAGAAAGTTCTATTGGAGCCCTAATTGGTGAGATGGAATAGGGGAATCAACAAGTAATAGAAGGGGCTAACACTTTAAGTGGAATGGTGCTCAGTTCATTTCCCATGCTACAAAGCCCTCCTCCTAAAGAGAATCCTTTTATCCCAAATTGGTTTGAGATGTTTGTGAGTAAGAAAAGTAGTATAGTGCTAAGAAATCTCCCATTAGGTGATATGGTAAGAAAATGTCTTAGGAAGACTCCTAAATCCAAAAGAGAAAAGATTGAAACTATATTGAATATTGATGAGAATACAAGGCTATGGGTAGCAAAGGTGATGAAGCTAATGACTTAGAAAGGTACCGATTAAATACTTCCCTAGGATTATATAGCTAAAATTATATAGATACGAAGATATGGACTATAGGGAACTCGAGGATCTCCCATTACATATGAAAGGACCCAAGGGATAAGCAAGAGCTTAAGCAGTCACTGCAAAAAATGGTAGAATATATTCATGAAATCTAAAATCCAAATACAAAAGCTCTTCCTAGTGCCATTTTTGTCATTGATAATGAGTCCCCCTTGAATAATAGTTTTATTGAATATATTAAGATGGATCATTTTATTTGTCAAGCATATGGTGAGTGGTTGAATGCAGTTCATGCCCAAGAAATCAGCTATTTCTTCAACTTTACGAATACAAATGCAAGAGTAGATAAATTAATAAATTCCCTAAAATCAAAGATCAATGCCAAGAGTCTAAAAATATTAAGTGGTATGAATATTCCATCAATATTTCAAAGATTAAAGAATATATCATAGATAAATTCTTTAACGAAAATTTACATGTTAAGTCTGATGTTGATTTTTTGTTCATCACCAAAGCTAACTTGGAATTGAGGAACATAATGATTAAAAGAATTCTCTAAATTACTAAAGGAAGTGGGATGTCTAGAAGAAATCCTAGTGGTTGATATTAAATTCATTGTGGTCAAGATTATGGAGAATGAAGACTGAAATGAAAAACCCCTAAAAGAAGTGGAAACAACCTTGTTATCCAAGATTAAACTATTGGATACAATTGTTCAACTGTGTGTTGTCTTTGATGTCACACAAATGTCATATTAGTCATCAAACAAAGTCTACCGAGCTCAGATGGTCAGCAAGGCAAAAGATAGTCTACAAAGCTCAAATGGTTAGCAAGGCAAAAGACAGAGTCTACCTAGCTCAAATGGTCAGCAAGGAAAAATATAGATGGTCAACAAGGCAAAAGATAGAGTCTACTGAGCTTAGATGGTCAACAAGCCAAAAGATAGAATCTACCAAGCACAGAAGGTTAGTAAAGAAAATTTGCAATGTCTATTGAGTAGACAATGGTTACTAAGCTTTCAAGATTAATCAAGGAAATTTAGTTCTTACTGAGCTCACTCGGTCATCAAAGGAAAATATGGTAGAAACAATTCTTACCGAGCTCTAACAAACAAAGAAGGAATTTATTTCTTACTGAGTCAACTTGGTAGCCAAAGGATTTTGTAGAAGTTGTAATGTTAATCAAGTTAAGACAGTTAACTCAATAAATTTTTGGAAGCAGTATTTACTGAGCAGGGTCGGCCAGTGAAGGATTTAATTGATTTTTGAAATAACATCTATTTTTTTAAAGTAATATTTGTAGCCAACTGATGTGTGGTTTATTGGTAAATGTAATGAGCCAACTTGATAATTTGAATGGTATAAATAAGAGGTCAAGTTACAAATTCTAAGTGTGAAAGTGGAATTGATGTGATATGAAGACTAATTATTGTGGAAGTGAATTTGAAGGATGATTAGAGATAATTGAGGAGCAGAAAGCCATATTTGATCAAGGAGGATCCAATGATGCAGAATAGAGACCTATAATCAGAAAATTTAGTTGCATCTTGTTCAGGTCAATTCATTGTTGCTTTCTAATCATTGTAACAATGATTTCAAATCTTTTAACAGAGTTGGTTTAACTACCATTTTGTAAATCCTCTAACAAGGTGATAGTTTAGTTGAATTATTATAAAGACCTCTAACAAGGCCACTCCTAATAGGGTGATTAAATCCTCTAATAGGGTCACACCTAATAGTGTGTATTGTAACCTTTAATAGGGTTGGCTCCTAACAGGGCTCACTTCATAAGAGTAAAAAATTGGTAGCTAGTTACTTGGTGGTTTTTCCCATATTGGGTTTCCACATTAAATCTGGTGCCTCTTGTGTTCATTTTAAATTTTACTTTTGCATGCATATTAATAATTATGAATGCTAGATGATTAGTAACTAGTTAATCCACTGAGTTATAGCAATCTTACAATGTTTACCAAGTATCATTAGTAAATAGATATTTAAGACATCTAAGGGATTTGAGCATTTGTTTTTTATGGTAACTGATTCAACCCCCCTTCTCAGATACTTCATCTATAATTCCAACATAAACTGCTAAAGGAACCTAGTTAAGTCTCAATTAAGGATTTAACCATTATCGCTAGAGAGGATTTTGTGATAATCATCTCTACAGATCACTTGGATTACAAGATTAAAATATTTATCATAGTTGTATGATTATGAATATGTGGAATCTTTTCCTAGATCAGCATGGCATCTCACAACAACAAGATTTGGTTGGTTTCCTCATAGTGTCCAGAGTCTACAAAAATAAATGGTGGTGGTTGTTCTAACTCCCAAGTCCCTCATTCCAAAGTTAGCAATACAACTAGAGCTTGGGGGATAATCAAAGAGCCACCTTTCATATTTTCCTATTTTAAGTTAGCTTCTTTTAAAAATTCATTCCATTTAAATGGTTGGAATTCCTTAAAGAGTTTATTTTTTGAAACTAATTTGAAAAGCCTTTTGTGGCTATATATGTTATGTTTTAAATCAATCTAAAGGGTTGACTAGCTAGACATAGTATCTTTCTTTTTCTAGGTAAGTTTAAATGTTCCCCTTGTGTTGAATGGGCAGTAAAGTTAACAATAATAGAATTGATTATAGTGTTATTTTTGGTGCATTTGTTTGATAATCATGTGGTTTTCTTGTTGGGTTGTTGAATTTGTGTGAAATTCACTCTTGCATAGATACCATTTCATTAATTATGTTGAAGTTATATTTTATTTTATTTAGTTTGGTAATCTTGATCACAAATCTAGAATTTTTAAGCTATGTGTTGTATGGCATGTATTGGATATTAATTGCTCAATAAACAAAAATCTGTTGTGTTTATGAGAGGACATTTTCACTATCCTTAAGTTCTTTTAGGTCAAAAAATGACTACCATAATTAAGTTACAATAAGAGTTGTATTGAAAAATTATTGTAGAAGGTGGTTTTGCCTTTGAAAAATAGAGATTCTGTGCAAGTTACAAGACTTATTTGTGGTGAAAGTTATTTTTCTTGTTGATATAAACTTAAGTAAGTAGATGGAAAAACTATTCACTAACACATAGTATACCTAAATTAAATTCTATTGATCATTGGATATGTAGTGATTACCATGATAATTTTGTGGACATCGAAACACATATTTTCTGCGCACATTTTTGATGGACATTTAGGGACCCTAGGGCAATATCTCATTTGATTTAATGAGTTCAAAGACATCAAAGGGTACCCTATGTCCACTTTTGACCTATTCCATGACAAGACATGTCTTTAGGGGTCTTATAACCCTTAGGGACATATCTCATTTGTTAAAATGGGTCAGTAAGAGTCATAAGGTATCCTATGACCCCTTTCAGCCAATTTGATGACAACATATGTTCCTAGGGGTCCCAACACCCCAATGGACATATCTCATTTGTTAAAATTGGTTAAAATGGTTCATAGCATATCTTATGACCCATTTTGACCCATTACATGACAACATAAATCCCTAGGATTCCTAGGACCCCTAGTGACATATTTCATTTATTCGAATGGATGGAAAGAGGTCATATACATTCTTAGGAATCCTACAAGTCCTAGGACCCCTATGCATTCCTAAGAATCCAAGGACACCTATGTGTTGAAATTGTAAACAAGTTTGTTATTAGTGACACACACTTATTCAGATAGATAGTATGTTCCGAGCTTATTGTATAGTTAATAGTGTTAAGCAAGAATTCCAAGTTTCACCAAGCTCTATAGTTGCTACCAAGTTCAAGGAATAGTATTCAGTTTGCACTAAGAAATTTCTACCATAATGGTGATCGATAGTGTAAATTGAGCTTCTTATTGTTTACTGAGTTCCTTAGTGCAAACTAAGTTGTGTTCAAAGGTACAGTGATGTGAATCTAGTGTTGACAGAGCCACTCAATATTAACCAAGTGATTCAATTTGTACCAAGTTCATTGTGATAGCATTAATTGAGCTATGTAGTGTGAATCAAGTGATTTAGTTTATATGTTGAGTTTTGTAGTATTCACCAAGTCACTAGTGCAAACCAAGTTTAGAATACTTGGAAGTGATCTCTATGGACAAAGTTTCTATGTCTATCGAATGCGTGATGATGTCAAGCATTGATAGTGGATGTTGAGTATCAAAACCTCATCGAGGTACTCTTTAGAACCTGAGTTCTTGCAGTTGTGCCAACTTTGTGTATTTTGTGTAAACTTGTATTATAGCTAACTATGTTGAATTATAATTTAGATTGGTATATATATGTAATACATTTTATCACATCCAAAAGGAGAAGAATATATGACAAGAAGTATAATGCAAATTTGAAGAGAAGAAAGTGTGCAGTAAAAAGGCTACAATAGTATAAGGAGCAGCAAATATTTATCGATCACATCAAGGTGATCATAACACTCAAAGGAATCTCTTTCAACAAACCAAGTTGTAGATCAGAGATCAGCCATAGTTCCATCCTAATAGGTGGATCAGTTAAATCCTTTTACAAGGCAGACTTAACAATCTTTTGTAAATCTATTTACTGAGTGCATACTTTATTGTATGTTTGTAAATGGATAAGATTTATTTTAGCCATGTGCATAATGGTCAGTTGTGGTTGGAGAAACCTATTGTGATAATGAAGAAAATAATTCATAGGATAATAGGTCTCCCAATGCTAACCAAGGTAAAGATGACTAAAACCATAAGTTGGGTGGAATTGGTAAAGAAAACCCTTACCAAGTGGGATGGAAGGAAAATGGAGATTAGCTCTATTAGGGATATGGAATTGAATTTTGGGATACATGTCATTGTTTATAAAATATACAGCTCAAGTAGACTCAAAAGTGTATCATGTGAAGCTATGGATCTTGTGTACAATGTGGTCAAGAATAATATGTCATTTGACCTTGTCGAGTTGATGTTGAATAATTTCAACATAAAAATGGAGAGCATAAGAACTTCAAATAACAATCCTTGTAAGTTTGGTTCACTCTTAACTTGTTTATTTTTCTATGTGCAAAAGTCCTTCCCATCAAAAGGTATAGTCATATGGAGAAAGGATGTACCTATTCTTTACCAAATTAATGAATATATATCAGAAATGGGAGAAAACTATGTTAGAATTATGGATAACTACTTTGATGCATTTAAGGAAAAGATGAATATAGATTAATGATACCTACAAAAATTGTTGATTACTACAAAGATAATATTTGTTTCATGGTTGATAGTGATAAAGTGTATATACAAGCACTAAGACCGAGAATTGTATGGGTCAAGCCTCTAGGTAATGAGATTAACATTGATGAAACCAAGGATATGATTAAAGCACTATTAAATGAGATTGTTGACCTAAAACCTACATACTTTGGCACTTTTGATGAAGCAAAAACAAGAATAGAACTAGAGATAAAACTCCCTCAAGCAGTCAGCAAAGGGAAGAAGAGGATTGCAAAATTGAAAACTAGCTCCACTCTTCTATTGACTAAAGGAAAAGGTGATGAAATTGAGGAAGATGAAGCATAATATGTAGAGAAGTTAGAGGAAGAAGAGTTAGTAAATAATAAAGGTAAGGTTATTATAACCAAATCTAGAAAACCATCTACTACACTATTCACAAGAAGGGCATCCAGGAGGAAACAAGGAGTTGATGTAATCTTCAAAAGGACACCACCCTCACTCCAAGAAATGTTGAAGGAAATTCACACTGGAGCCAATATGGAAAATTTCAAATCACTAAGGTATGAAATAAGAACTACAGAGGAGTAAAATAAAATTAAAGACATGGTTATGTCTAAGATGGGCAAAATGGAAATATTCTCCAGACCACCTTGTTTAGCAGATTCTTAGTGAATTGATGGAGAAAGTTAAGACAAGAAAATAGTTAAATAAATATATGAGTAGACCCTAAGGCAACTCATGCCAAGCTTGAGTGATAAAGAAGTTAATGATTCCATCAAGCAGAATGAAGAAAAACTTACCTTGAAGTTTAACACTTGTCTAATACTAATCAATGACAATTGAACATGTAGTGAAGAATGGCACCAACACATGGAAAGGCATTTTTAAACTTCATAAGAAGAGTGATTTTGTTGTTAATGTCAGTAATAAGGATGATGATGATGATGATGATGATGATGAAAACAAAGAAGAAGGAAATAATGATGAAGAGGAAACAAATAATGACAATATAGATGATGAGGAATAGGAATTAGAAGCTACCAAGGAAGATCTACCTGGAGTTTAGAACATTGCAGAGATTGACCCAAAAAAGATTGTAGTAGTGGTCATAGCCTCACTCCCTCATTCTCTGAGTGAAGCATTGAAAACATCAAGCTCAAAGAAAACTACTACTGAACTAATTGTGTCAAACATTGTAAGTAAAAACACTCAATCAATTTTTGCACCTGTTCAGCTTAGTATTTCATTGCCAAAAGTGAAAAGCAGTTCATCTAATAAGAAGACAACACTTCTTGCTCCATTAGTTTTGGTTACACAAGGTATTTCTTCAATAAGTACAGTATCTACTTTTTCTGCCAATCCTACAATTTCTACCATTGTTTCCATTTTGAGAATGCAATTAATAACTACAGGGATAGTTGAGACCAAGCCTCAACTGAGTACAAAATTTTTGAGTAAAGGTAAAGAGAAGGAAGAAGAAAATGATTTTGATGAGGAGATAGTTATTCTAAATTGGGATATCTCCAATATTTATCTTGATCAAATCCACATCATTGGAGAACTTCTTCAAAAGAAAGTCAAGCAATGGAGGCTTAGAGAGGAAATGAATAAAGAGTTTCAAATTCTTGAAGATGCAAAGAATTTTCTAGTAGAGGCACTCAACATAGAGGTTGACACTTCACAACCAATTTTGGCTCAGTTAGTAGAGGTAGTCTAGAAATTCAACAAAGAGTTGAATTGACAAGAGAAATTATTGCAGAGTAGAAAAGAAATTTGATAATAAGGTATTAGAGATAATTGCACAAAATATTGCAATTCATCAAATAGATTTGTTTACTATTCCAAAGTCATTGGATACCTCTTGCAACAATATGACTTCATCATTCAATAAATTTTTTAATACTTAAAATTTTACCAAAGAAATTAAAGATAAGATTTCTAAGATTGATGAAGATCTAAAGGAAAGTGCACAAAAATTGCAACTTGACTCAAGTTATAGCTCTACCCACTATATGAAGATTATATTCTTAACTAATATGTAGGTAGAATTACTAAGTGAAGAAGCCAGGATAAGAGATACACTGGTAGAAATACAAGGCATGAATCTCTCAAACATGGATGCATTGCAGAAAAATATTACACATGCTAAAATGTTCATCCATGATAACAACTTCTCTATTGTAGACCACATGATAAATCTTTTAGTAGAAGTTATAGTTGTATTGCACACATGCAAGGTGTTGCAAGAAAATTGGGACAATATAATGACATTGATTCTAAAGGTACATTTAGATTTCTTGTCACATTTTGGTAGCACTGTATAGTATATAGAATACATCTTTGGCATTGTTATTAGAAAGGGGGAGAAAATGTGTATAACATATATAAAAGGGGAGAAAATGTGAGAAGATGTAAAGTATATTGTATATATATGTATGGGGGAGAATTATCATATTATACATATGTTCAAATATTTAGAGAAACATCTCTTACAAAAGAAATTTTGAGTAATCTCAAGAATAGTATACTTTACTGAGTTGATGGCGCAAGGATGAAAAATAAAGATTAATTTGAATTCATTTTAGATTGATAAGTGTTTTTGTCACTAATTCCAAAAGGGGAGATTATTGACATTGTAGTCAAGTTTGTTATTATTAACACACACTTATTCAGATATAGTATCTTATGAGCTTATTGTATAGGTAATATTCTTCACCAAGCATTTTAAGCTTTACCAAGTCTTGTACTTGCTACTGAGTTCAAGGAGTAGTATTCAATTTGCACTGAGCAATTTCTACCATAATGGTGATCATCAATGCAAAGCAAGCTTCTTAGTGTTTATTGAGTTCCTTAGTGCAAATTGAGTTGTGCAATGCTTACCAAGTTCATAGTTACAATGATGTGAATCCAATGTTGATCAATCCACTCATTGTTAACCAAGTGATTCAATTTATAATGAGCTCATTGTGATAGAATTAACTAAGCTATGCAGTGTGAATCAAGTGATTGAGTTTATATGTCAAGTTTTGTAGTATTCACTAGGTCACTAGTGCAAACCAAGTTTAGACTACTTGGAAGCGATTAGTATGGACCAAGCTTCTACATCTACCAAATGCTTGATGATGCTAAGCATTAATAGTGGATGCCAAGTATCAAAACCTTATTGAGCTAGTCTTTAGAACCTGAGTTCCTATAGTTGGGCAAACTTTGTGTATTTTGTGTAAAATTGTATTGTAAGTAATTTTTTTGAAATATAATTTGGATTATTATATATGTAATACATTTTATCACATCCAAATGATGAAGAATATATGACAAGAAGTATAATGAAAATTTAAAGAGAAGAAAGTGTGAATTAAAAAGGCTACAATAGTATGAGGAGCAACAAAGATTTATCTATCACAACAAAATGATCATTACACACAATGGAATCTCATTCCGAAAACCAAGTTGCAGATTAGAGATTAGCTATTGTTTCATCCTAATAGGTGGATCAGTTAAATCCTTTTACAAGGTAGATTTAATACTCTTTTGTAAATCTCTTTATCAAATGCATACTTTATTGTATGTTTGTAAATCCTTTTGCAAGGTGGACCTGGTAGTCCTTATTGCTCCTAATAAGGTAGATCATCAGAAGTGATCATTATAAGCCTTAATAGGAAAACTTTATATTGCAGTACTAAAGCTTTTGCGTGTCATCTCCACTTTAGTTTTACTTTCTAATAGGAAGGTTTTTGGGTCACCATATTATGTGTCAAAGTGCTATGAATATTTTATTGCTTTCAATTTCTTATGCATGGAATTATATTAGAATTCATATAAATGATTAATTGGTAAATAAAGATTAAGTTTTATTGGTTACTAATTCATCCCTCCCCTCTTAGTAACTTAGCCTATCATATATATTTCTAACACTATGAACATATATAATGTGATTGGCTTGATAGGGTTAATATCATATGTTATGACCCTTTTTGACCCATCCCATGATGAGACATGCTCTTAGAGGTCCTTGGAAATCTAGCTAGATATCTCATTTGTTTAAATGGGCTAAAAGGGATAATAGGGAATAGTTGGGAATACAGCCAAGTAGGATAAGTTGGTATAATGTTAGAGATGTAATTTATGTCAACATGATATTATTGACATGACTAAAGTTAGATGTAGATATTATAGAATGTTAGGATGATGTATGTAAGTGTGCAAGTTAATACAAACATTTAATAATGAGTTATGGATTAGACACTAGTAAAGGTAGTGTATAGAGTAGAACAAAGCATAATAGTAATTGTGTAATTATAAGTTAGAGAATATTTTTTTTATGAAATAATCATTTGACTAAGTAGGGATGAAATCATAGATGTTAACCCTAAGGTAGAAAGAATTAATTTTGTATTTTTCCAAGCATGTGAAATCTTGAAGGTTGACTAGATAGATTTTGTAAAATGTATAGGCATAAATAAAAGATGATGACATGCAAAGTTATGTGTTAGTGGTAAGTGAAACACAAACTCATAGATGAACTATATGTGATTCAAATTATGATGTATGATGTAACAACTCACTCCATCATTTACCAAATAATTCGGTATTAAACTATCCATCGATTAAAGTAATAAATTATTTTTTTAATTTAGAAGGGGAACAACATTAATAACAAATTTTTTATAAGTGATGATGTGAGGTTTTAAAGAAAACAATTACAAATCTGAGTGGAAAATTGTTAATTTTTCCAATTTTCAAGGTTACCAGATGTCCATTCTTGGGTGAATGGTTCATAGATTCCCCCTCTAAAAAAAAAGAGGAGACGTATAAAAATTATATGGATTCAAGTAATATGGGTGGCATTTCTTCTTACAACTTTGTATTTTTTCTTGATCCTCCTTGTCACTGATCATTGTTCATTGTTCTTTTCTATCTTATTATTATTGAGCCTTCTGAGGGCTTACTATTCCCATAAATCTTGTTCAAAATAGCTCTAGAGTTCATTTTTCCTTTGGACTTTGAGACATAAAATAGAAAAAAATAGGTGTGGATGATGAGAAATATTGTAATACAGAGTTGGGTCTTGGAATGAGAATTCACCATACAATTCCTCTTCAAATGCATGCATTGCCTTTAGCTCCTCTAAAATTTTGACAACAACAATCAAGGATGCAATTTACTAATGGAGCAAAGGCCCGTGTTTCAAATGTGAGTGTTTATGATAGCAACATCCATGTCGATGCTTCCAATAGATTCTGGATCAAAACATGACAAGAAGTATTAAAGTAAGGAGTATAGAAGCGACTAGAGGAATTGGAAGAAAGGTCTTGGGAAACAAGCCTTGGAAACCATCAGTTAACTAGGGTCCTTTTTCTTGTGCAATTTACTAAATTAAATGTCTTCAATTATATTTTTAAACAATGTGAATAGAGTCAAGCTATTTATTGATAGATTTCTTTTCTTTCCCTATCTTTTAATCTAAATGTAATTCAACTACAAATAAATAGGCTTATGTATTGAGCATTTCCACATGTGTACAGCTGCATGCTTGAGAAGACTGTGTAAGTGTTATTAGATATAAATTACCAATTAGAATGGCATGTATTAAACTCTAATTTCAAGAAGGTTTCTATTCTTAAATTAACCCCGTGCTCTCTTCATCTAAATCCATAAATGCATGAAGACAAACTTGTGGAGTGTGCATCATTTCCCACATTGTAATTCCTTTATGTCTTCTTTAACCACCTCTTAGTAGATATTAGGGGACTATAGAATCCTAGAAAATAATCACCCATATTATTGAAACCTTTCTCCTATTGAGGTGCCTTTACTCTCTTAAAATAAATAAGCTATAGATGTCATTGAATTAAGCTATAGATGTGTATGATTTCTTGAAATAAATAAGCCTTGAAAGAATAAATAACTTAGTTGAACCATGACCATAGAATGAATGATGCAAAATATGATAGCAATAAAGGATTGGTCATCAACATAGAAATGTAGCTTTCATCGTGGAACATAAGAGCGATGTATTTTTAATAAAGTCATTAGATTATTAGTGGTATGACTGAATATATTGCTTGGAATCCCTTCAAATTTTTGATTAAAACCTAAATATGACTAGAATGCATTAAAATATTAATTCTTTCCTCTTCTTTGAATTGAATGAAAATCACTAATTCTTGTGTATATGCTTTGTTGGAAGTGGTTGTATAATTAAAATTGAATGTATTTATTAGTTATGACCATGAGTAAAATAGTAGTATAAGCTAAGCTATGTTATAGGCTTTTTCTCCTTCTCTATATAGATGAATGATATTAAATTCTTGGATATGATGCAATGATTCATAATGGTAATTATTGGAAACCACTAGATAAGAGGTCTTAAAAGGAGATATTGATTTTCTTTCATAGATATAAGAAAATCTTATTTACATGGTGAACTGCTTGAGGAAATATGGACACTCCTCACAAGTATGTTGTTGGTCTAATTTTTCGCATAATGATTTTTTCCATTTTTAGGTTTAAAAAATCAGACTTGAGTCCATTGATAGAGGCTTGGTTTTCTAGTTTTTGGGCCATGTAGTTTTTATCCTTTGAAAATTTTTCCTAAGCCTTAGGTTTTGTTTAGTTTTGAATTTATCCCAAAGCCAAATATTTTTTAAAAATGCAAATATTAATTTTCCACTTAATCCTTGTTGCGTTAAGATACCTTTGTCAAAATCTTTTCTCACTATTTGATCTTGGCTAGATCCATAGTTGTTGCTTTGTTGTTATAACAAAATGCAAGGTCTTTAACTATAGTGACATAGAAACTATCAAAAATTGAGTTATGGTACTGAAAAATGAGGTTTGGCATCGGAAAGGTGCATCGATTTGAAAACACTATAGTCACGTGCTCTATTCCAAGGTTGTTAGTATCAAAAAGGATGTACGTGGAGCAATTTTGCAAGTGGTGTCAGTAGAATTTAGATTTTTTTTGTGAGTCACTATGTCACAACTAGAAAATCTATGCATCGTACCAGTAGTGATGTAGCAACTAATAAGAATATGAAGAAAGCGACAATTTTTTAAACTGATGGTGATCACAGAATTCCCATTCAGTATCATAAATGTGCACAACCACTATTTTTGACAAAAATATTAATTGATGTAATCATAATTGATGTGTTATACTTTCTCCATCACTAGAATTCAGTTCTCACCAAAAGTTGTTATATTGTGATTGAAAAGTCATTGTGCTTCACTAGTAGCAACATAGCGAGTGCTCAAATAATGTAAAAGATAGTGCTCTTTTTAAAGGGGCAATGATTATGAGGATCACAAGAAAGATATCTTGCAAAGCATGCTTTTATTTCTATGATAGTTGCATCAGTTATGGTTATTCTGTTTAATTTTTCCTAGCACCGAAGTTTGATGGATCAATGAAAGTCACTATGTTGCTATCAAAAAGTTAATGACTTCCACCAATAGCGATGTAGCGACTAGCCAAATTTTCACAATGTAATGATAGTTTCAAAAGGTGGGCCTCCAATGAGTGTTTCATTAGAAATGAGCTATGAAAAACATGGTGGCATCCTACTAAGAATTTATATGCAAAAAACTCTTCATCCACCAAAGGTCGTGATGTCGCTACTGGAAAGTTAATGACTTTTGCGAGTAGCGATGTAGCAACCCACCTAAAACATAACAAACACGATAAGAAATGTGATGTCATTAAGGATTAAAATTATATATATATATGTATATATATATATGCCAACATGTCAAGATAGCTCAGCGTCACCAAAAAATGTGGACCCACTTTCAAGTCAGAAACTAGGTAAACAATTTTGATTTTTCAATTAAGTTGAGATCAACAATAATTGCTAACTTGCTATGGTGAGTTGCTCGAAGGTTATGTATAGTGATATAGCGAGTAAGGAAGATAAAGATGGGGCCCACAATGTTCATATTGTATGATGCATTAAATGTCCTACACTTGATCAAAGGGAAATCAATGATCATCACTTTGTCGCTATTGAAAGTTGCTCATCTTTTATGTATAATGACATAGAAAACAAGGAAAATACATGAGGGACTCACCATTATAGTAATGAGAATGTCATAAAATTCCTACCATCATATTAAGATCAAATCAAGGGTTATCAATTCCTCACTATGGCAATGTGCTCACTCTTTATGCATAGCGAGGTAGCAATTCAATGACACATGTCCTCAAGGAAAGGTGGGTCCAATTTGAAGTACCAATAGCAAAGAAAAGGTACAAGTGGAAGAATTTCATTGGTTTGACTACCAATGTGTTAAGAAGAAAGATGAGTCAACCCTATTTTTATCACTGAATCATAGGATTTTTCAAAGATCAATGATGTAAATTTAAAAGGAAAGGTGATGCCACTCTATTTTTCTACTCTGTCCATCTATGAGGAATGAAAGCCTCGTGTGTGAGAAAAATAGAGTATAATACAAGAGATTTCATTAGTTCTAGTCTCACGCAAACAAAAATTTCACATTTTTTGAGCACAAGAGCCTATTGAGAATATTGTGTTAAGCCTAGCAAAAATGTGAAGTAGTTTCCCATTTTTACATGAGCTATTGCAAAAATTCAAAAAAGAACAAGCTTAAAGAAAATCAAGTACTCATATTAAAACCTCTATAGCATTCTAGTTCCTTTGAATTATAGTCAAGATGCCTCCTAAGAAAGTATTTTCTGGGCAAGTGAATTATATGGATAGGAATGTTCATGACGATTTGCTGGAATTACTTCCAAAGTTCACCACTAAAACTATATAGGTTAAGAAGTTAACTTCCTTAAACCCTAGGTTTAAAATTGTAGATGGCCTATATGACAAAGGAAACTGGGTTAGGGATGCAACAACTTTGTAAAATGGTCTTGTTTTGTTCAAAAAATGGTTTTCAGAGAGGAATTTTTTTGTCCTACATGCTAACATCTAGAATTTTGATTTGGGAAAACTAGTATTTCCAAGTGTTTTCATGGATTATGATTTACTTGAAGCCATTGCAAGAATTATGACCAAGTTGTTAGGGTGGTGAGAAGAATTGATGGTGTGCCTCTGATATCAATTAGTCCTGAGGAAATTAGAGAGGTTTTTTTCCTAGAGCCATTGACAAATTATCATGTGCCAATTAATCTATGAGAACTATAAAATGAATACAAGGGAAAAAAGGATGTGACTAGGGGAGGTGCACTGAGGGCACATATTGGCACAATAAGAACTTTGCCATTAATCACTGTAGCCTCTAGTGAACCTTTTAAAAAGGATCTTTTCACTTCCTAGGCTATAGAATTATATAGGACCCTATGTCATATTTTTGGTGAAGACAAACATAATTTCATGCCCATCAGCCTTATGTATATGATAGTTCAAATTGCTTCCTTTGGTGTAGATGTTATTTTTTATTTTTCTTCTTATTTGGTTGAAGAAATTCATAGTGGTTTGGTTAGAATTGCAAAAGGGAAAGTAGAGAAAACTTTTGGCCATTATTATCTATTGATGAATATGTTCTTATTTAAGGGAGTAACATACTTTGGTAAAGAGATGGAGTTGAATAGAGAGGAACATGGGAAGGCACTACCAGTCCAATTGGGGAGTGCAGATATGACCTGGGATGTAGGGAATGCTAGCTTTGTCAGGTTTGATAGGTATTTTTCCTCCAAGTTGAGATGCCTCATATTGAGTGACAATCCTAGAATCCCCAAGGCACTAATGAATTTTATTAGGCCTATGGACAATCCCAGTGGTTTGAAAGTTTCACACAACTAGGGAGATATCATCCCATACTCTATTTCTACTATTTTTAGAGTTTGTGGTTTTAAGGGGCACCCTCATGTGTTGCCCTACCAAGTACCTTTAAAGGTAGGAATGATTGAAGTTTTCTGGTAGTTAGGAGGAGTGGAAGAGATGTTTCTATTGAAAAGGAAATTGGGGTCAATTTTCCCTACTTGTACTATGGCCAATTAGTTAGTAATTACTAAAGGCGGATGGCCCTTTTTACATAAAATTTTGGGTCAATACAAAGTGGCTATTTCCCATCCCCATTTTTGTGATACTGAGGGGTTTTTTAATTAGACCTTAAGACATACAATTAAATTAGGGAAGGTCAAACATGACTCATAGTATCTAGAGGATATCATAAGGAATGAGTTCTCATTATAGGAATAGGAAACCAAAAAAGAAAAGTGGAGAGTATATTCTAGGGTTTTAGAATTCATTCATTGTTTTGATCAGAAATACAGTCCTTTAGATAATGCTAATATAGAGGCTGATAAAATAAATAAGCTCATGAATACCTTCCCTAAAATAATGGAAGCCATTAATGAGAAGAAACAATTCTTTATTGATTCATACCCAGATAAGGCCAAAGAGGTCATGAGGAGGTTGGCTTTCACTCCTAATGTAGGAGCTAGTCAACTAATTGGTCAAAAGAGACCTAGCTATACTGTAATTCAAAATAAAAAGGCCACTGTGGATAAGGGCAAGAAAATAATGGGATCCACCAGTACAGTCACAAAAGAGAGACCTAATGAACCTTCTCCTAAGAGGTAGAATATAATAAAGGAAAATAGTCCTCAAGTTGAGGAATATTCACCCACTTAGTCACCTTTGTGGATTGGAGAAAAATAGCTCACAGCTAAGAAAATTGAACAAATATAATTACAAGGAGGTTTATTTATCACCCAAGTAGAACTGGAGAAGGGTAACCCTCAAGAGCCTCCTATGCCAAGTTTGGATTTGACAGTTGCAGACTATAGAGGTAGGGAATTGGACCCTATATTAGAATAGGTTGGCTATCAATTTCTATCTGATGAAAGTTTTGTTAAGTCTAGAGCTTTTCTCTAATTTTTATGGTGGGCCAATATGGGTAGATTTGAAGAAAGGTGCAACAAGCTAAGAACAAAACACCCAAAAATTGATGAAATTGCCCTACAAAATTAGGTGAAAGAGGAAATGATGAGGGAGTTTTAGAGTATAAGCCTTGAGGAAGGTAGGCAAATGGTTAGAGCATCAAACATTTTGTTGTTTCCCTATTGGGAAATTTTTGATGCTCTTGTGTTTAATTCTATTTCAAATAAAATTGATTTACAAGAACAAAATAAGAAAGACTTCTAGTCATTGAGAAGGGAATCAAGAGCCAGTTCATTACAACCAGATGATTCTAGTTTGATGGGAAGTATTGTTGTAAGAGGAGTGGCTGATACCTCTCATATGTAGGTTGCACATTGGAAAGTAGATTCATCTTAGTTTGTTTTGGCCACTACAAAAAAGGAAGAAAAGGCCATGTTTGAATTACATAGTAAATATGAAACAATTTTTGAAGCTTACAATAAAGAGGTTCAGAAGAGGATTGAGTTGGAGAATAAAATTATCAGAAGGTCTACCAGGGCAAAAATAACATATCATCACCCTCTAGTGGAGCCTTTTAAATCCACTTCTATTATAGAAATGCCAAACACCCCACAAAAGGCCTCAATATTATACAGGAGAGGATTTTGAGGAAGAAAAAGATAAACTTTTGGCATTACATGTAGAGATGGAAGTAAAATATGAGGATAAATTTAGAAAGGCTCTAACATACTTGGTAGATAAAATTGAATGGCCCCTATTCTATGATTAGTTGGCAAGAGTAATAAGTATATGCGATGAACTGAAAACCCATGATGAAGCTGTCAACCCTATTCTTAATAAGTGGGGAAAGGGGAAGAAATAATTTTTTTTTTTAATGTTATTTAGCTATAAGGTCTTCTCATGACCATATTGAAAAGACATATCATATTGCTAATGATCTATCTGATTTTCATAACAGGAGAGTTTCTTTGCAAATAAAAGTTGTTTCTTATTTAAGCAAGTACAAGAATCAAAATTTTGATTTGTTTCCTCGTGCCTTGGATAGAAAGAATAAATTCAAGAATAAGGATGAATGGGCTAAGTAATTGGATGACCTATTCTGTTTGAGGATGGATAAGGTTATAAACAAAAAAGGGCATGCATGGTCAGCTACCATGATAGAGGAATTGGTTAAAGTCTAGTTATTTTTTGATTCTTTGAAATAATAATTTGTTGGTATTGATGATTAGGCTAAGCATATACTTAAGAAGAAAAATGATATATTGCAATTCAACTAGCTAAATGATGCACAATTTGACACCTAGATGGCAAATATTGCTTCTAGTGAGTAGTTAAAAGAGGTTGGTACATATGATGATGAGGAACAGGAAGAAAAGTTGCAAATTATTGACACAATAGCACTAGATCCAAAAGATGAGGAAGATCAAGGTCACCAAATGGTTCTAGCTATAGGCTTAGAGACTTGAGATGTGGACATGACAAAAGATCAACTAAGGGTAAAAGTGGTTTTGATTGTTGAAGATGAAAATAGTGAAAACCCATGAGGTGAAGTTGATTTGCAAACATTACCATAGGATTCATCATTGGCTAGCCTAGTAGCTACATATTTAGAAGAGTCAGAAGAGTGGTGATGAATGAAAAGAGCCGATAACTTGTTGTGATGTAATAGAAATGGGACCTACCAAAGAATATATTGATGTGTTGCTTTTTGTTACATTAAGTTTTGTTATTTTTGGAAACATGTCATTTTCTCCAAGCCTAAAGCTTGTTGCATCTCACATTATATGAATGATATCTTAGGGCTAGAGAAAGGGTCTAAAAGTTGTATAATATTTTCTTTTTGTTCAAAAAAGGTACAGTCGGTCTAGTTGCATGTAGATGTGTTAAGTTTACTATCAAACTTGTACTCTTTGATAATACATACAAATGATAGCATCAAAAGAATATTCAAGGCTTCTGATTGAATTTCTATTGGTCATTGTATTAGTCATTTAAAAGGATAATACAAAGGAGAATTTTCATTAGATTTGTGTCATTAATTTATGTCTCCACTTTATGAGTTTTTTTACTTTGGTGTCATTTGAATAAGCTTCAATTGATTGAATGCAATTTGGATGGATTGTATATTGATACTATTGTTGCTTTTAGTTCAAAGAATTATATAAAATGCTTTAGTAGATTAGTGAGGTTTATGAGTTTATAAACTAGATAAATCATAATAATGGAAACAAGTGATTACAATTGATGAAATCATTTACAAGTTAATTGAATTAGGTTATTCGGGTGTGTGCAGGATCATGGTCAACTAAACTATGCTCTTAAGTGGCAATAAAAAATTAGAAAATCAAGGTTATATCAATCTGACATGCAATTTTTTACTTGTTATTAACTTTATATCAAAAAGTTGAGAGAAAATAATCTCTAGAAAATTGAATCTAGTTTCTAAACTACTAGGACTTATCTCAAAAAAAAAAAAATTGATTGGTCAAAATTCTGAATTTTGATACAATATTAAAAAAAAAATAGAACAAAAATAAGAAGTAGACATATGTCTGGCCACCTTAATCAAAATCAAATGATAATATTTTTTAATAATATTCTAGATATAAATAGTAGACTCATGCCTATATGTGACACATATTTTTGGGTCTTTTTATTCTAAATAAATAATAATTAATTAATTTTTGACATTAATATTTTTGAAATAAAAAAAATCTCATGTCTGACCACCTTAGCTAATTCAAAACTCTGCAGAATTTAAATTTTCATTTTTTTTCATTATAGTAGAAGAAACATAGAATGTGATGCATCTTTTGGATTAAAAAAATGTTGTACCATTTGAAAGTTATAGTTGTTTTCCAAGTAGTGTGTTAGTTAGCACTTTATACATAACTCCATTAGAAAATAAGTAATAATTACTTAATAACCTCCTAATTTGACAAACCTTACATTTATGAATAGATAAGAACATTCTTAAGAAACCCTTTTCATTTCATCAAATTTTGGTAAAAAAAATTCATCAGCTACATGTTTGAATTAAAAATCACATAAAAATAGGCTCAAAGCACATTTTTAGGATGTTTATAAAGTTGACCATATAGGTTTGGTATCAAAAGATATAGTAGCCCTTATAAAGATATTTTTTTTTTTCCAACTAGTATCAGGGTGGGTGGGAAAAAGTTGGAATAGATTTTGAAATGGTTCAAGAAATTTTAGAGCTACAAAAATTTCAGATCGCCACTTTTTGGCACACCATGATCCTACACATACCCATCTGCCAATAGATAGTCTTTTGCCCAATGGATCAGACATTGTCTCATGAATCAGGAGTGAGTTGGAGTAAGTTTTGCTTTTGCATATCAAATTAATCACAAATTCAAAATCATTCTTGTTCCATTTTGTTTAGGGTTATTATGTTGGTCAGCACTTTTTTATATTTTATTTTTGGGTCTTAGGTAGCTGCTATTCCCAGAAATAATTGTAAACTTAAAGAGAATTATGACCAAATCTACTTATAAGGGATGGATATTAATCTAAATGTATCAAAAATTGGATGAACTATGTAAGTGTAAGGAATTAGAAATGAGAATCAAAATGAAACTAATATAATTCTCATATATCAGTGGTTATCTAAGACATCACCTAGGTAAACCTACCTTGGTTTTGCAGAACCTAAAGAGTAGAAAACCATTTTTAGTTTTGTTGAAGTTGGTACAAATGGTTTGCACATAGAATTGTTAATAGGAAGTGGCTAATCCTTAGATTGTGTCAGTATTATCAATTTGGTGTTGAGCATTTTGTGGTTCAGTAGTTTTAAACACCAACAAAATGGCAACTCTATTGGGGACAACTATCTGTATTATAATTGTCATATCCTTTGGGAATTACCTATGGTTTTAGTGGAATTTTCTAGTAAGAAACCTTGAGAATTTAATAAGAAGGCAATAAAAACCCCAGACTACAAGTGTACACTAACACGTACAGTCCTTGCAAAAGTGTCTTATCCACTAAGATAGAGTTATAGTCCCAAAACAAATTCTGACTAGCTGCATTCTATTTGCTAGTTTCCATCTTGAGAATCCTGTGATATTTTACTTGGTCAAAAATATTATTGCATTACTTTTCCCCTAGGTGGTTGGTGACTTAGAAAGGTTTTAACCAGTGTCAAGTTTAAGGATATTTTACATCATGGGATGTGTGAAAAACACATGGGCAAATGTGAAGAAAAACCCATCTATTAAGTTACAAACTAATCTTCCTCCTAGAGGGAAGAAAAAATAGGTTGTGAAAGGAGCCCAGATGTAGAAGGGAAATTATTCCCAAGAGAAAATGGAAAGGGAAACTAACACCTACCTTTCTGCAGCTAAAAATGAACCTTTCTGCAAGGGCTCTAGATCTCATCCTAGTTTATCTGATGATGATTTCTATAACACTCCTAAAATGATATGTCAAGTAAAAGCTATGCAACCACATGCACTTAGTCTAGAGGATAGGACTAGTAACAATCTTTTCCAATGTAGCACAAACCCTTTCATGTTAGATTACTCTCCTGAAAGGGAAAAACCAAAACATTTAGAGCCTGAAAGTTTCAATGATGAGAAGACCTCTAGTTCTAAGTTTACTATTCCTGACCTTGATGAGAATGAAATGTTGAGAATGCAATTTGCTGAGAAAGAGGCCATTGATTGGAGATTTTATAAGGAAAGGGAGGAAAAGATCACAAAGGCTTATGAGGAAAAATAAGAATTACTTAAGAGAATTTTTGATTTGAAAAAGAAGAATGAGATAGCAACTAGTGCTTGGTAGCCTAAAATTGTGGGTCAAGTTGAACAACTTAAATTACAATAGCAAAAGCTGCTAAAGGATTAAGATATAAATGAAGAGGTCCCTGTAATACAACAAATTAAGAATTATAAAACCCTAGAGGTTAAACGATCTGTAGAACATGTTGTTGGTGTCCAAGATAAGGGAAAACAAAAGGAAATTGGTATTAGGATAAATGAACCAACACTATTACATTTGGGTTCATTTTTTGACCTTTATTGGTCAAATTTTTGACCCAATTTTTGACCAAATTTGACCAACCCATTGGTCGATATTTTTTTGGTCAATATTTTGACCAACTCACTGGTTGGTAAAAATTTTGACCACTCTATTGGTTGAAAACCTTCCAAAGCCATTGTCTAAGTTCAATCAAGAATTGGTCAAAATTTTGACCAATGAAGGTTGAAATTTTGACCAACAAAGGTAGAAAAAAAATTGAGGCATTGGTGGAAATTTTGACCAACAAAGGTAGAAAAAAATTTAGGCATTGGTGAAAATTTTGACCAAAAAAGGTAGAAAAAAAATTAGGCATTGGTGAAAATTTCAACCAATGAAGGTGGAAATTTCGACAAATAAAGGTAGAAATTTCCACCAACAGCTAGGTGTAAATTTTTTTCAAGCATTATATAAAATAGTTCACATGCCTTGCCTATGATATGGCATTTTGCATGCATCCTACACTCTCTCATTTGGCTAATGATGGATTATGTAGAGTGATCTGAAACCATGATTCTAAAAAACACACACAATCAAATCCAAAATGAACTTGCACTACAAATGGATTGTGGAAATCTAATATTGTTAATTTTGCATGCATGTCAACTAGGACAATATATGTTTAAGTTGTGATTGTCTTAGTAGACATGCATGCAATTTTACCAATATCAGATTTCCACAATCCATTTTTAATGCAAGTTCATTTTGGATTTGACAGTGTGTTTTTTAGCATCGTGGTTTTAGATCACTGTGTGTAATCCATCATCAGTCAGATGAGAGAGAGTGTAGGATGCATGAAAAATGTCATATCATATGCAAGGCATGTGAACTATTTTATATAATGCCTAAAAAACCTCGATAGTAACTAATATAAAGAATATATAATTAGCTATATGATTGAGACAAATCATGTACATTGTATGAAGGTAGTCCATGGCTGACAGGGCCCACCAAAAGATAAAACATATGATAAAAAGAATTATTTTCATGTTTTGAACATATGGGGTACACATAACATGACTTATTATTGCACAATTCAACTAAGCTTAGTTAATTTCCACAAGGATTGCCCCTATTTAATGGTGAACATTTTGCCATAATTCAAGCCTTTTGATTATATAAAGAAATGGATAGCATGAAAAGTTTAAGTAATGTCAAGCCATTTATTTACTTGATATATAATGTGAATAGAAGTATTATGTTTCTCAACAACAACCACCGAATAAAATTATCATCATGTACCCAAATAAGGATGGACGCAATGTTAGAACTGGCCTCCAACTAACTACTATCACCATCCCTCTATATTATAAGTTATAGTGGTGCTCTAGATTTGCTCTATTCCAACATACACTTACATATCATACACTTTACCATAGTCCATATCAACAAGGTTAGAGAGATTAGTTTCATTTGACTAGTATGTGGAAGACCTTGATGTTGAGAAGTTGTGTGATTCATGTGGAGTGGAAGGTGTTTTGGCCCCTTGGAAGGAAGCTTCATCCCTTTTACCTGTTTCTTTATTTTTACTTGGAGAAGCATATTGCTTTGAATTGTCCCCGTGGCTCCTTGCAGATGATGCCAAGAGTGTCCTTGCTATTTTCCTCTACCATAACATAATGTTCACAAAGTGTTAGAATTGTCTCTAGATGAAAAGAAACTGTAGAGGCTTAATTGACATGTGATCTTAGTTAATGTAGAAGATAGATTATGAAATATCATCTAAAATGTTGATACAAAAGTCTTCCTAAAACAAAAATGTAAACCATATCAATCCTAAAAATGATTTATATCATTAATCAATGTAAAAGAGAGTAGAAAGAAATCATAACTGATACCTGAAATGTGAACATTATAGGCATTTGATCCTTTGAAATGAACATGTTCTCCTGATGAAGGCTTAAACTAGTCTAGATCCCTGCAAAAACACATGACATGTAATTGAATGGATAAAAATTTATGGTACAAGCACTTGAAACACTTAGACTGGATACTGCAGTTCAAGTGTCAAGGTCTTGAAAAATGCTAAACACATTTACTTATTGGTGAAGTTTATATGAAACATCAAGAAAAAGTTTTTTATATGGTGCAACACATTCACTCAAAGCCAATGATCTAGCTAAAATCATCTTTTTAGCAAGAAAAAGCTCTTTACTATTTTTCCTGTTGTTCTTTGCACCATCAAGTTTTATTTTAACTATTTTATATGGAAAAAATGTAATCTAGAGAACAGTTTTTGTTCTACCAATAGGTTCCAAATAAATAAATGTTAAGGATTTTATATTATTCCAATCTAAACTGATTAGAAAGTTTACCTCAAAATTGTGTAGATCTATCTCTGACTAGGTGGAAGCTATGTAACAGGCTAGTTAGAGTTAAAGCAAGCTGCCATATTAAGATGTTGAGAAAGATGTACTTCTATCACTGGGAGCTTGTGTGTCTTCCTCATTACATGCTTGGGCTGAATATGTGACTATAAAGTCACATGTCTCACCTTTTAAAAAAATATAGTACATCAGCATGGAAAGAAGGCTTCCATCTTCTGATAATGCATTTAATGAATTGAACATCTCAATTGCAACCAACATAATTTTGAGGGCTACATACCAAATGATTTGGCTAGAACTTGTGTTCCAGGCCCAAATACTGCAAATAATAACCTATGATGCCTTCATCTATACACAATGTCTTTCTAGTTTCTTTCTACTCACAAGCCCATTTCATTTCATATGATCATCTAAAACTTGTGTCACTCTAAGCTCTCAATTGTTTCCTCTTGATTGATCATCTAATAATTGTTTAATGAGAGCTTTGGGATAAGATATAGGCATCCATTAAAGCATAAAGGATTTTTTTAGATGGTGTAGATGAACTAGTAGCATTTTCCTTGGGAAACATGCTTGCAAAATGGAAGCATAGATAAGTCATGTGAACTGTTTGATAGGATGCCTAAATTTAATGTGGTCATCAAAAGTCATGGTTGTTGGATATGCACAAAATAGATATATTGAGAGAATATATTCATTTAAGTTGCAACTGCCCTGGTAGACATGCATGCAAAATGTGGAATCCTAGATGAATAGTTCAACTGAATCCTCCTCCTAGAGGAAGGTATCATTTCTTCTAGATCCTTTAAACTCTAATTCAATGCATCCTTCATCTTTATGAATTTTTCAAGGACAAAATCCCTAGTAACTACTTGAGAAAGCATGCACATATATGTGAACATCACATTGTAGACACCTAAAAAACCTTTAGAAAATAAATTATTTTTATTTTCTAAAAAATTTCTGATGACATCATCATTTATTAATTAATTAATTTATTTTTATGCCATTAAATCCCTTTATCTTAATTAAAAATATTTAATTAAGAAATCCCTCCCAAAAATGTTTAAATCTTATTTAAACATTATTTCCTTATTTATTAAATATTTAATTAATAAATTGACCAAAAATCCCAAAATAAATAATTAATTTATTTTTTTCCCAAAAGTTCGCCAATTTCCTTAAGACCAATAACCTCTTCCAAAATCTTCTAATCCTTCTTTAATTTCGATTAAAGGCTAATCTCATCATTTCCTACCCCTAATCCCAACTCAAAATATTTAATCAAGATTAAATATTAATCCTCATGTTTATTAAAAATATTTTAATAAATATCTCCTCAACCCAAACCCTTGAAATAAATAAAACTTTATTTATTTCATAAAATCTTATCCTAGGAAGTTCTAGACTCTTCTAGAAAGTCTTCATCCTCATCCAAAGTCTAGACTCTTCTAGAAGATGTCTTTAACCCTAATCCTAATCCCCTCCTAACCTTGTCACATTCCCTAAACATGGGTTAAGACTTGCTAACTCAAGCCAAACTTAACAAATATCTCCTCCTTCACCCACCCTCATTAATTGCAATCCACTTGCCATCCACTTGCCTAGTCCTAAGCCATCTCTAACCCTTCCTCTAATCATTTTTACAACCCTAAGCAAGCTTAAAACCTCCCTAAACCCTCAAATTCGAATTTCATGGTATCTCTCACAAATATCTTCAACCACAAAACTTTATAAAGCCCACAAAGTCATAAATGTTCTTACAAAGCACTTATGAAGGATCTTTATGAAGATTTTATCCCTTGAGCCTCCTTTGTTGACTCATCCTTCCCCTTTCCTCCATCCTCTCACCATGTGACATGTGTCACTCCTCGATTGGTTGTAAGGAAGCACAATCCATCTGCTCTCCTCTCATGCAATCTAAGCCCTCCATGAGCTTTTTCCCATCCCTGCATCTTAGCCCTCAATCCCTCAAGCCTCTTGCCTATAAATTGGATCCTTCCCCTTTGCAAAATAACACAATCCATGAAGTAAAGTTATAATGCTATTTTGAGAGCCAAATCCATACTAAAGCCATCTATCCACACCAAAAATCCACAATCATCTATTGAAGCCTTTGGAAGCATATTGAGCATACATCCTATCCATTTAGATAAAGCCACTCAACAAGAGAGCTTCTCATTGAGAGAGCCCATTAATAGCTCATATTTTCAATTGAGAGCTCATCTTAGTCTATCTTGAAGTTTATGAATTTTGTTTAGTTTGTAGAAGCTTTATTTAAATTTGGTTTCTATTAGCATACTAACATTTCTCATATACATTTTGGCACACCTGGTGGGACCCCGCATGGGTCATCTCCATTAGCTTTTTTAGTCAAGTTTTGTACGTCATTTGCTGATTTTGGCTAATTTTGCTTGTTTTTGTGATTGGTAGGATTGTATAAATTGGTTTTGTAGGTCCACATGAGCATGAAGAAGACAAAGGAACTCATAGTCTATCTCATAGTATTTGCAAATTTTTCAAGCTTATAGGTGGACAAAGAACTTGAAATTCTTCTTCCTCTTCTTGTCTATATTCTTCTTATTCCATCTTCTTCTTGTGGGAGATCTTGGCCATTTTTTTTTTAAGGAAGCAAAATCATACACACTTCTTTTTAGTGATTAAAATGAACCCCCAAATCATACTTAAATCCATTGAAAAATTAAAAATTTGCAAAAAAGAAAAAATCTTTTAAGAAGTGAAACTAAACCAATCTAATCATTTGCATCCTTGCAACATCAAAGTTTTAGATGCATTCATGCAAAGTTAGGAACACTTCATGTTTGGGAATTTAAAAAGAACTTCAAGTTTCCATTTCAAAAGGTTCAAAATCAACACTAAGTGCACACTAAAATCTAAATCAAACTCAAAGCATCAATCAAGGATAAAATGAACCTCATCTGCAAATATGTTAAAGTTCTTTTAAAAATCTCATGAAAACTAAGAGTCCTAAATGGCTCCCAAAATTGTCCTAAAAAGCTTTGTTATTTGTTCCAAACAAATGTCTTGTTGCAAAATCTTGAATGTTTCTTAGGTTTTTTATGCATCAAAACAATCTAGGAATATCATTTTTGGGCTTAAAACATGCAAACTAGAACAAAAAATCTTGAATGAAAAGCAAAGTCCAAAGAGTCATTTTCACTTTAGAGTCCAAAAATAATCTTGAATGATCTAAGGTTAAAACAAAGCACTTCAAAGTTCTTAAAGCAACACACAAAATCTCAATCTTGAATGCTCAAAGGAAAAAACTTGAATGTTTAATCACTTGTCTTTGAATGCATGTTGCTAAAATCACTATTGGGTGCCATGGATTAAAATAAAAGTTTGTTTTTTTATGAATGCATGATTAAAACAAAAAATCCAATCTTGAATGCCATAGATCAAATAATCATCTTTTGGAGCATAAAAATAATCTACATTTTTGTAATCTTTTAAGTTATAAAAACAAATAAAAATGCTTTGAGTGAGTTTGTCGTTGGACTCACCCTCTTTAATCACCCATCAATTTAACCATTGGTTGCAATCTCAGTGCCATCTATGGGGATGGGTCCACCTAAGAGGGTGTTAAGTGCTCCATGCAAATCAAACTCCACTCACTTGAGTTTTTAGTGGTTTTTCTAAGTTATAAAATTCTTTGAATGCGCATTAATCTCGCTCACACTTCATTTGGGCATAAAAATTGGACAAATCTTGACGTGGAGTGCCTCCGGGCGCGCGCTTGAAATTGAATCTCACACACCTTTGTTTTGGGCTTAAAATAAACTCACACTCAATCTTGAATGCCTTAAAGAAAAATCAATCGATACTTGACGTGGAGGGCCTCCGGGCGCACGGGTTTACCTTCTTGTTGACCCTAACTCTTCTTCTAGTTTGCATTCTTCGATCAATTTTATTTTTTTCGACAATTCAAAGTTGGAATAAACATTGTATCTTAAACATGAGTGCTTGCAAAGTCTAGATCAGAAAACTTAAGCGTCAGTTGGTAAAAGAACAAGCGTGTTTTTTAGCCCAAGATCATCCAAGTCTTCTCTCCCCTTGTCGTCTTTCGAGGCCATCTTGGGTGCATAAGATTAGGATCCAAAATCTTGTCTTAGCTTTTTAGGAGGCCTGCTTGGGGATTTCATCACCCCTTGGGATGACCTCAACTCCAGCGTTCCGGCAGAGTATAAAGATCAGGAGGTGAATCCAAAGACACCTCTCTTGGGATCAAAATTTTGTCACTCAGGCTAAGCCTCAAGGAACTTTATACCCTTGAGAAGTGAAAGAGGAGAAGTGGGTTACCGCTCCTCTCGGTTGTGTGACATCTTTTTGGTTTCATCTATGGATTTGGGCCTCACGTACCTTGCATATATCGAGGACTCCCTAGCTATAACAAATTTCATCCTTGTAGAAAGCTTCCTAGGATGTTGGTGTGTTTGACGTGCTTACTCCAAAATTTTGTCTACTTGTTTGTTCATAGCTTTTGAATGAATGTTTACCAACTTTGGTCAAAATCCCAAAAAAGTAGAAATCTCCCAGCCCAAGGCATACTTAGCGTAGTCACTGCCTAAAATCATTCAAGCTCCCCCACTACAACCAAATCTATCTAGTTCCTTGCTTTAGAACAATCCCAAATCCAAAGTCTCTCCAAATCATCCCCCCCAGCCAGCTAGCAACCCAATCCAAAATCACACCCAAGCCTTTAGAGAGTTGTTGTCATTTTGCTAAAATTTGTTATCCAATCAATCCAACCAATCCACCAGCCTCACCACGGTTATCCTTTTGACAGAGCTTTGTCTAGGGTAATTTAGCTTTGTCACTTGTCATCCCTCATCACCTTGAGCTAAAGGTTGGGATCTACAAGTGATCAATCTCATGTCATGCCCATAGGATCATTAGTCTATTCTTAGGTTGACACAATCTCCACCAATCCAGCGCATAGGAAAGCAAAACTCTCAGTTTTTTACAGCATGCCCTTGAAGTCTTTCATCCACAGGAAAGCCAAAAATCTCTAGCCAATCCTCCTTAGGTCTGTTATGCAACTTTGACTCTCCCTAGGAAATCTTTCATCAGCCAATCCAAAATCTGTGGTTAACCCAAGTCCAACCATGAGCTTCTGTGTTCATCCATACACAAGACCCCATCCCCATCAAACTCATCATCAAAGCATGAATTACCAATCCTATCATGATGTGTTTGGTTGCATTGTCCTTGCTCCCACCACCTCCTATTCCAATGATGATGAAAATCTTGTTGACTATGACGGGTATATTGAAAGCCTTAGAAACATTCCCCCAAGCATCCCCCAAAATCCAAGAGTTATTCCAAACTATCTAGTCATGCCATCTGATATTCCAGCTTCCCTTATATCACCCCATCAACCAAGCTTCCAATCTTCTACCCCCATCACACTAGCTATTCCTGTCAATCCACCTCCACCTTCGACACACAAGTCTCTAAGGAATCTCCTAGAGGAAATACAAGAAAAGTTGCCTCCAACAGTCGATAAGCCATGTCATCTAATCCAACCATGTGAAGTAGTCAGTGATGAAGCTTCCCCATCTATAATATCACCTCCATCTCCCATAGCTATCATCCCCATACCATCCATCAAATTGCTTAAAATCCTTCCACTTCTCGCAAGCATCAAAATCCCATCACCTATCAAATCCCTCCAAATCCTATCCACATCGCCTCCAAGCATTTCCCAAATCTCTCGTAATGACCCTTATGCATCCATCTTCTACTCACCCATCTCCACTACTAAATCTCTCATCTATCCATCCACTGCCTTTGAAGAATCCATCCCTTCACCTCCTATCGCACCATCCACTCCAAACCAATCCTATCAAGATCCTGCCCAAAAGCATGTTAACATCCCCCAAAGCATAAATAAAGATATCATCATACCATGTCTTCCATCCATAGTGCAGTCACCATCTCCTCCATCTCCAAAACCTCAATCCATATCTCCTCCACTATAAGATATCTTGTGATCCCACTAGCTACATCAAGATCCTATCCTTCCATCTCCCCCACTCCATGCTTCCATCTTACCACCTATCCAAGCTATTCCACCATCTATAATCTACCCTCTTGGTTCACTTGCATTCATCCACGGTGGCCCTCTCTCAGCAAAAGAATTAAGATCAGTATCTCCCCATTGCAATACACCTAATAAATCACTTCTACCATTTTCTGCAAACAAAAAGTTTCCTCAGCTTGTTCAAATGATTAATCGATGGCATTATCAAGGTCAAGGTTTAGGACCACAAGAGCAAGGAATCAGAGAGCCTATTATTGCACCAAAAAAATCTAGGATTTCATGGTCTTGGATATGTATCCAAAGGCTCACCATCTAAAGGTGTTGGTACACCACATCCCCAAACCAAGCCTATCTCCAAGCCCACCATGCCAGCCTCCCATCACTCCTTCAAGAAATCTTATGTCATCCCCCCTCTACCATCTTTGCAACCCAAAACAACCTACCATATCCCCCCTTCATCCACTAAATCCATTTTGGGTCCCTATGTCCCAAAATCTACCATCCTCCATCCTCCTATCAGCCATCATAAAAATCCTATTCCATCCATTTCTATGCAAGATCAACAAAGGCACATATCAGGGCACATCATCCATCATCATCCCCCTACATGCTCTTTCATATCCTCTCCATCTCACAAAGCTTCTCCTAACCATCTTCAAAAAGCTTACCGCAGCAATGTGAATGCCAACTTCAAAATGCATAAAGCTAAAAATCCACATCCTAGGCAATCATATGTCTATTCTAAAAGACATACTCCAAAAAGGAAAAATCCAATCAAAGAATGCAAAACAATGCAAAAGCCTATGAAAAGAAAATCCAAAACCATGTGGATCCCCAAGAAAAGAGCTGAAACCCAGTGCATAATGGCATCCACCATTGCTAATCCCCCATCTAGTGACTCATGTCCCCCATCTTCTAACTCCATCTTGGGTGCCTATATCCCTAAGCACGCTTCCACAAATCCTCCATCATGCCCACATCTACCATCTATCCCCCATATGCTCTTTTCACACCTGTCCCAACATGTGCCAATGTTGCTCTTGCAAGCATCCCCATCTCATGCTCCTTTCCAGCATTTTCATCCCTCCATCTCCTACCATCAATCCCATCTAATCCTATCTATTGCATAAATCACACATCTGGTGTACCAACAGCTAGCAACAAAATTGAACATTCCAACAGCCAGTGAAAAATCCCAAAAAAGCCAAAATAGCTAAAGAAAGCCAAAATCATTCCAGCTAAGTCCAAAGTCAAAAAGTCAAAAAAGAAAAGAAAAATAAAGTGTCCACTAGTGAAAACTTGGCAATTCAAGCGCCTTGGACAAGTACCATGATGAAAACTTGGCAAACAAGCGTCATGCGTAATCCTGCCATCCCCAGCTTAGCCTATCACCCTCATGCTTTTGGTCATCTCTTGACATCCAACTCCATCTTCCAATCTATCCACCTATCCTCCATCCTCCAGCTTCCATCTCACACCATCCACTAATCTTATGCAGCTTCAGCCAATCATCTCAGCTATCATCCATCTCCCTAGCCCCTTCAGCTTTTTCCATCCTAGCTTCAATCCTATCACATCCATCATAAGACCTCCTTCCGCATGTTATCTTCTGATTGGGGGCACTATATTCCTTGGAGATCTTGTCTTGTCCATCCTCCCTTGTCATTGGTATCTAGCTCTAGGCTATCCTCATGCAAACCCAATGTCATCTCTTTATATCCATCATAATCCTAGCTATCTACCATCCTATCCAGCCATCTCATCCTACTCCTCTAGCTATCCTTGGTCACAAAATCTCTCATCATCATTGGATGCATCCTGCCAAATCCATATCTTTCACTATCACCCCACCCTTAGCTTTCGCATCTTGCACAACATCGAACCATCCCGCTATCCTATCATCCTGAACTTTTGTCTGCTTGTAAATATCTTGGTCAGCTTCAACTTGTAAATATCTTGGTCAATCAGCTTGTACATCCTCTTTAGCTTATTACCATTGTATCTATCCAACTTTCATGTTTTTTCCTCCTTGATTAGCATCTTGCACACATCGTACAACCCTTGGTTAGCTATTCCAATGCATCCTTTAGCTAGATCTTCTGTCACCAAAGTGCTATCCTTCTTAGTTCAGCTTGCCAGACGCATCACCCATTTAGATCCATCAGCTTAGGTGCTCTCTGATAGATCCTTGTAGGATATAACTTTCCTCATGTTTGATCTTGGTCCATTAGTACCTCGTCCTACCCATCTCATTGGCAAACGGTTCTCTTTTGGATTTTTGCTTTCTTTTGATTTGGACTCTTCCCTATTGGGTCTTGAAATATCTTTTCCAAGAAATCTCCTTGTTCCCTCCTCAAGGTTGCCACGATCTTCCATATCATGGTATACTATGAATGGGGCAAACAGAGCATAAGGTCTTGATCATGTCTTTTTCTTGTTTTTCTTTTCTACTTGTGGGTTACCCAGTGTCAGTTCCACTCTGATTCTTTCAAGATTCATGTGTGATGCTGGGGCAATCCTTGTGTGTTTGTTTTGAGTCAGTCTGTCAGTCCTCTAGATAGTTGGTGAAAAGGCCTTGATGTTCTTGGTAACCTTGGCAATTAACCAACAGTCCTATAGCAAATCTAGTGCTCAACTACATGGTGGTACTTCTCTTTGAAGTATCCCCCCCACTCAAAAAGCTTCAATGGTTTTCCTTCATCTCCATTATCCCCCATCCATATCCAACATTCGTCTCTCCTACCCTAACTTATGCATCAGTATCTCTTTGAATCACTCCTCACCTTTAGCTTTAGGGATCCACAATCCTAGCCTTAGGGATCCACCAATCCAAATCAATCCACCAAGCCTCATCTTTCGAGATCCACAATCCTAGTCCTGGGGATCTCCAAAACCCATCTTCCACCAATCTGACTCTTTGAAATCCTGTTGCATCAGCTTTTTAATCCCCTCATCCATCTCCCCATCTTGGATTCCTTTTATAGTGCTCCACTCCTTCATCCTCTGCAATCCCTGAGATCTTAAGCTTGCTTCCTCTTGTGCCTCTGATTCTCCCTTTATCATTCTCCCGTAGTGAGAGTTTGAGCTAACCAAACCTCTTCTCGTAAGCAAATCTGAGTCTTCTTGCTCATCTCAGATTCTTGTACTTTTCAAGAAGTCATCAAGCCTCACTTTCTCTCCTCGCCACCTTCTTGAGGGGGCATCTTGTAGTCCATTCTCTCCCCTTTTGCTCTAGCCTTGGGCATCTTATTTTCTTATCTTTGATGTCATGCCACTTGTGGCATCACATCAAAGAGGGGCAAAATGTAGACACCTAAAAAACCTTTAGAAAATAAAATATTTTTATTTTCTAAAAAATTCCTGATGACATCATCATTTATTAATTAATTAATTATTTAATTAATTTATTTATTTTTATGCCATTAAATCCCTTTATGTTAATTAAAAATATTTAATTAATAAATTGACCAAAACACCCAAAATAAATAATTTATTTATTTTTTTCCCAAAAGTTGGCCAATTTCCTTAAGACCAATAACCTCTTCCAAAATCTTCTAATCCTTCTTTAATTTTGATTAAAGGCTAATCTCATCATTTTCTACCCCTAATCCCAACTCAAAATATTTAATCAAGATTAAATATTAATCCTCATGTTTATTAAAAATATTTTAATAAATATCTCCTCAACCCAAACCCTTGAAATAAATAAAACTTTATTTATTTCATAAAATCTTATCCTAAGAAGTTCTAGACTCTTCTAGAAAGTCTTCATCCTCATCCAAAGTCTAGACTCTTCTAGAAGATGTCTTTAACCCTAATCCTAATCCCCTCCTAACCTTGTCACATTCCCTAAACATGGGTTAAGACTTGCTAACTCAAGCCAAACTTAACAAATATCTCCTCCTTCACCCACCCTCATTAATTGCAATCCACTTGCCATCCACTTGCCTAGTCCTAAGCCATCTCTAACCCTTCCTCTAATCATTTTTACAACCCTAAGAAAGCTTAAAACCTCCCTAAACCCTCAAATTCGAATTTCATGGTATCTCTCACAAATATCTTCAACCACAAAACTTTATAAAGCCCACAAAGTCATAAATGTTCTTACAAAGCACTTATGAAGGGTCTTTATGAAGATTTTATCCCTTGAGCCTCCTTTGTTGACTCATCCTTCCCCTTTCCTCCATCCTCTCACCATGTGACATGTGTCACTCCTCGATTGGTTGTAAGGAAGCACAATCCATGTGCTCTCCTCTCATGCAATCTAAGCCCTCCATGAGCTTTTTCCCATCCTTGCATCTTAACCCTCAATCCCTCAAGCCTCTTGCTTATAAATTGGATCCTTCCCCTTTGCAAAATAACACAATCCATGAAGTAAAGTTATAATGCTATTTTGAGAGCCAAATCCATACTAAAGCCATCTATCCACACCAAAAATCCACAATCATCTATTGAAGCCTTTGGAAGCATATTGAGCATACATCCTATCCATTTAGATAAAGCCACGCAACAAGAGAGCTTCTCATTGAGAGAGCCCATTAATAGTTCATATTTTCAATTGAGAGCTCATCTTAGTCTATCTTGAAGTTTATGAATTTTGTTTAGTTTGTAGAAGCTTTATTGAACTTTGTTTTCTATTAGCATACTAACATTTCTCATATACATTTTGGCACACCCGGTGGGACCCCGCATGGGTCATCTTCATTAGCTTTTTTAGTCAAGTTTTGTACGTCATTTGCTGATTTTGGGTAATTTTGCTTGTTTTTGTGATTGGTAGGATTGTATAAATTGGTTTTTTAGGTCCACATGAGCATGAAGAAGACAAAGGAAGTCATAGTCTATCTCATAGTATTTGCAAATTTTTCAAGCTTATAGGTGGACAAAGAACTTGAAATTCTTCTTCCTCTTCTTGTCTATATTCTTCTTATTCCATCTTCTTCTTGTGGGAGATCTTGGCCATTTTTTTTTTAAGGAAGCAAAATCATACACACTTCTTTTTAGTGATTAAAATGAACCCCCAAATCATACTTAAATCCATTGAAAAATTAAAAATTTGCAAAAAAGAAAAAATCTTTTAACAAGTAAAACTAAACCAATCTAATCATTTGCATCCTTGCAACATCAAGGTTTTAGATGCATTCATGCAAAGTTAGGAACACTTCATGTTTGGGAATTTAAAAAGAACTTCAAGTTTCCATTTCAAAAGGTTCAAAATCAACACTAAGTGCACACTATAATCTAAATCAAACTCAAAGCATCAATCAAGGATAAAATGAACCTCATCTGCAAATATGTTAAAGTTCTTTTAAAAATCTCATGAAAACTAAGAGTCCTAAATGGTTCCCAAAATTGTCCTAAAAAGCTTTGTTATTTGTTCCAAACAAATGTCTTGTTGCAAAATCTTGAATTTTTCTTAGGTTTTTTATGCATCAAAACAATCTAGGAATATCATTTTTGGGCTTAAAACATGCAAACTAGAACAAAAAATCTTGAATGAAAAGGAAAGTCCAAAGAGTCATTTTCACTTTTGAGTCCAAAAATAATCTTGAATGATCTAAGGTTAAAACAAAGCACTTCAAAGTTCTTAAAACAACACACAAAATCTCAATCTTGAATGCTCAAAGGAAAAAACTTGAATGTTTAATCACTTGTCTTTGAATGCATGTTGCTAAAATCACTCTTGAGTGCCATGGATTAAAATAAAAGTTTGTTTTTTTATGAATGCATGATTAAAACAACAAATCCAATCTTGAATGCCATAGATCAAATAATCATCTTTTGGAGCATAAAAATAATCTACATTTTTGTAATCTTTTAAGTTATAAAAACAAATAAAAATGCTTTGAGTGAGTTTGTCGTTGGACTCACCCTCTTTAATCACCCATCAATTTAACCATTGGTTGCAATCTCAGTGCCATCTATGGGGATGGGTCCACCTAAGAGGGTGTTAAGTGCTCCACGCAAATCAAACTCCACTCACTTGAGTTTTTAGTGGTTTTTCTAAGTTAGAAAATTCCTTGAATGCGCATTAATCTCGCTCACACTTCATTTGGGCATAAAAATTGGATAAATCATGACGTGGAGGGCCTCCGGGAGTGCACTTGAAATTGAATCTCACACACCTTTGTTTTGGGCTTAAAATAAACTCACACTCAATCTTGAATGCCTTAAAGAAAAATCAATTGATACTTGACGTGGAGGGCCTCTGGGCGCACGGGTTTACCTTTTTGTTGACCCTAACTCTTCTTCTTGTTTTCATTCTTCGATCAATTTTATTTTTTTCGACACTTCAAAGTTGGAATAAACATTGTATCTTAAACATGAGTGCTTGCAAATTCTAGATCAAAAAACTTAAGTGTCAGTTGGTAAAAGAACAAGCGTGTTTTTTAGCCCAAGATCATCCAAGTCTTCTCTCCCCTTATCGTCTTTCGAGGCCATCTTGGGTGCATAAGATTAGGATCCAAAATCTTGTCTTAGCATTTTAGGAGGCCTGCTTGGGGATTTCATCACCCCTTGGGATGACCTCAACTCCAGCGTTCCGGCAGAGTATAAAGATCAGGAGGTGAATCCAAAGACACCTCTCTTGGGATCAAAATTTTGTCACTCAGGCTAAGCCTCAAGGAACTTTATACCCTTGAGAAGTGAAAGAGGAGAAGTGGGTTACCGCTCCTCTCGGTTGTGTGACATCTTTTTGGTTTCATCTATGGATTTGGGCCTCATGTACCTTGCATATATCGAGGACTCCCTGGCTATAACAAATTTCATCCTTGTAGAAAGCTTCCTAGGATGTTGGTGTGTTTGACGTGCTTACTCCAAAATTTTGTCTACTTGTTTGTTCATAGCTTTTGAATGAATGTTTGCCAACTTTGATCAAACTCCCAAAAAAGTAGAAATCTCCCAGCCCAAGGCATACTTAGCGTAGTCACTGCCTAAAATCATCCAAGCTCCCCCACTACAACCAAATCTATCTAGTTCCTTGCTTTAGAAAAATCCGAAATCCAAAGTCTCTCCAAATCATCCCCCCCAGCCAGCTAGCAACCCAATCCAAAATCACACCCAAGCCTTTAGAGAGTTGTTGTCATTTTGCTAGAATTTGTTATCCAATCAATCCAACCAATCCACCAGCCTCACCACGGTTATCCTTTTGACAGAGCTTTGTCTAGGGTAATCTAGCTTTGTCACTTGTCATCCCTCATCACCTTGAGCTAAAGGTTGGGATCCACAAGTGATCAATCTTGTGTCATGCCCATAGGATCATTATTCTATTCTTAGGTTGACACAATCTCCACCAATCCAGCACATAGGAAAGCAAAACTCTCACTTTTTGACAGCATGCCCTTGAAGTCTTCCATCCAAAGGAAAGCCAAAAATCTCTAGCCAATCCTCCTTAGGTCTGTTATGCAACTTTGACTCTCCCTAGGAAATCTTTCATCAGCCAATCCATTGAAGCCTTTGGAAGCATATTGAGCATACATCCTATCCATTTAGATAAAGCCCCTCAACAAGAGAGCTTCTCATTGAGAGAGCCCATTAATGGCTCATATTTTCAATTGAGAGCTCATCTTAGTCTATCTTGAAGTTTATGAATTTTGTTTAGTTTGTAGAAGCTTTATTTAAATTTGGTTTCTATTAGCATACTAACATTGCTCATATACACACATAACCTGAAAAAACTCAAAACTTCTACACTTATCAGTTCAACTAATCAGTTGCTTAAGAATATGAAGTTGAATTGTGTGACATCTATTGGAAGCCACCCCTGAATGTCAATAATCTTAGCCTAAATGTTAAAAAAATGGCTTAACTTCAGCTTTGAGATAGTGATTTTAATATTTTTAAGCCACTTTGGATACCATTTGTTTGCCATAAAGTCTAGCTTGAAAGGAATAAAAGTACCTTTAGAAATAGAAGCAAAAAGACAAAGCAAGCTACGAAGAGAACAGAAGGGTGTGTATTCAAAACTCAAGACTAGAAATAATATAACAGCCTACAAACAAATGGACTAAAAAAAAAATGCTCTCTTAGGTCAATTAAATCTTCATAATGACTGAAATTATGTCACTAAGATCATGTTTTCCTCTCTGTTGGTTAGAAATAATAAGATTTAAGTTAGAATTTCAAGATTTATTCTTTTGAGAAGGAAAAAATTCAAAATATTTTCATGTGTTATGTTTTAATTTGAAGGTAATATGGGAAGCTTTCCTACTTTAAGTTTAGGAGATAAGAAACATAGATTCCCAAGTACAGTTCTATGAACAACAAATGGAATGGAAAGAGAATGATCTATTCTAACTCTAGGGATTGTGGAATGGCATTTACTATGGTGGATTTTTTTATCATCATCCCTTGTACTTTTATTACTAAAAAAAGTAATATGTAAAAAGGGGCCATTTAAAGCCCACTTTGTAGAGAAGCCCCGTAATTTTCCTTCCGCAAAGTTAGAGATTAACAAAATTGTTCCAAATAAAAAAATCAAGCAACATACTCAAGAAGGTCAAAAACACAAATAGAAATAAAATAAAAAACATTTATAATTCTGTGTTGTTTCTATACACATTTGATTGTCTCTGTACGGTAGGTAATGGCTAACAAAGAAAGTTCCTCAACTATTCTGGTGTATCCAGTTATTTATATGTTAGAGTGGAGAATTTAACTAAAGACTGACTTGGCTCAATAATGCCACAATATCTGAATGATGATGAATCTTATATTGACTAGACTAAGGAACCACTTCTCGATCTGATGATGCCAAGGAGGCTAATGAATGCAAGCATGGAATTCAATGTGTTGTTTTTAACAACCTTGGAGTTATCAAACAAATAATCTGATCTACATTTTCTTGTGGATGTAGATTGAGAATGTAATGAATCAATGGATCTCTATGCAAATACTAGATGTTTCTAGTTTTTGGTTACCTAATGTTGGAGCTGAAATTGTGTTTACATTCTTTTTTACAAATCTGTACATCAAGTACATCAAGTACTGCCCCAAGACTAGACAAGTCCAACTCCAATTCTTTGTTCTTAGATTCAATTGCATGTTTCAAGAAAGACCTAAGTCTTAGTTTATTATATATTCTTAACATCAATACATGAGACAATTAAGTTGAGTCTGTATGCTTCTAGCACAAGAAATTGACTTAGAAATCTACATAACCTGCCACTTAAGGAAAGTGCAAGGCAACTACTCAACTTCCAAAGAAACAATATTAAATTTAAATAGTATAATAAAGGAAGAAAAAATTTAAGATAAAATTTATCATATATAAACTTATAACTAAATAGTAAAATATCCCAAAATTTTCTATAAACAAATTAAAAATCATACCTCAAAACTAGCTGCATCATCTTGTCACCTCCCCTAGTGCATCAAATAAAGGTTGAATGTATTCATTGGGACTCCTTATCACCCTGTGAGCTAAATCATGGCTGAAATTCCTTTGATCAACCATGTCTATAAGTAGGCCATGGAAACCCTAAGTGATCATGCCTCTGATCTTGTCCATGTACACACCTTGCCCCACCTGCAAAATGTTGCCACAAACATGTTAAAAGGCTATGTCATGCATTAATGGCTTCTACAATAGTACATTTGATTGGTAAATCTTTTAAAAGGCTGATGAGATGAAATGAGAGGAGAGAAAAGAAGAAATTTACATCTTGGTCTAGGAAGTCCATGAAAGTGCACTTGTGCACCAAACTGGCTTCCTCATTGATATCCATCACTGGCAATGTAGCTTCCTATAGTGGGAAAATGAGGTACTGCAAACTATCGGTCCAAACCTCACTTGCAAACACCAAAATAGTACCGAACTAAAACAATATATACAAGATTAGTATTGTAGTTGTTCTACTACTTAAATTTTTTTACTACAATATATACAAGATTAATATTGTAGTTGTTCTACTATTTTTGTATTTTGACTCCCTTATGTCTTCTGTAGCTTGTTCTGGTCATTGTAAAACAACAAATATATTTGTAGCTCTCTTGACAATCTACTGTCTTCTCATCTTATTCTCTTTGCATTTTTTCAATTAGAAACAATAGAGAAAATGTAATAACTAATAATTACACACGCTTGTTGTATGCCCAAATTAAATGTAGCTTTTGATGTCATTGGTTAAAAATTATTTATGTAGCCTTTAGCAAGGATTATAATTGCATTCCATTTTCTCAAGTAATGAACATCTATATCTTTCAATGCCCAAAATAAAAAGCTCAGTACAAGTCTTGCATGAAATTTGATAGAATAAGTAGAGCTAGCCATCATACTTTTGAGAGCAAAATTTTGAGGCTTGATAGGCTACTCCCTTTGATGTTGAAGAATTTGGTGAGCGAGATTATTACATAATTTCCAAAGATTAAAATGACCTCTGTCAATTTAGCCCTGAAAGACCTAGCTTTCTGGCCATTACAATAGTTGATGGCCATTAGAATAGTTCTTGAGGTCTTCTCAAACTGTATTTACCATGAGAAGAGGATTCAATTGTGCTATTTTTGAGTCCATTGCAAAGGTATAGTGGAATTGGTATCTACATTTTTGGAAATATATTTAATATCTTCCATTACTATTTCTACTATGGTTAGAAAGACAATGAGTGTTGGGAATTATTAGCATTTTACATCTATACACTGGGTATTATTATTACTATGGTTTGGCATTAGTTGTCTTGACATAGCATGAGTGACTTTCTAGTTACAGCCACATCTATCCCTATTTGGACAATTCTCCCATTAAGAACAGATGCCAATCTATTCCAATGCTCCCCCTTCAACACAGGCATCCAATATACTGCTAAATGTTGTCAAATTTTTCTTTGAATGTGTCTAGAGGCTTTTTGTTAAATCTATTATATTCCAAAATTATTGTAAGCCCTGAGACAGAATTTCTCTCAGCCATCAAATCAAAAAGATCACATGCCTTGTGTATGCTTTGAGAGATGTTCATGTCTTGTTCTGAAACTCTTGTTTTGGGACAGACAAGGAGGATGCTGTCAAGGGTTCTAAAATCTTTATACCTACCAGCTACATCTTTCTACTCACACACCCATTTTAGTTCATATGATCATTTGAAAATTGTGTCACTCTAAGCTCTCAACTATTTCCTCTTGTTTGATCATCTCATAACTGTTGAATGAGAGCTTTGGGATAAGGTATAGGCATCCATCAAAGCATAAAGGATTTTGTCAGACGATGTAGATGAAGTAGTAGCATTTTCCTTGGGAGACATGCTTGGAAAATGGAAGCATAGATAAGTCATGTGAACTATTTGACAGGATGCCTGCATATAATGTGGTCATCAAAAGCCATGGTTGCTGGATATGCACAAAACAGATATGTTGAGAGAATATATTTGTTTAAGTTGCAACTGCCCTGGTAGACATGCATGCAAAATGTGGAATCATAGGTAAGGTGTTTGAACTATTTGATTGACTGCCTCCATGAAATGTCATCTAATGACAGGCCAATATTGCAGGATATGCATATTGATTTGTTGAATATATTTGCACACACACACACACACACACACACACACACACACACACACACACACACACACACACACACACACACACACACACACACACACACACACACACACACACACACACACACACACACACACACACACACACACACACACAAACACACACACACACACACACACACACACACACACACACACACACACACACACACACACACACACACACACATGCATGCACATATGAGTGTTTATATTTATATCAGAGAAAATGAGTTAAATATATGTGCTTTGCCAACATCTCTTGTCTATGCGAAAATGGAACCTTTGGAATGGGTTATAGACATCTATCAAAGCATAAATGATAGAGAACTATTGTTGGATGTTGTTTCCATTAGCTTGGTAGACATGCATGCAAAATGTGGAATCATAGTCTACCTCTACATAGTATAGCATGATATAGTTAGTACTATTACTACTACTACCACTACTATTGACTGACCTAGCCTCTTGCTGCTCTTGTTGGCAACTAAAGTATTGTATGTAAGCCAATTCTACTACACAGTGTATACAAGACCCTTCCGTTTCCTTTTCCCTTTCTTCCTTCTCCATTGAAAAAGATCACTACAAAAACATAGATCACAAGGGCATAGCAAAAGACAAAATATATATCCACTCTTGAATCATAAATTAATGAATGAAGGGAAAAACTAGGTGGCGGCATAAGTTATAATACAATCAATCAAAATTTAATGACTTTTAAGTCCCATTCCATTCCCCCAACTTAACAAAAGCTTCCATTGTGTACCCCCCTAGTTTCTCTTGATCATTGATTTGTGTGTATGCAAAAAGGAGAGATAGAAGAGCTTGCAATCAGAATAGCACATCAAATCCATGTACAACAACGAACTATATTTTTTAGTGCCTGGTCATTCATGACTTTATATTCTTACCCAGCTTGGAAAAATCCCAACTATTTCTCATCAAATCCCACCTAGCTTTATACATCAAAACCTCACAAACCAGGAAAACAAAAACCATAATCAATGTTAGCATATATACTATATGAATATATGAATGCCATGGGAATGTTGTACAGTTGGGGCAAGGGGTTGTAATTCTGTTGCAACTTAGTGATGAATGTAGAATTAATTTGAAACTGTAGTTAAGATAATTATATTACAAATTGTAGAATTAATTAATTTGGAACCACAATAAAAATAAAATTGCATTGTATTATATCCCTTGAGTTTCCTCATAAAAATGTACACATGATATTCCTACAACTTGCTATTAGTGTGGTTGTGATACAATAAAATTCTACATGATATCATCCAAATACCTTCCATGTGTGAAATAGCAAGCACTAATAGTTTTCTTATTGATGCTTGAAGTTTATCAATAGCAATGTTCAATTAGCACAATTGTGATAAGACATAGATCATAACGAATTTTAAATGCAATAGGAATGAAAAAAGGGTTTGCACCTGACCTATCAAACTGATGATAGCCAGTAGTTGCTGAGATTGGAATAACTTTCAAGATGTGGATTGTTACTAATGTTTTAAGAGTGGAAAATTATGAGTAAATCAGGAAAGTGTGATTTTCTAGCAATCTCTAACAATTTTTTCATTAAAAAAATACGGTTTTTGGACTTCAATAATTTTTGCAACTGTTGTTTTTTAAATTTTTTTCTTAACCTAACCCTGACCAATTTTCATCCCCAAACTTAACAGTAACCCAATGTTTTCCCATTATTTGGAGAAAGATAAACATTTGTCTTGCCAAGTTATTCACAAGAAAGATATTTGCTACTCAAATAGCTATAATGCAAATATTGATAAGACTTGGAAAAATATCAATGTTGAATTCATCCTATGTTAAGGCTTGGAGGAAAGCTAACTTAATTCAATACGATCTAATCCTATACTTAAAAAAAATTTGAAACATGATTTTCATTAGATTAAAAAAGAAGCAATCAACACTCCTACACATAATGTCATCTCTTTGTTCAACAACAATTTCCATCTAAAGAAAGATGCTGGTAAAAATGCATGATATGAAGGAACTATCTATGAACATACCTAGAAATATACTTCAATATCAGCACCTATAAATTTGCATTTGCACTCAATCGCCTGTTGCTAATGTCTATAGACTTTGTACTATTGCTTGTACTCAAATGGCTGCTATTAAACCCATCCACAAAAAAATTGACTCTAAATTAACCCTATTCCTAATCAAAATCTTTTGAAATGTAAACCCCATAATAAATACCAACCCAGACTTGGAAACTGCCAAACCCTTAACAAATGCTTACCTAGAATCTAGGCTGGATTTCAAATCCACACTACTACATTGCCACAAAAATATAAATAAATGTTTAATTTCATGCCAAAATTTGAGGAACAAGCATAAATTTCTGAGCATGACATAATCAAGCAAATTGTCTAAGCACTTTTATGGCCATTTTCTTCCCCTTTGTGATCTTCATCCTCTTCCTCACTGCCATCATCATCTTCATCCGCATCATCATCATCTTCAAATATACATTCGTCATCATCACCTACTTCACCAGTGAACCAAGAAATTGCATGAGGGATGAGTTTATCCTTAATTGTTCATCTGCAAAAAACACATAAAATCAATGAAACTTGATACCTAGAAGGTACATAAACCCAAACAGTTTGCAATGGATCAAGAAAAAACCCAATCTCATAGTCTTGCTCCATCATATCTTGTAATTCCTGAGCCTATAAAACACCCAATAAACTTATCAGAACACAAATATAGGATGCCAAAAAGTGTATTCTTTGAGAACTAAAGACTATAGCAATAAAAAAAAATTTGCTTGTCATTAATCATAGCATCATCATCAACATCATCATCTTCAAGAACCTTGGGTGGATCAAAGAAATTGAAGAAACTTGGGCATTTCTTAATTCATCATTGGTTTTGCATTCTTCACTCCCTTCTTAGGCTTCTTCTCCATGACCTTTCAAGTTAGGATCTTACCAGGTAACCAATCAATTTCAGTTCTGTGTGTGAAATAACATCACTACATGAATGAAGAAATTCACATAATCTAACTAGCAAAATGAGATATTTGCATTAGACATACCCTACTAAATGATCCAGGATAGGTTAATTTTCATCTTCCATGTAATATATCTTTGTTAACTGCATTTCACAAAGGAAATATGATAGCTTAGGAAGGTAACAAATATATTAAGAAATTGAAAGATAAAATAGACATTGGAAGTGTTCCAAGGGCACTAAAATGTGAGTACTTACCATAGAATTCTTAAAACAAGAATTCTCATTGAAAAAGAGCCCCAACTTGAAACCTTTCTCACCCTTGTCACTGTCAAGGCGAGAACATTGTATATCCTCCAAAAACTTCAAGGCATCTTCATCACATTATATAATCTATTTATAAGTCAGTAAATTCACTACATTTTGAAGATAGGTAATATTCCTTGCTATATCCAAAGTGAGTATTGGATACAAGGAAAAGGAGCAACATGCTACTTGCATTGCCAAAACATCATTTTTCTTCATGGCAGTCAGCCAAAATTCAGGAATGCCCTTTTCTGCCATAATGACAAAGTATCACAATAAGAACTTCCCACCAAATATCACAGATCAAATGAACCTTGAATTGGATATAGTTATTACATACTAGCATCATCTTTCTTTGAATCTTCCTCCTCTTTTTTATCATCTTCAACATCCACTACTCCATTCACAATGTCATATCACTACAACAGAATATTTCATTACAAGAATATAGATTACAGAGTGTCAAGCATAATCAAAAAAGTTTTACCCTAAGAGCTAAACATCTTTTTACAAAATTTGGTACTGAGAATTGCAAACTGAAGTAGTTATTTTGTCTCTTTAATTTCTTACCAAGATATAATTATCCAAGAGAAAGATTTGAATAAAATATAGTTTATTACAGATCAAGTTGCTCCTAAAGGATTGTAAAAGTTCCATCTATGCTTTAAGAATGTCATGTAATAGAACCAAAAAGAATTTTCTATTATGATATTATCCTATTTGCACTTGATTAGACATCATCTATTCTTCCATTTTCTTGTTCTTATTCTGAGATATTTTATGGTCAACATTGAAAACTCGGGTCTACAATGTAAATGAAGAAGACCTGCATCTCACAATATTTGTTGGAATGCACATCATGTTTAGTTGGGGATGAAATCTAGGTTATAAGAAGGAAAGACATTATGAAACAGAACAAATAAAGTTACGTGGGAATCATAGGATAAAAATAAATTTTAGAGAATGCTGAGGAAACTACACAAGTGAAACAAGATATTGTTATATAGGAAAATCTCTATTATGAATCATGCAAATAGAAGATGCAATAATCATGAAAAAATAGCATCTCAAAAAATCAAAGATATAGCAGATTAGATCATATAGGAATCCTAGAGCAAAAAGACAATCAAGAATATGACAAGGAAATGCTACACAGGCGATGCTAGATATTATGTTCCAAGAAAGTCGATCTATAATGAATCATGTGCTATCTGACCCCAATACTGTAACTAATAAGAATAAATTAGAAGTAGACAACAACATTTGGTACAATCTATATAATGAGTACAAAGTACCTGACTTAAATTATCAACCTTTGTGATAGCTTAATATCAACCAATTATCTAAATAAATATGTACAAATTTGCAAGTTCCAATCCATTAGAATAAACCTATTTAAGTTTTAAATGGTTTGATGTACATAGAAAGAAGACAACAACATCAAGTAAAATATCATAATATGAAAAGTACTTGACTCTCATTGTATATATCAACTACATGTGTGAAAACTCCTACGAGTAAGCAAGTTTCAATCTATTGGACCAAGTTTTCTGATAAAGATAACAATATACAATAGTGCTTGAAAATTTAGTAATTGCTTAGAAAAGCAAGAGATCAAGAGATTATATGAAGCTTTCAATTTTGAACACACAGAAAAAAAACTAAACATAGATACCTTCTTGTAAAAAGGTTCGTAAAGCTTTTGATACTTTGCCTCCAACGTAGCTTTTTCTTCAAAAAAATTGGTCCCTATCTCCTTATGTTTACCTTTATTGGCAGCACAAAAATCATAAATCCCTTTGCATGAATATATTTACATAAAAAATCACAATCTAAACATATCAATACCTATAGATCTTGCAATGCCTCCACTTGCTTCTTTACTTTGTGAGGAGGTGATTCAATGTAGCTTGACAAGGTACTGACAAGATTCTGTAACTTCTCCTGAAACATATCATGGAAGAGTTACTAAATCTAGTGATAACTAGAAATTTCTATTATAAACCAGATTCTATCTAGCAAAGGCATTGCCAATTTATCTTGGGCCTTAGAAATTTTACTTCCACATAGGGATGAATGAATAGAGAATTCGCCCATGCTCTCACAATACAAAGACAACCATCCTTGAGATTTATGTTTAGAAAATATTTCCAACAAATTCTTGATATGATTACAGTAGAAATTTCCCTTGGAAAAATTATTAATGCTATTGAGACACTTTGGTATAGAGATGTGTGATGCTCATATGAATTTATATGTTACCATGAAAACCTATTGATATTTAATTATAATACTCGTTAGAGTAGTTGTTATCATATATTCTTACTATTTAATGATTATTAATTCATATTAATGTAATATCTAAACCAGAATTATCTCATATATGAATCAAAATTAATAATATTTTATAGAAGTTATCTTTGTAAATGAATTGCATACTCCAACTTAAGTTAAAATTTTTATTTTTGAGAAAAAATCTGGAAGATCCCAAGAAGGAACATTAAAATAAGAATAATCAAGAATCAGTTGTATGGGGTCTTCATTCCAAAAAAATGGCATACTCATCTTATCTCCATCCCCATTTCCTAGTGACCAAGGGTTAAATCCATTATGCTTCAGGTTATTCAATTATTTTATATTAAATATTTAGTTTAATGACAAGTAAAGTGATGAGTTTAGGGGCAATATCATTTGGGTTGCAGGCACAACATTAGATACATGAGTTATCCTTGGTTATAGTCTATGACTCCAAGATAGATGCACACTGTTGTTACTAATACACCCTAACACAACATTGCCCAAGGATTATTTAAATTATTTTGCACATTACCTTATTATATACTAAGCTGATTGAGGAGTCAAGGAAAAAGAGTATACTAATGTATTTGCTTAGTTTCATTCAATTTCTAAAGTTCATGCTTATATTGAATAATGATTCTGAATTAAACTATGCTTACAACATGTAGTTGTAATTTTTCAGATTACACTCTGTGATCCATCATCAAGAGGAAAAGAAAAAAAAAGATTGTATAAAAAAAATTGCAGACACTATTCAATCCAGAAGCATTATTCAATGTATTTGCTAGTAAATAAGGATACAAAAAACTAAGTAGGAGAGTGAACCTTGTGACAACTTTTCTTATCATCTACTTAATACAAAGTGAGTTACTTTACTTAAGAGTGGAATCAAGAAAACCAATTACAAATAGCATAAGAGTTTGTTCTATGGGATGTCACATGATGATCAAATGGTTTCCCTATTCAGGTGGTTAGAAATAACATTGTGAAAAATGAAATAACTAGTATTATAATAGATTTTTCTAGTACAATGGAAGAAGCATAACTTGATTAGCATTGTAGTTGAAATCCCAATCTATGGGCAGTAGTTCATAATCTAAAAGAATTCATACAAATTGTGAAAAGCACAATAACTTGAATTATAATAGAAATTTTTGGTAGTATGGTAGAAGCATACCTTGATTAGCAGTGCAGTTATAGTCCTAATTTATCAGTAAAAGTAAGAAATTCAAAACAAGGAGCATAAATTAGCAGTGTAATTATAATTCCAATCCAAGGGCAGTAGTTTGTGAATCCAAAAGAACTCAGATAAATTGTGAAAAACATAATATTTTCTATTATAATGGATTTTTTGGGTAGAATGGCAGAAGCATACCTTTATTATGAGTGCAATTACAAGCCTAATTCGTGGATAATAGTTTGTAAAGCAAGATGTTTTCCACCTATTGGTGCTCTCAAAAAGAACAAGGTTAGTATCATCATCATTTCACATTGGATGGACTAGCCTAATCATATGGGCTTGACAAATCCAAACACATGAATTGCTAAGAAGCTTATATTCTATTTGTCTATGAGCTTTTGAGACATTACACTTTTATAGACAATCCATAGAGCACCAAATTTAGAATGCACTTGAATGATCTAGGCAAGAAACTTGGCCTTAGATAGCATCAACATTGAAAAAAGCTTATTCGAATTAACCTACCCTACTCCATTTATTGCTTCTATAGTTTGCAAAACTAAAAGCCTGGGCCTGATTAACTTGTCCAAACTCATTGAAAATAGGCATGAATGCTTTTCCACAAAGTCTATAGAGAGTTTCATGTGATTGAGCATAAAGTCCATTTTTTCTTAATGCTTTCCTCTTGCATTGTGAGAATCAAAGGGAAAACCCTAACTACTTGGAAGAGGTTGCAAAGTTGAAGATTGTCTATCCTAGCCTGTAACACTTTAATAGGAGTTATGGCCACCATGCTCACATCATATTTGTACATTTTTCCTTCCTTGAAAATGCCAATATTTCAAATGAGATCAAGTTTCTCTAGGGTCAGAGAACTACACCTCAAAATACAAGGATCTATCGACAAAAACATGGTGAGCTCTATTCCATGAAAACCAAAACCCTCCCAAATTTTTTTGCAAGTATTTTCCATGAAGAAAGCAATAGTTCCTAATTGCTCTAATCAACAAATCATCTATCAAAAATATAATCTTGAGAAGCTCAATGTTGGAGAGGAGGACTTCTACCTTTGTTGTTAAGATCCGAGGCAACCCAAATACAATTTCGCTTAGATTTTCCCTCCAAATGCTGAAATCTTGTAGCAGTTGAATCTTCAGCTCCAACACTCTTTCCGCACTTGTGACCAAAAGTGTAGGCTGAGATTTGATTATGTTTATGATTTTCTCACCATTGCATGAGTATGGACTAAGCATTGGTCAAAATTTTGACCAACATGGGCTTGAATTTTTTATAAAAAAATAATTTACTTCCATATTCCAACCAATCTAAAACATTTTAATAGATGGTCAAAAATTTTGGTCTAAAAATGGGGTCAAATGTACTAGTGCAACAAAGCCCAGCCAAATCCATGATTCTTTTTCACCTTCTAATGTTGAATTAGAAAAAAGGAGGAAAGAGAAGGATACTTTGGCTAAGAAATTGGAAATTGTAGAGAATGAGGCAGCCATAGCTAAGATGAATAACAAGATTAAGTTTTTAGAAAATGCTAAGAAGCAATCTATATTTTCTCCTAAAGATAATTATAGAAAAATAATTACAAATCAAAATATTGCTAAATTGAATATTTCTTTCTTGTCTTCTTCATCATACAAAATGGATCTTAATAAATCTATTATAGATGCTAGTACTAGTAATGTTTTTAACAATAATGAAAGAAATGTTATCAATGCTTCTAAAGTTGATTTACAAAGAAGACTTATTTAGTTAGAAGGCTATAGGTAGATACACTTTGAAGGTATTCCTAGTTTTCCTAACCCTATCCCACAGGAAATGAAGAAAAGATTGCCCAAGTTTGTTGGAAATAATGCTATCACTTGTGAGGATCACTTGAGGAATTTTCTTGACATGATGAGTGATTATGAGGTTGAGGCTAAAGATGTTATTATGAAATTAGTTGTTCAGTCATTAACTAAATATTCTAGAGAATGGTTCAACAGGCTTCCTAAATCATCCATTGCTTGATCTGATTAGGATCTAGGACTATTACAGAGGAATGCTTAACATTATTTCATAAAGTAAAATTTCAAAGTGTTAATTAGTAAATTAACACAACTTAAATGCTGAAATGAACAAAGCATAAAAAGGTAATGACTGAAAGAAAGAGAGTAGAGAGACATAAGGCAAAACACGATTGATAACAGAGTTCATCTGCAAGTCGGACTACATCTCCGGGTCCTGCTCCAATAGAGGGACCAATCTGATTTGCTCCAAAATCAATTACAAGTGTTCAAGATCTTCCCTTCAAGCACAATTACAGCATTACTCTCCAATGTGCAAGAATAATCATCAAGTCTCCAAAATCATAATCTCCTTCTCATCACCTGGATGCCTTTCCAAAGCCTACTACCCCCATTTTATACATCAAATTTAGCCAAAAATGGGCTAAAACAATTAACTAACAAAATCCCCCATTTTGGTTACATATTTCGAATTTACCCCTTTTACCATTATTTGGATATGATTTGACACCAAAATTATGGGTTTGTTTTCAACAAATACCCCTAATTAAATAAGCTTGGGCGGATTTGTTATGAATAGATAACAACTGTTCCCTTAATATTACATATGCCATAAATAGCCCATTGGTTGGCCTTAATTTTAGGAAGCCAATGGTTAGGAGTTCAACTCCCATTATCTCATTCCTTTAATTCGAATTAAATAGCTATTTTAATTCAAATTTGAATGTTTTCCCCCTCTTTATGATTTCGTGATGTCATGTTGATGTCATCGAAATCCATACTTTTACTGGAATTTGAAACCATCATAACTTTTATATCCGATCTCAGTTCTTGATGAAATGAATGCTATTAGAAAGCTTTTGACGAGCTCTTTCATTTGGAATCCATTGTCAAATACTTTTGAGATGATTATTTTTTCACCCTTTTACAACCTTTGGTCCCAGTTTGACAAAATTTTGACCAGTCATAATTTTTGCACTTGAACTCCAATTTTGATTGTTCAAGTTATGTTGGAGTCAAAATTGTGAACACTTGTAATGATGTTGATTCTTGGAGCATTTGGGACATTTTACTTTTCAGTAATTTTCATCCCCTGGATCAAGCCTCCCCACTGAAGAGCTTTCGGACCTCTAAAAGTTTGGATTACTCAGAAAGAAGGTGAGGGTATAGTTCCCTCACTTTACCAATCTCCATCCATCTTGCCTTGCTTGGATGCATCCCCTTCAATCCCACTCGAAGGTATTCAACTGGTCCTCTTCATGAAGTTCTGACATTCCTATCAAGGATGACATCTTGTGGCAATTCTGACATGTACTCTGGTGAAAGGTCATCAACTGATGGAACCTGAACACTAACATCTTCATCCAAGATCATTGGAGGCTCATACAACTTCAGATTCTCAACATTGACAACTGAGTAAATTTGCATGTATGGAGGAAGATTAAGGCAGAAAGCATTGGTACCAATCTTCTCTAAGATTTCAAAAGGACCATACCTGATAGGCTTGAGCTTCCTTCCTTCACCTTGCATTCTTTCCTTACTGATATGTAACCAAACTCTATCACCAACTTGGAATTGGTGATCAATACGATGCTTATCATGGCGAGCCTTGTATTTTGCTTGGCTCTGCCCCAACTGTGGTTCTACTACCTGATGGATTGCTTGGACCTTTTGGATGAACTTTAAAGCCTTTTCTGCATCATGGCGTCCATCTACAACATTGTTCTTCCCAAAAGAAAAATCCATTGGTGTCTTAGGCAAGTAACCGAAGCAAGTCTCAAAAGGATACCTCTTTGTAGAAGAGTGTGTTGCATGGTTGTAAGCATGCTGCACATAGTGAATACTTTCATCCCACAACTTAGGATGTTTTCTGCAGTAACCTCTAAGTAGATGCACAATTGTCCTGTTCACTACCTCTGTTTGTCCATCGGTTTGTGGATGGAAGGTTGTACTCTTCTTTAGCTTAGTGTCCATGAGTCCCCACAAAGATGACCAAAATTCCCCTAAGAATCAAGAATCTCGATCTGATACAATAGAAGTGGGTAACCCAAAATGAACCCATACATTTTGAAAGTACAAATGAGTAGTCAGTTCAGCAGTAACTTGCTTTTTACAAGGCATTAAAATACACATTTTGCTGAATCGATCAACTACTACATACAAATAATCATGAACCTTCCTAGACATAGGTAAACCTCCCACAAAGTCCATAGACACACTTTCCCATGGACGGGATGGTATAGGTAGTGGTGTGTACAAACCCAATTTCCTACTACTTGGTTTGCTGGTTGCACACATTACACATCCTTTTATATACTTAGTGATAGTTTCCTACATACGAGGCCAGTAACAATATTTTTGCAATTGAGTTAATGTCTTACTTACCCCGAAATGTCCTGCAATCAATGAGGTGTGTGCTTCACAGATTACATGTGCCTGCTCATCTTTAGGAATGCATAGCTTTCCCAAGTGGTACAACAAATTATCCTATACATAGTAATCTTTCTCTTCTACATGTTTACCCTGGATTAAAGCTGAATAGATATCCTTAAAGTTTGCATCATTAGTATATTGTTCCTAAAAAGTTTCATGAGCCATAGAACTATTTTGAAGGATTATCAAAGCATTCTGAACAGGAGGTCTAGATAGCATATCTGCTACTTTGTTATGGGAACCCTTCTTATACTTAATTACCAAATGAAACTATTGTAGAAAACCCATCCACCTAAAGTGCCTACTTTGTTGCAACTTAGATTGTGAGTGCAAATATTGTAGTGGCTAGTGATCAGTGTGGATTATAGTTTCTTTTCCCATTAAGTAATGTTTCCATTTTTTAACACTCTAAACTAAAGCATAAAGTTCTTTATCATACGTAGGATAGTTACTTACTGCTCCTGAAAAATTTCAAACTAGTAGTAGGCTGGTTTACCTCCTTGCATGAGTACAACTCCCATGGCAAACCCGCTCGCATCTGTCTCAATCTCAAATGGTTGATGTAAATCTGGTAGAGCTAACAATGGTGCAGTACTCAACTTTTCCTTCAAAGTGTTGAAAGCCTTTTGTTTTGGACCTCCCCACTGAAAAGTTGCCTTGGTACTAGTCAATGCATGTAATGATGATGCAATAAAAGAGAAGTTTGCAATGAACTTCCTCCAGTACTGAACTGCACCTAAGAAACTCTTGATTTATGTAACTGTACTTGGCTTAGGCCATTTTACAATACATTCAACCTTCGTAGGGTCTACTTTCAATTGACCATTCCCTACGACATAGCCTAAGTACACTAAAGATGTCTTTGCAAATTCGCATTTTGACATCTTTACATAGAGTTTTTCTTTTCTCAGTATATCAAATACTTTCTTTACATGAATTACATGATCATCCCAAGACTTACTGAATACAAGAATGTCATCTAAATAGACTATGACAAAATCATCAATAAAGGGACGAAAGACATCATTCATGACTCTCATGAATGTAGCTAGTGCATTACAAAGCCCAAATGGCATAACCAACCACTCATAAAGTCCCTGTTTTGTCTTAAAAGCAGTTTTCCAAATATCACTTTCTGCAATTCTTATTTGATGATATCCACTACGTAAGTCTAGCTTAGTGAAATAAATTGCATGTTTCAACTGATCAAGTAAATCATCGATTCTAGGAAGAGGGTACCTATTGTTTACCGTTATCTTGTTCAAAGCCCTGTAGTCAATGCACATTCTCCAAGTCCCATCTTTCTTTGGAACCAACACAATAGGAGAACCACAAGGAGAAGTACTAGGATGGATAACTCCTTTCTCGACCAACTCTTGAACTTGCTTCTTGATTTCTTCATTCTGCAACACTGATAAGAGGTACATGCCAATATTAGGAACTGGTGCATCTTGCTGCAATTGGATCTCATGTTGTATCTCTCTCTTAGGAGGCAATCCTTTTGGTTCCTGAAACAAGTCATCGTAAGTGGAAACAACTTTGACTATTTCAGCCTTATATTTTGGATCACATCCCTTAAATGCCTTAGATGTTTCATCTTCTTTGGCTTTTACAATCATCAACATGAAATTCTTACTAGAGTTGACTAACCTTTTCATTTGACCATCATTGACTAATGCCAGATTAGTCTTAACCTTATGTGCCCGTACAATGTATTCAATCTTGTCTTTAAACAAATGATATTTATTTTCCCCCCTATAAAAGATAGCTTGATGATCAAACAAATAGGGACTCCCAAGTACAAGACCACATATATCTAAAGGGACTACATCAGCTTCTACCTCATCTACAAAGTTTGCAGTGATAGCAAATCTTAACTTGCATTGTTTAGTTACCTGTAACTGTGCATCATCGCAAACCCATCCAAGAGGGTATGGTTTTGGATGAGGTGTTGTAGTCAAGTTAAGCTTTTTAACAACTTCCTCAGATATCAAATTAACTTGGGAACCCATATCGAATAATGTATCAACCTTATTATGCTTGATAACAACTCGAATGTGAAATAATTCATTCCTTTGCTTATCATTCTTAGGAGAAGATTCTTTACTTGTACTTGCACTTATGCTAGAAGAACTTGGAGCTGATGAAAGAGATATACCTTTTCCTTTACCTTGAATCCCAGTAGTAACAATCTTTGTCTCATCTCCAGAGTTAGATCTAAGATCTTGTTGAGTTATAGCAGCAGTCTTTTGTTTACCTTTGTTTCCACCATATTGCTTTGGCCTCTTTTCAGGATGCAGCTTCCAGCACTTAGAATCATCATGCCCTTCTTTCTTGCAATGTGAGCATGTGGGTTTCTCACCCTCTTTCTTTACTATTGCTATCTTTTTACCCTTTCCTTTTCCTTTGGACTTTTCCTCAGACTTAGATGGTTTTTTATCAAACTTATCAATGAAAGTGCCCTTACCCCTTGATTCTAAATGTGTTTCTTGGACACATACTTCATCCAAATTACAAGGATTTAGGATGAGAATAGAATGCCTTAGGTAAGAATGAAGACCACCTATATACTTGAGTAAAGTGTCCTGGGTATATAATGGGACATTTAATGAAATAGCCTTTTTACGAAATTCATGGGTGTAATCCTGGACAGACTGACCTTTCCCTTGCCTAAAATGTTGCTAGTTCATCATTAACTGTTGCATATGGCCTAGGGGGTAGAATTGCTTCTTTAAAGCAGTAACAAATTCTGACCAAGACAAATTAAACTTACCATGCTGTGAAGTTTCATCCCGAGACCTACTCTCCCACCAAGTTAAGGCTACACCACCTAACCAAAGAGTGGCTAACTAAATTCTATCAACATCATCTACAAGGTTTTGAACTCTACAGTAGACTTCTACTTGCTAAATCCAATCATCTAGTTTCTCGGCATTTAACTCCCCACAATATTTTGGCAAGTCAAATTTTACATCCAAATTGATTCGAGGCTTATGTCCACCCTTAAAAATATTAGAAGACTCAGAATGGGTAGAAGAAAGAGAAGAGGGGGAAGAAGGAGAAGAGGGAGAAGAAGGAGAAGATGGAGGTGTATTTGGCGGATCACAATCAGCGCCTTTCTTTTTCCCTTTGTCCTTTCGAGCTGCACGTCTTCTCATCTTCTCTTCTCTTTCTTGTACCAAAACTTCTACCATTGTCTGCAAACTCTGAAGAGTCTTCTGGATACTTCGGTCTTCTAAACCTTGTCCACCACCTTCATCTTCCATTTGTGATGATGGTTTAGTCCTTCATTTTCCAATCTCAGGATTATATTCCTCGAGCTTTCCTTTGCCCTTCTGAATCCTAGATCTTGTTAGCATTCAAATCTGCAATACTAGTCCAACAGAAGCTCTGATACCAAATTTGATCTGATTAGGATCTAGGACGATTACAGAGGAATGCTTAACATTATTTCATAAAGTTAAATTTCAAAGCGTTAATTAGCAAATTAACACAACTGAAATGCTGAAATGAACAAAGCATAAAAAGGTAATGACTGAAAGAAAGAGAGTAGAGAGACATAAGGCAAAACACGATTGATAACGGAGTTCATCTGCGGGTCGGACTACATCTCCGGGTCCTGCTCCAATAGAGGGACCAATCCGATTTGCTCCAAAATCAATTACAAGTGTTCAAGATCTTCCCTTCAAGCACAATTATAACATTACTCTCCAATGTGCAGGAATAATCATCAAGTCTCCAAAATCATAATCTCCTTCTCATCACCTGGATGCCTTTCCAAAGCCTACTACCCCCATTTTATACATCAAATTTAGCCAAAAATGGGCTAAAACAATTAACTAACAAAATCCCCCATTTTGGTTACATATTTCAAATTTACCCCTTTTACCATTATTTGGATATGATTTGACACCAAAATTATGGGTTTGTTTTCAACAAATACCCCTAATTAAATAAGCTTGGGCGGATTTGTTCTGAATAGATAACAACTGTTCCCTTAATATTACATATGCCATAAATAGCCCATTGGTTGGCCTTAATTTTAGGAGGCCAATGGTTAGGAGTTCAACTCCCATTATCTCATTCCTTTAATTCGAATTAAATAGCTATTTTAATTCAAATTTGAATGTTTTCCCTCTCTTTATGATTTCGTGATGTCATGTTGATGTCATCAAAATCCATACTTTTACTGGAATTTGAAACCATCATAACTTTTATATTTGATCTCCGTTCTTGATGAAACGAATGCCATTGGAAAGCTTTTGATGAGCTCTTTCATTTGGAATCCATTGTCAAATACTTTTGAGATGATTATTTTTTCACCCTTTTATGACCTTTGGTCCCAGTTTGACCAAATTTTGACCAGTCATAATTTTTGCACTTGAACTCCAATTTTGATCGTTCAAGTTATGTTGAAGTCAAAATTGTGAACACTTGTAATGATGTTGATTCTTGGAGCATTGGGAACATTTTACTTTTCAGTAATTTTCATCCCCTGGATCATTGCTGATTGCAAGGACATTGAATATTGTTGTAAGGAACAATATGATGATAAAAAAATCCCAAGTTATATTATAAGTGAGTTCAATAATATTAATAAATTGCATAATGAATCTGTTACTAACTTTAACACTAGGTTATAGAAGAGGATGTATAAGCTAATGCAAGCCATGCTAGTTGATGATGAGGTATGCATGATTACTTATTTGAATGCCTTTGATGGTAAAATGGCATATCAACTTAAGGATAAGGAGCCTAGGACTTTAAGAGATGCTTTTAGAATTTCTATCAATATAGCAAAATAATTTGAGGATTTTAGGGAGGTTGGAGAATAAAAGAGATGATCCTAGGTTATTTGGGAGTAAGGGAAATAGTAAAGAAGAGCACAAATCTATAGGACGAAAAAAAGCAGGAGCCTAGTGAGATGAGTCAAGTTTTGAATGTTATAAAAGGTTTGAATCTTCTTCAAGGGAAAAGTGATAGGAATCCCACTAAAAATAAGGTCCCTTATTAGTCCAATTTTGGTAGACAAAATAGATTGTAAAATTTTCCTTATAACACTACTTGAAAGGATGGTCAACCTAGTATCCCTCCTCCTAATAATACTAGTAACAAGGTTAACCCTGATCCTTTATCCAAAAATTCCATAAATGTGGTGGATGACCCTAAACTGACTACTGAACCCATATGGTGTTTTTTTTGTCAGTTACCTCATGCTCCTAAATATTGTGCAATAGCTTTGTCATTTTCTGGAAATCAAAGTGAGCTAGAAGAAAATCAAGAACATGAAGAAAGTAGTGAGGATGTAGGATGTAATATGTTTGAGTCTCATTATGACCATTATGATAGTGATGACCATGATAGAGATGTAATGGAGCAAAGATAGTCTCAAAGTAATATGTAGTAGTAGGTATTTTCTGATGAGGAGAGTGATGTCGAGGACAATGTATGTAACATGGCATCTACTAGAGAGGAGGTGATACTAAGGAAGCCTTTGAGAGAAGAGGTTGATCAGATTACTGCTAGCATGATAGCTCATGTTCAAACCAAATATATGGCTTAGAATGCTAATAATGGTAAGGTGGCTAGTATATTTATCAAGAAAGTTGACCCTAAGAAAAAGGAAGTTATAAAGCCTAAAGAAATTCCTACTGTGAAGGTCAAAATTTCTAGTAAAAAATGGGAACCAAAGAAAGGAGGAAATCCTAAGGAGTTAGAATTCTCAATTAATTTTACCAAGAAATTAGATGAGAAGGTATCAAAAGTGATCACTATAAATGACAAGAATTATCAAGGTACTTCTAATAAACATCACAAGAAGAAGGATATGACTATTGATAATTCCTTAGATTCTTCTATAGATATGCTTAATGTTCTGTCATAGATCACTGTTAAAGTTGCTTTGTCTAAAATATTAAGGATCCCTAAACACCAAAATAAATCCATAGCATGGTTAGGAAATACTGATGTAAGGATAAAACAAGAATGCAATGAAATTCATGATCCCACATAGGGAAGCAAAGAAAATATAAAAGATAAAGAAGCTAAAGTAGTTGTGTCTCAAATTCCTCAAATGTTTTTGGATAGCTCATTTAATGAATGCTTGGGAAGTGCTGAGCCATTTTTATTGAGTATTTTAGTGAATGGTAAAACATTAAAAAATTGCATGATTGATTCTGGTGCCTCCAATACTATTATGCCTTTTGAAATAATGAAGGAATTGGGTTTGAAAGTTGATATTAGTCAGGGAAGATGTTGTGTCATGGATAAAAGAGAAGTAATAGTCATAAGTACTATTAATGCCTTACCATATAGAATGATAGCTTGTCCAGACAAAGAACTTACTATGAGTGTGCTGGTTGTTGATATCCCACCTCAATATGGTATATTATTATCTAGGAATTGGAGTGCTTCCATGGGAGGAAGTTTGCAATGTGATTTATCATTTGCTACTTTTAACATTGATGGGAATTTGGTAAAAATAAATAGAGAACCAAAGAGCATATATATGATAGAAGCAGATATTGAGGATGATATGAAAGACTTTGTGGATAAAAATGTCAATGCATTTAGAGTAGAGGTTCTCACTTTGAAGAAGGGTAAGCATAAATCTCAGACACAAGTAGAAGCTGATACAAAAAAGATAAAGGATATTTATGGACCATGTTCTTTGATGGTGCTTACTATAAAGATGGAGTAGGTGTAGGTATTTTGTTGACATCTCTAGCAAGGGTAACATACACATTCTCTTTTACTTTAAGTTTCCATTGTACCAATAATATAACAGAATGTGAGGCTTTACTATTAGGCCTTAGACTAGCTCATAAGGATGGGATAAAATGTTTACATGTTATAGGATATTTTGAATTTGTTATATCCCAAGTAAGAAATGCTTATGTATCAAAGAATAAAAGATTAAAACAATATAGAAAAGTTGTATGGAATATGATTGAATGTTTTGATGCATTTGGGATAGTTTGGAAAGATAGGAATAAACATAAAATGGTAGACTTGTTAGAAAATATGGTAATAAAACCTTATGATATTATATTTGCTAGCATATCCAAGTTGAGATTCAAACTAAACCTTTCATTCCTGATAATGTCAAAAATTGGCAAGTGTTTGAAGATGATAACGATATTTTGAGATTTTTGAACTATGAGAATATGTTGTTAGGACAAGAAATTGATTGTGAAGCTTATGTAGAAAATATAAATGGAAAGGATACTATTTTTGGGTAGGAAGTAGTGCAGTCAAAGAAAAATAAAATCCCAAAGGGTTTAGTTGTTTTAGAAACTATTTTTGACAACCAAGATAGGTCACAAATGAATACTAGTGAATATAATGCCAAAGATCTAGAGGAGGTAAACTTGGGAACTCCAGAAATGCCTAAAAAAGTATATATTGGTAAGAAATTGGCCCCTAAAATTAGGAAAGATCTAATGGACCTACTAAGGGAATATAGACATGTGTTTGCATGGTCATATGATGGCCTACAAGCCTATAGGGAAGATCTTTTTTAGCATGAGATCCCTCTAAAACCATATGCTAAGCCTTTTAGGCAAAAACAAAGGTCAATACATCCCACCATGGCTTCCAAAATGTAAGAGGAATTGGTCAAGTTAAGAGATGTTGGGATCATAAAGCCTATTGAACATTCCTCTTGAGTATCCAATTTAGTTCTTGTTAGGAAGAAAAATGGAGAAATAAGGTTATATGTTGACTTTAGGAATCTTAATATATCTTCATTAAAGGAAAATTATGGATTTCCAAATATGGAAGCTATGTTGCAAAGGGTTACCAGTTCTGAACTAATGTCTATGATGGATGGATTTTTAGGCTATAATCAAGTGGTTGTTAAAGAATCAAAATAGTTCAAGACTAATTTTACTACTCCATTGGGTACTTATGTTTATGTCAGGATGCCTTTTGGGCTTACTAATACTGGGGCTACTTTTCAAAGGACTATGGATGTGGCTTTTGCTGATATTATTAATAAGTTTTTGGTTGTGTATCAGGATGACCTCACTACAAGTATGAGAATGATCATTGCATGCACCTAGAAAAGGTATTTATCAGAGCCCTTAAGTATGGTATTCTTTTGAATCCAAGGAAACGTAGTTTTGGTGTTATTGAAGGAAAGTTGTTAGAACATCTAGTTGGTAAGCATGGAGTGAGCATTGATCCTGAAAGGGTAGAAGCAATAGATAAGATTTAAAAACCCAAGAGTGTTAAAGGCATTCAGTCATTCTTTTGATAGATCAACTTTCTTAGGAGATTTGTGAGAAAATTTGCAAAAATTAGTAGGCCTATATCAAGGATTCTAAAGAAAGGATCTGAGATAAAATGTTATGGTGAACCTAGCATTGCATTCCAAAAGATTAAGCAAGCTATTAAAGATGCCTCTATTCTCAGAGCTCCAAATTATGATAAACCAATGCATATATTTTCCTTTGCCTCATTTCACACTATTGTTGTAGTGTTGTTACAAAAAAATGAGGAAGGTTATGAGAAACCCAGTGCATTTTTTATAAAATCCTTGTAGGCAACAAAACTCAAGTATGATATAAATGAGAAATAGGTATATGCACTGGTGAAAGGAGTCAAGGATTTTAGGTGTTACTTAATGGGAGCTACTATTATTGCTTTTGTTCCCATTGCTACTGTGAAGGATATTTTTTCACAACAAGAGGTATCCAATAGGAGATGTAGATGGATTAATAGGATACAAGATTTTAACATTGATATTTAGATTACTAAACTAGTTAGGGGTCAAGGTTTGGCCAAATTGACGATAGAAGCCAATCTAGAGGAAAACTAGATCAATTAACTTGATGATAGTTACAAGGATAATCTTTGTGATATGAACACCTCTAATTGGTACAGAGATGTGATTTATTACTTACAAAATATGAAATCTCCATAAGAGCTAACAAACAATCAAAAAAGATCCCTTAAGTTGCAGGCCATAAGGTATGTCATAGTGTAGGTATAATTGTGGTGGAGAAATATGGAAGGGATACTTTTAAAATGTGTAGAGGAAATTGAATCTACAAGGATTTTGAAAGATATACATAAAGTTATATGTGGTGGTCATTAAATGGCTTAAACCACTACTCATAAAGTTCTTAGGGATGGATTTTGGTGGCCAACACTTTTCAAGGATTCTCATGAGTTTGTTAAAACATGTGATGCTTGTCAAAGGTTTAGTGAAAAGTTAAAATTTTCTAGGAATTTACCACTAAGACTTGTGGAAGTACAGGCACCAGTTCAACAATGAGGAAATGATTTTATAGGTGAGATTTCAAACAAATCTAGTGGTGGACATTCTTGGATCTTGGTGGCTACTGATTACTTCACAAAATGGGTTGAAGCAATTCCTACTAAGAATGCAACAAGTAAAGTAGTGATTAGTTTCATTTTAAAAAAAATTTGCATTTTTAAAAAAGATTTGGTGCTAGGACAAATTCAAAACAAAACAAAACCTAAGGCTTAGGAAAAATTTTCAAAGGATAAAAACTACACAACCCAAAAACTTGAAAACCAAGCCTCTATCAATGGACTCAAGTCTGATTTTTTAATCCTAAAAATGGAAAAAATTATTATGCAAAAAATCAGACCAATAATGGTTCTTTCTAGGGATGATAGACTACCTGGGTCTATACAAGAATTTAGAATCTTTGGTAGAATAGACCACATACTTGACATAGCCATGAAAACTTCTTCAAAGAGCTCAAAACAAAACTATAGAAACCAAGAACCAAACTATATACAAATATTTACAAGGATCTACAAAATATACAAAATGTACAAGAAAACAAGGAACACTAAAACTATTGTTCATGGAAAATAGATACTTTAAAGAAAAGTACCTCTTCAAGAATTGTCCATGAACTAGAAATTCAAGAACATATCTAGTTAAATCCTTTAGAAAATATGAATCTTCTCCATTTATGTCACAAATGTCATATGGGCCAAGCTAAATTGGGTCAAATTTACCATGTTTTCTTTTATCCTCCATTCTAGCATTACACATTAACACCATATTACCTATTTAAAATTTCCACTCAATAGCCCTTTTGTCATATAAGTACTTCATTTGTGATTGTAACTTGGTATTCTAAATAGATGATTCTCTTCTTGCTTCTTCTAGTTGCAAAATATCATCCATTCTAAGTTGCATCTCATCAATGATAGCATCTTCATATAGTTGAATAAATTTATACATCTCCATTAGGTTGTTCTATGGAAGTCTAGGTTGTATACCATAGACCAAATCAAATGGAGCACATCCAATGGCCTTTTTCACAATAACCCTACCAGCCCATAGAGCTAATGACAATTTTGAATCCCAAGCCTTGTTGTTTTCTCCTGAAATCCTCTTGATGATTTTCAATATACTTTTATTACTTGATTCTTCCTGACCATTTCCTTGAGGATGATAGGGTGATTATGTCTACTCTATAATGCTATACTTCTTACAAAAAAATTTTATATTCCTCAAATTTAAAACACATAGTATTATTAGTTATGATTTTCTGAGGGCATCCAAACTTGGTCATGATATTCCTTCCCTGCTTAATCCTTGTCATGCTAAGATACCTTTGTCAAAATATTTCCTCACCATTTGATCTTAGCTAGATCCATGGTTGCCATTTTGTCATTATAACAAAATGTAGGGTTTTTTACTATACTAGCATGGTGACTATCAAAAATTGAGTTATGGTACTAAAAAATGAGGTCCAACACCAAAAAGGTGCATTGATTTGGAAATGTTATGGTCATGTGCTCTATTTGAGGGTTGTTAGTATTAGAAAGGATACATGTGGAGCAATTTTCAAGTGGTGTTAGCAAAATTCAAATTTTTTTGGTGAGTCACCATGTCGTGACCAAAAAATCTATGCATCCTACTAGTAGTGATGTAGCAACTAATAAAAATATGAAGAAAGAAATAATTTTTTAAATTGATGGTGACCATAGAATTCCCTTGCAGTATCATAAATGTGCATGAACATTATTTTTTACAAAAATATTAATTAATTTTCAACAACTTTGCAAAATGGTCTTGCTTTGTTCAAAAAATGGTTTTTAGAGAGGAATTTGTTTGCCCCGCATGCTAACGTCTAGAATTTTTATTTGGGAAAACTAGTAGATCCAAGTGTTTTTATGGATTATGATTTTCTTGAAGCCATTGCAAAGAATTATGACCAAGTTGTTAGGGTGGTGAGAAGAACTAATAGTGTGCCTCTGATATCAATTAGTCGTGAGGAAATTAGAGAGGTTTTTTGTCTAGAGCCATTGATAGATTATCATGTGCCAATTAATCTGCAAGAACTAGAAAATGAATACAAGGTAAAAAAGGATGTGATTAGGGGAGGTGCACTGAGGGCATATATTGGCACAATAGGAACTATGCTAGTAGTCACTACAGCCTTTAGGGAACCTTTTAAAAATGATCTTTTCACTTCCCAAGCTATAGAAATATACAAGGTCCTATGTTGTGTCTTTAGTGAAGAAAAACATAATTTCATGCCCATCAACCTTATTTATATGATGGTTCAAATTGCTTCCTTTTGTGTAGATGTTATTTTTTTTTTTTATTCTTATTTAGCTAAAGAAATTCATACTAGTTTGGTCGAAATTGCAAAAGGGAAAGTAGAGAAAACTTTTGGCCATTATTCTTTGTTGATTCATATGTTATTATTTAAGGGAGTAACATACTTTGGTAAAGAGATGGAGTTGAATAGAGATGAGTATGGGGAAGCACTGCCAGTCTAGTTGGTGAGTTTAGATATGACCTAGGATGCAGAGAATGCTAGCTTTGTCAAGTTTGATAGGTATTTTTCTTGCAAGTTGAGATGCCTCATATTGAGTGACAATCCTAGAATCCCCAAGGCACTAATGAATTTTATTAGGCCTATGGACACTCCTAGTGGTTTGGAAGTTTCACACAATTGGAGAGATATCATCCCATACTCTATTTGTACTATTTTTAGAGTTTATGGTTTTAAGGAGAGCCCTCATGTGTTGCCCTACCAAGTACCTTTAAAGGTAGGAATGGTTGAAGTTTTGTGGCAGTTAAGAGGAGTGGAAGAGATGTTTCTATTGAAAAGGCAACTAGGTTCAATTTTCCATACTTTTATTGTGGCCCATCAATTTGCAATTACTAAAGGGGGATGGCTCTTTTTACATAAAATTTTGGATCAATACAAAATGGCTATTTCCCATCCCTGTTTTGTGATACTGAGGCATTTTTTAATTAGAAGTTAAGACATAGAATTAAAATAGGAAAGGTAAAAAATTACTCATATTATCTAGAGGATATCATAAGGAATGAGTTCTCATTGCAGGAACAAGAAACCAAAAATAAAAGTGGAGAGTATATTCCAGGGTTTTAGAATTCATTCATTATTTTGATAAAAAATATAGTCCTCTAGATAATGCTAATACAAAGGCTGATAAAATAAATAAGCTCATGAATACTTGCCCTAAAATAATGGAAGTCGTGAATGAGAAGAAATAATTGTTTATTGATTCATAGCCAAATAAGGCAAAAGAGATCATGAGGAGGTTGGCTTTCACTCCTAATGTATGAGCTAGTCAAATAATTGTTCAAAAGGGACAAGGCTATACTCTAGTTCAAAATAAAAAGGCTACCATGGATAAGGGCAAGAAAATAATGGGATCCACTAGTGCAATCATAGAGACCAGATGAACCTTCTCCTAAGAGGTAGAAGACAATAAAGGAAAAGAGTCCTCAAGTTGAGGAATATTCACCCACTCAGTTCCCTTTGTAGATTGGAGAAGAACAATTCACTGGTGAGAAAATTGAAAAAATAGGATTATAAGGAGGTGTATTTATCAGCCAAGTAGAATTGGATGAGGGAAACCCTCAAGAGCCTCCTATGTCAAGTTTGGATTTAACAGTTGTAGACTATAGAGGTAGGGAATTGGACCCTATATTAGAACAGGCCAGCTATCAATTTTTGTTTGATGATAGTTTTGTTAAGTTTAGACCTTTTCTCCAATTTACATGGTGGGCCAATATGTGTAGATTTGAAGAAAGATGCAACAAGCTGAGAAAAGAGAACCCAGAAATGGATGAAACTACCTTCAAAAATCAAGTGAAAGAGGAAATGATGTGGGAGTTTTAGAGTACAAGCCCTGAGGAAGGTAGGCAAATGGTCAAAGCATCGAACATTTTTTTGTTGCCCAATTAGGACATTACTAATGCTCTTGTGTTTAATTATATTTCAAATAAAATTGATTTACAAGACAAAAATAAGAAAGACTTCTAGGGCACTACTTTCAGTGAAGACCAGGGTGCCTTGGTTATCTAGTCATTGAGAAGGGGATCAAGAGCTACTTCATTAAAACCAGATGATTCTGGTTTGATGAGAAGTATTATTGTGAGAAGAGTGGCTGATACCTCTCATGTGTAGGCTACACATTGGAATGTAGATTTATCTCAGTTTGTTTTGGCCACTACAAAAAAGCATGAAAAGAACATGTTTGAATTATAAAGTAAATATGAAACAATTTTGGAAGCTTACAATAAAGAGGTTTAGAAGAGGATTGAGTTGGAGAATAAAATTATGGGAAGGTCTACCAGGCCAAAAATAACATATCCTTGCCCTCCAGTGGAGCCTTTTAAATCCACTCCTCTTATAGAAATGTTAGACACCCCATAGATGCCTCAATATTATAGAGTAGACAATTTTGAGGAAGAAAAAAGTAAACTTTTGGCATTACGTGTAGAGATGGAAGTACAATATGAGGATAAACTTACAAAGGCTCTAATGTACTTGGAAGATAAAATTGAATGGCCCCTGTTCTATGATTAATTGGCAAGAGTAATAAGTATATGGGAAGAACTAAAAACCCATGATGAAGCTGTTGACAATGATTGAAAAAGAACATGAATGAAGGATAATGGAACTAGTAAAGAATGGTTTCAATCATTGTTTTTTTGTTAATGTCAAACTTGCTATTTGGAGGAATGACAATTGCTTTAGTGATCCAAATACTATTAATTGGTTGATTGACAAGGAGGTGGCAATCAATAAGATGTAACTAGAGTACCTAGAGAAAGGTTGAAGTTATGATGTGGTAATGAAGTATAAGGATCAGCTAAACCATTGATGAAATAATGTATTGATGAAATACTCTAAGACACAGAGGATGGACACACTAAAACATATCAAAGGTGTAAGGATTAACTAAGTTCTAGTTAGGTGCCGAACAGATTCTCAGTTGAAGCTGACCAAGTTCAACTTCAGTATAAGCTGAGTTATTACTCAGATGCCAAGTAACACAAAATCCTTTAGGTGCCAAGTAGCATAAAAAGATAATGGATGCCGAGTAATTTTTCAAGTGCTGAGTAAAGCCAAAAATGCTTCAAGTGTTGAGCACCAATAAATAACATTAAAAAGCCAAGTAACATAGAAGGTGTTGAGCATTAGTAAACCAATAATGCCGAGTTGTTGCATTATTTGTTAAGACAAGATTCACTAGATTAGCAGTGATAAGGTTGTTACATCAAATTTTGTGAAGTAGTTGGAAGTTATGAATGATGAGCAGATGTCACAAAATTCTATGTAATCCATGCAAACCAATCCAAGGTGAATGCTAATGAATTTATCATGAAGTTTCCAAAAGAAAAAATTTGGAGGGAAAAACAATACCATTTTCTCAAGAGCAAATTAAGATTTCAGCAGGAAATGAAGAACATAACTTCTTTATAAGGAGTTACAGGTTAGAGATCAAATGCACATACAAGAGAGGGAATTGATCATAAGTGTGATCATGCAAAGAATCCAAGAGGAGTAAGAACAAAGCATCAAGACTTTGAGTTGATCAAGTGACTAGAGATTGCAATGGTATAACAAGTGGAAGAACTCAAGGAGATAGATCTTGAAGGGTGAACAAGATGTTTGCACTACAAAGGAGGAAAGCCAAGCAAAGAAGAGAATTGAAGAAGTGATCTAAAATCTGCACAGTGAGGGTTGCAAATTTGTATCAGGTCAAAATCCTTCTAATACTTTCTTACCATTGTATTAGATATTTAAACCTTACATTGCTAGGTTAGCTTAATAGCTATGTGGATAAGCCTAAGGAAAAGGATAAAGAGATCCCCAGGAGTAGGACAAAGAGATCCTTAGGAGAAGGATAAAGAGATCCTTAAGAGAAGGATAAAGAGATCCTTAGGAGGAGGATAGGAGATTCTGAGAGAGGGATGAAAGATTCTTTTGAGAAGGTGACTGTAAATCCCATGGACTTGGGTGAGCCTAACAGCTCTATGTAAATTCTTTAACAGGGTGACATTCCAAGTTGAATGTTCTTAAATCCTTTAACAACGTCACATTTAACAATGCGTTGTAGCCTTTAACAGGGCGGGCCTTTAATAGGGCAGACCATCAGAAGTGGTTGAGATCAATTGCATAGTTATTTTGTGGGTATCATCCCCACTCTAGTTTTACCTTCTTATTCTTGGATGGTTTCTAGGTTATCAAATCCTTAGTATTATGTGTGATGCATGTTTACTTTTCATGATTTTTTAATATTCAATTGCATGCATGATAATTTCAGCTAAGTGTTATTAAGGATTTGTAGAAAAAGTTGTATTGGACATCATTGGATCTTGGATAACTGAAAGAATTCTAACAATTAGTATCAGAGCCAACTGCTGATTTGTTTCAAGGTACTAGCAGTAAGTAGATCAAGATGTCCAAGAGAGAAGTTCCCAAGCTAAACAAAGAAAACTTTGTTGCATGGTAAAGTCTGATGAAGCTACACCTTAGATCAATAGGTGACTATGCATAGACCTCAATTATAGTTGATCATGTAGACCCTACGAGACCCCTCATTTCAAATGATATGAGCAAGAAGAAGGAGCACAATCAAGCAATGTTAGATATTGCTTCAGCACTAAGCTATGTCGAGTATGATGACATCAAAGGATGTGATACTTCACATCAGATGTAGAATACATTATCAAGAATCTATGGAGGAGATGAAAATGTCAAGAGAGCCAAAAGAGAAAGCCTAAGAGGAAAATTTGATGATATGAAAATGGAAGAAGAAGAGAATGTTGCTCAATATGGTGCAAGGATGAAGCAAGTAGTCAGTTCCATAGGAATCCTAGGAGGACAGTTAGTAGAAGAAATAGTATGTAGCAAATACTTGAGAACTTTGCTTCCCATCTATGCTATAAGAGTATTAGCCATCCAAGAGCTAAGGTGTGTACCAATAAACATAGTGACATTTGAAGGAATAATTGGAAGACTCATTGCCTTTGAGTGATCCAAATTTGACAATTACAAGCCAGAAAATTTTGAATATGCATTCAAAGCTAAGATGGCAGTGAAAGACAATGAGGAGATTCAAACAAAGAAAAAGAATGGAAAAGAAAAGTATGTATCTAGCGATAGTAGCACTAATGAAGATGATGTAGACCAATTAGAGGCATTACTAGCAAGAAGATTTCATAGAGGAAGAGGCAAATTCAAAGGTAAGCTACCAATCATTTATTTTAATTGTAATGAAGTTGGTCACATTGCAGCCAAATGCACACAAAAGAAAAATTATAAGGATGGAGGAAACTTCAAGAATAAGAAAGAGGAAAACAAGGACTACAAAGGTAAAGGAAAAAGATGCTATATTGTTGAAGAAGACTCTGATGAAAATGAAGATGAAGTAGTCTATGAGGCTTTAAAGGATGAATCAGATGAAGAAGAAGCAACTACCCTAGTAACCTGCATGAACAAGAATGATAGATGGATCATAGATAGTGGGTGCTCTCGTCACATGACTGGAGATAAAAGTAAGTTCATTTCCTTTACTCAATATGAAAGAAATAGCGTTAGATTTGGTAACAATGCACCATGTCAGATCAAAGGGAAAGGCAGTATCAAGGTTACTAAAAAGATATCATGTGATAATGCATACAATGTTGAAGGCCTGAATTATAACTTGGTAAGTGTCTCATAGTTAGGAAACATAGGATGAAAGGTTGAATTTGAAAAAGGAATTGCTAAGATTTATGATTCTCAAGGAAGTCTAATAGGAAAATGTGATCATACTAGGAGTAACTTGTTTTATCTTGACATGGAAGATGCTTCTTGTCTCATTGTTCAAACTGATGATGTATGGTAATGGCACAAGAGGCTATGTCATATAAATTTTGACAAATTGATAAGCATCAGCAAGATGAAGAAAGTTAGAGGACTACCAAAGTTGAAGAAACCTGATAACATCATGTGAAAACAATGCCAACTAGGGAAGACAACCAAATAAAATTTCAAAAGCAAGACTTATACTTCTAATGAAGTATTAGAGCTAGTTCATATTGACTTGTGTGCTCCTATTGAAGTACAAAGCTACAAAGGTGACAGATACATAATGCTAGTTGTAGATGATTATTCAAGGATGATGACAATCATGTTCCTAAAACAAAAATTAGATGCATTCCAAATGTTCAAATGGTACTTGGCCAGAGTTGAGAAAGAAACTAGAAAGAGCCTAAAATGTCTCAAATATGATAGAGGAGGTGAATTCACATGAAGAGAATTTGAAGAGTTTTGCAAGGAAAGAGGAATTAAAAGATAGACATCAGCACCCAGCACTCCACCTCAAAATGGTATAGTTGAGAGAAGGAATAGATTAGTTATTTACTATGCCTAGACCTTAATGATGGAGAAAAATGTTGCACTCAAGTACTGGAGAGAAGCAGTAAGTACTGCTGTCTACACACTCAACAGAGTTCAAGTCAAGAAAGGTAAAAATGCAACACCTTTTGAATTATGGTATAGGCATTCTCCTAATGTAAAATATTTCAAAATATTTGGATGCAAATGCTATATATACAAAGAGTCTAGAAATGGAAAGTTTGATTCAAAGAGTGAGGAAGACACATTTCTTTATTAATCTACTAGAAGCAAAGCTTATAAGTGCTTGAATGTTAACACTAAAAAAGTAGTAGAAAGTACAAATGTGAAGTTTGATGAGCTTGCAGAAGTTCAAAGTATTGAGAATACCAAGAAAGTAGAAGAATACAAGACCTTTGTATACTTTTATGAAGGTATACCTAATAATGGTGAAGTTGCAACTCAGAATGACAATCAGCAATAGAATCCAGTATTTGCCAAGTCACAGACAGTGAATGCTAAACAACAGAAACATTTAGAAGCTAAGCTGCAAAATACAAAAAATGTTCATTCAAATTTTGAGAATAGCCAACAAGAAGAAAATGAACAAATACCTAATGGAAATATGCATGAGGATACAGATTCTAAAAGAGACAACATGCAAACAAGGAAAGAACCTATATTGGTAAAGTATGTTAAAAGACATCATCCTATAGATCAAATTATTAGAAACAAAGAGATAGGACCAATGACAAGGAATATAATCAGAAATGAAACATGTCTGCTCGGTAAAAAGGAACCAAAAATAGTAAGTGAAGCCATAACAGATGATGACTAGTATAATGCTATGAAAGAAGAAATAGAACAAATTGAGAAGAATAAGACATGGACCTTAGTCTTGAGACCATTTGATAAGAATGTGATTGGAACCAAGTGGGTATTCATAAACAAGCTAGAGGAGAATGGTGAAACCACAAGAAACAAGGCAAGATTAGTCTATAAAGGGTATGCACAAGAAGAAGGACTAGATTATGGAGAAAATTTTACTCCAGTTGCCATAATGGAAGGAGTAAGGACCTTACTAGCATATGTAGCCTTAAAAGGATTTAAAGTCTATCAAATGGATGTTAAGTCCACATTTCTAAATAGAATACTTGAAGAGGAAGTCTACATAGAGCAACCAGAAGGTTTTGTTGATGAAAAGAACAAAAATAAGGTATGTAAACTGCATAAGGTTCTATATGGATTAAAGCAAGCCCCTAGAGCTTGGTATGAGAGACTTCACAAGTATTTGGTGCAAGTAGGATTTGAAAGAACTGATGATAACAACAACATGTACATCATATCAGAAGAAGGTAAGGATATTCTTGTATCTGAAATATTTGTGGATGATATAGTTTTTGGAGGAAAGGAAGTACTATGCAAAATTTTTTCTGACAAAATGAAACATGAGTTTTAAATGTCTATGTTTGGAGATATCAAGTTCTTTGTAGGATTGCAAGTACATCAACTAAAACATGGCATATTTGTAACACAATCAAAATACATCAAAGAGATACTTAAGAAGTTTGGATTGGAAGACTCCAAACTAGTCAATACACCAATGGCAACAGGACAAAAGCTATCTAAAAATGATGAATCAACTGAAGTCAATCAAACAATGTACAGATCTATGATTGGAAAACTATAATATGTTGTACATAGTAGACTGGACATAGCACTAATAGTTGGTATAGTGGCTAGATTCTCTACCAATCCTAGAGAAAATCATCTCATGGCAATAAAAAGGATAATGAGGTATCTCAAAGGAACTAATGATTTTGGCCTATATTACAAAAATAATGAGAAGTTTGAGCTCAATGCAGACATAGATGTAGATTGGGGAGGAAACATTGGTGACAGTAAAAGAACAAGTGGAGGTGTATTATTCTTAGGTAAAAGGCTAGTTACTTGGACTAGTAAGAAACAAACATGCACTTCTCAGTCCATTGCAGAAGCAAAATACGTGGCAGTAGCAGTCAATTGCACAAACATTGTGTAGCTCAAACATCTATTGAAAGGAATGAAAGAAGAGGTAACTAAACCTATGACATTGTATTTTGATAATACAAGTGCTATAAACATATCCAAGAATCCAGTAATGCATGTAAAAACCAAGCATATTGCAATCAAGTATCACTATGTCAGAGAATTGGTGGAAGAAAAATAAGTGAAGATGGAGTACATTCACACAAAGGGACAAATTGCAGACATCTTCATGAAACCATTGCCCAAGGATGCTTATGAATATCTTAGGGGCAAGTTGGGGGTAATGCCCCTAACCCAAGTAGTCTAAAGAAACATAGAAGCTGCCCTGCATCAACATGAGTAGATCATTGAAATATCAGAAGCATGATGTAGAGGATGACAACAGGAGCAGAACCTCTAGATCAATCACAAGCATGGTGACAGAGGGAGAAAAACATGAGATGCAAAGCTTATATTTCACATGTTAAAGATGCTACATATTTGGCATTTATGTCAAAGAGGGAGATATATGAGAAATTGATCAATATAAAGTAAGAGGGAGATATATATGAAAGATGTATAAGAAAGAGGGAGATTTAGAAGAAATAAGATTCAGCAAGAAACAATGAAGGATTAGGAATACAAGGTAAGGATGCAACAGCCCAGAAGGAGAAGCAAAATAAAGGATTCAAATTTTGGTGGTAACTAAGTTGATTAGCTTAACCATTTGATCAGTTTGGTTTGCCATCAATGCCAAAGAGGAAGATTGTTGAAAATGATTTAAAAAGATCATGAATGAAGGATAATGGAACTGGTGAAGAATGGTTTCAATCATTGTTTTATCATTGATGTCAAACTTGCTATTTGCAGGAATGACAATTGCTTTAGTGATCCAAAAACTATCAATTGGTTGATTGACAAGGAGGTGGCAATGAATAAGATGTAACTAGAGTGCCTAGAGAAAGGTTGAAGTTATGATGTTGTAATGAAGTATAAGGATCAGCTAAGCCATTGATGAAATATTATATTGATGACATACTCTAAGACACAAAGGATGGACACACTAAGACATATTAAAGGTGTAAGGATTAACTAAGTTCCAGTTAGGTGTTGAACAAATTCTCAGTTGAAGCCGAGCAAGTTCAACTTCAGTATAAGCCAATTGATTACTCAGATGTCGAGTAACATAGAATCCTTCAAGTGCCGAGTAGTAGAAAAAGATAATGGATGCCGACTAAGTTTTCAAGTGCCGAGAAAAGCCAAAAATGCTTAAGGTGCCAAACACCAGTAAATAACATTAAGAAGCTGAGTAACACAGAAAGTGTTGAGCATCAGTAAACCAATAATGTCGAGTTGTTGCATTATTTGTTAAGACAAGATTTGCCAAATCAGCAGCATAAGGTTGTTACATCAAATTTTGTGAAGTAGTTGGAAGTTATGAGTGATGAGTAGATGTCATAGAATTCTATGCAATCCATGCAAACTAATCCAAGGCAAATGCTAATAGATTTATCATGAAGTTTTTGAAAGAAAAAATTTGGAGGGAAAAATAGTACCATTTTCTCAAGAGTAAATTAAGATTTGAGCGAGAAATGAAGAACATAACTTCTTTATAAGGAGTTATAGGTTAGAGATCAAATGCACATGCAAGAGAGGGAATTGGTCATAAGTGTGATCATGCAAAGAAGCCTAGAGGATTAAGAATAGAGCATCAAGACTCTGAGTTAATCAAGTGACTAGTGATTGCATTGGTATAACAAGTGAAAGAACTCAAGGAGATAGATCTCAAAGGGTGAACAAGCTATCTGTACTACAAAGGAGGAAAGCCAAGCAAAGAAGAGAACTAAAGAAGTGATCTGAAATCTGCACAGTGAGGGTTGAAAATTTGTATCAGTTCAAAATCCTTCTAATACTTTCGTACCATTGTATTAGATATTGAAACCCTACATTGCTAGGTTAGCTTAATAGCTAGGTGGATAAGCCTCAGGAAAAGGATAAAGAGATCCCTTAGAGAAGGACAAAGAGATCCTCAGGAGAAGGATAAAGAGATCCTTAAGAGAAGGATAAAGAGATCCTTAGGAGGAGGATAGGAGATCCTTAGAGAGGGATAAAAGATTCTTTTGAGAAAGTGACTGTAAATCCCATGGACTTGGGTGAGCCTAACAGCTCTATGTAAATCCTTTAACAGGGTGACATTCCAAGTTGAATGTTCTTGATTCCTTTAACAAGGTCACATTTAACAATGTCTTGTAGCCTTTAATAGGGTAGACCATCAAAAGTGGTTGAAATCAATTGTGCAGTTATTTTGTGGGTATCATCCCCACTCCTGTGTTACCTTCTTATTCCTAGAGGGTTTTTGGGTTATCAAGTCCTTAGTGCTATGTTGTGATGCATGTTTACTTTTCATGATTGTTTAATGTTCAATTGCATGCATGATAATTTCATTTAAGTGTTATTAAGGATTTGTAGAAAAAGTTGTATTGGACATCATTGGACCTTGGATAATTGATTCACCTTGCCCCCCCCCCCCTCCCCTTCTCATTTATTCTAAAGAATTCTAACATAAGTCCTCAAGCCTATTGTTAATAAGTGGAGAAAGTTGAAGAAATAAATTAATTTTTTATGTTATTCAGTTATATTGTATTCTCATGACCAGATTGAAAAGACATGATATTGCTAATAATCTGTCAGATTTTGATAATAGGAGAGTTACTTTTCAATTGAAAGTTGTTTCTTATTTAAGCAAGTACAAGAATCAAAAACTTGATTTTTTTCCTCATGTCTTGGATAGAAAGAATAAATTGAAGAATAAGGATGAATGGGCTAAGGAATTGGATGACTTGTTCTATTTGAGGATGAATAAGGTTATAAACAAAAAAGGGCATGCTTGGTGGGATACTATGAAAGAGGAATTGGTTAAAGTCCAGTTATTTTTTGATTCTTTGAAACAAGAATTTTTTGGTAATGATAATGAAGCTAAGTATATACTTAAGAAGAAAAATGATATTTTGTAATTGAATTGGCCAGATGATGCACAATTTGACACCCGGATGGTAGGTATTACTTTTGGTGAGCAGTTAGAAGAGGTTGGTACAGATGATGATGAGGAATAGGAAGACGAGGTGTAGATTATTGACACAACAACACCAAATCAAAAAAATGAGGAAGATAAAGGTCACCAAATGGTTCTAGCTATAGGCTCAGAGACCCAGGACATGGAAATGATAGAAGATCAACTAAGGGTAAAAGTGGTTTTGATAGTTCAAGATGAAAATAGTGAAAACCCATGAGTAGAAATTGATTTGCAAACATTACCACAGGATTCATCATTTACCAGCATGGTAGCTACATATTCAAAAGAGTCAGAATAGTGGTGGCAAATCAAAGGAGCTAGTAACTTGTTGTGATGTAATAGAAAGTGGTCTCATGAATTAGGAGTGAGTTGGGGTAAAGTTTGCTTCTGCATATCAAATTAATCACAAATTCAAAATCATTCCTGTTCCATTTTGTTTAGAGTCATAATTTTTATTAGCACTCATTTATATTTTAGTTTTGGATGTTAGGTAGCTATTATTCCTTGAAATAATTGTAAATTTAAGGAGAATCAAGACCAAATCTACTTATAAGAGATGCATATTAATCTGAAGGTATCAAAAATTAGATGAACTATGTAAGTATTTGGAATTAGAGATGAGAATCAAAATTAAACTAATACAATTCTCATATATCAGTGGTTATCTAAGACGTCACCTAGGTAAACCCGCCTTGGTTTTGCAGAAGCTAAAGAGTAGGAAACCATTTTTTGTTTTGTTGAAGTTGGTCCAAATGGTTTGCACATAGAATTGTTAATATGAAGTGGCCAATCCTTAGATTGTGTGGGTATTATCAATTTGGTGTTGATCGTTTTGCAGTTCAATAGTTTTAAACACCAACATATGTATTCCTCAAATGAATGATTATGAGATGTGTCTTCATTACTCATTAAATTTTCTTGAATGAGAAATTTTGCGTAGAATATGGAATTTTAAAAAAGGAGTATTTTTTTGTTTTAATTTTTCTTTTGTTAAGTAAAGGTCTAATTTATAAGAATGTGATTTACATAGTTCTAATTGATAGATGCTATTATTTCACCACAGCAGAGTTTGTTTTCTTTGGATATGATAATTAGAAACATTGTACACAATTTTCTTTTAGCCTGGTAAATCTTATTGATATTGTGGTCATTATTTAGGTCTATTGTGACATACATTGAATTGAACTATAGATCACAGTGAGAGTTAATGAATTATTTGATGTTTATGAAATGAAGATTAAACTACTTGATAAAGTTCTAATCTTGTGATATGTTTCCTAATGGACCTATGAGAAGGAAGTTATTTGGTCAAAAAAGATTTTTTTATGTAAATGATTGAATTTGTTATCTTTCATTGGCTTTAAAAGGTTTTGTTGCATGCCTTACTAAACTATGAATGAAATTTTTTGGTCATATTATAGAAAATGCATACACATTCCATTACTTTCCTCTTAGTTTTTCTTGTTTAGTCTTCCTTGTTGCTAGGCTAAGTATCTTTCATGTCAGGAAAGATTTTGAGGAACCTTAATAGCTTCATGGAAGGGGGGAAAAGAACTCCTACAATATTCTTGCCCTTCTATACTTGGACAGGTTCTGGAGCTTCTATCAAAATCAACAAATAACTAGTACATCTTGGTATTCTGGTAACTAAATTATGGTATCCTTTTAGATTTGAGAATATATGTATATGTATCATTTTGTTAAATGTAATGAAGGTTCATCAACTAATGTTGACAGGTCAAATTTTAGATGACTTTGAATCTTGTTGAATATTCCACATTATATGGAGATTGCTAATGTGGCATTGGATTTGTAGGGGCATTATTTACATATAATTAGAGGTATGCAAAGAGTAGAAAAGGAAAAATTAGATATTCAAGATGTCAACATTGTATAGAGGTTTTTGTAGCTATCTCTTTTGTATATAGAACTGTATTGTATGATTTCATGTTTGGGAAATGGACCCATCTTGCATGCATTCTGTAATTGTATATAACAACTCCTAATAGTTTTGACAATTTTTATAGGACCTAGTCCTCTAACAAGGACCAAGACACTATGTGTATGTAATAGACTCCTAAAAGGGTCAACATCCTTAACAAGATAGTTTTGTTTAGAGGATCATTTTGTGGCTACCATCCCCACCAATGTTTTTCCTTGGCCAAGGTTTCCCTAGTAAACAAAATATGGTGTTATGATTTCTCTCTATTTATAGTTATGTTTAGTGTTCATGATCAAAATCAAAATTGGAGCACCAAAATCAAAATCAAAAGAGGTAAGTTTATGTCTTACCACCTTAATCAAAATTAAATTATAATAGCTTTTAATAAGATTCTAGAAATAATAACTAAAATCGTTCTCGTAGGTGACAAATGTTTTTTGCTACCTTTATTCAAAATAAATAATTAATTATGAATTTCTAATATTTAACATAAAAATTTTAGATTACAAAAAAAAAAGAATTAAAAAAATCCCATGTCTGACCACTTTAACTAATTCAGAACTTTTCAAAATTATTTTTTTCTTGTTTTTCCCTTATAGGATGTGAAGCTTCAAAATGTTATATCATTTGAAATTTATAACTATTTTTCAATTGGTATGTCAATCAACACTTTATAGCCAATTGTAGAGGTTGATGAAAGCGAACTTCACAACTTGCCAAGATCACCTACATGCAAATAACTTGTCAAAGGAAAACAAAAGAAGGAAGAGGTGGAGCTTGGAAAAACTAAACAGAATGAGAGAGAAGATATTACAAACAAAGAAAAATGTATTGCTATACAATATGAATTGAAAATGAGTTATGAAATACAATGAGAGAGCTTGAATATAAAGGCCTCAAGGAAGCTTGTAGAACAAGCTAAAAAGTGCTAGAAGATAAGTTTGACAACTAAGCATGCATCCAAAAAAGGTGGAATATCCTTGATCAAGGTGAGAGGATAAGTATAACTAGATAGGAAAAAACTCCCATGTTGTCAACAACTCATCAACTACAACTATTAAATAAATGCATTAACCTAAGTAAACTTAAGTAAAGTGTAAATAATAATTATTTACTCTAACACCCCCCCTTAAGTGCAACTTAGGGGAATGGACTGAAGCTTACAACAACTAAGATGAAATGAAAAATGGGTCTCGGCAATGAGGCCATATTAGGTACCCATGTACAATGCAAATAAATGCAACCTCTAAAAATTGGGAAAGAAAGAAAACCACATGGGAAAAACCCTCCCCCAAAAAGAGGCAAGAAAAACTAGTGAAAGATTAAAGAAGCACCTCCAACTAAAGGAATGTCCCAAAAAATAGGAGCAAGAGAAGATCATGAAGAGCATCACTAAAGCATGAAGAAGCTACAAACTCTATTGAAAGAAACTTTTGATCTAAAGAATCTCTATGGAAAATAGAAGGCACAAACCAAGCATGTCTATATGGTAGATGATCCACGTCACTAAAATGAATACGTAACCAGCCACTACAATCACCTAGTATACAGGGTCAAATACTGAATACATAGCTCACACTATCAAACCATCAAACCAAGGAAGCATTAGAGCAATAGAATAACCCCCTTAATACAAATAGGGTGAGGTGATAGGCAACTGAGAAAGTGGGCCAAAATTCTCTACATAAAGAACCAAGAACAACAAAAGAGAGTAAGAGCTACAAACACCTATAAAGGCACATGTCACTGACACATCATGGGGCTAATGTCATCAAAGGGACACTCACTTAACAAAGGAAGAGGGCACAAAAATGGAAACAACTAATCCTACATGGTGCTTTATAAAATAGTGCAAGTACAACTATCTCAAAACAATGTTCATGAATCCAAAATGCAAAAGTAGCACTTTATCTCAGTGTGTTTGAATAAAGATGCTTACAAATGATATCAAAAATGATCAAAAAGAGAAAAAAGCTGATGCAAAAGATAGTACAACCCAAAAAAGAAGATTTCATGCCATAAAAATGATCCTCGAAATTGGAACACCCAATATATCCACCATAGAGAAAAACACCAAAAACATGATAGAAAGAACATAACATTTTTGAAAAGATGACAAAACTAGCTCTCCAAAAATATAATGTTTTCAAAAAATGGATATGCGATGCAAAAGATATTTTTGTCGAAGTGAAAAAAATAACTTCATGAATTAATTAAAAAAACAAGCCACAAAATTGCATCAAAACTCAAAAATACCTACACTAGTGTCTTTGTCTTGGAACCAGCTTTACAATGCTTCTTTTGGATTAGAAATATACCTTTGTATGCTCAAGTTAAGGCCAAAAAATTGTGAGTAGGTCAAAAAGGGACTTGGAGTACTAGCAAGGGTGCTGATGTAGGATGATGTCATGCTGATGTTAGCATTTCACTAGGTTAAAATTGACGGCTTAATAGACATCATGACAAAAAAGGAGCCACATGGAAATATGCTGATGTGGTAAGTGACATGGTAGGGGCCATGTGGTAGATGCCAACATAACACCTATGCCATGTGGTGCTCAAAAAACTTTCCCTGTGTGTTGGAAATGCCAAGTATGTTATGAATGTGGTAGAGGCTATAAGTGGGTTGCAAAACTTGACTGAGGCAGAGGTAGGGCCATGAAATAGAGTGGAGGACTGGCAAAAGTGGCGTTGAGGTGTCTAGTGGGAGGCCCATGGGTGGTAACCTAGCTATGATGTCACTGTGGTGGTGTGGCCAGTTGTGACAGTTCCTGGGCTATGAGCTGGTTGTGAAGAGGTCGTAGCCGCTAGGTAGCACTGCCAAATTTTATTTTTTATTTTTTGAAAAACTTGTTTGTACAGTCCTCTCTAGGGGCTAAAAAATATGCCAAACACTACAAAAGCCAAAAATAGGAAATTTTTTTTTATTAATCTTGACTGTAATGGGCCTTCTAAACTCAAAGGTAGCATTTGTGTAAGCCTAAAGTGCTCCAAAAAATTTCTCTCACCACATATTGAAGAAGAAAATCACAAATAAACTAGGATTTGTCTCTCCAAATTGCAGCTTCAAAAAACCTTCAGCCAAGAAGCAATAGGGAGGCTCTGATACCATCTAAAAGTTGATGAAAGCCAACTTCATAGCTTACCAGGATCAACTGCATGCAAATAACCTATCAAAGGGAAACCAAAGAAGGAAGAGTTGGAGCTTGAAAAAACTAAACAGATTGAGAGAGAGAAGATATTGCAAACAAAGAAAAATGTATTGCTATAAAATATGCCTTGAAAATGAGTTATAAAATATAATGAGAGCTTGAATATAAAGGCCTCAAGGAAGCTTGTAGAACAAGCTGGAAAGTGCTAAAAGATAGGTTTGACAAGTAAGCATACATCCACAAAAGGTGGAATTTCCATGATCAAGGTGAGAGGATAAGTATGACTAGATAGAAACAAACTCCCATGTTATCAAGAACTCATCAACTAAAACTATTAAATAAATGCATCAATCTAAGTAAACTTAAGTATAGTGTAAATAATAATAATTTACTCTAACACTAATTCCATTAGAAAATAAGTAATAATTACCTTCTAAACTCTTTATTTGATAGACATTATATCAATGGAAATCTAAGAACCTTCTCAAGAAAACCTTTTCAATTCATCAAATTAGGATGGAAAAAAGTCAACTTCTATATGGCCAAAGTCAGAAACACACAATAATAGGCTAAAAACACATTTATGGGATCTTTTAAGTGTTGACCATATAGGATTGGTATCTAAAGGAAAACCAAGCCTAATCAAGTACTTGATATTATCAGGTACCCATTCCAAAATCAAATACTTTTATTTAGTTTTTAAATTCAAATTATTAAAAAAAAATTAATAAAAAATTGAAGATTGATTTTTGTTAATTTTTTTTTAATGATACTATGACATTTTTTAGGATCCTTAGTATGGTTTTTTAATAGGCATTAGGACCCTTAACCATACATATAACAGTTCTAAAGGATCAAAAGGATTCATAGGTCACTCTTTGATATTCTTTGACCAATTCCATCACAATATGTGTGCTTAGGGATCCTAGGACCCCTAACCACATAGATGATGTGATCTAATAGCTCAAAAGGGTTCCTAGAATACCCTTTTACCCTATTTGAACCATTTAATGACATTAAGTGTGCTTCGTGTCTCAGGACCCCTAACCACATAAATAATTTGATGTAAAGGGTCAAAAGGGTTGTTAAAATATATATGGGAAACAAGATACTGAGAGTGGGATGAATCAAGTGTTGGAAATATAAGGTAGGCTAGGATACTAAGAGGGGAGGGGTGAATTAGGAAACAATAAAATTTTAACTCACTTTACCAATTAATCCTTCATCTATTATTTTGATCTAATTGCAAGCATGAAAGAATGAAAGCAATAAAACATTCATAACACTTTGACACAAGATATGGTGACCTTGAAACCTTCCAATTAGAAAATAAATATGGGGTGGGGATGATACCCACAAGCTTTATTACTATAGTATAAATTTATCTTGTAAAGGCTTACAATTGATCACTTCTAATGATCTTCCTTGTTAGGAGAAATAAGGACTATTAGTCCATCTACAAAAAGGATTTTACAAACATAAAATGAAGTATGCATTCTCTAAGGAGATTTAGAATAACCATTAAGTCCACCATATTAAAGAATTCAATTGATGCACCTACTAGGATGAAGGAGTGCCATGTTGGTGCTCAAAATTGTAGTCCAAATTTTCAGCAGTTTTGAGGAAATTGAGCCCTATAAATGCTTTTGATGAGTTTGTACTCGACTGTCCATTTGAACGCCCTAAGGTGTTTAATGTTTCTAACACCATTAACTCAGTGTGTTTGTGTATTCCATGATGTTAAATTGCCACTTTGAGCTATTCTATAAGATCCCATTTTGAGCATTTCCCAAATCTACATTTTACCCTACGTGTCAAATAGCGACAGGAGGCTATGTTTGCCATTGAGTATCTCACACCCAGAAATGTTTCATAACTTACCACTTTGGGAGTGTCTAGTGTCGATACCCAAGAACCTATGTTTCAGATTTTCAGTCATTTTGAGTCCATTTGACTAGGTTTTGAATCCCTCAAAGTTGGTCAGTTACAATTTTCATGCTTTTGCAATTTGCACATAATTCTGGGAAGTCCTATTTGACGTGCTATAACTCTTGACTAGTTGACCCAAATGCTAAAATTCCTTTTACATTGTATTTTAGACATTAGAGACTTGTTATTTTTCAAATTTTAGCTTATGAAGAATCTATTTGATTAGTTTTCAAATGCGATTCCAAATGCAATTTCTAACTTTTACTATTGCCAGTATTTGTAGATTGATTAGTAGCCCTATTCAAGATGTCATATCTCCTGATCTATGATAGTTTAAGTCAAATGGATTATACCACTGTGTTTTCCTCTAAAAATACTCCAAGTGTGTTAGTTTGCAAGTCTTGATGAATCCAGATGCACACTTTTCTAGGTCAATTCCATTTGTAAAAAATCACTTTCTACCATTTGTTTCAATCTGCAAATCTAAGTAGCTCATTTTGACTGATCACCATTTGTGTCTTGTTATTCATCATGAGCCCAAATCCTAGATATATACTCACCTCATGAGAAAGTACCAATGCCCCAAATTTCATTTCCCCCGTGTGCTCATTTGCCCAATTTTCAAAGCCAAATCTGAACCTAGTTTGTTGTTTTTTGACATGTTTATTTGCAAGTAATTATAAGAAGGAAACTTTGACGGTCAATATCTTTTGACTAGAAACTTTTCATGAGACGAGATCTGATAGGGTAGAAGTATGCAGAGAAAATATTTAGTATGCCAATTTTTAGAGCTTGGTCAGTTGTCCGAGTTAGTTTTTAAAGGCCAGTCAATGGACCTTTTGACATGAATTTCATAGCTTGCAGATTATGTAAAATGAGCTTCAAATTGATTAATTAGCTCAAGTGAATTTGATTCTAATCAGTCTGATGGGTTCAATGGATCAAGTCAGCATTTCAGTTGTTTGGAAATGAATTTTGTTTTTAGCTGGACCCACTTTGGGGCCCAGCTAATTCCAACTAATTATTGCAAAATGATAAGATGTTGAGGTTCTAAAGTTCAACCTTCTTATTGATCAGTTGAAGCAGTTGAGAGAGATTTTTAAAACAGTCAGATGTGGAGCATGTTAAAAAGTTCAACCTCATCAATGAAACATATTCTTAGGTTCATACATGGTAGCCTAGCTCGTAAGTAGTAGTCTATGGCACAAAGCAGAGAAATAAGTCATTGTCACATAATAGTCATGAATTTTTTGATGAAACTTCAATCAATGGACCTAAAAATTTTAAGATAGAATCTTGATCACACAAAGGAAGAAATAATTGTGTTGTTAATAACCTTATATTCATACCATTGGATTGAAGAGAATATATGCTCAAACCACAAATGAGATGAGCACATTACAAACTATTTGACTAAATGTCAACAGAGTCATAGTGATGCCAAGCTCTTTTTCTCTGTCGAGGGAGGCTCATTGTATGGATGTATCAGCTTGAAAGTATCATAGTGAGTGACTATGTCCTTTTACATTGAAGCTTGATTATTGGGTGACATTGAAAGTATCAAAATCTTCAAGGTCGAGAAGTAACAACATATTACAGTTAGTGGTGTACTGCTTCAACTCATTAGTGGCAAAATAGGGGTAGAGTTAAATAAGTTCTTGTCAAAAATAAGATACAAATTATCACATGAAGACACCTTATACTTAGTCATGCTCACTTAGATTAGAAATTATCCTTCTAAGTGTTTAAGAAAACTTTGAGCAACCTGAAGCATTTTTGCAAAGTAACCTTCATGCCAATCAAAGAAGAGGTAATTCACAATGAAACAATGGGATTAGACTTGTTAGAGGGTAGAGTTTTTCACACGCAGAGCATATTAGCAATGTTGAAGAGGGATAAGTAGCTAGTTAAAGGGAAAAATGTAGTGACTAAATAGAAGAAACTTCTTGTGTAGGTGTTGGCACCAGTATGAGAAGGACACTCAAGCATTAAAATGAAGGAACTTCCAACATTTAAAATCAGCTCCACATGCTGAGAATAAAAAAGCAATTCATGAGTAGAATAGAATAGCTGGTAGGAAAGGAGTGCCATCAAGACTTACACCCTTGAGAAGGAAACCATCAGTCCATAGCAAAGAAACAAAGTTGCCCATGCTAAGAGGAGGAGCAGAGGAACTTTTACAAAGCAAAGGTGAACACGCCACATTATAGGTAGCATGCGTTAGAAAAAGAGGTAGATAGAAAAGAATCTAAAGCCCATGCATGAGGGCCAAGAAGAAGCTACCCATGATAGTGTGGAATAGCCAGTAATGGAGAAACACACTAGTAAAATATAGAACAAATTCATGCAAGAATCTAGTGGTCAAACTAGCAAAAAGTTTGCACAAAAACCAAAGCTAAAGAACACCATCCATGCCTGGTAGGGGACATTCAACGAGCATAAAAAAAGAGGAAGCATTAGGAATCTTCTCACCACACTGTAATCACATAAATTTTCCAAAATTTTCTATTGTCAAATAATCAGAAAGAGCCAGCAAAGTCATCTAGTGTATAATGAAGAAGAGTCAGTTGGACACCCACGTGAACAAACAGAGAAGGCTTTTTTTTTGTTTAAAAAATGATGAAGCCATGCTATAATAAATGAGGTGCCAGTCAATGAGAAGAAGAAGCCAATGCTTGGGGCTATGAAAACTACCCAAGACATTAAAAATCAACTTCCATGGTGTCAAAGCCATTAGTTTTTGCATAGGGCAGAGAAGAATAAGCAAACGAAATATCCCACATTGGGTGGGTGGCAGAAGTTTTAATTGTTTAAATATAATTCTTTGAACATTGTTTAAATTTCTTGAAGAGAAGCCTTTTGAAAGGCATGCAATGCACTAGGGGCCCCAATGATGTCAGCAAGACAAAGTGATTACATAAATTTTAAACCAAATTGCACACTAGATGACATGGCAAGAAACAGATCTAGATTCACGAGATGGTGCCACGTGGACAATCGAATGATTGTCGCTATCTCACAAGGTGGAAGATGCACATGAGTTAACATGGTGAGATAGCGATGCTGAGGTGGCATGGTGAGGGGGATGAGTCTGATAGTGACATGTGGCAGAGGTCCTTGATGTTGCAAACTTTCCAAGGTGATGATGTGGTAGAGGATGACACATGTCATTATGTCGCTATGTCACTAATGACGTGGTGGTTGTTGACTCAGATAGTGACATAGCGAGGGTTAATATGATGATGACACATGGAAGGAGATGTAGACTAATAGAGCCAATCTCAATGTGACACGTGTCAAGCATGGTCAAACCTAGTTTGACCCCAAATTCAAAGGGGTAAAGAGAAATTTGAAAATAATGAAAATTTTCTATTTTTTATTATTCATATTGAAAATTGCTGTGTTAATGACTTGTTGAATTCAAAAATGATTTGTCTAAAGTTTTAACTTTAGAATATTTTAAAAATTTAAAATTAAAGTTGCAGACAAGCTAGAATTTCATAACAGAAGGGCATTTTTCAAAACAACTTTTTGGGCATTTCCTATAAGCAAACATAGCGATATTATATATTTTCAAAATTGAGAAGAGCTAAAATTTCCATTTTTGGAGTCAAATTATGCATAGATATTAATCAATTCGTGTTGTAGGTCAATTTGTGAAATTAGGGACATTGGTAGTGGAATGAGTAGATTTCTTCATTGATGATAAAAATCATTTATAGGGCAGTTTTGAAGACCTTTTGGAATTTGAATGTGAAGAAAATCAAGCTTGAACAGTTTTCTTGCATACTACAAGCCATTTTCAACTGATTTATTACTTTTACTGAGTTCATTTCAACACCAAAATCAATTACATCCTTTCATCATCGGATTTATGAGATATTTTGATGCCTTTGAGAGGTAAAATGATGGGAATTTGATTTTTAGTTATAGAGAGAACGTAGAAAGAGGGTTTTTCTACTTCTTGGGAAGGAATTATGAAGGGACACTTGTCATCTCCTAATCAAATTTGAGATTTTCTTCTTCCTATATCTATCTTTTTCTTTCTCTTTGTAAGGGTTCCAATTTTTTCATTGAGAAACCAATTAGTTCCAGTCTTGGGAGAAAGACCAGTCATTACTGAGATACTAGGTTTTTGGACCCAGTTTTGATGTGTTTCCTTGACTGTAACATTAGTTCTTTCAGCATAATTCTCTCATGTGAATAGTAGTAGTGCAGATAATACATATAGTTTTGATATGTTAGGTTGTTTCAGGTTTTAATTTCATGCATTTGATTGTATTGTTTCAAGGAAATGAATACATATGAACAAGCATTTCATTAGTTTCATTCTAGTTCTCCTTTCCTGTCTCAGTAATCTGTAGTCTTATGTGGTCTTGGAACAAAGAGCTGAGATCCATTTGCTTCCCCTTCAGGTTGTATGTCTGATATATTTTTCTATTAGAACAAAGTGCCAAGTAAATGCTTGATGTGTTTGACAGGGTTACTGGTTATGTTGAGAAGGATATTTTGTGAGAATGAGATCTGGATGAACATTGATGTCTAAATCACAAGGTGATTAGATAGATCTGATGTCTGGGTATATGTAATATTATCCTAATATCATAGATGTATGTATTGAATTCATGGAATTGCCCAATGGATTAGGCACTGATTAGTTGTAGGATCAATTCTTTCTTATTGCTGCATGTTTGGGGATTTGTTGAAAATCAACATCCATGATCAATTGTATTTCCTTTTTATGTTGAAGGCTCTAAATGTAATACCCTCACTCATCTTATGAGGTTCATAGATCTGCTCCTAGCTATCATAGGTCTACGTCATTTCATTAATTCTTAGGAGAAATAAGGGTTGTATCTGCTTAATAAGATTCAAGGATATGTTTTTCACTGGTACGATATCAATTGAATCTAAGGTCCACCCACCTAGGTCTTGCAGAGCCTAAAGTAGAAGGGTCATGCCTTATAGTTGGCCCTATGTTTGAAATGATATATTGAGAATGGGAATTAGCTACCCCTAGATATGTCATATTCTCATGGGGATAATTGAAAATCCTCCAGCATTTTCAAACACCAACAAAATGGTGACTCTACTAGGGAGTTGCATTCAGAAAGAACCAAAATCTCTTGCATGAAAAAAATTGAATATGGCATATATATAGAAAGAGGCATTTCCTATTTTCCTTGCTGAAGTTTCATGTTCCCCAATTAAGTTTTATTCATGGATAGTAGTATGTTATAAAATTGGATGAAAATTGCATTCTATGATTGTTATAAGTCTATCTTCAATCAGTTCAATTTTGTGAGCTACTATAATGAAAGTCAGAGTCAAGAATCTAAGAATGAAGTGTATTCTCTTTCTAAAAGTGTTAGTGATCTGCAAGTTTTTCATATTGAAAGTCTGAATCAGAGTGTATAAGTGGTCAATTGTTTAATATCTTTCTCACTAATTGTGAGTGGTGACTCTAAAGTAAGTCTCTATGCCAATGCATGCTTCTTCTTTTTTTAAATATTAGAGACTTTCAGTATTTGTGGGTAGATCTGGTTTCTTGGAAAGAAGAAGTATAAGCTTCTTGATCAATACTTTATGTGATTGTTTGTATCTATTGATGTAATTCATTTCAAAGGGTGAATCACTATTGTGATTCTATTTTCCTCTTCAAGGAGGTGGCGACTCTACAAAGGATTCGATCAATGGTGTGAAGGGTTTCATGTTTGCACCTATGCCAGTCAGTAGCTCAATGTTCAATAGCAACACATAAAGGCATTTTCAGTTTTCACGTATCTATTTTCATGAAAGTTGAATGGTAGAAATGGTTGCCTCCATCCAGTGTTTCAGCACTAAGAAAAAAGAGGTAGAAAGTTTAAAATCTTAAGGAATGGATTCTAAGTCTGGATATGATGAGTTAGAAAATCTTCATGTGGAGATCACTAGATTAGAAAGAGAAGATCACGATAATCTGGTTGTCATATTAAGAAGTAGAATTGGTGATGTTAAGGGTCTTGATGGATTGCAAATTTACATGAAGTTCAAATCCACAATCATGAATCTTCATGAGTCCTGTAGACCAAAGAAGTCTTCATGGCCAATGTTTCTCTTAGAAATTTTTACACTACATTTAGTTGATTGGCCAGATGAGGCAAGATCCCAAGAGATTATTAAATTTCATGACACTATCATAGAAATTGAATGTGAGTTAAAGGCTAATAAGTATAATTTTAGTGAATGTGATGAATTTGTTGAAAGTGATATAGAAAATGAAGAGTCTCAGTTTTATGAATTAGAGGATAATAATAAGTAGGCTAATCATATGAATAATGTAGATTCATCTTCTAATGGTGAGAATCAAGAAGAAGAAATATGTGACAAAAGTAGTAGTCCTTCTTCTAGTGATAAATGTGAATGTGTTGCGATGCCGGTTGTTGAGGTATTGTCTAAAGAAGAAGATCTAGATGATGATCATAATTCTGATTCCTCATGCTCTGTTACTAACAAATCTACTATTACAAATGTGCCAAGCCATCTAGATAATAATCTCAGCCAAGGAGAAGAAACTAGTAGTGAAGTCTTGTTAAGTGTTGATGAGATTTTTGTCTTCTTGGCTCATGATTTTGAAAGGTATGCTAACCTATCCAAGGATGCTTGGGTTTTTCCATGTTATGAAAATTCATGTGGTGAAGTCATTTCCCCTAAATTTGATGCTAAAGAAGATACAGTTTCAGAGTATGCTCTATCAATTTTGGGAGGTTTATGTGATGGTAATTCATGCATCAATACACATGACGACTTCTATGTTGAGAATGAAAATAGAGAGATAAGAATTGTTTTTGATTTAATGCTTTCTTGTTTTCATAAGGCTGAGATAAGTTCATATAGCTCATGTGATAAGAGAAATAGTAATGAAATGGTTTATCCCAGTGAGCTATTTGAGAAAGAATTAGATACAGATCAATACATTCTACGAATGCAATTTCATGATAATTCTTATGATTTTGGATCTAATCATTTGCTGGAATATGAAGAAAATGCAGCATATATTCAATCTAATATATGGTCTACTAATGTTGCAAGTGAGGATAAATCAAAATTTCCATACTCTTCATATTCGAAGGCACAAGGTGAGTTACCATCTGATTCATGTAACTTGTTCAATGAAGTAGAATATCAAGCTTTTATGTTTTTGATTGAAGGAATCCATGACTTTATTAGTAGTAATCAATTTCAGTTTAATTTCAGTTGTTATGATCACACTGATGCATATTTTTGTAGTGAGCAAGGTATAGAAAGTTTGTCTGATTTTTATATGCATTATGAAGATGATGATGATAGTTTTGTTTTCCCTAATGAAATGATTGAAAATATTGATATGTTGGGTGAGATAAAGGATAGTGAGATTTTTAATTTTCCTTAAGAGAATGTAAATGAAAATAAGGTATATGATAGAGGTAAAAGGTTTTGAAACTTTTTGGTGGCCTGGGGCCATCCCTTGTATATAGTAGTTGTAGATTTCCCTGTTTTCAATAACACTATTCGAAAGAGCTTTTGTTGTTCAGGTGTGTGGTCTACTTCTCCTAGAGATCTAGAATCTTGCCATGCCTACAAGGGGCATGCATCCCCAGATAGAGCCACTATTGGCACTCAAAATTGTAGTCCAAATTTTGAACAGTTTTGAGGAAATTGAGCCCTATAAATGCTTTTGATGAGGTTGTACCCGACTATCCATTTGAACCCCCTAAGGTGTTTAATGTTTCTAACACCTATCATTCAATGCATCTATGTATTCCATGTTAAATTACCACTCTGAGCTATTCTGTAAGATCTTGTTTTCAGCATTTCCCGAATTTGCATTTTACCCTAAGTGTTAAACGACAAAAAGAGGCTGTGTTTGCCATTGAATATCTCACATCCAAAAATGTTTCATGACTTGCCACTTTGGGAGTGTCTAGTGCCCATATCTGAGAACCTATGTTTTAGATTTTGAGTCATTTCGAGTTTGTTTGAATAGGTTTTTAATCCCTTAAAGTTGGTTAGTTACTGTTTTCAAGCTTTTGTTATTTGCACATAATTCTGGGAAGCCCTATTTGACATGCTATAACTTTTGACTAGTTGATCCGAATGCCAAAATTCCTTTTGCATTGTATTGTAGACATTAGAGACTTGTTATGTTTCACGTTTTAGCTTATCAAGAATCCATTTGATCAGTTTTCATACATAATTTCAAATGCAATTTCTAACTTTTACTGGTGTCAGTATTTGTAGATTGATTAGTAGCCCTATTCCAGACATCATATCTCTTGATCCATGATAGGTCAAGTCAAATGGATTGTACTGCTATGTTGTCCTCTAAAAATACTCCAAGTGTTTCAATTTGCAAGTCTTGATGAATCCATATGCACACTTTTCTAGGTCAATTTCATTTGCAAAAATTCACTTTCTGCCATTTGTTTCAATTTGCAAATCTAAGTAGCTCACTTTGACATATCACCATTTACATCTTGTTATTTTTCATGAGATCAAATCCTAGATATATACTCATCTCATGAAAAAGTACCAATGCCTCAAATTTCATTTCCCCATGTGCTCATTTGCCTAGTTTTCAAAGCCAAATTTGAACCCAGTTTGTTGTTTTTTGACTTGTTTACTTGTAGGTAATTCTAAGAAGGAAACTTTGACGATCAATATCTTTTGACTGGAAATTTGTCATGAGATTAGATTTGACAGGGTAGAAGTATGCAGAGAAAAGATTTAGTATGCCAATTTTCAAAGCCTGGCCAATTGTCCAGGTTAGCTTTTAAAGGCCAATCAATGGACCTTCTGACATGAAATTCACAGCTTTTAGATTATGTAAAATGAGCTTCAAATTGATTAATTAGCAGCTGAATTTGATTCTAATCAGTCTGATGGGTTCGATGGATGAAGTCAACATTTTAGTTGTCTGGAAATGAATTTTTTTTTTAGCTAGATCCACTTTGGGGCCCAACTAATTCCAACTGATTATTGCAAAATGATAAGACATTGAGGTTCTAAAGTTCAACCTTCTTATGGATCAGTTGAAGCGGCTAAGAGAGATTTTTAAAATAGTCAGATGTGGAGCATGCTAGAAAGTTCAACCTCGTCAATGAAACATATTATCAAGTTCATACATGGTAGCGCAGCTCATAAGTAGTAGTCTGTGGCACAAAGTAGAGAAATAAGTCATTGTCACATAATAGTCATGAATTGTTTGATGAAACATCAATCAATGGACCTAAAATTTTTAAGATAGAATCTTGATCACAAAAAGGAAGAAATAATTGTGTTGTTAATAATCTCATATTCGGGCCATTGGGTTAGAGAGAATATATGCTCAAATCACAAATGAGATGCGCACATTACAAACTATTTGACTAAATGTCAACAAAGTCATAGTGATGCCAAGCTCTTTTTCTCTATCGAGGGAAGCTCATTGTATGGATGTATTGGCTTGAAAGTATCATAGTGAGTGACTATGTGCTTTTACATTGAAGCCCTATTACTGAGTTACATTGAAATTATCAAAATCTTCAAGGTTGAGAAGTAACAACATATTACAGTTAGTGGTGTACCCCTTCAACTCATCAGTGGCAAAATAGGGGAAGAGTTAAATAAGTTCTTGTCAAAACTAAGATACAAATTATCAAATGAAGACACCTTATAGTTAGTCGTGCTCACTTAGATTAGAAATTATCCTTCTAAGTGTTTATGAAAACTTTGAGAAACCCGCAGCATTTTTGCAAAGCAACCTTCGTGCCAATCAGAGAAGAGGTAATCCACAATGAAACAATGAGATCAGACTTGTTAGAGGGTAGAGTTTTTCACATGCAAAGCATATCAGAAATGTTGAAGAGGTATAAGTAGCCAGCCAAAGGAAAAAATGTAGCAATTAAACAAAAGAAACTTCTTGAGTAGGTGTTGGCACCAGTATGAGAAGGACACTCAAGCATTAAAATGAAGGAACTTCCAACATTTAAAAGAAGCTCCACACAATGAGAATAAAAGGCATGCACATTGTTTAAATGTCTTGAAGAGAAGCCTTTTTAAAGGCATGCAATGCACAAGGGGCCTGAGTGATGTTAGTTGGATGAAGTGATCATATAAATTTTAAACCAAACTACATGCTAGATGACATGGTCGGAAACATATCCAGATTCACGAGATGGCACCATGTGGACGATCGAACGATTGTTTCTATCTTGCCAAGAAGAAGATGCACGAGAGTTAAAATGGTGAGATAGCGATGTTGAGGTGGCGTGGTGAGGGGGATGAGTTTGACAGTGACACATGGAAAAGGTCCCTGATGTTGCACAGTTTCTAAGGTGATGATGTGGCAAATGATGACACATGTTGTTCTGTCGCTATGTCGCTAATGACATGGCAGTTGTTGACTTAGATAATGACATAGAAAGGGTTAATATGATGATGACACATGGTAGGAGGTGTAGACTAATAGAGCCAATCTCAATGTGACACATGTCAAGAATGGTCAAACCCAGTTTGACCCCGAATTCAAAGGGGTAAAGAGAAATTTCTATTTTTTATTATTCATATTCAAAACTACTACATTAGTGACTTGTTGAATTGAAAAAGGATTTTTCTAAAGTTTTAACTTTAGAATATTTTAAAAATTTAAAATTAAAGTTGTAGACAAGCCAGAATTTCATAATAGAAGGGCATTTTTCAAAACAACTTTCTAGGCATTTTTGGTAAGAAAACATAGTGATATTATATATCATCAGAACTGGGAAGAGTTGAATTTTCCATTTTTGGAGTCAGATTATGCACAGATATTCATCAATTCATTTTGTAGGTCAATTTGTGAAATTAGGGGCACTGGCAGTGGAATGAGCAGATTTCTTCATTGATGATAAAAATTAGTTACAAGGCAGTTTTAAAGACCTTTTGGAATCTAAATATGAAGAAAATCAAGCTTAAATAGTTTTTTACAAGCGATTTTCAACTGATTTATTACTTTTACTGAGTTCATTTCAACACCAAAATCAGTTACATCCTTTCATCATCATATTTCTGAGATATTTTGATGCCTTTGAGAGGTAAAATGATGGGGATTTGATTTTTAGTTACAGATAGAAGGTAGAGAGAGGGTTTTTCTACTTCTTGGGAAGGAATTCTGAAGGGATACTTGTCATCTCCTAATCAAATCCAAGATTTTCTTCTTCCTATATCTATCTTTTTCTTTCTCTTTGTAAGGGTTCCAGTTTTGTCACTGAGAATCCAGTTGGTTCCAGTCTTGGGAGAAAGGCCAGTCATTACTAAGATACTAGGTTTTTGGATCTAGTTTTGATATGTTTCCTTGACTGTGACACCTGTTCTTTCAACATAATTCTCTCATGTGAACAAAAATAGTGTAGATAATACAGATAGTTCTGATATGTTAGGTTATTTTAGGTTTTAATTTCATGCATTTGATTGTATTGTTTCAAGGAAATGAATACATATGAATAAGCATTTCATTACTTTCATTCTGGTTCTCATCTCTCATCTCAATAATCTATAGTCTTACGTGGTCTTGGAACAAATAGTTGAGATCCATTTGCTTCCCCTTTAGGTTGTATGTCTGATATATTTTACTATCGGAACAAAGTGCCAAGTAAATGCTTGATGTGTTTTACAAGGTTATTGGTTATGTTGAGAAGGATATTTTGTGAGAATGAGATCTAGATGAATATTGATGTCTAAATCACAAGGTGATTAGATAGATTTGATGTTTGGGTATATGTAGAATTATCTTGATATCACATATGTATGTATTGAATTCATGGAATTGCCGAATGGATTAGGCACTGATCAGTTGTAGGATCAATTCTTTCTTATTGCTGCATGTCTGGGGATTTGTTGAAAATCAACACTCATGATCAATTGTATTTCCCTTTTATGTTGAGTGCTCTAAATGTAATACCCTCACTCAACTTATGAGGTTCATAGATCTGCACCTAGCTATCGTAGGTCTGTGTCATTTCATGAGTTCTTAGGATAAATAAGGGTTGTATCTTCTTAAAAAGATTTAGAGATATGTTTTTCACTTGTACAATATCAATTGAATCTAAGGTCCACCCACCTATGTCTTGTAGAGCTTGAAGTAGAAGAAGGGTCATGCCTTATAGTTGGCCCTGTGTCTAAAATGATATGTTGAGAATGGGAGTTAGCTACTCCTAGATATGTCATATTCTCATGAGGATAATTGAAAACCCTCCAATATTTTTAAACACCAACATGGCTAATCTCTGGTCTACAACTTTTATTTTCTTGTTGAGATTCCTTCCATTACAATGATCATCTTACTATGTATATAAGTCTTTATTGTACCATATACTTCTTATAGCCTTCAACTCACACTCTTCTTCTTATACTTCTTCATATACTCAATAAATTCTTATTTTGGGTATGATAGAATATATTACATACATATCAATCCAATTAACTACATATTGGAGTTAGGTACAATACCAAATTTATCATAATTCAAAAATTCAGGATAACAATTGTAACTTGGGTTCAGAAGACAACTTGGTGATGTTTTGACACTATGCAAATGTTCTCAACACTTAGAAAGCTTTAACATTGAGTTGATGTTGAAGCTCAGTCCATACAAATCACTTTGAGTAGCAAAAACTTGGTTATCACTATGTGACTTGGTGAACACTGAGAAACTTGGTAGATATTGAATCACACAATTGACACTCCATGGCTTAGTCAATACTAGATTCACTTTGTCAACACTACAAGCTAGGTAGACATTGTACAAGTTGGTTAACACTATAGAGCTTAGTTAACATTAAGAACTTCATCAACTCTACTAGATATCTCAGTAGACTCTGCTACTCAAGTTATACTATAAACTATCTCAAATGCTTGGTAGACACTATGAAGCTTGGCATGAACTGCACTCTAACTATTTAGCTTGTTAAAAATTGAAACACTTGGTTAATACTACTAGATGAATGATAAGCTCAGTAGCTACTATAGATCTTGGTAGCAATGTAATTAACTAACTAAGTGTTGAGTCATTAATAGACAAATTGACCTTAATGTCAACAATCTCCCCCTTTGGCACTAGTGACAAAAATACTTATCATACAAAAAAAATTGAATTTAAATATTACAAGTCAAATGCTTCTTTAATCAACATTTTATGTCTTGAACTTAGTTTGACTTTCTACTATTGTAGCTCTATAAATTAGTCTTTTTTTCCAAAATTATTTTTGTAAACATTTTCTGCTTAGTTGTGCATGTGCCACTAGTACATTTGGGGGTCATTTTCGATGAAATTTTTTAACAGTAGGCCAATTTATCTTGTCAAATTCATTTTTTAAAAAATGATCCCAATAATATCAAAAGTATGATGATACTTAAATTTGGTGTCAAAATTCTGACATTGTGGAGGATATAAACAAAAAAAACGAAAATGAAACTTCATTTATTTGTGTAACAAAGTGTGGGTGGGAGGGAGGCTTCACAAATACTTTTATAGTGCTACTGAAAGTAAGTGTTTCCAGAAAATAATTTGAAAGGCTTATCTTGTTTTAAACCAAGTTCATTTTTTCTTCATCTAGTACTCTTCTATTTTCTTAAGTGCATACATCACATTATCTTAGAGGAAATCAATATTTCATGATTCATGCTATTTGCAAGACCAAATGGAAGGTTGTATCCTTCATATCTTATTTACTTGGTTATAAGTCGTGCCCAATTTCTCAAAAATTGGGTTTTCCCATAGACTAAAAATTTCATTGAGAGGTCTATTGAGTGAAATCTCACTTGATAAGTAATCAGATTTCCATTATTTCTCCACATCTTTGGTGTCTTTATAGACTAGCCATTAGAGATACCCTTGAATGAGATACCCTTATCTTTATAGATTGGCCATTAGGGGAACTTGATTTATTCACATACAAACAATCTCTATAGATTGGTCATTAGAGACACCTTTGAACAAGATTGAATATCTTTGACATGTAAATATTATTAAAATAAATTTAAAATCCCTATAGTGATTGATTAGGGTTTAAAGATGAATAATTAAATGAATGATGGTTCACCAGACTCTAAGGATTGGTTATAAATACATGAATGCAAAAATCTAATTAGCCTATAGTTGGAAAAAAAATTAGACCATGAAATTTAAAAGACACGATGAAATTTGTTAGACCCAAGACCAGAAAAGACATAAATTTCCTTAAGAAAATTAACCTTAAGGCTTGAAATGTACACATACCTTAAAACTTGAAAATTGATCCAAAAAATGGAACAATACACTACTATACCCTTAATGTGGATTAAAATGGTCTTCCAAGGCTATTGAATAGATCATCTCAAGAAATGAGCATACATAGAAAACTTGTCAAAGGGATTCATGAATTTCATTAAGGAAAAAGTAAGTAATATTTTCCCACATAGGACCATTTTGGCTAAAGAATAGCAATCCAAAGATATTTTATTAAAATATGGGAAAATAATATATTTTCCCATGATTGATTAGAAAGAGTAAAGCCTTTCTTGCATAAATTGTTAGAAGTCAAAACCTTATTTTGAAAGAAAAACTAGTAAAAGATATTTATTTTAAGAATTATAGAGTTAATCCAAGCTTTAGACCAAAATGAACTCTCAAAGTCTTTAAAATTCATAGATAAAATAGAGGAAACAAAGAACCTTCCATCAAAATTGTGATTGTATAACATATCATCATTAAAAATTGGTCTAGTAAAATAGGAATTTGGATTTTAGTTAATAGGAGTAAGAGAAAGATTCACATTCTCAAGTATAATTCATTCATTGTTTTTCTAGTAGTTTCTAACTTCAATCTGTGGTCAATTCTTGCATTTTCTTTTCATGCTAGAAGAAGATAAGATCTTCAAAAATATGATAATCCATAATCCAATAGTCATCCCTAAACTTGATCCTCCTTCCATTACCAAGATTCCATCATCTTCCTTGCTTAGCATGTTCTTATCTTTAAAGAAACTATTCGAGATCTAGTAACCATTAATCCAAACATCTAAATAGAGGTAATACTCAAGGTTAGGAGCTGCAAAGACATACTTTTTCTTAATTAGAGAGTTCCATTCTTTTTCCTCTTCAAATATTTTCTAAATTTGTTTAGAGAGAAGAAATTTGTTAATCATTTTGATAGTGTTGATGCCAATAAATCCCTTCTTAATTGGTTTGTAGGAATTTTCCTAAGACACTAACAAAAATGATCCTTCTTCTTTTTTTCCATCTAAAGAAACTTCCCCTATATTTTTGTGTCATATTATCATACTTAGTGAGAATAAAGAAACCACTTTATGCATACACATGCATATTTTGGTGAATAGACTTCAAAAGTTGGATTTTCCCATCTTGTCTTAAAAGGGCTCCTTTCTAACTAGTCAACTTGCTATTAACTTTATTAATAATGTAATTCAAAAAAGAATTAAAAGGCTTGATCCCTAATGGGAGACCAAGATAGGAAAAAGGAAAAAAAATCAATCTTATAATAAAGGATTTTAGATTTTTTTTTTTTGTCTCTCTTTTGGATTATTGATAAAGATAATAGAACTTTTGGTGCAATTGATAAGTTTTCCCTTAGAATTAAGTATAGGAAGAAAGATAAATCTTTTTTTTTTGCCTCTTTGACAAAATCCATTAGCATTTGGCCTCATGATAGTGTCATCAAAAAATTTCTTGTAGAAATAAGAAGAAAGATTAGAAAAATGTTAGAGACAAAAATTCTTATCATCCTGAATAAATCTTCCAATATATCTACCCATAGGTTCCACTATGATATAAAAAAAGATAGGAGAAATGGTGTCACCTTTTTTGATACTACATGATGCTTTGAAGAAATTAGAAGCAATAATTCATAATGGTGTCACTTTTTTGATACTACAATAACATAATTCATAATCATTTTCATTTATATTATTTTCTAGGTGACTTAAGAGATGAAGAAGCAATAATTGAGATAGACAAGATAGTGAACATTGAGAAAGTAGGTAATTTAATCATTCAAATTATAGAGTAGGTAAATGTATCATTCAAATAACAGAACAATTTTTAGATGATTTGTGCAATGTATGATAACACATTTCACAATTTTCTTCCATTCAATATGTTTCTTAGCACAAGGTTCTTGAGGTAAAGATGCATTTATTGACATTAATGTTAGTCCCAACATTGACCAACCAATCAAAGGAGATGAGGAAGTAGAAACAATCGAGAAAGTAGGTGAGTGTATCATTCAATCATACAATTCTCTTTACGAGATGATGTGTGCGATGCACTATCATACAATACACAATTTGTTTTCACTCAAAGTACTTGTTAGTAGAAAGGGCATCTCTTATCATACAAATAGTCAAGTATGTTTTCACATTGTTGCATTCATTCCATGTATGATTACATGAGGAGAAGGAAAATATAATCAAAGAAGATGAACAAGGTACAAGTTTGAAGTTCAACAAGCTGGCTATGTTATAATAAAAAAATTTCTAATGTTTTGTTTGTAATTCTCATCCATTTAAATAAAAATATTTACATCTATGAGTTTTTGAATCTATATCACTTATAATTTTCTTTATAAAATACATGAGAGCTTGATGGAGTACAAGGCAAGAGAATCCCCAAAGTAGATGTCCAAACCCCTAGTAACCAACCACATTGTGGAAATAGAACAACAAAAAAACAATAATGCAACATTTGATATGAAATCACAATTCTTCATTCATATATGTAACTAATTACATGTAATATGTCCAGCTATAAGGCCTTCCAAGATAGGACAACCACCAACAATAATTACAAAATCAATTATGCAAGATCCAACTTACAAACCCAATCCTAGCTAGTGTAGATACACAACTAGATAAGAACACTAAGAAGAATCCACACTTATACCCTTAGGTCCACTAACCAATCCTCTAGTTCCTAAGCCATAACCCTATATCATCAAAATTTTCATCTACACTTCATCCCCTTCTCCAAGCTTGAATGATCTATTGGAAATATAATAGGGAAAGTAAACTTTGGAGGGTTTGGCGGGGTGGGGTGAATCAACACTTAAAGCTTTCAACCTCAAAAAAATTCACCACACATCCATCTCACAATCTATACACATAAACTAAAATACCAAATCAATAATATACTTTCATAGCATGAAATTAAAATATTTAATCATATATATGGCACAAGATATTTTGTTACCCAGAAACCCTCCAAGGAGAAGGTAAAACTAGGGTAGGTATGACACTCACAAATCTTCAATACTATAGTAATAAAGTGTATCCAACAAAGGTTATAATGTATTGATCATGAGACATGATCTACCCTATGAAAGGTTTTCCCTCTTAAAGGCCTACAAAGACTATTAGGTATTACCCTATTAAAGGATTTCTACACCCTATTATAAGTTTTCTTGATTAAAAGAGTTCAACTTACATTGAAGTAAGCATCCTATTAAAGTATTTACAATAACTTGATAAGACTACTCTATTAAGAGATTTAACTAATTCAAATGTTAGAATGTCTTAGCAATGATCCTTTGGTTAGAACTATGTTTCTTGATGATAGATCATGTCTTCACATATGTGTACTTGATCCTTTCTAATCAGATGCATCTCTATTGTCTTCTAATTCCTTTCCTTTATTCTCCTCTAGCTAATTCTACTATGTATCTCAATTCACAACTCCTTTGTCACCATGAAAGATCAGTTTGCGCATATAAGCCTTCTATTTTCTCCTTGCACACATAGAAAAATATTTAGGGCTAGTCCTTCTTAAGAAGACCTAGGTGACCTGGGGTTAGGTATGAATCAATGATTTTAATTCATCCATCTAGCTACTTAAAACTTCCCTTTTTTCTGATTAGATGCATGTATTGCATAGTGATTCATAATAAATATTTTTTCTTATCATCTAAGATCACAAAAAAAAATCCTTAAGTCGGCTCCAAAATGCTTTACATAGAAGTTTATGCCATTATAAACAACTATGTCAAAACTATATAACTTGGCATCTAAAGTCCTTGATACTTGGCATTAACTATAACTTCAATGCTATAACTCAGCCTTTGAATGACATAGCATCATTTAATCACTTGAAATCTACATAGCTCAACACATACTATATGCTTGGCACTTGAGTGACTCAATACTTACTAGTTACTTGATAATTAACTCACTCGACACTTACTATTGCTCGACACTTGAGGGACTCAGGATGTACTATCTGATACCTTATGCTTGGCATGTATTATGTGTTTAGCATGAACTAAGTACATAACTTATAAATGACTAAAGCATATAGACACTCAATTGTCAAAAAAAATCTGAGTTTAATAATATCCCCCTTTGACGTGGGTGACAAAAATAATTGGTCATACATGAATCATCTTTACTTACAAGCATAACTCAAATATCGAATATCTTCATTTGGCTTATAAACAAAATTTCAAAATTTCAAAATTTTGCAAAACATGACTTATCCCTCATATGTCAAAATTTAATAAATCCCCATGAGTTGGTTATGCTATTTTGTATCGAAACCAAAATCATTTCTCATGCTGAGTATGTATGCATAAGGTAAACTAAATACTCTGTCTCTATTATTGACTTCCTCAAAAATATTATCTACACCATTGTCTCTTTCTCTTGTGTCTTGTCCTTTCTTGTTTCTCCCCCTTTTAACACTTATGTCAAAGGGTTATACAATAAGAGTATGTTTATCCAAAAATGTTTTATGGATATCAAGTATTATCTTCAAAGCAACATCCCAATTATCACAAGCTACCTCCAATGATTTGATTTGGTGACTAGCTCAAAAACAAGGTGATCTAAGCCTTCATGAGTGGAAAGATGCAAATATTTCTTCATGAGTGTTTTAGCAAAGGTTAGTTCCTTGTACAATATCTCCATATGTGTTGTGAGCATAGACTAGATGCTGATCAATTTAGCCTTAATGTTTACCAAATCTGCATGTAAAACTACTAAACAATTTTCAGCCTTTAGGAGATTTTTAAAATGTTTCTCACTTTGGGCTAAAGACTTTGGCAGAGTTTGATGTAGGGGACTCCTATTAATACCATAAACTCATAACAAAAAAAAGAAAACAACAAAAAATATGGACTTCTTATTATTGCTGCAAATGTGGAATTACTAAATTCTCAATTATATGCTAACCCAAATGGGTGCCTTCATTGTAGTAATCTATAAGATAGTACTACACACTATCACCTAGAGCTCCCCTAGACAATTTTTAGGCCCTTCTTAAATAGTCAGTATTATGTCACTCGAGAAGGTTCTACATACTCAAACTTAACACCTAGGGCCGACAAACCCTAACAATACACATAGAATTAGCCAAATACATCTCTGACAAATTATTGTAGAAACCCCGATAGCCCAACTTTCGAAGGCCATAACTCATAAATTGTTTCTCTAATTAGCTACTATAAGCACCTTTTGAAAATGCCAACTCCTGATCTACAGACTTGAAGCTGTGCTAGCACCCTTCTATCCATTTTTAGGACCTCATCTGGGCACTCTAAGGCCTTTAATGGTGAGCTTGAAGATTTTTTTGCAAATTTTTCCACCAAAAATCTGTAATAACTTCTCTAATATTTAAGTTGGAGCAATAAGATTTTTATGGTAGGCTTATATCTCTAAAACAAACCTTCCTATAAAAAATGAGAACATTTCAGGCTCATATGAAAAACTTACTAAAAATAGCAAGTTACCATAAATAGTATCCACCCTGTCTACTAGTCCTTATTAAAATCAAAAATACTAAAAATAAAATATTTTTGGGTGATGCAAGATTGTCCTTACACCCAGTGATGTAGAGGTATGGGTTGTCAATAACAAACCTTGGAGAAGTCCTAGGTTGTATTGATCACTAGGCCAACATGAATGGTAAGATACCCAAACTTCTGCACCTTTGAATGAGAGTGGGATCGAAGGACCATTCCTAATTCATGCAACTCAATTTTAGAAAAACTTGACCTTTCACTTTCAAATGGTGTATTCACACATTTCAAGTATACTAGTGTGATAGGGATTGAACTCATCATCCAAAGATTAAGGGATCAATACCCAACAAAAAGGTTAGACCCAACTCTCAATATTTTGTCCCAAGAATGTAGTAAGGTCTAGTAGCCCTCTCAAAACAAAATTGTGCCCTTAATGCAAAATGGACAAAGGATCCAAAGGATAAATTGTAGATTCCAATACCATTTATTGAGGTACACATGCTCCCAAGAGGATAGGTTCTAACATCACATCTTATCCTTCTAAAACACCATTTCACAATAGACTTAATTGCCCCTATTAGGCCTAGTTTACAAAGGAAGTACTATAAATAGGGAGTGTATTGAAAAACAAAAGAAAGGAATATTTAGGTTGGGACATTACTAATAAGATTCTAATGTTTCATAGACTAGTTCAACCCCTAAGGTGTGCATTTTCAAAAATTGTAGTTATCAACAAAGTTGTCACATGGAGATGCCAACTCAAATCTACTTGTTGTGTATGGCTACCAACTGCTCCTAATCTAAAACCACTAGAATCTTATAGTACACATTCATATCTCCCATTTCCTTGAAAATCAAAATTTTTCATGAGATGGAATGGGAGATATTGGCATTTCAATCTGAAACCCTAGGCAATTAGGGTTTGTAGATAATTTTTGCAAAAATCCTTATAACTTTTGTCTTCTATCATTTCAAGGGCTCGGAGTAGGCTTAATTGAAAGCTAACTCTTCCCACATTATCAAAACTTGGTCCTCTAATCAACTACATCTATACAATACATACAAAAAAGCATAAAATAGAGTTTTTGTAGGAAGATAGTAGGATTTTATTGATTCAAAAGAAAATCTTACATCCATAAGTTTTGCACCCACCTGTAAGGGCTTATGAAAACCTTCCTGCAATTGATCCAACCAAAATTTGAAGGTTGTGACCATTGGGGGGAATTATTACAAATAAAAATTTAATTATATAATATGTATATTGCATTATTACTATATTTAGGCAACTTATTTTGATCCTATGTTTCTAACATGACTCTAACATGCCCTAAGACCTTTGAACATGACCCTAGAAGATTACTAGATCCTTGTGACCTTATCAAACAATTGGTTTATATAAGCACCAAAAAAATTTCAAGGATCACACGAATAGGATTAGCATACAAAGGAGTCTAATAGTCCAATATGCTAGAATCAAGAGGTATAAAGGCCTAGGAGACCTTTTGATCACTTAGTCTTGGTGGGGTGCTCCTGCACCATGCCACCCAAGTTGTTTGAAAATCAAGTTCCTAGTTGAGGCTAATTTTTCCAAAGTGTAGCCATGCTTGATGATGTCTTGCTCAGTCATCCAAGTGGCATCAATGTTAGGAAGACTTTGCCACTTGACAAGGTATTGCAAATAAGTTTTATGCTTGGTCTTTTTGTAGACTTTTGTGTCAAGGATTTTCTCCAACTGAAGGGGTTTTTCTTGGAGGAAGTTCTTGCAGCCAATCAGCATGTGACTCCTCAACATCCATGGTACCTATCATATTTGCATTTCCTTTAAAAGGAGTTAGATTAGAAATATTAAAAATAGGAGAAATGGAAAGGGATGGTGGGAGAGTGATTTCATAAGCATTTTTACCAAATTTATGCAAGATTGTGCATGGTACTAGTTTCTTCATTTGTAGCTTGGTGTGTTGGTCCTTAGGAAGCCTTTCCTTTCTTAGATAGGCCCACACTTTGTCACCCATCTTGAAGTGAACTTCCTTTTTGTTCTTATTTGCCAATGCCTTGTACTTTTGAGATGACTGTTCCAAACTATCCTTGACTTCTTCCTACACCTATTTTATCATTTCTATCAGTGCTTCCCCTTTTGCACTAACTTTAAAATCAATAGGAAGTTATCTAAGCTCCATGGGTCCTTTAGGATGCATTCCATAGACTATTTGGAAGGATGTTTTACCTATGGATCTGTTCAAGGAGTCATTAAAAGAAAACTTAGCCTAAGGTAATAGGAGGTCCCAACTTTGTGTGTACTATTTTGTCAGACATCTAAGGAGATTGCCAAGTGATTTGTTTATAAATTTTGTCTTCCCATCCAATTGTGTATGGTAGGCAGAACTAAATTGCAAATTTGTACCCAACTTTTTATGCAAGGTTCTCCAAAAGTGGTCTTGAAACTTGGCATCCCTATCTAAAACAATGGACTTAGGTAGACCATGAATTTTGAAAATTTCTTTGAAGAATAGTTGTGCAATGTGTGATGCATCATGAGTACTTTTGCAGGGTATAAAATGTGCCATTTTGCGAAAATGGTCAATTGCCACAAAAATGTTACCATAGCCCTGTTTTGTCCCTGGGAGTCCCATAAAAAAGTCCATTGAAATAGCTTGCCATGGTCTAGAAGGTATGTGAATGGGTTGATAAATACCTTTATTAGTTGATGTACCTTTGGCTTGTTGGCATATGACACAAGTTTCAATAAACTTTCTGATATCATTTTCCATTTTTGGCTAGTGGTAGTACCTCCTAATTGCTTCTAATGTCTTGTCTAAAATAAAATGGCCACTCATTCATCCATAGTGTTTTTCTTTGATAATTTTATCCCTCATTGAGCATCTAGGAATACATAACTGATGTCCTTTAAAAAGTAGGCCATCTTGAATAAGATATTTAGAAAAATTATTGTTATATCTGCCCAATAGTGTAGTGCATACTTGATAAATGTTGCCAAAATTAGTGTCATCCATGTAGAGGTCATTGAGAGCACTTATCCTAATGCTTTGGAGTTGTATCCTTTGCACCAAAGTGATCCTCCTACTCAATGCATCAGCCACCTTTTTGGCTTGACCCTTCTTGTGCTTAATGCTGAAGGAATATGCCTGCAACTATTCCATCCATTTGATATGTCTAAGATTAAACTTATCTTATGAATTTAGATAGCTTAAGGCATTATTATTAGTGAAAACTAAAAATTCCTTAGGTTAGAGGTAATGCCTCAATTTTCTAAGTGCTTGGACCATAGCATAAAGCTCTAGGTCATAGGTGGAGTATTTTCTCTTGGCATCATTTAGTTTCTCTAAAAAGAATGCAATGGGCTTTCCATCTTGACTTAGGACTACACCAATAGCTAGGTTGATAGCATATGTTTCCACTATGAATTTTTTTTTGAAATCAGGGAGGGTTAGTCTATGACATTGTCCAGACAAACTTAACTTTCCTTCCACCCTTGGTGGTGTCTAGTATTGCGGCACACACATGACTAAAGTTTTTCACAAATTTTCTATAAAGTGTGGCTAACCCATGGAAACTTTTCATATCACCTTGGATTTTAGAAGTAGGTCAATTGACTATTTCCTCAACTTTTGAAGGATCCATCTTCAAGGTGCCTTGAGAGATCACAAATCCCAAGAATGTGAGCTCTTTCTGCAAGAAGGTGCACTTTTCAAGATTAATAATCAACTTATGTTCCTAAAACCTTTTGAATACCAAGACTAAGTGTTTGAGATGCTCTTCCAAACTACAACTAAATATTAGTATATCATCAAGATAAATAACCAAAAAAATTCCATTATAGTCTTGGAAGATCTCATTCATTAACTTCATGAAGGCTGATTTGCATTACTCAATCCAAATGGCATAACAAGCCATTCATACAAACCCTCTAAGATTTTAAATGATATTTTCCATCGATCACTTAGTTTTATCCTTATCTAATGATGAACTAATTTTAAATAATTTTTTGAGAAATAGGAAGCACCACCCAATTGATGAAGAAGATCTTCTATTCTTGGAATTAGAAATTGATATTTAATGGTTATCTTGTTGATTTCCCTGCTGTCAGTACACAACCTGCATTTGCCATCTTTCTTTGGAGCTAAAACAATAGGCATAGCATAGGGACTAAGGCTTTTCTAAATCAAACCTTTTCCTAATAGTTCATTGACTTGTTTACCAATTTCAACATTTTGTGTAGGTGTCATTTTGTATGCAGCCATATTGGGTAATGAAGCACTAGGTATAAAGTCTATTTGGTGACTTATATCCCTAATGGGTGGTAGTTATGAGGGTAAATCAGTTGCCACTATCCCATGATATTCCTTAAGAAGTTTCTTCACCTCTTTGGGAATTGGTTTATCTTTTTCAAACTTCACTTCCTCTCTATGTTTATGTATCAGAACATATCCCACATCTACTACCTTGATTGCTTCTAACATCTCTTTTTCACTCACAACAACAACCAAAGGTTCCTTTTATTTCTTCTAATTAGGTAATGGATTTAGGGTGTAAGTTTTACCATGTCTGATTATGGTGTAAGTGTTCTTCCTAAAACTATATGTTGCATCCATGTCATGCTACCAAGGTCTTCCAAGTAGCAAATGGTAGGCATCCATCTCTACTATGTCACACAAAATAGTGTTCTTGAAATTACCCAAGGAGAATTCTAGCATTGTTTGCTCAGTCACAAGGGTTTTTTGGCCTTTAGTAAGCCATGAGACATGATATGGGAAAGGATGGGGAGTCTTAGTTAATTCTAACTTTTGTACCATTTCTTTAGAAACTAGATTTTCTATTGGACCAAAATCTATTAACAAGTTATAGAACTTCCCTTGGAATTTGACCCTTGTTCTAAACAAGTTCTTCCTTTGTGGGGGTTCTTGAGTGTGTGGTACTTAGAAAAATGCTTGCCTCATCATCAATGTTGGGCCCTCTTCTACTTTGAGGTCTCTTTCCTCATAGACAAGTTGTGCTCTCCTTTCACCTTCATTTTTATTTTCTATCCCAGTGAATTTGTTGGAGTAGTGTCCCATTTGGTTGCAATTATAACATTTTGGAGGTTTATCTAATCTACCTCTACCCCTAACAAAGGGTCTTCTACCTTTTGCATATCTCCTTGAACTAGATTCTCCCTATTCCTTGGTCTCTTGATCAAGGGACTTGTCTAATTTTTCTGATTTCCTTTTGTTCCAACAATTAGTTCTTGCTTTGTCATTCCTTCCTCTACCTCTTCCACCTTGTTCACTCCTCCTTTTGAACTTCTTTTCTACCTTGGAGGCCAACATGAAACATTTTTGGATAGTAGTTATTGTGGCTAGGCTCAATTCATCTTGAATTGACAATTTAAGTCCTTGCAAGTACCTTGCAAGTCTCAAGTTCTTTTGTTCTACAATGCCAAACTTCATCACAATATTGTGAAATTATTTAGTGTAGGTTGAGACATCCATGTCCTTTTTTCTCAATCCCATCCTCCTTTTGTGGAGTTGTACCTCATAATCTATAGGTACATAGGCTTCTTGGAGCAAGACCACCATCTTCTTCCATATGGAGACCTAATTTTTGTCTTTGTTTATCCTATCATCTTGGATAAAGTTCCACCATATCAAGGTAGATCCTCTTAGCCTTGACTTGCCTATCTTAACCCTCTGAATTTTAGGGATAAAGAAACTAGTTAGGGCATTCACCCAATCCACAGTACCATCAAGATCCATCTTGCCATCGTAAGTGGTCAAATCAAACTTAGCATCCAAGGATATCCTTTTCATGGACTTTAGAGTCTTCACAAGTAGCCTCTAATTTGGAGGGCAATCTTCTTCCTCTTCATCCAAAAGTGGTTCATCATCACTCCCTTGCTCACATTCACTGGAGTTCCCACTACTCTTTTCAAGCTCTTCTTTAAGTCTAGTTATCTCATCCCTCATCTGCCTCATCTCAGTATTCCTAAGATCTTCCTTACTTCTCTTCTTAGATTCCTTTTGTTTTTGCTCCCTCAATTACATTACAATCTTAGCATTTTCCATCCTTGATGATAATCCATCTCCTTCTTCCTCAAACATGATGGAAAAATCTTAAGCCTTAGATATCTTAAGGCTTTGATATCACTTGATGTCAAGGTATGGGTTTTCAATAAAAAACTTTGGAGAAGTTTGAGGTTGTGTTGATCACTAAGCCAACATGAATGGCAAGACACTCAAACTTTTGCATTGTTGAATGAAAGTGGGATCAAAGGACAATTCCTAATGCATGCAACTCAAGTTTAGCAAAACTTTACCTTTCACTTTCAAATGGTGTATTCACACAAATTAAGTCTACTAGTGTGATAGGGATTGAACTCATAATCCAAAGACTAAGGGATCACTACCCAACAAAAAGGTTAGACCCAAATCTTAATATTATGTCCCAAGAATGTAGCAAGGCCTAGTAGCCCTCTCAAAACAAACATGTGCCCTTAATGAAAAATTTATAAAGGATCCAAAGGGTAACTTATAGATTCCAATATCCTTCATTGAGTTACACATGCTCCTAAGAGGACAAGTTTTGACATCACATCTTATCCTTCCAAAACAACATTAAATAATAGACCTAATTACCCCTATTAGGCCTACTTTACAAAGGAAGTACTAGAAATAGGGAGTGCAGTGCAAAACCAAAGTAAGGAATAGTTAGGCTGGGACATGAATGATGAGATTCCAAAGTTTCATGGATTGATTCAACCCCTAAGGTGTGCATTTTTGAAAATTGTAGTTATCAGTAGAGTTGTGACATAGAGATGCCAAATCAAATCTGCTTGTTCTGTATGAATACCAATTGCTCCTGATTGAAAACCACCATAATCTTGTAGTACACATACATATCTCCCATTTCCTTGAAAATAAATTTTTTCCATGGGAGGGAATGGGAGATATTGCCATTTGAATATAAAACCCTAGGCGGTTAGGGTTTGTACACAGTTTTTACAAAAATCCTTATAACTTCTATCTTATGTCATTTCAAGGGCTCAGAGTAGGATCAATTGAGAGCTAACTCTTCTAACATTATCAAAACCTAGTCCTCCACTAAACTGCATCTGTATAATTCATACAAAAAAGCTAAATTAGAGTTTTTCAAGAAAAATAGTAGGTTTTTATTTATTCAAAAGTAAATCTTGCATCCATAAGTCTTCCACCCACCTGCAAGGGCTTATGAAGACCCTCCACCAACTAATCCAAATGAAATTTGAAGGTCGTGACCATTGGGGGGAATTATTACAAACAAAATTTTAATTATAAACTTTGTATGTTGCATTATTACCATACTTATGCAGCTTATTTTGATCCTATGATTCTAACATGACTCTAACACACCCTATGACCTTTTAACATGACCCTAGAAGCTTACTAGATCCTTGTGACCTCATGAAACAATTGGTTTATATAAGCACCAAAGATTGTTCAAGGATCACACAAATAGGATCAACATACAAAGAAGGAGTCTAATAGTCAAATATGCTAGAATCAAGAGGTATGAAGGCCTAGGAGACCTTTTGATCACTTACTTTTGGTGGGGTGCTCTTGCACCACCAAAGATGCTCCTACATCAAACACTCAGGATTATTTGAGAAGTGACCCCATCATGTCTTAGGTGTTTAGAGGAAAACCAAGATAGTTGAGCTTCTCCTTTGCTAGCCACAATGAATCCTCAGTTGGTCTCTCTTTCCCTTTGACTAGATATTCCTCATAAGTTATATTTTTTGTACTTTTTCCAATATGACTGTCTAGTCTCTCCACAATCTCCTTGGTAGCCAAACTAGCTACTAGAATGCTCCACTACTCTTCTACAACTTCATCTCCATCACCTCCTTCATGATACTCTATCAAATCTAAAATATTAAATATTGGTGAAATATTCAATTCAACAGGAAACTCCACTTCATACACATTTCCAGAATCATGGCTCTTCACTATTTTTCACGGTCCAAACATCTTCATCTTTAGCTTATTATATGTACCTATTAGAAATCACTCCTTTCTCAAATGAATCATGATTTCAAATCCAATCTAAAATTTCTTATATCTTCTTTTGACATCTTCTTTAGCCTTATACTATGTATTCATCTTTATGATGTGCTTCCTCACCTTCTCATGGATGTTCTTCAAATATTTAGCAAATTCTTCTACTTCAACACTACTTATCTCTCCCTTATCCAACTTTCTCAATTTAGAAACATTTCTAGGACTACTCCCATATACAATCTAGAATGGTGATTTACTAGCACTCCTATTGATAGAATTATCATATGCAAATTCCACCTATGGTAAAATCATTTCCCATCCTTTTGGTTTATCTCCAACCAAGCATCTCAGCAAGTTTCCCAAACTATGATTCATAGCTTCTCTATGTCTATCAGTCTATGGAAAATGTGATGAACTAAATTTCAAATATGTCTTCAACTTCTACCACAATGTATGCTAGAAATATCCAACAAATTTTGTATCTTGACCTAAAACTATACTCTTTGGTAGACCATGTAATCTCACCACTTCTTTGAAAAACAACTCTACTACATGAACAACATCGCTAGTCTTCTTGCAAGGAATCAAATATGTCATCTTTGAAAACTTGTCAACCACCACAAAAATAGAATCATGCCCACACTATGTCCTTGGTAATCAAAGAATAAAATCCATGCTAACATCCTCCCATGGCTTCTTTAGTATAGGTAATGGTTAACACAACCCTATATTTTGCTTCACTCCTTTCACCATCTAACATACTTAGCAACTTTGTACAAACTTTGTCACATCTTGCTATAACTATGGCTAGTAATAATTTTTAGCAACCAAAGCTATCATTTTATCTTTTCTAAAATATCCAATGAATACCCCACAATGCTTTTGCTTGATGAATTTATCTCTCATTGAACTTCTTGGAATGCACAACTGGCTTCCTTTAAACAAAATATTATCTTGGATCATAAAATCCAACCACTTTGTCATGTCAAGTGTAACAAGTTTTGTACAAGCCTTCCACACTGCACCAAAATCAAGATCACCTGGATATAATCTACTAAGTTCTTTGAACCTAAGCACCTGTATCTACATTTCTATTAGCAAAAGTTGTCTTCTACTAAGAGCATCAACAACTTTTTTAGACTTCCCACTTGTGTGTTTAAAACCAAATGTATAACTCTAAAAAAACTCAACCCACTTTAAGTTCCTTTGGTTTAATTTCCTTTGACTATTCAAATATTACAAAGCTTGATGATGAGTATACAAAACAAACTCCTTGGGAAAAAGATAGTGTCTCCACTTCTTCAATGCTTGAACTATACCATAAAATTCTTGATCATAAATATTTTATTTTATTTTTGCATCAATCAAGTTCACACTAAAATAAGCAATTAGTCTACCTTCTTGGCTCAAAATAGCTCCTATTGTAGTACCACTAGCATCATAGTCTACTTGAAACACCTTGTTAAAATTAGGAAGTACTAAAATAGGCTACTTTATAACTTTCTATTTGAATAGATTGAAACTCTTATCTGCTCCTATAGTCCACTTAAACTCATTCCTATCTCCTCTCATTATTTCAATCAAGGGTCTACAAATACTGCTAAAACTTCTTATGAACTTTCTATAAAATGTAGCTAGTCCATAAAAAGATCTCACCTTTGTCACACTCCTTGGAGTAGGCCATTCAATGATAGCCTTCACTTTCTTTGCCTCCATTTTCATACCTTTTCTTGAGACTTAATATCCCAAGTACACTAACTCTTTCTTTACAAAACTGCACTTCTTCTAGTTTATCAAGAGCTTTTCTTCCCTCAACTTTTCAAACACCTTGTGAATATGAATTAAATGTTCCTCCAATGTCTTACTAAAAGTCAACATATCATCTAGATAAATAATGACAAACCTACCTAGAAACTCCTTCAGTACTTCATTCATGAGACTCATGAAAGTACTCGATGCATTGGTTAGACCAAAAGGCATGACTAACCACTCATACAATCCTTCCATTGTCTTGAAAGAAGTCTTCCACTCATCACCTTCTCTGATATGAATCTGATGGTACCCACTCTTCAGATCTATCTTTGTGAAATACTAAGCTCCACTCTAATAGTCCATAATATCATCCATCCTTGGCAATGGAAATCTATACTTTATTGTGATCTTGTTGATAGCACAAGAATCTGTGCACATCCTCCATTCTCCACTATTCTTTGTTTCTAATACTATTGGTATAGTACATGGACTCAAACTCTTTCGAATCAACCCCTTTTGCAATAACTCATGAACTTTCCTATTTAACTCCTCACTTTTTGCTGGTGTCATTTTGTCCACTGCCTTGTTTGGAAAATTGGCACCTGGAACCAAATCCATCTAGTGATTGATCTTCCTCATTGGGGGCAATCCACCAAGTACATTATTTGATACAATATCAAAAAACTTGTCTAACATATCTACAACTTCTGCAAGTACCTCCTCTACTTCTTTACTATCTTTAGGAATTATAGCAAAACACATATGCTTATGTTTCATACCTTTAAGAAACTCTTTTCCATTGATAAAACATATTTTGGCATCACTACATACCATTTCTTTTTTATCCTTCAACATCTTCAACTTATGTTTCACTCTATCCTTGGTTAGAGTGTAGGTATTTGCTTTCCCATCATGTAAAACATGCTTGTCAAACTACCATGGCCTACACAACAACATATGACATATTTCCATAGGTATGATATCACATAGTACCTCATCCTAGTAGCTTCCAATATTCAACTTCATTGAGCATTGCTCATTGACCATAACCTTGTGTTCAACTTGCACCCAACCAATATATGGATGCAGATGCTTCTACCTCTTCAGTTTCAACTTGGTGACCATAGTTTTTAGCACAAAATTGTTAGTAATTCCACCATCAATAATCACATGACAACACTTATCTTAACATCTACACTTTGTGCAAAACAAAATCCTTCTTTGTTCAGTTTCATTCTCACCACTCAGCAAGACTCTTCTATTAACTACAACTTCTCCTCTTTCAGCATGTTTAGAATGTGAGGATCTAGCATCTTCATCAAAATTTACAACTCTTGCCTGACCTTTTTTTCTTCAATCTATCCTTCCTTGGCAATGGGTACATTCAAATGCTTTATGCACTTCTTCTCCATAGTGAAAACATATTCCATAGAAACCTCTTCTTCCAGATCCTTGTCCTCTACCTCTTCCTCTCTAATCTGTATTGTTTTGATTATGGAAATGATTGAAACTATTTCCCCTTTGGTTCTAATTGCTACTTCCAACCTCATCATTTTTCTTTTGATCATCACTATGGCCTCCATAAGATCATCCACCATGACCTCTTCCACTATTCTTATTGTCAAACTTCTTGCTCAGTTTCTCCTCAAGTCTTATGGAAAACTAGTATGCCTCCTCAATACTGCTCATTCAAGCTAGACTTAGCTTGTCCTAAATTCTTGGCCTTAACTCATTAGGATAATGGGCAAATTTATCCTTGTCAACTTCTACATGGCCAGTTCTAATGAGAACTCGATAGAACTCTTTGATATACTCTTAAATAGATTTTCCCGCTTGCTTCATTCCTTGCATCTTCTTTAACAAATCAAGCTCATAATCCATAAATTGTTTCTTCATTTTAGCTATCATCTAATCCCATCTTGTGACTTTTTCCTTTTCCTTTCTATTTCACTCTAACTAAACCTCTTGCCACAAGATCTTTGCATGTCCCTTTAGTTTTGCCTTGATATCTAGATCCTCAATATCTTCATACTCAAAGTACTCCTCTAGTTCATTGATATAATTGATTAGCTCTTCTAGCTTAAGATTTCCTAAAAAATGTGGGAACCTCAAAATTAGATCTTTTTTCAATTTTGGACATGGCCCTAAAAAGCCTCACTTCTTGTAGATTTAGAACTAGCTCTACTTTGGCATTTTCTTCTACTGCATCCTCATCTTTGCTTTCATCTCTTACAGGAAGATTTATTCCTCTTCACATTTGTTCTTCCAACACTTTCATTTTCCTTTGGAGGGATCAAAAACCCTCAGGTGTAACACCTACAACTTTTCTACCATGCTCTCTTTGTGGAGGCATTTTCATGCTTCTACTAAAACCCTAATGCAAACTACCTCACAATTGGTGATCTATCTACCAATTAGCCCAAACCATAGTCCTAGTGAAAACTACCTTACAATTGGTGATATGTCCACACACTCAAGAACTTTAGCTCTGATACCACTTGATCAAGGGGACTCCCCTTAATACCATAAACTCATAATAGAAACAAAGAAGCAACAAAAAAAGTAAGAACAAGATATGGACTTCTTATTATCACCACAAATGCAAAATTATAGAATTCTCAATTACAATATGCTAACCCAAATGGGCACCTTCATTATAGTAATTTGCAAGATAGTGCTATGAACTATCACCCAGAGCTCCCCTAAACAATGTTCGGGCCCTTCTTAGATAGGTAGTTTTATGTCACCCAGGAAGGTTCTAGATGCTCAAACTTAATACCAAGGGCCAAAAAACCCTAACAATACACATAGAGTTGGCCAAATACATCTTTGACAAATTATTTTAGAAATTTTGGCAGACCAACTTTTGAAAGCCATAACTCACGAATCATTGCTCCGATTGGCTAGTATAACCACTTTTTGGAAATGCCAGCTCCTAATCTACAATCTTGGAACCACACTAGTTCCCTTTTATCGAGTTTTCATGCCTCATCCAAGCACTCTAAGGCCTCCAATGATGATCCTAAAGATTTTTCTTCAAATTTTTCCACCAAAAATCTGCAGTAACTTCTCTGATACTTAAGCTGGAGCAATGAGATTACAAAATTAGAACATTCTAAGCTCATATGAAAAACTTACTAAAAATAGCAAGTTCCCATAAATAGTAACCACCCTATCTGCTAGTTCTTATTAAAATAGAAAAGATTGACGATAAAATATTTTTGGGTCATGCAAGATTTCCATTACACCTAGGATGCTCCTGCATTAGACACTCGAGCTTATTTGAGAAGTGACCTTGTCATGTCTTAGGTCTACAGAGGAAAACAAAGATGCTTGACTAACCCCTTTGCTAGCCATGATAAATCCTCAACTAGTCTTTGTTTCCATTTGACTAGATATTCCTCATCAGTTCTATTTTTGGTACTTTTTCCAATACAATTGTCTAGTATCTCATCAATCTCCTTGGTAGCTAAAATAGAGATTGGAATACTCCACTACACTTCTGCAACTTCATCTCCATCACCTCCTTCATAATACTTTATCAAATATGAAATATTACATACTTGTGAAATATTCAATTCAACAGGAAATTCCACTTCATACGCATTTCTAAAATTATTCCTCTTCACTATCTTGCATGGTCCAAACTTCTTCATCTTTAGATTATTATATGTACCTACTAGAAATCGCTCCTTTCTCAAATGAACCATGACTTCATCTCCAATCTAAAATTCCTTATATCTCTTTTTCACATCTACCTTAACTTATACTATGTATTCATCTTTATGATGTGCTTCCTCACATCCTCATGGATGTTCTTCGAATGTTTAGAAAAATCTTCTTTTTGAGCACTACCTATCTCTTCCTTATCTAGCTTCCTCAATTTAGAAACATTTCTAGGACTACTCCCATATACAATCTATAATGATGATTTACCAGTACTCATATTGATAAAATTATTATATGCAAATTTCACCTACGGTAAAATCGTATCCCATCCTTTTGGATTATCTCCAACCAAGAATCTCAGCAAGTTTTCCAAACTACAACTCATAGATTCTATCTATCCATTAATTTGTGGATGATGTGATGAATTGAACTTCAAATCTATCTTCAACTTCTTCCACAATATATGCTAGAAATACCCAACTAATTTGGTATTTCAATCTAAAATTATACTCTTTAGTAAACCATGTAATCTCACCACTTCTCTTAAAAAAAACTTTGCTACATGAACAACATCTCTAGTCTTCTTGCAAGGAATAAAATGTGCCATCTTTAAGAACCTATCAACCACCACAAAAATATAATCATGCTCATGTTGTGTCTTCAATAATCCAAGAACAAAATCCATGCTAACATCCTCCCACATCTTCTCTAGTATAGGTAATGGCTGATACAACCCTGTATTTTGCTTCACTCCTTTCACTTCTGACATATCAAAAACTTTGTACAAACTTCATCATATCTTGTTGTAACTATGTCTAGTAATAATTTTTAGCAACCAAAGCTATATTTTTATCTCTACCAAAATTTCCAGCTGATCCTCCACTATGCTTATCCTTGACGAGGTTATCTCTCATTGAACTTTTTGGAATGCACAAATAGATTCCTTTAAAAAATATATATTATCATGGATCATAAAATCCAACCACTTTGTCCTATCAAGTGTAACAGGTTTTGTACAAGCCTTCCATGCTTCACTAAAATCAGGTTCATCTAGATATAATGTACTAAGTTTCTTGAACAAAACCACCTCTATTTGTATTTCTCCTAGAAAAAGTTATCTTCTACTAAGAGCATCTACAACTTTTTTATACTTCCCACTTCTGTGTTTCAAAAAAAATGTATAACTCTACAAAAACTCAACCCACTTTAAATGCCTTTGGTGCAATTTTCCTTGACTATTCAAATATTGTAAAGCTTGTTGATCAGTATATAAAAAAAACTCCTTGGGATGAATATAGTGTCTGCACTTCTTCAATGCTTGAACTATAGCATAAAATTCCTAATCATAAACAAAATATTTTATTTTTGCATCATTCAACTTCTTAGTGAAATGAGCAACTAGTCTAAACTCTTGGCTCAAAATAGCTCCTATTGCAATACCACTAGCATCATCATCTACTTGAAACCCCTTATTCAAATCAAGAAGTGCTAAAATAGGCTACTTAGTAACTTTTTGTTTTAATATATTGAAACTCTTATTGCTCTTATAGTCCACTTAAACTCTTTCCTATCTCCTCTCATAGTTTCAGTTAAGTGTCCACAAATACTGCTAAAAGTTATTATGAACTTTCTGTAAAATCTAGCCAATCCATGAAAAGATCTTACCTCTGTCACACTCCTTGGAGTAGGCCATTCAAGGATATCCTTCACTTTTTTTGGGTTCATTTTTAGACCTTCTCCTAAGACTACAAATCCCAAGTACACCTACTCTTTCTTTACAAAACTGCACTTCTTTAGGTTTATCAACAACTTTTCTTCTTTAGGTTTATCAAGTTTTCAAACACCTTGTGAATATGATTCAAATGTCCCTCTAATTTCTTACTAAAAATAAATATATCATCTAGAGAAATAATGAAAAATTTACCTTGAAACTCATTCAGGTACTTCATTCATGAGCCTCATGTAAGTGTTTGGTTGATTAGTTAGCCCAAAAGGCATGACTAACCACTCATATAGTCTGATATGAATTTGATGGTACCCACTCTTCAGATCTATCTTTATGAAATACTAAGCTCCACTCAAACAATCCATAATATCATCCATCCTTGGCAATGGAAATCTATACTTTATTATAATCTTGTTGATAGCACAAGCATCTATGCACATCCTCCATTCTCAAATCTTCTTTGGTGCTAATACTACTAGTATAGTACATGGACTCAAAATCTCTCTAATCAACCCCTTTTGAAATAACTCATGAACTTTCCTATTCAACTCTTCAATTTCTATTGGTGTCATTTTGTGCACTACCTAGTTTAGCAAACTAGCTCCTAGAACCAAATCCATCTAGTGATTGATCTTCCTCATTGAGGGCAGTCCATCAGGTACATTATATAATACAATATGAGAAAACTCTTCAAACATATTTGCAACTTCTGTAGGTACCTCCTTTACTTATTCTCTACTATATTTAGGAATTATAGAAAAACACATATGCTCATGTTTCATACTTTTAAGAAACTCTTTTCCATCAACACAACATATTTTGGCATCACTACATACCTTTTCTTCTTTATTCTTCAATGGCTTCAACTTATGTTTCACTCCATCCTTGGTCAAAGTGTAGGTATTTGCTCATCCATCATGTACAACATGCCTATCAACCTACCATGAACTACCCAACAAAATATGACATATCTCCATAGGTATGTTATCACGTAGTACCTCATCGCATTATCTTCCAATCTTGAACTTCATTGAGCACTACTCATTAAACATAACCTATGGTCATCTTGCACCCAAGCAATATGGTATGGACGTAGGTTTTTTTGTCTCTTTAGCTTCAATTTGATGACCATCATTTTTGACACTAGATTTTTAGTACTTCCACCATCAATGACACATCACAACACTTGTCTTCACATCTACACCTTGTATGAAAAAAACTCCTTCTTTGTTTAGTTTCATTCACACCACTCAACAAGACTCTTCTATTAACTAGGAATTCTCCTCTTTTAGCACCTTCAAAATGTGAGGATCTAGCATGTTCTTCAACATGTGCAACTCTCACTTGACCTTTTGTTATTTGATTTGTCCTTCCTTGGTGCTGGGTACATTCAAATGCTCTATGCCCTTCTTCTTTGTAGTGAAAACATTTTCCACGGAAGCCTCCTCTTCTAGATCCTTGTCCTCTACCTCTTCCTCTCTGATCTCTATTTTTTTTTTCATGGAAATGATTAGAATTGTTTACCCTTTGGTTTTGATTGCCACTTCTAGCTTCATTCTTGTTCTTCTGATCATCATTATTGCCTCCATAAGATCTTCCACCAGATCTTCTACCATGACCTCTTCCACTATTCTTATTGTCAAACTTCTTGCTCAGTTTTTCCTATACTCTTAATGCAAATTGGTATGCCTCCTCATTACTACTCATTCAAACCAGACTTAGCTCATCTTGAATGCTTGGCCTTAACCCATTAGGATAATGGCCAACTTTCTTCTTATCAACTTCTACATGGCCAATTCTAATGAGTACTTGGTAGAGCTCTTTGATATACTCTTGAACAAATTTTCTTTCTTGCTTCATTCCTTGCATCTTCTTTAACAAATCAAGCTCATAATCCATAGTAATGAATTGTCACTTCATTTTAGCTATCATCCAATCCCATTTGGTGATTTTTTTCTTTCACTTTCTATTCACTCCAACTAAACCTCTTGCCACTAGATCTTTGCATGTCCCTTCAGTTTTTCCTTCACAAAATTGACCCTATCTAGATCATCAATATCTTTAGACTCAAAGTACTCCTCTAGTTCATTGATCCAATCAATCACCTCCTCTGGGTTAAGATTTCTTGAAAATGTGGAAACCTCAAACTTAAATCTTTTTCCAATCTTGAAGATGGCCCTAAAAAGTTTCTCTTCCTCTAGATTTAGAACTACTTCTACTTAACCATTTTCTTCTACTTTGTCCTCATCCTTGCTTTCATCTCTTATAGGAAGATTTATTCCTCTTCACATTAGTTCTTCCAATGCTTGAATTTTCCTTTGGACAGCTTGGAAACCCTAAGGTGTAACACCTACAGCTCTTTTGCCATGCTCTCTTCATCGAGGCATTTTAACACTTCACTAGTGCAAACTACCTCACAATCAGAAATCTATCTACATGCTTAGCCCAAACCATGGTCCTAGTTCAAACTACCTTACAATTGGTGATCTATCCACACAATCAAGAACTCTAGCTCTAATACCACTTGATGTAGGGGACTCCCCTTAATACCATAAACTCATAACAAAGAAAAAAGAAACAACAACAAATGTGAGAAAAAAATATGGACTTCTTATTATCACTAGAAATGTGGAGTTACAAAATTCTCAATTACAATATGCTAACCCAAATGGGTACCTTCATTATAGTAATTTGCAAAGCAGTCCTATGAACTATCACCTAGAGCTCCCCTAGACAATGTTCGGGCCCTTCTTAGATAGGTAGTTTTATCTCACCTGGGAAGGTTCTAGATGCTCAAACTTAATACCTAGGGCTAAGAAACTCTAACAATACATATAGAGTTGGGAAAATACATCTTTCTCAAATTATTTTAGAAATTTTGGTAGCCAACATCTAAAGGCCATAACTCATGAACCATTGTTCTTATTGGCTATTATAACCACTTTTCAAAAATGCTAGCTCTTGATCTATAGCCTCAAAATAGTGCTAGTGCCCTTCCATCAAGTTTTTTGACCTCATTCAAGCACTCTAAGGCCTCCAATAGTGAGGCTAAAGATTTTTCTATTTCAAAACTATATGACTTGGAATTTGAAGTCCCTAATGCTTAGCATCAACTATAATCTACAACTTGGCCTTCAATTGACTCACCATCCATTCATCACTTGACATCTATATAGCTCAGCATATACTATATGCTTGGAACTTGAGTGACACGACACTTACTAGTTACTCAGTATTTCACTAACTCGACACTTACTATTACTGGACACTTGAGGGACTCAAGATGCACCATCTAAGACATTATGCTTGGCATGTATTATGTGTTTAGAATGAACTAAGCACATAATGTATAAATGTGTACAACATATAGACACTCAATTATCAAAACAAATCTAAGATTAACAATCTCCCGCTTTGACATGAGTGACAAAAACAATTGGCCATACATGAATGAACTTTACTTACAAGCATAACTCAGATATCCAATATCTTCATTTGGCTTATAAAAAAAATTTCAAAATGTCAACATTTTGCAAATCTTGACTTACCTCTCATACCTCAAAATTTAATAAATCTTCCTGAGTTAGTTATGTTATTTTGTATCTAAACCAAAATCATTTCTTATGCTAAGTAGATGTGCATAAGCTGAACTACATACTCTATCTCTATCATTGACTTCCTCAAAAATATTATCTTCTCCATTGTCTCTTTCTCATGTGTCTCCTCCTTTCTTGTTTCTCCCCTTTTTGACACTTATGTCAAAGGTTTATACACTAAGAGTGTGTTTATCCAAAAATGTTCACATGATCAATCTTCACATGGTCAATCTTGGTTGCTAACTCAACTTGTGATAGTGCAATGACACTTGATATCTTTTCATTGACCTTATTCTGAAATTTTATTTTAGACCATCCAAGTAACTTGACATTTGAATCTAGGTCTACATTATTTACCTTCTTAAATAGGCTAGTAAGTTGCTCTATGATTGGCTTGGTTGCTTTTGTGCTAGTAAACTAAATTCATCAAGAAAAATTCCCTTGATATCTAGTAATGCTTGCTTCTAACTATGCTCCTATCTAAGTAGTCCTTGGTGTTTCTTCCTTGCAAGAGCATCCTATAGCATGCTCATATGTTTAATAGTGATAGTTTCAAAATCATTCATGGGAAAATCAATCACCTCATCCAAGTTCATCTCACCAGTTGATGTAAATTAATCTACCTTGGATGTGCTTGGACTCAACCTTGATGATTGTAGGGGTATAGCTTCTATACTCACCCTATCAAGAGATTGACTAGGAGTAGCAACAATTCCTATTAAAGTCACCAATGTTTGTATTGCTAGTTGCTCCTCAAGATTTGTAGTCAAATCTATCTCTCCAGTCCTATCCTTGACTAGCTCTACTTGCTTAGTTGCACCTTGTGCTTATGTTGTAGGTGTAGGAGTATGTACTTGACCTATTGGAACTTGTGTTGTATTTTTTACAACTGAAGCAACTTTTGTTACAAACACACAGTGTACCATTTTGTTGATATGGATCATGGATGGCTCTTTTGTTTGATACACTACAAGGGGTAATGTAGGTTGTATCAAGGTGAATTGAGAAGGTATTGTAGATATTTCTTGTGTTTGAATTTTCTCCCTTATAGATGCCTTTTCTATCTTCTCAATCTCATCAACACTTACTAGTATAGAAGTAGGATTTTCACATAGCTTTGCTTGGGTAGTGGATTCTACCATTATCTTCTTCAATTCCTCCTTTATAAGGGGGTTGATTTTTTGATTGATAGTATTAGAAACATCTTTAATCTTTACATTATCAATATCTAAATTCAACTCTTGTTGAGGACTAGCACTCGGTATTAGTGCATCTTGTACATTCTATTTTGTCTATTGCTCATCCTTAGTTGTAGCCTATGTATCTGTATGTGTCTCAGTGCCTTCCTCTTGTGCAACTATCTCAGTGTCAGCTATAGTAATCTTAGTTAATTTTTGGTTATCATCTTTGTCCTCACCTACCTCAATAGGTGTCTACCAAATTTCCTTAGGTGCTATCAAGCCATATAGTGATTTCCAAATCTAAGTGGTCTTTTGTATAAAATCCTCAATGTGATTTTATAGTATGCTAAATGCTCTATAATTTGATGGAAATTTCTCTACATTTTTCTTTATTTCATTTTTCATCGTGACCCTATCCAATTAAGGCATCAATTGGGAAAGTGTAGTCTCTTTGATTTTTCTTTCTATCTTGAGACTATATTGCCACTTTTTCTCAACTCTATCATATAGATCTTTTGGTAATGGGTTGGAAATTGGAGTCTAATTGAATGTCCTCATCATTGTTGGAGTTGAGGAAAGCCAACTCTGAAGACGCCAAGATCACCTGCATGCGAACCTGTCAAAGAGAAGCCATAGAAGGGGAGGAGCATGGAGCATGGGCAAAACCCTAAACGGACATGAGAGCCATCATAATGCAAACACAAGAAGAAATGTATTTACAATAAGAAATGATATGATGATAATGTTACAATGAGAGAGAGCCTGAATATAAAGAGCTCATGGAAGCTTGTAGAACAAGCTGGAAGGAGGTAGAAGATAAGATTGACAACTCAGCACACATCCACAAAAAGTGGAATATGCTAAAAAAGGAACAAACTCCCGAGTTGTCAACAACTAACCACTACATGCATTAAATATAAAATATTAAATAAATGCATGACCTAAGTAAGCTTAAGTAATAGAATAAATAATTAGATATTAATTATTTACTCTAACACCCCCCCTTAAGTGCAACTTAGGAAAATGCCTTAAGCTCACAAAGCTAAGATGAATGCATAATGGGTCCCGGCAACGAGGCCATTTTAGGTACCCAAGTACAATGCAAGAAGAATGCAACCTCTGTAAGCGAGGAAAGAGAGAAAACCACATGGGAAAAACCCTCCCCCAAAAAGAGGTAAGAACCCAGTGAAGAGCTGAAGAAGTCTCCAACTAGGGAAATTGTCCCCTAAAACAGGAACAAAGAGTGATCATGAAGAAGCAACATCACTGAAGCATGAAGAACCACAAATTTGTCAAACTGCTGATCTAAAGAAACCTCCATGGAAGAAGAAGGCACGAATCGAGCATGTCTATATGGTAGATGATCCATCTCACCGAAATGCATAGGTAGCCAGCCACTGCAATCGCCTTGTATATAGGATCAACCACTGAATACATAGTTTACACTATCAAACCATCGAACCATGGATGCATTAGAACACAACATAACCCCCCCTTAATGCAGACGGGGTGTGATGACAAGAAACTGAGAAGGTGAGCCAAAATCTCCTGCAAACGAACCAAGAACGAGGAGAGAGGGAAAGAGGTACAGACACCAATAAAAACACGGTCTAACTGACTCTGCATGGGGCTAATGTCGTGGAAGGGACACTCACTTGACAAAGGGAGAATGCCTAAAACAGCAAACAAATAATCCCCCCCATGGTGCTTTATAAAAATAGTGCAAGTACACTTCACTCAAAACAACGTTCATGACTCTCGGAATGCAAAAGTGACACTTTATCTCAGTGCAAAAATGAAAAATGCTTCAAAAAGATAGCTACAATGATCAGAACTGAAAAAGAGCTGAACCAAAAGATAGTACTGCCGAAAAGAAAGCAAACCATGCTAGGAAAATGATCCTCGGGCCTTAAAAACTCAAAATATCCACCATAGAGAAAGAATGCCAAAACTATGATAGAAAGAGAAGAGGCCAAAAACAAAGAAAAAGGACTACTTTTCTGAAGAGCACACAGAACCAGCTTTCCAGAAATATAAAGTTTTCAAAAAATAGGCATGGGACGCAAAAGATATGCATGCCGGAGTCAAAAATAGGACTTTGGACTTCAACTGAAAAAACAGGCAATAAAAAAGCATCAAAACTTAAAAATACCTGCACCAAAATCTCCGTCTTGGAACCAGCTTTCCAGCGCTTCTTTTGGATTGGAAAAATACCTCTGTATGCAAGAGTTATGGCCAAAAAACCACAAGTAGGTCCAAAAGAGAACTTGAAGAAGAGTGCAAGCAGGGATGATGACATAGGTATGACGTCATGCTGATGTCAGCAGGCCCTGAGATTTAAATTGACGGCCCATCAGCCATCGCAGCAAAAATAGTGCCATGTGGCATTGCCACGTGACAGTACGGATGAGACGTTGCTGACGTGGCAGGGGTGACGTGGCTGGTCCATGTGGCAAGGTGCCACATGGCGCCCATGCCACGTGTCACCCCCACAGTGGCTGATTCGGCTGACAGTGCTGGTAACAGAGGTGTCGGGCAGAGGCGGCGGGCAGGCGGTGGAGCCGAGAGGAGGCCGGGCCGCGGCGGAGCGCGGGCGGTGCTGCCTGCTGCGGCTGCTGTGGGCTGCGCGCAGGTGGCGCGGCGGCGGCCCCGCAGTGGCGCGGTGGCGGCGTTGCCAAAAATATATATTTAAAAAAAAAAAAACCGTTGCTGCGTCCGTACGACCGTACGGCAGACTCCTGGAGGCCTCAAAAAATTGCCAAAAATACCCTGTCTCCAAAAATGAAAAGCTTTATATGAATCCTGACTGCAAACGGCCTTTCGGATCCAATGGTGATGTCCGTTTGGGCTGAAAGTGCTCCAAAAAAATGCTGATCCCCTGATTTGAAGAAAAATTGCACAAACAAACTAGGGTTTGTGACTCCAAATCACGGCTTCAAAATTTCTTCAACGAAGCAGCAGTAGGAAGGCTCTGATACCATGTTGGAGTTGAGGAAAGCCAACTCCGAAGATGCCAAGATCACCTGCATGCGAACCTGTCAAAGAGAAGCCATAGAAGGGGAGGAGTATGGAGCATGGGCAAAACCCTAAACGGACATGAGAGCCATCATAATGCAAACACAAGAAGAAATCTATTTACAATAAGAAATGATATGATGATAATGTTACAATGAGAGAGAGCTCGAATATAAAGAGCTCATGGAAGCTTGTAGAACAAGCTGGAAGGAGGTAGAAGATAAGATTGACAACTCAGCATACATCCACAAAAAGTGGAATATGCTAAAAAAGGAACAAACTCCCGAGTTGTCAACAACTAACCACTACATGCATTAAATATAAAATATTAAATAAATGCATGACCTAAGTAAGCTTAAGTAATAGAATAAATAATTAGATATTAATTATTTACTCTAACCATCATGACATATATTGACTCCACTACTTGGCTCGTCTCAATTTTTCCAATTTTACTAAACTCAACATGTGTAAGACCAGATAAATCAACATTATTACTTATGTTTTCACAGATATTGTCTAGATCTAAGGATGAACTATGACTTACCACTTTAAATTGGCTATTGTCATCAGATTTAATCTTCTCTTTATTAGATTTAGCTGGAGCTATATACTTTCTCCTTGGTCTCTTCTTAGAATCTTCTTCTTTGGTGGCTAATATGGCCCTCTTCTCTTTTGGTTTAACTAATTATTGGGCTGTCTTGGCAATAGCTCTTATGTTGGTTAAAGTAGCTGTAACTACAGACTTAGGTTTTACAACTTTTTATGGTTTTCTCACTACTGGGGTTTTTTATTTCTTCTTCTTTGTCTCAGGTGATTCACTAGCTTCTTCTCCCTTGACACCTTTTTCAATTTCCACCTCTTTGGCTTGATCTTCACCTTGAACTTAAGTTAATGTCAATGGTGCTTGGGCATCAATATCTTCTTCTTGTTCATCTTCTTATGTACCTTCACCAAATTTCTCTTTGAATTTCTTCATAGTCTTGTTCTTCTTCCTTATGACTAAGGAAAAATTTAAGTCCATTGTGATCTTACATTTAGCTACATCATAGTTCTTGAAGGAAGTAGCTTTAGCATCTACATCTTATACAAGTAATGTTGTGATTGTTGCAGAGGTTTTACCCACATTCATCTCATATCCTAGTGGCCTTAGCCACCTTACCCTAGGCACTACAACCTAAAAATATGTAAAATCAATGTCAGCTAGAAAGAAAACTTCATTGAAATGTTTCTCCATTAGTGAAACTATTATCCTCAATCTTTTCTTCATTGACTACTTAAAATCTTCCAAGTAGCTCATCATACATAATCAAAATTCTCTCCAAGATCCACAATAAACTCACCAATTTTCACTGCAATGGATCTTTTTGTCTTCCATCCAATTTTATAAAATGTAAGGAATCTATTCTATAGATAAAAGAATATACATACAAGAATTGAACCAGATTTACATTGTGCATGTTGGATTTATAAGTGGTAAAAGAGTAAACTTATGAGAGTGGGGGTGAATCAGGAGTTTAAACTTTGATCTATTAAAATTTCACCATTTATCCATCACATGCATTAATATACTAAAATAGAGTGTAAAACAAATGCATCAATCATGTAAACATGTAATCAAACACACACATAACACCAGATATGATTACCCAAAAACCCTCCAAGTGAGAAGGTAAAACTAAGGTGGGGATGACATCCATAAATGCTCACTACTATAGCAATAAAGTGTATCTAATTAGGGTTACAATGATTTGACCTTGAATCATGATATGTCCTATGAGAGGCCTACCTTGTTAAAGGCTTACAAAGATAGTTAAGTCTAGCCTTGTTAGAGGATTTTAACACCCTGTTAGAAGTGTACCTAGTTAGAAGACTTCAAATTACAATTAAGCAAGCACCATCTTAAAGGACTTCATACAGCCTATTAGGATTATTTTGTTAAGAGATCCAACTAAAATCACATGTCAAAATGTCTCAACATAGATCTTGTGGTTGACACTTGCTTGCTTGATAATAGATCACCTCTATCCAGTCTTTGATTGATCCTTCATGATCTAAGGTACCAATGTTGTATCCTTTCCTATCCTCTACTCTTCACTTAATTGATTCTACAATTCACTCTTACTCCTAGAAGTCATCTTGAATGCTCTGGTAACTATCTTTTTTGCTCTTCTAATTTGATCATTCACCCCTTGTATCATGCTCTCATCATCATTAACAATTTAGGGCTTCATCCTCCTTAAAAAGAATTTGGTGTCTTAGGGTTAGGTATGAATCTACAGCTAAGATTCATCCATTTTGCTACTTAAACCTTCCCATTTTTTGATTGGCTATATGCAGTTGCCTAGGAAATTCACATATAGATTTGCCCTTATCTCCAAAAGATCAAAATCTATCCCTAAGTTGGCTCAAAAATGGTTTACATAGTTTTTTTTTCCATTACAAAAAAATATGTCCAAATTGTCTTACTTGGCATATGAAGTCTCTGATGCTCGACATACATTGTATTTCTATTTTTGACTCAACACTTGAACTGCTTGGCATCCACTATTTAATCAACACTTGAATTCACTTAGCATGTTCTATCTACTTGGCACTTGAGTTCACGCGGCACATGAGTGACTCAACACTCATTGCAACTTGGTATGGTCTAATATTTACATGTTGTGCTCAGCATGTATTACTAGTTTGACATGAACTAAGAAAATGGTTTAAGTGTGTTGACACTCACTTGTCAAAACCAATCTAAGATCAACAGTCTCCACCTTTGACATGAGTGTCATAAACACTTAAATATGCAATTTTCTCCTTAACTTCTCAAGAATAACATATCCATGGCTCAAATTTTATATATATAACTTCAAAAATTCAAAATTCTGCAATAACCTATATACCTCAAAATTCATAACTTGCCCTGAGTTAATGCATTTTTTTTTTGTATCTATGTTTCTTTCTAACTTGAATGCACTTTATTTGATACTCTTTTATGTGATATGATACTCTTTTCATTTGATATATTTTTTCATAGCTGATATCTATATCTATTTATTGCTATTTCTTTCTTTAAAAAAATGAATCTCAAAATTTCTCAAAAATGTATATCACCCCAATGAGATAACTTTATTACTAGGCTCCCGTTTGTTATTTATTCCTTGCTTTTATTCTCTATGTTATTCTCTTCTCCCCCTTTTCTTTATCTCTCCCTTTTTTTTATCTCCCCCTTTTTGACACTTACATCAAATGAGTTATACACATGTAGTGTGTTTGTCCAAAAATAATTTATGGACCTCCATTATGATTTTAATAGTTTCATCCTAGTTGTCACATGTAACATCCAATCACTTGATTTGGATAGCAAGCTTAGCAGCAAGGTGTACTAGGCCATCTAGAGTAGAAATATTAGGGTCTTTCTTCAGTAGAGTTTCTACATAACCTAGTTCCTTGTGTAGTATTTCCATGTGTGGTGTGAGGGATGCCTAAATACATATCAATTTGGCTCTTATATTAGCTTCTTCTACTATTAACACAACTAATTGACTTTTTGTTAGAAGCAATGTATGAAAATGCTTCTCACTTTGAGCAAGATTTTGAGGTAACCTTATACCTAATATGTTTAGATTTCTCTCTCGATTTGGATATGAAGTTTTGTTTCTTGGGTGAAGAGTGTAGGGTCACATGATTTGGTGTATAATGAGAATATATTCTCAAGTACCTTCTTCACATCCTCAACCTTTTTTGCCAATGCAACTTGGGTAAGTGTTATATCACAAAATATCTTTTCATTTATCTTGCTCTAGAATTTCTTTTTAGACCACTCTAAAAGTTTAGCATTAGTCTCAATATCTTCATTGTTGACTCTTTCCACTATGTTTGATAGTTTCTCTAGTAGTGGCTTGGTCTCTTTAGGAGTTGGCAAGTTAAATGCATCTAGAAAGATGTATTTTATGTCTTGAAGTGCTTGCTTCTACCTATGTTCTCTCTTAAGCATTTCTCGATGTCTTTTCTTATCTAAAGCTTGCTGTAAAATGCTTATTTGATCCAGTGTCATTGTATCATAATCAAACTTGGGAATAATAATAATCTCTTCATCTAGAGTAATATCTCTATAGTGAATTAACTTTTCAGCTTTTTAAGAGCTTGAGCCTAACACTAAGATTTGTAATGGTATAGCTTTTGTGCTCAACTTTTGAAGAACTTTTCTAGGAGAAATGATAGATGTAGATAGAGTTACCACTGTCTAGATGGCTTCTTGATCCTTTACCTTAGGTTTTTTCTCACCTTATAAATATTTTATTTTATCTATCATGATGACATGAATAGTACTTGGTCCTTATGCTTTAGTTACAAAAGAATCTGTCTGTCCTACTTCCTATCATTTAGTTGTACTATCTTTTTCTTCTTCTCCAATTTGCCTCTCCTTCGCTATGTCAACTCTAATAGATGTATTAACCTTGGTAGATGTATCTACTATTGATTGGGTTATAGGTTGTACTTTAGTGACTAAAGGGATGGTAGAAGGTGGTTCTTGTGGATTCACCTTGTCCCTTGTGGCATCAGTTACTACCTTTTGGAGCTCATCTATACTGACCAAAATTGGATTATCACATAACTTAACATGTAGTCTTGTTTGGTCCAGTATCTTCTTTAGGTATTTTGCAATTGAGGGATTTATGTTCTAAGTTGACATATCAGAGACCTCTTTTACAATGATGGTTTTAGTAGTCTTGACTGTTTCATGTGGGGGACTAACACTTGGCACTTATATGTCCTGCACACACTATTGATTTTATTGTTGTTCAACTATGGCCTTGTCATCACTCTATTTTTTAGCTTCCTTCCCTAGTGTATCATCTTCCTTATCATCCTTTTCTTTGTCATCATCATCATTATCATTCTCTTTATCCTCAAGTTTTCCTTCAGAGGGATCAACTTCTCCTTGCTTAATAGTGGTCAGCCCATAGATGAGTTTCCATATTTGGGTAGACTTCTTGACCACATTGTCAATATTGTTTTAAAGTATATTGAAGGCTCTATAGTTAGGTGTAAACCTAACTCCATATTTCTTGGTAGCCTTAGCAATCTACCCTTTTGTTATTTCTAGCATTACCTGGGCCAAAGTGGTTTCCCTTATTTATTTTTTTAAATTTAAACAATAATGTCATTTTTGCTCAACTAAGTCATATAATTTCTTGGGTACCAAGTTGGAAAATTCTAATGGTGTAGTCTTAAAGTTGGACATCATTTCATATGGGCCTTTTCCACTAGATTTTGTTCTTCTTACTCAAGTTTCTCATAATCAATATGCTTTAAACTAGATAAATCTACATTATTCTTGACATTTTCATACAAATTATCAATATTAGAAAGTGGTTTATGACTTACCACTTTGAATTGGCTTATGTAATCCAATTTAGTCCTTTCTTCATCTAAATCTTGCTATGCAACATATTTTCTTCTATGCTGCTTTTGCACTTGGCCTCCTTGCTCTGTTTGTTTGGATTTCTCCTTGGCCTTTTGTATTGTGTCTCATGTGTTAGCTTTGGCGGTAGGTGCACTTAGATTGTCTTGGCTAGGTTTGGTAATTTTTTTTACCTTAGCCATTGTCTATGCCTTGGCCTTTCTCTTCTTTGGCTTGGCATGTGTGGGTGCTTCCTTGGTTTTTTCTTCCTCAGCACCTTCTGTTTACTCCTCTTTATCCTCTCCCATTCCTTGAGTCAATGCAAGAGGTTCTTTTGTTTTTGCTTGTTCTTCTTCTTCATCAGGTCTTCATCTTCTTCCTCTTCTTCCTCTCCTACACCTTCACCAAATTTTACCTTTAGCTTCTTTACTAGCTTATTTTTCTTCTTAAGCATGGAGCTAGTTTTCAACTCCATTTAAATATTTGATTTCATCACATCATAATTCTGAATGACTTTAGTAGTCTTGTCAATTTCCTCTGCTAGGAGTGCAATTATTGTTGTTGGTGCTTCATCAACATTAATCTCATATCCAAGTGGTCTTAACCATATAGCCCTTGGTGTGGCATCCTATACAAAAGTGTAATTAGCATCAACCAAAAAATATATATCATTGTAATGATGCTCAATCATTGAAATAGCTATCCTCATTCTTTTCTTCATTAACTTCTTAAAATCTTCAAAATAACTTGTCATTAATGATTCAAAATTTTCTCCCATTTATGCAATAAATTCATTTATCTACACTTTTGTTGATCTATTTGTTTTTCATCTTCTTGTACCGAAGGAGGGAAATGTGTTTTGTACATAGAAGAATGTAAAGACAAGTATTGAACCAAATTTACATTGACCACTCTTTGCCTTTTTGATTGCTCCAAGAATTTCCATCAATTGTTGGAGTTGAAGCTTACCTAGATCATAAGTATGATCTTTCTTCACAATCTTGTAGCCAAAATCCACTGCACTATAGGATACACTATTCAATCTGCTAGATTGATAAAATTTGTGAGAAATTATGCTACCAAAAATTTTTAACAATGGATCAATGATAGTGTCTATTGTCATGCCTCTTTTGTTCCATTTTGCCCCTATAATTTTTCTCTTCCCTTGAATCACCCCTTAGAGTCTTGGGAAAATCTATGGTTGGGTAGCTAGTAACCCTATGAATTATACTTTTGGTGATCTCAATTGGTCCATCCTCTAGCCATAAGGATCCATCATGTATTAGACTCAACACAATTCTAATCTATTCAGTTATAAATACACTAGGAAAATCTAGTGCATGCATCAAACCCTTCTCAATTATTTTATATTCTCGTTTAGAATACCATTTTCACATAATCTATCATGCACTTCTCCTATTTCTAAGTCTCTAATGCTATCAATTTTGCAATTATAACATCTTCTTACATCTTGAACCATTATGACATTCATTGGTATTATAGATAAGGTGCTTGAAGGATCTTGCTTATATGCAATGTCAAGGATGGGATTGAATATAGGCTATTAAACTTCATTACTAACAAGCTAAAAATTCAAACCCTCTTTCCCTTCTAATTTCTTTGAGCTAGACACCATTTATCAAACTAGAGTTTATGCAAATTAAAACTGCATAGCTCGACTTGTGATAAATACTTTGTAAAATGTGGGGCACTAGTGGAGGATCATTGTTAAATTCTTCAGAAATGCCATGAACAAATTTCTAAATCACCTTTCACTCTACTTTCTTTTTGCTCAAATTTGAGATGATGAATGATGAGTGAAAAATAATCATATACCTTTGAAAAAACCTTGCATTTAATGCTTAGTGCTTGTACAACTATAAACTCAACATTAACTCAATTTCAGAATCACTTGGCATCCATTAATATTACAATAATTCAGTAGTTACTATAGACTCAACATCAACTAGCATTCCACTCAACATACATAGGAGACATTTTATGCTTGACAATAACATGAAAACCTTAAAGATTTAACTTTGAATTTACAACAACATTTTGCATCTTATTTCACGCTAATGTAGTTATTCTAGTACTACCACCCTTTTTAGGAACTAATGTATGATATTAAACTAGAATATCAATCCCACATACCTCTTGATTGTTTATTTTGATGAGGTGTGATCACTTGACCCATTGGGTGAAGTGATCCCTTCTACATTTGATGTACTGCAAACATATTTATTTTTCCTTGTCTTGTTCATCTCATCTCTGATATGTTCAACATTTGCCTTGCCTTTAACTTTATCATATTCATAACTTGGTGCCTTTGACCTAGTTGGACAATGCTTACTAATGTGACCACACTTCAAATAGCTAAAACATGTAGTTTGAGTTAACCATCTTTTGTAATTACTTTTGAATTGTGTTCTTATACAATTCTTAGTGACATGTCCATATTCTTGACAATAGTGATAACTATATCTTGTATTGTAATCCCAATTATAAGAGTTTCAATAGCTTCTTACCTTTTTTGGCTTGTTTGATGACGTCATGGATTTGACTTTGAATTCAAAGGCTCTATGTCCATACTTCTGACAATTGTAGCGATATCCTTCAAATTTTTGTTTATGCATTGTCTTGGATCTGCATTCATGTGCCTAATGACCTTGTTTGTTGCACTTATGAAAATGAGTCATTTTCTTAGGCTTGATGTTCTGATTTGCATTGTTTCTCTTGCACACATTAGCAGTATGTCCTTTATTTCCACAATTATGACAAGTAGGTTTTGAGTTCTTACCTTTGATGTTCCTTTCTTCAACAACTTTGGATAATTCTTCTTCTTCAGTACTTGTGTAACCTAATCCTATTTTATCTTTATTGTATCTAGGGGATCTCAGTAATTGCTCAAAGTATTTGATGGCTTCATTTGGCTTGTCGAAACTTTTAGCAATTTTGTTGACATTTAGTTCATAGTTGGCATTCATCATTTGACTTAGAGTATCCAATTTCATGTTGAAGATCTTTGTTAGCTATATTGACTTTTCTTCCAATCTATTTGCCAAAACTCTTTTTCCTTCTTCAATCATGGCTTTGTCTTCCATGGCTTTCCTCTTTTGTTTAGTCACTTTACATAGCAATATAGATTGTGATTCTTGCTCCAACTTGACATTTTTTATTTCCTTGGATGGATTATATTTGTTTCCATTAGATCTACAACTACTTCATCAAATTCACTAGAGTTACCATCTACAAATAGCTTGGTGTTGCCTATCTCTTTGTATAGTGTGTCATTTTTTGCAATAACAATCTCTTTTCTTCTCTTTAAGGATTTCTTTATTTCCTTTCTTGCCTCATTCAGTTGATGTACTATAAAATGTATTTCAATCTCCTAGTTCTTAATAGTCTTTCCCAGCTTATAGACTTCCATTTCAATATCTTTCCTGTAAGGTACAAAGCTTCTCTTTTAGAGAACTAGGATCTGATACCAATTATTGGATTTCCAATTAAGGATACAATGATTTGATCATGAATCATGATCTGCCCTATAAAAGGCCTGCCCTATTGAAGGCTTAGAAAGACTATTAAGTCCCACCTTGTTAGAGGATTTTAATACCCTATTAGAAGTGTGCCTAGTTAGAGAACTTCAACTTACAATTAAGTAAGCACCCTATTAAAGGATTTCATATAGCTTGTTAGGACTACTTTTTTAAGAGATTTAACTAAAATCACTTGTCAAAATATCTCTGCATAGATCCTACAGTTGGCACTTGCTTTCCTAATAATAGTTCACCTCTATGCAATCTCTAATTAATCCTTCATGATTTGATGTATCAAAGTTGTATCCTTCTCTATCCTCTGGTCTTCACTTAACTAATTTTGCAATTCACTCTTACTACTAAGTCACCTTGAATGCTCTGCTAATTGTCATATTTTCTCTTCCAATTTGATCATTCACCCTTTGTATCTTGTTCTCATCATCATTAGAAATTTAGGGCTTCATCCTCCTTAACAAGACTCTGGTGGTTTAGGGTTAGGTATGAATCTCTAGCTAAGATTCATCTATTTTTCCACTTAAACCTTTCAATTTTCTAATTGGCTGCATGCAATTGTATAGGTAATTTGCATATAGATTTGTCCTTATCTCCAAAGGATCAAAATCTATCCTTAAGTCAAATAAAAAATAGTTTACCTACTTTTTTGTGCCATTACAAATAAATCTGTCCAACTTGTCTTGGCATATTAAGTCTTTGATGTTGGGCATACATTGTATTTCTATTTTTGACTCTGCACCTAATCTACTCGACATCCACTATTTACTAGGCATTTAAATTCACTCAACATGGTCTATGTTCTCGACACTTGAGTTCACTTGGCATATGAGTGACTCGAAATTGATTATAACTCAGCATGGTCTAATCTTTGCATGTTGTGCTTGGCATGTATTACTAGTTTGGCATGAACTAAGTAAATGGTTTAAGTGTTTTGACACTCATTGGTCAAAACCAATCTAAGATCAACAATGCACTCTTTGTCTTCCTTATTTCTCCCAAATTTTCTATCAATTATCATACCTCATTTACTCCACATAGCCCCTTTATTTTTCCTAATAACTTCCTTAGCTTCGCTCCTCATGGTTTTAGGTCGGTCAAGGGTTGGATACCCTATCACTCTATGTAATATTTTCTTAGTGATTTTCACTAGTTCATTTTCCAACCACATAGAATTATCATGAATTCTACTTAGAACTATATTTATCCATTTAGTTTTGAAAACATTGGGAAAATCTAGGGTAGGGTTAACCCTTTGGTCTCTACAATTTTGAATTCATCTTTGAATCCTCCATTTTCATATAATTTCCCATAGATTTACCTAAATTCCATGTAACCTATGCTACCTACCTTACATGTATAGCAACATCTCACATCTTGAATCATCAAAACTCATGGTGGTATCATCAATAATGCACTAGATAGATGTTGCTTGTAAGAAATATTAGGAATGAGCCTAAAATTAGGTGTTTTGATCTCATTTATTTTCAAGTATACATTCAAAACTTATTTACCCTCTTTAACCTTTATTTTTGAAGAACTAGAGGCCATTATGTAAACATAGGATTTGTAAGAATTCAAACTACATAGTTTGCCATAGTATAAATACCTTTGTAAATCTTCTAAAATGATGTTGAGAAACTATTGAATCATATTTGCAAACACTTGGAATGAGCTCTTCAATTTTTCTTTAGTTCTTTGAGCTCTCCTTCAAATGCATATGATGTAAAATGAGTAAAAATTGATCATATAGACCTTAAAACCTCACATTTAATGCTAATTTCTTACATAGCTATAAGCTCTACTTCAATAGAGATTTTGACTCACTCAGCTTCCATGAAGTTCCCTTTACTATCAAAAAACTACTAAAAGCTTGACTGAAACTATCACCGATAATAGCTAAACATCATCTAACATTTCACTCAGTAGCCAAAGTGAAACTTTTCATACTCAAGAATAACATGAAAATTATCATAACTCAAAGATTTGTTCTAGATTATAACCAAAACTTTGCATCTTACCTTACGCACATATAATATTTTTACAACTAAATCCTTGGAACTGATGCATATTATGCCTTTTAAATATTAGTCTCAACATACCTCTTCATTTCTTAATTGGAGGTGGTGTGATCACCTGGCCCATTCGCTGAAGTGATGTCATCTGAGCTTGATGTGTTGCAATCTTCCTTTTTCTTCCATATCTTTTTCATCTCATCTATGAAATTCTCAACATATGCCTTTCCTTTTCCTTTATTGAATTTAGTGCTAGGTGGCTTTGACCTTGTTGGACAATACTTTCTTATGTCACTAGTCTTCAAAAAACTTAAACTTGTGGTTTGACTCAACCTTTTTTGTAGTCACTTTTGAAATGTGTTTTTATGGAATTTTCAACCACATGTCCATACTCTTGACAATAGTGACAACTATACCTAGTATTATAATTTCAATTATAAGAGTTTCCATTGCACTTTACCTTTGTCTACTTGTTTGATAATCATTTAGGCTTAGATCTACATTCATATGCTCTATGTCCATAGTTCTAATAGTTATAGTAGTATCCTTCAAATATTTGTGTCCTTATGGTCTTGGTTCTACATTCATGTGCCTAATATCCTTGTTTATTTCATGTGTGGGAGTGACCCATGAATTTCTATTTTGGATTCTGATTTGCAATCTTTCTCCCATAAACATTAGTAGTATGACCTTTCTTACCACAATTTTGACAAGTAGGTTTGGAGTTCTTACCTTTGTTACTTCTTTCTTCACCACTTTTAGATGATTCTCCTTCTTTAGTACTAGTGTAGCCTAAGCTAGTAGTATCACTATTGGATATAGGGGATCTCATCAATTGCTTGAAGTACTTGATAGCTTCACTAGGTTTGTTAAAGCTTTCAGCAAACTCTTTTTCTCTTTTTAGATCATTCCTCAATTTTTCATACTACAACTTTAGTGTTTGAGATCTCAATATCCTTTTCATTCAGTTCATGATTTGTAATCATAATTTGACTCAATATTTCTAATTGCAAGTTAGCAATCCTATTTACCGCTGATGTTTTCTTTTCTAGTCTATTGGTCAAAATCCTTCTTCTGATCTTCAATCATGGCTTTGTCTTCTATGGCTTTCTTTTTTTGTTTGGCAACTTCACAAAGTAATATTGATTAGACTTCTTGTTCTATCTTGAGATTTATGACATCTTCAGTTAAGGTTTCATTCTTTTCCATCAGATATGCAACTACTACATCAAATTCACTTATGTTTCCATTTACAAAAAAATTAATAATTTCAATCTCTTGGTAATGTGTGTCATTCTCTTCAATAGCTATTTCCTTCATTCTTTTCAATGGTCACTTTAACTCATCTCTTGCTTCATTCAACTGATGTAGGGCAAGTTGCATTTCAATCTATTGGTTCTCAATAGTCTTTCCCAACTTGCAGACTTCCAATTCCAAGAACTCTCCTCAAAGCTACAAAGATTTACTTCTAGAGAACACTCTTTGATACCAATTGTTTGAAATATAATAGGGAAAGTAAACTCTAAGAGCAGGGGTGGGAAAATTAGCACTTAAAACTTTCAACCTCAAAAATATTCATCACACATCCATCTCACAATCTATGCATATAAAATTGAAATGCCAAACCAATTACATATATCCATAGCATGGAATTAAAAAATTAAATCACATATATGGCACAAGATATTTGGTTACCCAAAAACCCTCCAAGGAGAGGGTAAAATTGGGGTGGGGATGACACCCATAAATGTTCACTACTGTAGTAATAAAGTGTATATAATGAAGGTTAATATGTTTTTATCATGAGACATGATCTACCCTATGAAAGGTCTACCCTATTAAAGTCCTACAAAGACTATTAGGTTTTACCCTATTAAATGATTTCTACACCTTGTTAGAAGTGTGTGTGATTAAAGGACTTTAGGTAACAATATAGCAAGCACTTTGTTAAGAGATTTAACTAATTCACATTTTAAAATGTCTCATCAATTATCCTTTGGTTAAGACTATGTTTCTTGATGATAAATCACTTCTTTACAAATATGTACTTGATCAATTCTAATAAGATGTATCTTTGATGTCTTCTAATTCCTTTCCACTACTCTCCTCTAACTAATTCTACTCTGTATCTCAATTCACAACTCCTTAGTCACCATGAAAGCTTAGTTTGTGCATGCAAACATTCAATTTTCTCCTCCTACACACATAAAAGATTTAGGGTTAATCTTCCTTAAGAATACCTACATGACTTAGGGTTAGGTATGAATCAATGATTATAATTCATTCATCTAGTTACTTAAACCTTCCCTTTTTCTTAATGGATGGATGTACTACATAGGGATTCACAATAAAGATTCATTCTTATTATCTAAGATCGTAAAAAAATCCTTAATTTGGCTGCAAAATGGTTTATAGAGATGTTTATTCCATTATAAATGACTATGTTAAAACTATATAACTTAGCATATGAAGTCCCTGATGCTCGACATAAACTATAACTTCAATTCTATAACTCAATCTCTGAATGACTCTACATCCATTGATCACTTGAAATTTTTATAACTCAACATATACTATTTTCTTGACACTTGAGTGACTTGTCACTTACTACTTTCTCGACACTTGATTGACTTGGCATGAATTGTCTGACATGTTATGCTTAGCGTCTATTACTTGTTCAACATGAACTAAGTAGATAACTTATAAATGACTAAACTATATCAACACTCAATTGTCAAAAGAAATATGAGATTAACATAGTCACTACTACCTAAATACTCCAAAAAACCCCTCACTTATACCCAAAAAGGCCACAAGTCAGCTACAAAACTTAACTAAATACCCATACATAAATTAAATTTAAATTCCAAAAGTCATCTCATAGACAACTTGGCATGAATAGAATAAAGACAAATACTAGCACTTGACACCAATAGGAACACTTAGCACCAATAGGTTCACTTAGCATCAATTATAAGCTATAGTAACTCAACATCCACTAAGAACTATAGTAAATCGGTGTCCACTAGGAGCTATAGTAACTCAGCATACACTAGGAGCTATAGTAACTCAACATACACTAGAGCTACACTAACTTGACACACACTAGAACTATAGTAACTTGGCATATACTAGAGCTCCATTAACTCAGCATATACTAGAGCTATAGTAACTTGACATACACTAGAGCTACAATAGCTCAACATACACTATACAACTTTGTAGCAAAAAAAAAATTTGGAAACCACTGGCACTCGGCTCCAACATGTAGGATTGCAAGAAAGACTAGGATGGTCATACATTAGACACGATAGGTTCAAAAAGATGTTCTAGTCACTGGAAGAACATCTTTTTGGATTCAACACATAAATCTCCAACTAGTTCTTCACATATATATCCTCCATATCTTAAACTTGTACACTCTTTTCCTTGTCCTTTCTTTGCTTCTTGGCATCCATCTTAGGTGTTCTAAGGACTCCTTTCCACATTAATTTGTAACCTTCTAAAAACCTACCAACTCAATCAGGCTGTAAATACTCAGGTTCATCCTACTGAGCTCTTCATTCTACAACACAATTAGGGAAAACTTCTTGCCACCTTCCTCAATAGTAAATACATTCTTTACACAATCATGCACAATCTTGCAATCATACTGATAAGGTCTACCAAGAACCACATGAAAATTGTTCTTGTCCATAATATCACACAACACTTGATCCTTATACTTCCCAATCTAGAAATCAACAAGGCATTTCTCCCTCACTTCCAAAGCATGCTCAGATTGCAACCAACCTATCCTATAAGGAAAAAGATGTTTCACTCTCTTCGAAAAAAAGTTTCCAAACCATCTCTTTAGCAACAAGGTTATAAATGCTACATCCATCTACAATTATCTTGTAGGCTTTACCACTTGACTTATAACAAGTCTTGAACAAACTATTCCTCTAACAAGGATCCAATATCCTCTCACCAACTAGTACTCATTGAGCTAGCAAACTTTCTCCTTTCTCAAGCCGACTATCTTGAACTACAACCTCATTCACAAAAATAGTTGTCCTTCCAATTAGGCATTCAAAATATCTATGCCCTTCTTTAACATATTTGAAATAATCACCTCTGAATCCACCTCCAACTATTCTCCTTTTCTAATTAGCATATTTTTCTTCACATTCAGCACTCAATTTAGTTTGTGCCAATCTATCTTGTTTCTCCTTACCTCTAGCATTATGTTTACTTTTCCTTTTCAACTTATCTTTTTCCTTCAAAGCATACTGATAAGCATCCCCAATAGAAGAAATATTTAGTGTACCAACCACATCCTTAATATTGAATCTCAAACCATTATTGTACTGATCTACCTTTTCCTTTGACAATTCTCTATGACTAGACCAAATATTCAACTTGTAGATTTCCTCAATATAATATTTCATAATAATTTCTTTCTATTTCAAATTCTACAACCTTTTAAACAACTCAAGTTCATAGTCAATAGGAATGAACTTAGCTTTCAACTTAGTCACCATAAATCTCCATTTAGTGGTCTTCATTTCACCTTCCTCTCCTCTATCTCTTTGTAATTCTTTCCACCAAAGAGAAATATGTCCTTTCAACTTAGTTTGTACCAACCTCCCTTTGAGTGGATCCTTAATATCTTAAAGCTCAAAGTTGTCTTCCAATTCAGCAATCTAATCAATCAAGTCTTCAGGAGTCAAAGTTCCTGAGAAATTACAAACTTCCATCTTGTGCTTCATCTTCAATTGAGATCTAGGTCAAACAAACTAACCAACCCTAGTTATAATAGATCTCTCCACATGATTAGTTCTATCCTCACCACTAGATGTAATAACTTCAAATTCTTCAAAAAATTCATCATAACTACCTTTAGTTCCCACATGCCTATGTACACTACCTAAAGCACTACAAATTTCAACAATGATGTCACTCTTCATTAATGCAATCTGAAATCTGAAGTCTAGTCTTATCTTGTCTAAGATACTTTCTTCCACAACATCACTAAGATCATCAAATGCCCTAGGGTCCAATCTTCTTGGAGGAATCTTCCAAAATTTAGCAAATCCTAAGCAACAAATCCACCAATCTAGAAGATCAATTAGCCACAAGATCAACCTTCTCTACAAGTCTTGGTGCAAACTATCCCAACTTTAGCAATTTGTATAGACATTCACAAATAGCTATTCTCTGATACTATCTAATGTAGTACAAGGTAGGAGAATCCCCAAAGGAGATCTTCAAACACACCAAAAATAACCACATAATGGAAATACAAAAAAAAACAAATAATAATGCAAGATCTGATACCAAATCACAATGTTGTAAGGCCTTCCAAGTTAGGGCCAAATACTAACAACAATTACAAAATTAGTTTTGCAAGATCAAACTTACAAAGCCAATCCCATTTGGTCGAGATACACAACTAGATAAGAACACCAAGAAGAATACATACTTTTACCCTAAGGTCCACCAAGAAATCCTTTGGTTCCTAAGCTACAGCCCTAGCTCTTCAAAGTTTGCATCTACACTTCATCCCCTTCTCCAAGCTAGAATGATCACTACTACCTGAAAAATCCCTAAAAACCCTTGCTTATACCCAACTAAGACACAAGTCAACCTCACTTATTACAAACTAAATTAAATCCCTTACACTAAATATAGGAAAATCCACAAGTTGGCTATAACACTAAATTAAATGCCAAAAGTTGGCTCATAGAAAACTCAACATGAACAAAACCAAGACCAATACTAGCACTCAATAGCAATAGGAAGACTCAACACGAATAGAACCAAGACCAATACTAGCACTCAACACCAATAGAAACACTTGGAAGAAATAGGTTCACTCAACATCTACTAGGAGCTGTAGTAACTTGACATCCACCAGGAGCTACACTAACTTAGCATACACTACGAGCTATAGTAACTTGACATACACTAGAGCTAAAATAACTTAAGAATACTCTAGAGCTATATAGTAACTCAAAATACACTAGAGCTGCAATAACTTGGCATACACTAGAGCTATAATAACTTGACACACACTAGAGCTATAGTAACTCAACATTCACTAAACAACTTAGCAATGCAATAGAAAAATTGGAAACAATTGGCACTTAGCTCCAACATGCAGTATTGCAAGAAAGCCTAGGATGCTCTTGCATCAAAGCTATATGGTAATCATTCACATGTGACTATAAAATATCTCCCCATTTTAAAAACTAGAAGAAAATAATGAGTAGGCTATTAAATTTCTAATACTAGATATATAAAATCTCTAAAATAATTGTGTGACATTTGTTGTAAGTGATCCAATAGTACAAGAAGGAAAAGGAATAAATGCATTTGTAAAACATTTTCTTTGTTGATCCATTATATTTGTAAGAATTTGGTATAGCTTGAATACCATGTAATAATTTTCCTTAGGGAAAAATTCACCTAGGAATGAAGAACTCAAATGCAAGCACAACTATAGACTAGAAAGAGAGAGTATGATCAAAATGATGATATATTCATTCAATATGCCTTGAGAGTACACTAGGAGTGCCAGTATATAAAGGCCTCTGAGATGGATCTAGAATACCTTTGAATCAGCTACATGATAAGTCATAAAACTAAGCACATGTCCACCAAATATGGGTTATCCTCCACTATGCATGGAAGTAAGTGTGATGATGAGAGGATAAGCCTACAAGGGTGTAACATGCAAATCTATGTTGTAGACACCATGTGCTAAAATAGAGTTGCATACTTCTATGTTGTTAACATGACAACTCAAAAAGGTACACAACCTCCTAAGTGTCACACAAAATAAAATAATAAAATAATGCAAAATAATTAAATAATGCATTAACCTAAGTATACTTAAGTAAGTGTAAATAGTAAATACATATTTACACCAACATCCCCCCTTAAGTGCAACTTAGGGGAATGTCGTTAAGCTTACAAAAACTAGGATGGAATGCAAGATGGATCCTCGCTACTAGGACATGTTAGGTACCTATGTACATAAAGAAATGCAATCTCTCATAAATTAGAGAAAGAGGGAAAACCTCAGGGGAGAAACCCTCCCCCAAAAAGAGAGATAACTAGGGATGCATGGATGGATGGAGTAATGAACACCCCCCTATTACAGCATACATCTAGTATATACAAAAATGAAGAATGAGAAGAACTAAACCTCATAAGAGGAAAATGTCCCCCCCATAAGAAAGAAGAGGAGAAAGATAAGATAGTCCCCCCTCCCCCCAAATGAAGAATGCCTATTAGTGAAAGCCACTCCAAGGAAGAAGCTAGTCCAAGAATGCAGCATGATGTTCCTCCCCTTTGAAATAAAAAAGGAAAAGGTACAATTCTAAATATTTATGGTGGCCCTAAAACTTAATCAAGTATCCTTGTGTTGATGCTAGTGCTTACTCATTCCAACTGTGCTGAAAAGAATGCATGGAGATCTAGCAAGGATGTTTGTTGAACTTGTCCCAATGAACCATCTATCTCCTCAACTAACAAAGAAACCTTTGACAACTATTATACATAAGGATCCACAATCATGCCAACCTATAAATATTGATCATGTAGAGAATGGAAATGAGGGTTAGAGTGAGCCCTCACAACAACTATAGAAGGATCATTGTCATCAATGAGAAGATGTAAGTCCTCGAGGCTATCTCCCAAGTCTACAGTGTGTAACTTGACAAACAAACCTAAAATGTCTGCCATGTAGTCATCAACCAAAGTTGAAGCTAGAAGCAAACATGTACCCTTTTATGCTGGACCTTTCACTGTGGAAATGTAAGAATGTTGACTATATTGATGATGTGACCTCTCACTACAACTATTGATAGAACCCCACATATTTGAATTTGTTGAAGCACTATCATTGGTGTCACTATCAGTTTCCACTATGTATGAAGTGTGAAGAGGATTAGAGGATAAGTTGGGTGAAATTTTCTCAAAGTTCTACAAAAAGATCTCATGAGTCTCTAGATCCATAAGTCTATAAACCTTTGCATTGTCTTCATATTTGATGAAAGTACAAAACTAAGGTGACTATGCCTTGCATCCCCTGGAAGATAGGTTTGCCCATTCTAGACAACCCAAGACTCTGAAGTGACTCACAACTGGTTTGCTACCACGCCATGCCTCAAAAGTAGTCTTACCATCTAAGGCATTGTGAGGAGACTTGTTAAGTATGTGAGTAGCATTTCTAATGGCTTCAAATTCAAGTGTAGGATCAAAAGACTTGACTTTTATCATGAAACTTTCCATGGATTTGAGAGTCATAATCCTTAGTGCTGCAACATCTATCTTGTGTGGACTGAATGCTATTGGATTTTGAAGATCAATCCCCTCATGTTTGCAAATTCCTTAAGTCTTCTATTCACATATCTGTTCTTATTTTCCACCCATAGTACCTTGATGGATTTCCTTGATTTGCATTCAAAATGATTCTTAAAGGCTTAAAGATTATAAACCACTTCATTCTTGTGATGAAGTATACCCATGTGAATCTTGAAAAGTCATCAAAAAAGGTAAGGATTTAGTAGCCTTGGCTAACTATAGTCAATGCAAAAGGTCATGCTAAAACCATGTGCACCAATTGGAGAACAACTGGTGCTCATGAAGACTTGCCTTTATTATACTTTTATTTGAGATGCATATCCACTGAACATGATGAACACTCCCCCTTAGGAAAGTTGATATTAGGTAGACCTTTGACCATGTGTTTTGAGCAAAGCTACTTAAGAGAGTAGAAGGCAAGATGACCAAACCACTCGTGCTATAATGTGTTTTGTGAATGTGAGTGAGTTAACAAGGCTTGTGAAGGAGACTTAGGCACAAAGTGGGAGAAGGAATAAAGCCTCTTGTCATCATTGAATTTTCCCACTGCAACCAATGAATCATCTTTTAGACTACACACCATCATTGAATCTAGAAGGAACTCAACTTTGTGACCATCTCCAAGGCAAGTGATTTGGTAAACTGATAGGAGATTGGAGCTAAGGTTTGGAACATAGAGTACATATTTGAATTCCCCATTTTCCATTTCCACATGTCCTTTTCCTTCAACTTCATTTTTAGTATCATCTCCCACAAAGATGAGCAGTACCTTTGACTACTTCAATGAAGAAAAATCTTCCTTTGAAGCACCCATATGGTAGGAGGCACCTGAGTCAAGTATCCATTCTAAAGAAGAAATTGAATTTTCCATAAGTGCTTGCCCTTTTTCATTTGAAGAGGTTGGAGTTTAATCCTTGGAAGTACTTGGCACTTGAATCTTGTTCTTCCTAAGTAGGTTTTCTAGTTCATCGATTCTTTTGGTCTTGCAATGATGCTCATCATGGTTTGGCTTTATATAATATGCACAAAAAAGTTTGTCCTTCTTTTCATTACTTCCCTTCTTGTTGGAAGAAGAATTTCCTTACAATGAGAAAGATTGTTGTGTCTCAAATTGTGATTTTTGCTTCTACTGCTTCTTCTGCTTCTTCTTCTTGTTGCTAGAACTTTTCCCTTCTTGACTTTTTTGGTGCTCATCACTAGCCACCAAGGCTTTGGTCTTTGGCATCATGAGAAGTCATAAATTCATCAAGTGAGATTTTTCAACAATCGACATCTCTACAAAGGCATCAAATGTAGGCTTCTAGTAAGTAGTTCCCATGGTAAACCTTTGAGTATTGAAACTCAAAACAAAGGAAGCATATTCTAAAGCTAGCCTCTTCAAGATGTGATAAATCAACTTGTCATCCTTCATGGGATTTCCATAATCTTTAAGAAGTGCCCTATACTCATTAGATTTGTTGATGTAATCTTCAATTGTGTCAAATTTCTTCAGATCTAAGAGAAGTAGATCATCTTCAATCTAAACTCCCTTTTTTTTATCCACCTTTCTAGACAATGATTCAAGTTTGTCCCGAGTTGGTTTGGATTCCATACAACTAGCAATGTGAAAGAAGAGATCTCTATGTACACAACTCCTAATAATTCCTAAATCCTATTGATATATATTTTTTTCCATTTAATGAGTTCTTTAGCATCAGTAAGTTTGGTAATTGTACCATCAACATAAAGACTATAACCTTTTTCCATTAATCTACTCCATGCAATATCTTTCCATATAGAACAATTTTGTGAAGTTAGAGGTGGACATTTAAATCAAAAGAGCACAAAAGAGAGACACAAGAATATAGTATACACCCCCCCTTTTCACTCAATGAGAAGAACCCCCAAAAAAGATGCTTTTGGCAATTTATAAGTAGTGCATGTACAATGGGCAACTTGTCAAAATAAACAAAGTGGACTTTCTAATTTTTCTTTTACAACTTCCTTTTGAGGCCAAAAATCTCTCACTAAGCACCGTAGCTCAAATATGCAACAATTATGAAAAGCAATCAAAGCTTATAATGTAGAAAAAGCCCTAGTTCTGAAAGTGAGAATTTTGTTCGCACAACCCTAGAATTTGACTGCAGATCTAGAAAGTAGACAAAAAATTACACACTTTCAAAGAAATGAAACCTAAAAAGGTGACTAGATGAGCTCACATGGAAAATTTGAAGTTGCAAAATGTAGGATTATGTAGGTATAGTCACCAAAAAATACAATTTATAAAGAATCCTTGCACAAAAACTAGAAAGGAACACACCATTAGAAAGTTTAGGAAATTCTACCCAATTTCAAAAAAAAATTGTACCTAAATCGAAGTCTGAATAACCAAGTTATGGGGTTGCAAAGTCAAGCTATCAAATCAAACAACAATCTAGAGAGGGGTCTAGTAGGAAAATAGTGTGCTTAAATTTTTAAATCAAATGGTCATTGCAATAGTCCAAAATTACCTAGGAATGGTAGTCAGATATCAATCAAATTTTTTCCTGCAAAATGCTGACATCAACAAAAAATCAACAATCTAGGGTGATGTGGCAGCTGATTGGACTATTCATATAGTACAAACTATACATGTGGTGTCATATGGATGATGATGTGGCATAGTATAGCTATGATGACATGTTTTCCTATATTTAATCCTATGTGGCAATAAAAAAAGTTCAGAGTCCATGTGGCATACTTGGCAATTCTAGTGTTTTGATGGAGCAACTACCTATGTGGCATATGAAAATTCATCCACTTGGCTTGGTGTAGTACAAATTCCAAACTCTTTGCAAGTAGTTAAAACTACACTGGAAGAACTATAGATGGGAGCCACATTTTACAAACAATGATCAAACAATAGAATTGTGAGTTTTAAATGCATCAGAGACTATTTGCCATAAATAGCTCTCAAAGAAGGATAGATAGTACGCCATCACCAGAGAGTTCACAATCACCAATGCCAGAGATGTAAAGAGTGGTCATCGAGTACTTAGCAATGTCAAAGGATAAGAATCGGGGGCTAGGAACTAAAAATTGGTTTCTAGATTTATGATAAAAGATCCCACATTTTTGGGGTGGGTTAACAATAAGCTCTTTAAAAGAGATAGTCCCCAACTTTAAAAACAAATTTGCCAATGGTGGAAGGTGAATGAGCCACCGGTTAGAGGGCACTCATTATAATATGGTCACTACAAGATTGTTGTAAAATATGTTGCCAGTTTGGATTAATGCCTGTGTAATATTAAATAGAATATCCTATACAAATATTCTCTGAAGGCTAGAATACTCTTTGTGTAGGGTTGGGATCTGATAGCCTAGTTCCTACAAAAAAATTCTTTGCTACCTGCCCAAAGGGAATTTTTTTTTGAAATAATGTAGTTGAAAAATTAAAAATGGTAAAGAATTCAAAATGTAGATCCAAATAAATTAATGAAATAGATCTACAAATGACCATATTTGAACTACAAATTAGGGCCTCCACGTGCCGATCTGCAAAAAAATTTTCCCTCACAATTGACTTTGACATAGGGTAGCTAAGTTTATAGTCAATCTTACTGAATCAACATTTCAAATGCAATGGAAAGGTTAGATCTGGCTCTAGATGCCCTTAATTTCTATAATACTCTAGATTTGGGCTGATGTGCTAAAGCAACAATGGTCTCGAATGACTATATGATGAGAAAATCTCGAAGCTTTGATACCATGTAAGAATTTCGTATAGCTTTGATACCATGTAAGAATTTGGTATAGCTCTAATACCATGTAAGAATTCCTTAGGTCAAAATTCATCCAAGAACTAAGAACTCAAACACAAGCACAATTGTAGACCAAAAAGAGAGAGTATGATCAAAATGATGATATATTCATTCAGTATGCTTTGAGAGTACACTAGGAGTGCTTGTATATAAAGGTCTCTGAGATGCATTTAGAATACCTTAGAATCAACTACATGATAAATCATACAACCAAGCACATGTCCACTAGATAAGGGTTATCCTCCATTAAGTACGAAAGTAAGTGCGATGATGAGAGGATAAGCCTACAATGGTGTAACAATCAAATCATTGTTGTAGACACCATGTACTAAAATAGAGTTGCATACTTCTATGTGGTCAACATGACAACTCAAAAAGGTACACAAACTCCTAAGTGTCTCATAATATAAAATAATAAAATAATGCAAAATAATTAAATAATGCATTAGCCTAAGTAAACTTAAGGAAGTGTAAATAGTAAACACATATTTACACCAACAATATTGTTATGTGGATCTTTTATTTTTATGTAATGTTTATTGCTCTAACTATTTTTTTTTATTTGCATGTGTTAGTCTAGGTTTATTTCATAAGGTTTCTAAATATTTTTTACTCAGAATAATTGGATTGTAATAGGATTGAGGGAGTAAAAGAAGAAATAACTAGATTGTAATAGTATACATTTAATCCATGTAATTTTTTGAAATATTGTTTTTAGCTAGGTGTGCATATTTCAATATTAATGACATTAAATCACCTTAAACATATAGAGTTCTTCTACTCTATGACTATTATCATAATTCTATGACATGATTCGTTGGTGGAACTTGATTAAAAATTCTTCAACATTACTTATAACTTTTTAATCAAATTTTCAATCTTGAACTAGTCACTGTCTCTAGCTTTAAAATACCAAAGGAGATTGGACGGCATGGAAAATAATTACTTACCCTTGAATTTTCCAATACCTCATATACCATATTTTAAAATTGTAAATCTACATTGTTCTCTGTGGTGATACAATGCTTTGCGACATAAGATTTGGCCTAGAACAAATTCATCCATCATTGTTTTCTATTTTGATTTCATTTCTTATCTTACATTTGATAGACTAATTATATAAAGGATGTGAAATTCATATGAGCGCAATGAGATTGCTAAAATATAATAAGATTAAGCTATGAGAAAGTTTTTCATCTTTCATATTGATGTCTATCTTTCATGTTGTTCTTTTTTTTGAGATTCCAAAGTATAGTCATAGTAATAGTCTTAGTAGCCTCATGTACAATGAAACTATTTTTTCTTTTTTTTAAAACTCTACTAGTCATCAATATTTCAACATAGCTTTCCATTGATGGTATGACAAGCCTATTGAATCATCTTTGGATGTAGCCAATATTTTGATGCCTACTAATGTTGATGATATGGAAAACCCATCAAATCTTCTCTCGCAAGATTCAATATTCTGACATGAGCTGGCATTGATGGTATGACAAGCCCATCAAATCATCTTTGGAGAAAACTGATATTTCAACATTTTAGACTAGTTGTTTGATGTCACCATGTTACATAGATGGGGGTAATTTTTCATGGATAATCAAGTTGATAAATTGATAGTAGTGGAGTGCATCAAAATTTTGATGTATTTCTAGCAACATTATTTTTTAAAATAAATGTCAAACTTTTGATGATCAAACATCAAAAAATAGGTCAAAATTTACTAGTGTACTTACCTATATACTACTATGACCCCATACATATATATCTCTCCCCCATAAATATATCTAGAGTATGATAATCTACTCTATACAAATAACCTTCTCCCCTTATAAACATATCTTCTCCCCCTTTTTGACATAAATATCGAAGGTGCCAAAATACTTATAGTTTAATACCAAAATATGAAAAGAAATCAATTTGTACCTTCAAAATGATTGTCATAGTCTTGTCTTCATTCTCTTCCAATACATTACTTGGATGAATAGACATTTGTACCTTTACTGATAGTTCCATCATGTGGTTAGCTATGGAGAAGTTATTATGATGGATGAGTGTCTTTGCATGTGCAATATTCTTTTGTCATGTAGTGTGATTTTGTAGTGCATCCATGTTTGGAAAAATTGTGCCCTAAATTTTTGCAAGTGTGGCCCTAATTCTAGCTTCTTCCTTTAAAAATTCTTCCTAGAGATTAGTCAGATATTTGATCTTTGTAAAGTGTACAAAACTATAATTAGGATCAAGCAATAGCTAGTGTGCACTTGCCTTCACATTCTCATCTATCTCTGACAATTTATCCTTTATTTCCTTAGTAAAGATAGATATGTCAGTGAATTTGACAAATAAAGAAACATCATTATTGAGTTATCCTTCCAATGAAGAAAGAATAGTGAATAGTAAATAGATATACTCATTCAATAGAAATCTTCTATGCTACCTACACCAAACTTTTATTTTAAAATTTTCTCTCAACTCTCTACAATAGTTTTTCTTGTCCATTCTTTTGTTCATTTTACTTGTGGGTAATTTCAATGAATTGATCCAGAATAGGTTATTTCTCACTAGCTTCAATACTTAGAGCATCAAAAAAATATGATCTTTATATCCTCAAGAACTTGATTTTTATTTCTTCTCTCTTCTTTAAGCTTCTACCACCTAGCGCTATTTTTCCATAGTTCTCCCAGGGTATCCATTTCACTAGGAGTGAGGTTAGAGGTACACTAATTTGGAATAACAATGTCCTCATGTAGATCAATGTCTTTCTCTTCTTTAACCTTTTTTGTTGGAATAGAATAATGAACAATTTATTTTCCCTTATTCAAAACTTTAGTGCTTAGTTGAGACTGATTCTCAACTATCATTGCATTGTATATGGTGCAAATAATAGTTGAAAAAGTAGGAATAGCACCAAATATAATAATACTAGAAATAAAATTAGTAACAAGAATACCTTGTTGTTTATTGGTTAAGTTTGATGATGGAAAGACTTGTTGCTCAATAGATGAAGTGTTAGATAGTTTAGTCATTTGAAAAACTCAACAAATAAATTCAAAAAATTGGTTGGGTGCTAGCTACTTTAGCTATAATCACATCTAGTTCTCAATACAAACCTTCCTAGAGCCTCATTGCACTAATTCTTTGCATGGATAATGAGGGAAGGAAGTCATAACTTTTGTTGTAATATTTTTTCCATTAGTTTCTTCAATGCTATGAATTTCTAGAAGACTCCCACTAGTAGCTTCTTGATCTTCTTCCTTGTCATCAAAATTTTCATTATTTATTTCATCATCCTCTTCACCATCTTTGTTAGGTACTTTTACAAGAAAATCACTAGGCTTATGTAGCCCATAGATATTTTTCTGTATGGTAGTAGAAGAGCTCACCATAGATTCAATGTCTTTGAAAAATACTATACATGTGTTGAATTTTGGTATGAACTTCTTCTCATTCTTTTTCATTATTTTATTCACCTCTTTATCACTGAGACTTGGCATAAGCTATCTCAAGGTTTATTTACTAATTTCCTTAGTATCTTTTATTACACTATCCTACTAAGGTTTGACTTCCTTCAAAAGTGTATCAACACCTTGTTATGAAAGTTCATTAGCTAAGTACTTTCACTTACCTAATTTTTCCAGCAAGGCATCCTCAATCTTCTTTTTCTCCTCTTGGTTCCTAGTCTCATACTTAAGTGACTCAAAACATGCCATACTTGTTCCATTTTCCATTTTCTTCAATCTTTCCTAAAGGGTAGAGGCAGACCTCTAAAAGATAATGTATTTAGCTTCATCTTCTTCACCCAACTTCAGTTTCCTCTTGGATTTGGTAAATCTTCTTGTTAACAAAACACAAGAAGACTTGGTAGGTTTGGTTATTATAACATTTCCTTTCTTCTTGGAAGGCTCTCTTCCTCACCTTCTTATTCTTCTATATCATTATCTTCATCTTCATCCTTAATATCATCTCCTTTTCCCTCAGTATTCATGAGAGAATAGCTTGATTTCTTGGTGTTCTTCATCATTTTCTCTATCATTTTCCTTCCTTTGTTCACTACTTGGGGTAAATTGATCTCAAGTTCAATTCTCACTTTAGCCTCATCATAAGTATCAAAATATTTTGCCTTAGGATTCACAAAATCATTCAATAGAGCTTCAATGATATCTTTAGTGTCATCTATGTTAACCAAATATTCTAGAGGTTTAACCCATTCCACTCTAAGTACAACTACTTGAATGTAAACCTTGTCTTAGTCAACCACAAAACAAATATCCTACTAACAATCTTCTACAAGTTTCCTTAGTATCCTAAATTTTCTTTGAATCTTCTCCTTAAATGTCTCAAAATAATTATCCATGATACTATCAAATTTTTCTCCCATTTTTGCTATAAATTCATTGATTTCATACGCTAATGGAGCATCTTTCTTCCATACTACAATACCTTTTGAAGAGGAAAATTTCTAAACATAGAAAAATAGACATGTCAAGAGAGAACCAAACTTACACAAGTTGTTCTTGGATACTTAGTTGCTTTCCATATTCTTTCTTAATTGATTTAGGATTAGCGTGACAAGGTTGAAGGACAAATTGTTCTTTACTAGCTTGAACACCAGGTCAATTGCTTCACTTGACACACTATTCAGCTAGCTTGAGCTATAACTTTTTTCAGCTATTACATGGATGCCAAAATTTAATTTAATTTTAGTTACTCCACTTAGTTTCATGCCTCTTCCATCCCATTTGGCAAGAGTCCTTTTTTTCAATTCTACACAACCTAGGGTTTTCATGGTCTTTTCTTTATTCAACATAGGCAATCTAGTAATCTTGTATATCCATTTTACTCAAAAATCCCTTGACATATGTAAATATGCATCAACCCCTTTATCTCTAAACATTTGTGTTCATTTTTTAGAATGCCATCCACACACGGTTGTACATTTCATTCATCTCTAGGGTTCCAAGCTTCTGAATCAAATAATGATAGAATGACCAAATGTTGTGAACAAGAAGTACCTTTAGTGGAATTTTGGATTGCATTCTAGTAGGGTCAAGTGCCTCTACTATTTTTGGACTTAATTTTAATGAGAGATCCTTGAAATCAAGTCCACAAACCAAAATCTTAGAACCTTTCCTAACCTCGCTACTAGAAGATGTCATCACTTAGTAGGATTTTGAACATGGTAGAAATCTTTAACAATAACTACCTAAATCACTTGGAGGTTCTCAATTTTCTCTCTACTATATGCTTTGAAAATTCATGGTGAAATAATACATTCAATTTCTTTTCTTTTAATGAATTTCAATATTTTTAATCACCATTAATGCTTCATAATATATGCTTAGTGACAGGTTGACCTCCACTTAGTTTGGTTTTAAATGATTTGAAGACGCCTTCAAATTGATAATGTCTTCTAACTTGGTAGGAAATACCAACTTAGAAAACTTTGAACTTGGTAAGTTTTCCACCTACTTAGTCTGAACTTGGTACTTGGTAGAGTCACCAACTCAGTGTCTGCATCCAAAGTTCTAGGGTATTTTGACCTCACTCGATAAGGTCTTGTGACTCAACCTTTCTTGGTCCTTCTTTAATTATTATTCAATGATCCTTGTGCATCTTGAATGATGATTGGATCATTTTCTTGTGAATTAGAACTGATGTAGGATGTCTACTTCTAATATTTAGTTCTAGTAATCTCCATAGATGACTAAATTGAAATAGTTGAGTCACCCAAATCATTGATTTGGGTGTCAAGAATTTCAAGACTTTGGCTTGCATTCTCTAGAGATTTTTGCACTCATTTCTGCCTCATTTCCCTTCTAATATTATCAACTATCCAAGTTTTGTACAAATAAATATTCTCTTTGTTTTGTCTCTCTTTCTCATGTGATGTCTAATACAATTTCCTCCAATGTGTTCATACTGACCACAATAGTGACATCTAAACCATGTGTTGTAATCCAACCAAATATTACTTTCACAATTTTCTCTATTGGGTTCAACATCTTGGTCTTGAATTCTAAATATTTATTTCCTTGTTTATTGTAGTTAAAACACTTTCCTTCAAACATATATTTCTCTTTGCATTCCCTTGCTCTATGTCCATGACTATTGCAATTGTAGCACTTTCCATTTAATTTTGGTTTTCCATTGGTCCAACATTTATTTGATGTATGACCTATCTTACCATGATGATTTCAAGAAGGTTTTTTATTCCTTTATGCTCCTTCCTGAGATGATTCTTCTTCATCTATATATCCTTGTCCAACTTTATCTTTGTGTCTATATTGATTTTTCTCATTCAATTGATTCATGGTTTCTTGAGATTTCATCATTCTCTCATTGGTTTTTTTCTCCATCCTAAGATTATTTTGCAATCTTTCATTCCTTATTCTCATATTGATAAGCTCTGGATGTGCATCATGGAGTTGATCTTGATCAATAAAGTCTACTTGCTAAAAGGGTAGTTGATTGATTTCACTATCTTTTCATATTATCTCTTCTTTGGCTTTGTCCTCTTATTTGATGACTTTACACAATCTGACTAATTGGATTTCCTGCTCTCTCTTAAAACTTATGACTTCTTGTTGAAGATTTTTATTCCATTCTAGTAGGTCTTTGATTTCTATATCAGCTTCATTTGAATTTCTTTCTAAGCATAAGTCTTCAATTATTTCTTCACTGTAGAGATTGTCATTTGTTTGTGCTACAATATATTTCCTTCTTTGTAATGATTGAGAGAGTTGCTCCTTTTCTTTCTTAAGTTGTCCAGTAGCCAATTCTAGATCCAACTTTTTATTCTTAATAACCTTTTCTAGGCTATAAACCTCCATTACCTCTGATCTTTTGTTAAGCTAAAAAACTTTTGATAAGAGAATCAATTTCTCTAATACCAATTCTTGGAAATATAAGGTAGGCTAGATTAATGAGAGGGGAGGGGTGAGTTAGGAACCAATAAAACTTTAACTCACTTCACCAATTTATTGTTCATATATTATTTTCATCTAATTACATGTATGAAAGAATGAAAGCAATGAAACATTCATAATACTCTAACATAAGATATGGTAACCTAGAAACCTTCTAATTAGAAAGTAATACTAGGGTGAGGATGATACCCACAAACTTTAGTACTGTAGTTTAAAGTTGGCCTGTTAAGGCTTACAATTGATCACTTCTGATGATCTACACTACTAGGAGTAATAAGGAAAATTAGTCCACCTTGTCAAAGGATTTTACAAGCATAAAAATGAAGTATGCACTATGTTAGGAAATTTTAGAAAAAGATCATTAAGTCCACCTTGTTAAAGAATTTGACTAATGCACCTATTAGGATGAATCAGTGGGTGATCTTTGGTCTACAACTTTGATTTTCTAGTTGAGATTCCTTGAATTGCAATAGTCACCTTGTTATGATAGATAAGTTTTTGTTGTACCATATACTACTCGTAGCCTTCAACTCACACTCTTCTTCTTATACTTCTTCATATACTCAATGAATTCTTGTTTTGGATATGATATAATACATTACATATATATTAATTTAATTAAATACTTACTAGATTCGACTAAAATACCAAATTTACCATAATTCACAAAGTCAGGCCAACTACTGGGTAAAAGTACAAACCAGTGTCACTTTTCAAGCTGACTTATCAAAATGCCTAAATTTGAATATTTCTATCTAAAATTCATTGTAGCTAAGTTATATATGGTCTCACACTTTTCCAATTGGAAATGTCTATTAAATGCATGTGTTTATACTAGTTTGTATCCAATTACTAAAGAAATAAAATTACTTTCGAAAAGTGGCATTTCAATAACTCTTACTTTTGTTTATGATATATTTTTAATAACATATAAATAAAATTTTATAGAACTTAGAGTCATGAATATTCTCCTATAGAGTTTGTAGTGTTTTAATTAGATACAGTATATTATAATTTAAAAAAACTCCAGAACCAAATATTTTAACAATCGAAAAGATGTCAATTTTGAGAAAGAAAAGAGTATTAAATTACATCAAAATAATCTAAAAATTATACAAACTTTCTAGAGGAGACATTCTCTTCTAGAATGTATAATTTTTCTCCTAGTTAGAATAGATTTGTTTTGAAAAATGTACTGGGAGATGAAAAGTATCAATTTCAGGTGAGTTGAAATTTTAATCCATATAAAAGAGAAAATATAGGTCTAAAGCCAATTTTTATTTTTTATTGTTCTAGATGTATATGTTATCTATAAGATAGTCTAAGATCAAAGGGAAATAACTTTGTTTCCATGTAGTTTTGTGGTGGGAACTAGACCCATAATTTTTAGTGTTTTTCAGTACCAAAAATTTTATCTATAAAAATTAGGAAAATATATCAATTCTTATTCCAAATTATTTTTAAAAATTATAATCCTAAAATTCATCCATTTCTACACATTTCGTTAGTTGACTTCATTTCCAAATTCAAAATAATACTACCAATTTTATGTCATTGAAGGTGAACAGTTATACTTTTGTTAGCCTTTTCTTTTACAAAAGGGTGACATAAGTTTGTACTTTTACCCTATTGTAACTCTAGTTTAGAAGACAACTTGGCAATATTCTAACACTTGACAAACATTATCAACAATCAACAAGCTTTGGAATTTGGTTGATCTTGAAGTTTAGCAATGTTTTGAAACATGAAAAATACTATCAATACTTGACAAACTATGACACTTTCTTTGCATTGATGCTCAATCCATATTGATCAATTCAAGTAGCATGAACTCAGTTAGCACTGTGTGACTCAATGAACACTAAGAAACATTGTAGATACTAAATCACTCAGTATACACTCCATGTCTCAATCAACACTAGATTTTCTCGGTAGACATTGTACAACTAAGTTAACACTACAAAGCTTGGTTAACACTAAGAAATTTATCACCTCTACTAGATAGGTCAGTAGAATCTACTACACTTGAGTTATGTTGTAAAGTATATCAAATTCTTGGTAGACATTCTAAAGCATGACATCAACTACACTCTTAGATGAATGATGAGCGCAATAGCTACTGTAGAGCTTGGTAGCAATACAACCAACTAACTAAAAGTTGAGTCACTAATAGACAAATTAACCATAATATTAATTTCAAGATCTTAAAATTTTGACTTTTAAATGAATTTCATTAAATTATACCTAATTCATCATTAAAAATGTAATGCTAAAACATAAAATAAGTTCATCACATCCATAACATTTCAACACATAACATAATAATTTGATTACCTAGAAACACTTCAAGATGAAGGTAAAACTTGGGTTGGGATGAATCCCAAAAATCTTCACAACTGCAACAATAAACTTAACTTGTTAAGGTTCAATGTTTTACCATAAGATATGAACTACCTAGTGAGAAGTCTACCCTATTAAAGACTTAAAAGACTATTAGGTCTTTCCTTGTTAAAGGGATTGACACTTACAATAAAGTAAGGACTCTATTAGGAGATTCTTGTTAGGCCCACAATGTTAAGAGATTTTCCCTATCTCAATTACAAAATAATTGTTTAAGTACTTGACCCTCGGTATGCTTTGTAAGCTAATCTTGGGTCTCCTCTTTCCTTTATCTCTAATATAATTCTCTTATTTTAATAAATCTATTGAGTCCTTAATTTCTTTGATTTCTCTCTCTCTACTAGACTTGTCTCTTTAACTCCTTTGCATGCATGTATCCTTTCCACATTTCATCCTCTCTCTCTCTCTCTCTCTCTCTCTCTCTCTCTCTCTCTCTATATATATATATATATATATATATATATATATATATATATATATATATATATATATATATATATATATATATATATATTTTATATTTATATTTATATATTATATGATCCTAGGGTTAGAATCCTCCTTAAATACACTTCATGTGAATCTTCTAGATCTTGATCACTAGTGTAAGCTTCATCATCTTTTTCTTTTTCTATCCCTTTTTCTAATTGGTGGAATTGCTTTCCTAGGGATCATCACCTTATGCTAATGATGCGTAATCAAAATCTGATTTGGCTCTGCATATATTAAACCTCATAGAAATTTAGGTCAAAACAATTCACATACAAGTTTGTGCCATTACAAACTCACATATAAAAATTGCATATCTCAACACCTAAGTGCTCTGACGCTTGGTCATGTATGTTATTTCTTAACTTCTATAAGTCTGTGTGCTTGAAACTTGTTAACTTCTTAATATGCTTAGTTGTCATTATATTAGTATCTCATACTATATTCCTCGACTTGGATATCTTCTTGGTATCTACTAAATTCTCAACAATCATTGTTCTTCTTGGTCTAAGTGTTACTTGCTCGACCTTTACTAGATAACTTGGTCATATTGATGACCTTGTAACCTTTCTTAGGAAATGACTTGAAAATGACTGAGTGTTTAGTCACTAATAAAAAACATAGGCTTAGAGATCAACAATCTCTCACTTTGACATTAGTGGCAAAAATACTTTTTCATGAAATTATTTCTCTCAAAAGTGTATTCTCCCTTTGAGACCAAAATTTGAGTCTATGACTGATATCATTTTCTTCATAACTCTAACTCTAACTCTAACTCTAACCTTAACTCCCCCTTACTTGTTACTTCTTGATCCTCATCAAGTATCCCCCTATTTTTGTCACTAATGGAAGTTGGAGCTATTGTGCTGAGTTGGAACTTCTCAAAAAAATTCTAATGACTTGCCATAATATTGATATAGCTTGTGTTCTATATTTCTTATGCCTTTTCAATAATTTGAAACTAAATCTCTAACTCAATAGATGAATCTTTAAAATTTATCACAATTTGTGTATTTCTATAAAAAAAATTGTAGAAAAAGAAATAACCTTTTTAATTATATCAATTAATGGCAATAATTGAAGTTGAATTAATGCCAACTTAGTCTATATTTCTGCATCTCTAGTTCTGAGCTTTGCTAACCTTATCTAACTAAATGTAATTTCACTGAGTCAAAGTGAACTTGAACTTGAACTTGAATTCTTGCTTAATGAGTGAACATTGGTTTTCATACTTGCATGTAATAACTATAATGATCATTGAATATCCACTGTAAAGAAACCTATATCACACATTTTTATAAAGAAATCCCCTTGTTTCCAAAATTGTCTCCAATTGTGTAACAACTATAGAAATCTAGAATTGTCATTGTACAAGTTCATGAGAGACTTTCTACAATACTTTATGCTCCATTCTTCTATTATACTATTATAACAACTTCTCATTTGTTTCTATGTCTTCTATCTGAACTCTATCAAATGCATATACTAGTTGATCCAAAATTATATGTTGATGATTTACATCTATAATACCAAAAGTATTTGTAAAAATGTCTTTGATTGTATGCAATACACATCTTCTCTTATGTTCTATATTTAGCTATTCTTGTTTGGCCTTTTGACTCAACAAGATTTGAAGTTCATTCATTTATTTTAATGTAATTACCTATTAAGGTCTACTGACTCATCATCAACCTCTTCTACATGATTCATAGCTTGAGATCATGAGGGTGTATCACTTGACAATGATAGCTATAATTGCTTCCATTTCTCACTTGATCTCTCATTTGGTTGTTGCACTAGTGTAGATATCATCTATTGTGTAAGTGTCACTACTTTAGGTTTTCCAAGCTTTGCACTCAACATTTGAATGAGGTCTTGAGTAGCTTCTTGCTCTTTCTATTTAATTTCTTTATCTACCAAATTTTTACTTGTAACTTTCTTAGAATTTACTTCCTTTTTTCAAAATTTGCATACAATTCATTGGTATAAAATATGCAACCAATTCCTTACCGTGTTTCTTAGCACGTGTAGCCTCTATAATTGGTGTGACTATAGCATCATCAATCTCATTAACTTCAAGCTTCAAATATTAAATTACCTATAATAAAATTGGATTTGTACAGAGTTTTATTGAGTCCTTCATTGATCCTTGAATTTCTTCTTTAGTGAGTATATTTAGGATGAGGGATGTCAGTATTGTCTTCAATTGTGACAATATCCTTAAATTAATTCCACTAAAAAATACTTCAATTTATGCTACTAGCTTGGAAACTTCCTTCTTTTCTTCATCTTCATATTTTATAACATCTTGGCCTCCCCTCACCTCTACAGTTGGAGTGAGTACTCCAAATACTTCTTTCTTGATTTTAATACTAGCTTCCTCAACTTCAAAAACTTTATTATTTGAACCTTTATATTCCCTATTCCTTGACATAAGCTTCTTAACAAAATCTTTAAGGGCTATGGACATATTTGTCTTTGCCAAATCTAGCATGATATGTGTCAATGTTATTTCTCTTATTTTCTTCTCTGTGGTCAATGCCCATTTCAATTTAGCATCCACTCTATTATACAATCTCATGGGAATTCTATTCCCAATTCCATTAGTGTGCACATAAACTTGATTAACTTATTAAAGAAAGCTTCTTCATGTTTATCTTGATCTTCATTTCTCAAAGAATCATACTATAAGTCTTCAAGACCCTTAATATTTTCTAATTCTATCAGTTTCTCACATACCTAATCCAAATTCTTTGGATGGAGTCTCTTTACAATTTACTAGTTTTCTAGTCTCACTAGACTCTATGCTTTCTCCCTCCTCCTCCTCTTGTGCAACTACTAGTTTCCTCTTTGGTTTTTCTTGCTCATCTTCTTACTTTCTCTTCTTTGATAGGCTTCCTAGTAGTAGCTAAATAGTAGGTTGTGCTGACCTCCTTTTTGTAATGATAACATATCCCTTTTTCCTTGATGGTGTTAATATTTCTTGCATATCTCTTTGGAGGTCTTCCTTTACCTTTGGTGCAATTATGAAAATCTTCCTATGTTTTGAAACCTTTTATTCCATAATTACAAGAACTTTTCCTTTTCCTTCCTCGACCTCTAAGGGTTGACCTAAACCTTCTCCTTATTTCATTTTACTCACTTTGGAAGATTTTAATTTTCTTTTCTTACCTACCTTAGGTGTGCTAGCTTTAGTAGTCAACTCATTAATAACTATTTCATATGTGCCAAACTTCTTGACACTTGCATCTATGCTTTCTACTAATAGTGTAATGATAGTTGCTATAATATCATCAACATTTACCTCATAGGGGATAAGCCTCAACCATGCTACCCTTGGTATTACTTCTTGCGCATACACAAAATCTATGTACATAATGAAACATATTTCATCATAATATTTATCTACAACTAGTTTTGGAATCCTCACCCTATTCTTCATTTTAGTTTTGAATTCTTCAAAATAGTTGTTGCTAACTACTTCAAAATTATCTCCAAACCTCTTTATTAGTTCATTCAATTTATCTACATTAGTCATATTTCTATCCCATCCTACCATTCTAATAATAGGGAAATAGTTCTTGACATAGAAGAATAGAAAACTAATAAGGAACCAAACTTACATTATGTTTTCTTATCTTTTCTTAGTCCTCCCATGTTCTCTGTAAGGTGTTGTAACTAGAGCTTGAAAAGATCATATTTGTGATCTCTCTTCACAATTTTATATCCAAAATCAACTAAAATATATGATACATTATTCAATCTTCTACATTGATAAAACTTGTGTGTGATCACATGAACAATGAATTCAATTAGTGGGTCCTCAATATTGTACATTGACATTCCATGTCCATTCAAATTTTCATTGGTTAGGTTTTCAATTTCATTTAGTGTGCCACTCCTTATGATATTAAGTTGATCCAATGTAGGATACCTAATTAATTTTCAAATAATTTCCTTGTTGGATTTTATTGGCCCACCTTCCAATAGTACTTTCATGTCGTGAACTTGACTTACAATAATTTTGATCCATTTTTCTTGAAAACTTTAGGAAAATCTAGGGCACAAGTAAGCCCTTTGTTTGCAATTATTTTGAATTCATGTTTTCAAATTCCTTCTAGAGATATCTTATCATAAGCTATAACTTTTTCAAAGTCTCCTATTTCTCCAATCATACATTGATAACATGATCTAATGTCTTTCATAGTCAAGACTATACTAGAATAGATGACAATGATCCAAAATTGTCAACAAAGCTTTCAATATTAAATATGTTTATGAAGTTTTGTAGAGCTTTGTGATCATTCCTTATGATTTGTGCATTAGTATCCTTTGATATTTCACTTTCAAATGCCACTATGAACTAGGGCTTTTAATAAATCTTTTCACAAAAAAATACCTTACTCAAAATTAAGAGTAATACTTACTTCTATTCACAAACATTATAGTACCTTGCTATGATTCCTTTCTCTAGTTATTGAGATCACCTCAAATCTTCTTGTAAACTCTTTGATTGTCATGTAAGAGAAATAATCATTAAAATTTGATATATACCTTTGATCTTTCAATTTAGGTTTGCAATAAATATCCTTGTAATTAGATAATTTGCGATAAATGGGCTTGGTCTTAACTTTAGTTCAATCAAAGTTATGCACTTAGTCATAAAAAACTTACATGGTCAGTATATCATCCTTCTTGATCACTTGTTTTATATACTAGAATTAGTAAATATAGATTATATCACTAATTCTTGGTACTTCCTAAATTTTCATTTCTAACATTTCTCAATGCATCTCTAATTATGCAAATATATATTTTCATCACTTTAATACTAGGAAATGATGTAAAATATAGATTTCAACTATAAAGTTCCTACATTTCTTTTAGTGAGATGTGGTGTGATCACCAAATCCATCAGATTGGGTGATCACAATGTCTTCTACTTTGTTTATTCCATCTTTTACTACCTCTAAACATGCGCACTTTTCTCTAGTTTGTCATCTTCATTTCTTGGTGTTGGTGTAGGTGTCCTAGTTGTTTAGTTCTTACTGATGTGTCTCACTTTGAGACAACTAGAACATACTATCTCACCATTTAACCATTGCTTGTAATTTCCTCTAAAAATTTTCCTAAAGAAATTATCTAGAATGTATCCATATTCTCCACAATAGTAACAATTATACCACATGTTATAATCCTAGTCATAGGAATTGCCTTTCTTTCCTACATGAGCATATTTTCCAGGTGACTAGTGTAATTTCTTCTTAAGTATACACTCATAAGCCTTATGCCCATACTTTTGAATATTATAGTAGTGACCTTGGAATCTAGATATATTTCTAGTTGAATCTATGTTCTTTTCTATGCATTCATTAGCTTGATGTCCTACTTTCTTGCATTTAGAATAATTACCACTTGGCTTAGTTTTATGAGTTTTCTTACCATTTTTGGTTTTTCAAATATTTTTTGTATTTCTAGTCTTTCCATACTAATAAAATTTATATTTTTCTTTTGATTTTAAATTCCTCTATTATCCACTTTTTGATGTAGGAGTATCTTGGGTTGCACTACTATCCTAGATGCTTTCAATTTTTACCTTGTTGCTAAAATTGTGTTTTCCAGTTTCTAGGTACGTGCTGCAGACTATGTAACTAATTTTTTAAAATCAATGAAAGGATGCAATTTTTAGGAACTAAAGAGGTTCTAGATTAATTCCTTGTATAAAATTCAAAATTTCTAATTCCTCATACATTAGGAGATATGGTAATTCTCCTAGAGTATCAATTTCTCGTAGTTTTGCATGATAGTTTTTAGTGCTTGACTTTTAGGATGGATGCACACTTATCCTTTTTGAATAAACCTATGTGCACTTAATGGGTTGTAGAGGACTTAAAATACTAACCATAGTTTGAAGCATGAGTTCTAATTCCATCAGAGCTAGAAGATATCACAATTTTTTTTGGATATCAATTTCTAGACATTTAAGTGCTAATGCAAGACAACCGGTAGTTCTTCAAGTATTTAATGTTAGGTTTATTTTCATTATATGTATTTAATATTATTTTAGGGCCTATTTATGGATTATCTATGTTCTATAATTATTTTTAAGTCATTTTGATTAGCATAAATAGACTTTTTAGGCTTAGAACTAGAGCAATTTTCAGAGAGGATTAGAGATCAAAACTATAAAATGTGAATTTGAAGCTAGATCTTAGATCATGAATGTATTTGTATCTAGCCATAACCTAGAAGGCCTTATAGCTAGGAATATATCATTATATTTTCGTGAATCAATAAAGAATATTGTTTTCTTTCTCTATGGTGTTGTTCTCTTTTGTGTTTGCTTTCATTGTGTTATCTCTCACATGGTGGTTTGGTAGCTAAGTGTGCCTATTAGCCTTTGTTAGTCCCAACCTACAACGTGTTAGGTGGTATCAGAGCTTGAGGTTCATCCTTGTGGTGATTGGATCATGTAAAACACTAATTTGAAAATTCGTTGTAGGGTTATAGATCTATGAATTTGACCTACAACTTGTAGAGGGTTATGATCTTGTAGGAACCTAATTTGTAAAGATGGTTCATGGTAGAGGAAATGTTGGTAATGCTATATTGGATCAATTGGGAGAAATTGTAGCCAAATTAGATGTTGTGGAGATAGCCCAAAGGAGAGGAGCACATCTTGATGATGTAAGTGATGATGAATTAGCAACACCAAACCCAAATCCAAAACTTGAAGAAGATCAAGATGAGGAAAGATTGTTGAGAGTATTGTCTAGGGAAAATTCAAAGCCTATTGTAGAAATTGTTCCTTATGATGAAAAATTGGATACCAATGCTATGTTAGATTGGATCTTAGATATGGAGAATTTCTTTGAGTATGAAAACACTCTTGATAATAGAAAGGTGAAGAAGGCAATTACTAGGTTGAAAGGTCATGCTTCAATGTGGTGAGAGCATTTGCAAATTGATAGAAAAAGGAGAGGTAAGGAGAAGATTAGAACTTGGTCGAAGATGGTGAACAAGGTAAAGAAAAAATTCTTTCCTACTAATTACCAAGTTAGCTTGTTGAGAAAGATGCAAAATTTGAAACAAAAAAACATGATTGTAAAAGAGTATACTAAGGAATTCTATAGATTAGACATCAAATCTAGACATGTGGATAGTGATGTTGAGAAAATTACAAGGTACATAAATGGATTGAGATCTAGAATTCTAGATTAAATAAGTTTTGTGAAGTTGGAAAGTGTGGAAGAAGCATATCAATATGCGTTGAAAGCTAAGGATATCTTGACAAAGAAGCAAGAACAAAGATAATGAGGTAGAGGTGGTAGATTCTAGAGAGGCAAAGGTAGATCTTATGAAAAAGGTGGTAGATCTGACAATTCTATGCATGATAAAGGAAAATATAAATGGAAGAATGATGATAAAGAAAAGACCAAATGGAAAGGTGTTAGTTCATATTGAGGAGGTACTAGTTCTTACCAAGGAAGAGATAATTCTTATTCTAGAGGTGGCTTCCCTGGTAATTGTTTTAGATGTGGTAAGGAAGGACATAGATCTTTTGAATGTAAATCTTCTAAAAGTGAGCGGAATAATAGAAATGTTGTGATTCAAGGAGACATTAAGAGTTCACCAAGTGGACCTGAGGCTAGAGAAAATCTGATGTTGAGAAGAACCTTATGTAATAAGGGAAGTGATGAGGAACTTGTCCTTAGAAGAAGTCTTTTCAAGACCAGATGTAAGATGGATGGAAAATGCTGCAAGGTAGTCATTGATAGTGGAAGTTCTACAAATTTGGCATTAGAAGAGCTAGTTACAAAGTTGAATTTGTAGAGGCTAAAACATCCCAAACCTTATCATGTTTCATGCATCAAAGATGAGAATAAGATATTGGTAAGTGAGCAATGTATTGTGAAGTTCAAAATTGGACATTACTTCAATGAAGTTTTGTGTGATATTATGCCAATGGATTGTTGTCATATTTTGTTGGATAGACCTTGGCAATATGATAGATATGTTGTGCGTGATGGAAGATTGAATCAATATACTCTTTGGGTAAATGGGAAGAAACAAATATTGCTACCTTTGATTGAATGTTCAATGAGGTCAGTTGTACTGCAATAAAAGTTTGCATGGTTAATGGAAAACAATTTGAAAAGGAAGTAAAGAAGAATCAAGTTTTTTTTTCTATAGTTCCTAGAGGATTGAGTGTTGGTAGTAATGACCAAGCAAAAAAAGTTGGTAATGAAAAAAATAGAAGAAATTATAGAATTTTTGAATGAGTATTAAGATATTGTTTCTGAGCATATTCCTAATGGTTTACCTCCAATAAGAAACATAAGTCATTGCATGAATCTGATTCCTGGAGGTAGTTTGCCAAACAAAGAACCATATATATTGACACCTATAGAGAATGAGGAACTTAACGTGCAAGTGCATGAATTGCTACAAAAGGGATTAGTTAGAGAAATTTTGTGTCCATGTCTTGTAACTATTGTATTAGTACTTAAAAAGAATGGAGAATGGAGAATGTGTATTGATTCCAAAGCTATTAACAAAATCATTGTGAAATATAGGTTTCTTATGCTGAGAATGGATGACATAATGGATTGGTTGAGTGGAGCAAAGTATTTTACCAAGATTTATTTGAAGAGTGGCTATCGTCATATCAAAATCAAAGAATGTGATGAATGGAATACTACTTTTAGGACAAAAGATGGTTTGTATGAATGGTTGGTGATGCCTTTTGGTTTGACAAATGCACCGAATAAAGTTTTGAAAAGATTTTTGGGTAAGTTTGTGACTCTTTATTTGGATAAAATTTTGATATTCAATAAGACCAAGAAAGAACATCTTGAGCATATTAGACAAGTATTGTAGAGGTTGAAAGAGGAAAAGTTGTTGATTAATTTGAAAAAGTGTTCTTTTATGCAAGAGGAGATTGTGTATTTGTGATTTGTGATTTTAGTTGATGGATTCTAAGAAGGTTAAAGAATTTTGGAGTGGCCTACACCTGATCTAAGGGTAAAAGCACAAACCTATGCCACCCTTTTGTAAAGGAAATGGCTAACAAAAATATAACTATTCACCTTCAATGACATAAAATTGGTATTATTATTTTGAATTTGAAAAAGAAGTAAACTAATGAAATGTGTAGAAATTGATGAAGTTTATCATGATAATTTTTAATAATTATTTAGATTAAGAATTGATATATTTTCCTAATTTTTTAAGATATCTCTTTAGCTACTTAAAAATGTTAAAAATTAGCAGTCTAGTTGCCACCACAAAACTATATGCAAATAAACATATTTCCCTTAGATCTTAGACTATGTTATATTTAACATATATAGCTAGAAAAATAAAAAATAAAAATTGGCTTTAGAAATATATTTTCTCATTATTAATGATTCAAATTTCAACTCACCTTAAATCGATAGTTTTCATCTCCCACCACATTTTTCAAAACAAATCTATTCTAACCAGGAGAATAAATATATATTCTAGAAAATGACTCTCTCCTCTAGAATGTTGTATAATTTTGAAATTTTTTGACATGATTTCATATTATTTTCTTTCTCAAAAATGACATCTTTTTTAATATTAAAATATATTCTTGTAGAATTTTTTAATTACAATATACTATATCTAATTAAAACACTATCAAATCCAAATGAGAATATTCTTGAGTCTGAGCTCTATAAAATAGTGTTTATATTTTATTTTAAAAAATCATAAAAATTAGTAAGAGTTTTTGAAATGTGTAATGTTCCATTTTATGACATCTTCAGGTTTTTCTCTTATCTGAATCCATTGTATAATATTTTCTAATTTTCTATCTGATTTGCTTCCTTATTCCCAAAAGGCTTTCATGATAATTCATATCTGATCTCCCTTTAATGATTGAAATTCTCTCTCTCTCTCACACACACACACACATACACACACATATATCAACACTTCATAGGGTTGCATCTTTTCATTAATATATTTAATAAGGTAGTTATTATATTATTATTATAGTTATATATAGTTATATATTATTAATATATATTAATATTAATAATATATGATTATATATTACCATAATAATATATGACTATATATTATATATTATAATATTATATATGGTTATATGTTATATATGAATTATAATTAAATATTATTTTAATATGTAATAAAGATATAATATCATATATTATTGTCATAGAGATATGTACTAATTATCTATGACATATAAATATCTAAATCATAGATAGATTTATATGTATAATTAATACTTATAATTATATAATATATAATTATAAATTATATAATATGATATATGATTATTATAATATTATAAATTATATCTTAATATAATTATAATATTATCGATTATTAATATTATATACTCTTTATGTATAATTAATTTATATACTGAAATGGGGATATCATAGCCATCCCCTCTCTAATTTGCTTGTCCTCGAGAAAATCATTCATATGCAAGCTTTGTCATAGACATAAAGCATACTTGCATTTAAAATACCAAAACTATTTATGAAATATACATTGAATGAAAACATGAAGCATACACGATGTAGACAGATCATGAAAACACAAAGTAGACACGATGCAGACAGATGAAGACACAGAGAAAACATGATGCAAATACATAAGACACACATTATACATTTCTTTAATTGTGAACCTGCAACCAAAAAAATCATTACTACACATTATATATTAATCAATCTCCACATAGGGTGTTTATAGTCTCATCATTTCCTAAATATGGGAGGAGGAACCATAATATGGTGCCCTGTTGCCCAACCCGTGGGCCTCACTGTTCTCCCTCATTATCATTACCTTCCTCCGATCATCATTTCCAAGAAGGAGCCTTTGTATGATGTACCCTGAGATATCCCATCATTGAGGCCTTACCCGATACTCGTAGGCTTTATCCGGTACCTCACATAATGTCACTCAGTCCATTCCACCATAGGCCTTATCTCAACTTGGAGAATCATGATCTTAAGGTGATTCTATCAACTATTTTCCAATAAGAAATCTTTTAAAGCACAATATTTGGAATATTAGATAGTTAATCTTATCATTTAGTTATAGGAGGAGAAACCATAATGTGGTGCCCTGTTACCCAATCAGTGGGCCTCACTATTTTCCCTCATTATTGTTATCTCTCTCTGACCATAATCTCCAAGATAGCGCCTTTGTATGATGTACCTTGAGATATCCCGTCATCGAGGCCTTACCCAATACCTGTAGGCTTTATCTAGTACCTCAAGTGATGTCACCAACCCATTCCACCGCAGGCCTTACCTTATCTTGGAAGATGATGACCCTTTAACAACATTTTTTGGTTATTGTCAACTTAAAAATCAATGTCATTTCCTTGTAATTATTTGATTAGAATCATTGGTGGTAAGTATTTAAACTATTTAATATTCACCACAATAACAAAATGTGTCAATAATAACAAAGACACTAGCAATTATTTCATAATATATGAAGAAAACATATAATTTACGTCCTCACCTTTATGTTTGAAGTGGCAATTTATGAGTATGAAGTAATCTTCGTATCCACTTAAGGTATTCCTCTCTTCCATCCATTTGATATGAATAGTTAGACTTCTTCCATATTGATATCATTGTGGTTATTAGACTCTTACCAAGCTCACTTTCTTGACTTGACTTGTCTCATATGCTTAAATTGATCAAGTTTCTCAATAATGTGTAGAGTACTGCACAAGTTTGTTCCTTGATTAGGTATATAATGATCTTCATTTGATAAAGTTCCATTTTCTTCTCCCTTACAATGTGTTCCTCATTTAGCACAATTTAGCAAACAATTTGTCATTTTCTATAGCACTTGTTGATAAATATGCCTCAACAGAAATGACAATAATAGTATGAGAATATCGACTATAAAAATAAATCAATATAGTGATTTAATTATATTTCCTAGTTGATGTCTATTATTAACTCTTTTTAATAATATTAATGTTTACATCATCAATTTAATTTTAACATTCCTATTATATGCATTTCAGTTATTATTATTTATATATAATGTCACATATCTCCCATAATTATAATATCCTTAGATAATGTCAAAAGGAAACAGACAAATACATTATTAGTCTTGGTATACATTTTTAATGGAGGAATTGAATATTAAATATCACCTTAGACGTATATGCTTTAAAAAACTAATGTCAATTCAATGATTCACTATATATATATATATATATATATATATATATATATATATATATATATATATATATATATATATATATATATATATATATATATATATATATATATATATATATATAATGAATTAATGTCAATTCAATTGTGAGTTTAAATGCATATTCTTCAATTGAAACTAATATCAATTCAATTATCAATTGCATCTTCCAACCTTGTTACTTTTTCCATTATCGAAAAGGTATTTTAAGTTATTCATAACTTATTAACCAATGTACAAAGGATGATAATCCAGTGTTAGCTTTGCCCAGTGACTGTGTACCTAGCATCAGCTTTGCCCAGTGGTTGTACACTTAATTGAGCACGTAGAGACCGTAGTTAATGATAATCTCTACCGCAAACTTCATGTATGGGATGGGAAATGATTTTCACATATTTTCATAAGAGAAATTGGCATCTCCATTGTCTTCTAGCTCTTGGATTGTGGGCCTGGCACAATGATTCAAGCTTCAATAAAAAAATCCTTTCTTGATGCAATAACAATATATCGATCAAACACCAATATTCTAGTATATTGATAACATTGATCAAAAAATTCTCCAGTGATCCAAGCATGAGTTAGATCTGCACATCCACCTTGTGCACAAGATCTAGTCTTTCAACTTGATTCATTTTTCTCCTATGTAATCCATCCACTACATTCTCTGTAGACATTTTCATTTGCGATCCCAAGGAAGAGACAATGCTTCAAGCACTAGTGAAGTATGCAGTTTAAATTAGATTAGACATCCTCTGTAGGTACCAACTCGACACCTTTTATCTCCCAACATTAGTCTCAATGTAAAAATATAACATGGCCATTAATATAGATTCATCCTTGCATTTCTCATCTTCCATATTCACGACAACTTAATATTTCAAATGCCAAGTATTATGCTATAACAACTACACTTCTGCTAACCATTAGAACTTGAAATTTGGTGCCAAATAAACTCATAGGGTTAACGATATCATTATTCACTCCCAAAATATTATAAAAAACAATCTTCATTAGTGCCAGCAAAATTTAATCAATAGTTCGCTTAACAGTATTAGTCTGGCAAATACCTTGTCACTTAAAATAGGGTATACCAAATATTTTTTTTGAAAGCTCTAACAATGATATGAAATATTTTGGAAGTCAATACTTCTCATTTTATTACCACAAATGATTTCTTAGAGCTCCCGTGCTTTGTTGTAGAGGATATAAACAAACGAGTTTCCTTTTCTCTACTACCACTTGCACCATATAATGCACCAAGTGTTGGAAGAGATTGTTTTCCAGTCCTTCAAATACATTCATCTCCAACATTCTGTCAATTTGTGAAGTCCTTGATATGGCTTGATATGACTAAATATTTTCACAAGCTGAATTAGAGGGTCATACTTAGAAATTTTAATCTTAGTAAATACACGTTCAGTTGCTTCAAAAATCAATATGAATATGTTTTTGAATCTTGTTATTATTATTATTTTTTCCTAAAAGACCCCTTCTCATAGACTCTTCTATAAATTTTCTTCTCATAAAATTCATTTGAACATCTCACAGGATGGCAAGTTCGATGCTCTGATACCACTTGTAATGTCTCGTTTCAGGAAATCTTCAGGTTTTTCTCTTATCTAAATCCATTCTATAATATTTTCTAATTTTCTATCTAATTTGCTTCCTTATTCCCAAAAAGCTTTCATGATAATTCATATCTGATCTCCCTTTAACGATTGAAATTCTCTCTCTCTCTCTCACACACACACAGATATATATATATATATATATATATATATATATATATATATATATATATATATATATATATATATATATATATATATATATATATATATCAACACTTCATAGGGTTGCATCTTTTCATTAATATATTTAATAAGGTAGTTATTATATTATTATAATAGTTATATGTAATTATATATTAATAAAATATATTAATATTAATAATATATAATTATATATTACCATAATAATATATGACAAAATATTATATATTATTATATTATATATGGTTATATTTTATATATGAATCATAATTAAATATTATTTTAATATATAATAAAGATATAATATCATATATTATTGTCATACAGATATGTACTAATTATCTATGGCATATAAATATCTAAATCATAGATAGATTTATATGTATAATTAATACTTATAATTATATAATATATAATTATAAATTATATAATATAATATATGATTATTATAATATTATAAATTATATCTTAATATAATTATAATATTATCGATTATTAATATTATATACTCTTTATGTATAATTAATTTATATACTGAAATGGGGATATCATAGCCATCCCCTCTATAATTCGCTTGTCCTCAATAAAATTATTCATACGCAAGCTTTGTCATAGACATAAAACATACTTGCATTTAAAATACCAAAAAGATTTATGAAATATACATTGAATGAAAACAGGAAGCATACACGATGTAGATAGATCATGAAAAAATGAAGTAGACACGATGCAAACAGATGAAGACACATAGAAAACACGATGCAAACACATAAGACACGCATTATGCATTTCTTTAATTGTGAAGCTGCAACCAAAAAAGTCATTAGTACACATTATATATAAATCAATCTCCTCACAAAGTTTTTATAGTCTCATCATTTCCTAAATATGGGAGGAGGAACCATAATAGGGTGCCCTATTACCCAACCAATGGGCCTCACCATTCTCCCTCATTATCATTACCTTCCTTCGATCATTATTTCCAAGAAGGTGCCTTTGTATGATGTACCTTGAGATATCCTGTCACCAAGGCCTTACCTAGTACTCGTAGGCTTTATCCAATACCTCGCATGATGTCACTCAGTCCATTCCACCGTAGGCCTTATCTCAACTTGGAGAATCATGATCTTAAGGTGATTCTATCAACTAGTTTCCAATAAGAAATCTTTTAAAGCATAATCTTTGGAATATTAGATACTTAATCTTGTCATTCAATTATAGGAGGTGAAACCATAATGTGGTGCCCTGTTACCCAATCAGTGGGCCTCACTATTCTCCCTCATTATTGTTATCTCTCTTTGACCATCATTTCCAAGATAGCACCTTTGTATGATGTACCCTGAGATATCCTGTCATCGAGGCCTTACCCAATACTTATAGGCTTTATCCGATATCTCGAGTGATGTCACCCAACCCATTCCACCATAGGCCTTACCTTATCTTGGAAGATGATGACCCTTTAACAACATTCTTTGGTTATTGTCAACTTAAAAATCAATGTCATTTCCTTGTAATTATTTGATTAGAATCATTGATAGTAAGTATTTAAACTATTCAATATTCACCACAATAACAAAATTTTCTTCTCATAAAATTCATTTGAATATCTCACAGGATGGTAGGTTCGATGCTCTGATACCACTTGTAATGTCCCGTTTAAGGACATCTTCAGGTTTTTCTCTTATCTGAATCCATTCTATAATATTTTCTAATTTTCTATCTAATTTGCTTCCTTATTCCCAAAAATCTTTCATGATTATTCATATCTGATCTCCCTTTAACGATTGAAATTCTCTCTCTCTCTCTCTCTCTCTCTCTCTCTCTCTCTCTCTCACACACACACACACACACACACACACACACACACACACACACACATATCAACACTTCCTAGGGTTGTATCTTTTCATTAATATATTTAATAAGGTAGTTATTATATTACTATAACAGTTATATATAATTATATATTAATAATATATGATTATATATTACCATAATAATATATGACTGTATATTATATATTATTATATTATATATGGTTATATGTTATATATGAATCATAATTAAATATTACTTTAATATATAATAAAGATATAATATCATATATTATTGTGATACAAATATGTACTAATTATCTATGGCATATAAATATCTAACTCATAGATAGATTTATGTGTATAATTAATACTTATAATTATATAATATATAATTATGAATTAAATAATATAATATATGATTATTATAATATTATAAATTATATCTTAATATAATTATAATATTTACGATTATTAATATTATATACTCTTTATGTATAATTAATTTATATACTGAAATGGGTATATCACAAAATGCCACCTTTCTAAAATAATTTTATTTCTTTAGTAATTGGATATAAACTAGTATGAAACATGCATTTAATAGACATTTTCAAGTGGAAAAGTGTGAGACCATTTATAAGTTAGCTAGAATGAATTTATCTAGGCTATACAATTGATAAAAATTGATTTTTAGATAAAAATACTCAAATTCAGTTATTCTAATAAGTTAGCCTAAAAGGTGGCACAACTTTGTACTTTTACCTAAGAATGTGGGTGAGGTAAGATCATTTCATAGTCTGGCTAGTTTTTACAAAAAGTTTATAAAGAATTTTAGTGTTGTTTGCAATGCTATGACTGAGACAATGAGAGGAGATAAAAAGGAATTCAAGTGGACACATGGAGCTGATAAGAGTTTTGAGACTTTGAAACAATAGATCATTGAATTACCTACATTGGATTTTCCTGATTTCAATAAGGTATTTCAAGTTGAACGTGATGCAAGTGGTAATGCAATAGGAGCTGTATTAAGTCAAGAAGGTAAACCTATTGCTTTCTTTAGTGAAAAGTTAAATGATGCTAAAAGGAAGTATTCTATGTATGTTTAAGAATATTCAAACATTGAAGAAGTGGAGACATTATTTGATTCCTAAGGAGTTTGTGTTGTATATTGATTATAAATCTTTACAATACTTGTGAAATCAACATAAATTGAATTAGAGACATACAAAGTGGGCTGAGTACTTGTAGAATGTTACATTTTTCATTAAGCACAAGATTGGAGTTACTAACAGAGTTGTTGATGCATTGAGTAGAAGACATTCTTTGTTGACTAAAATGAATGTTGAAGTTCTTAGTTTTGATGAAATGAAAGAATTGTATGATGCTGATCCTAATTTATTTAAGGTGTGGAGAGAGTGCAAAGCACCAAATTTAACAAATCAAATCAGTAAGTATGATGAGTATTTCATTCAAGAAGGTATGTTGTTCAATGGTATTTAGTTGTGTATTCTTAGAAGTTCTATGAGGTTGAATCTGATTAAGGAAAAGCATAGTGATGGATTGGTTGGACATTTTGGAATTGATAAGACATTAAGTTTGCTGAAAGAGAAGTATTATTCGCCAAAAATATATAAGGATGTTTAGAAATTTGTAAAAAGTTGTGGAGTTTTTCAAGTTGCAAAAGGAGTGAGTCTAAATATTTGTTTGTATACACCTATTACTATTCCTGCAAAACCTTGGAGTGACATCAGGATGGATTTGGTTCTTGGATTACCTAAGAAACTAAAGGGGTATGATTGAATATTTGGTGTTGTGAAATTTTTTTTTAAGATAGCTAATTTCATACCATGTAAGAAGACATTAGATGCTGAGAATGTTGTTGAACTTTTCTTTAAAGAAATTGTGAGACTGCATGGATTACCAAGAAGTATTATTTCTGACAGAGACAATAACTTTGTTAGTTTTTTGGAAGACTTTTTGGAAGAAGATGGGTACCAAGTTGAAGTTTAGTTATAAATTCCTTGCACAAATTATTGGATAGATATAGGTTATGAATAGAAGCTTAGGTAATTTTCTAAGGTGATTAGTTGGGAATAAGCCAAGTGATTGGGAGATGGTATTGGCACAAGCTAAATTTGTGTATAATAATTCTATGAATAGGAGTACAAGGAAGACACCTTTTAAGATTATTACTAGAATGAATCTTAGAGGAGTATCATATTTGAGAGATATTTTTGGTAAGAAGGGATAACTGTTGTAGGAGAAGAATTTTCTAATTTTATGAAATCTTTGCATATGAAAGTGAAGTTGAGGATAGAACAAAGTAATCAGAAGTATAAGGATAATGCTGATCAGTCTAGAACACATCATGATTTTCAAGTTGGTGATGAGGTGATGGTTCATCTAGAGAAAGGAGGATTTCTAGTTGGAACATACAGTAAGATGAAGATGAAGAAGTTTGGACCTTGTAGGATCTTGAAAAAGTTTGATAGTAGAAACACTTATGAAATTGAGTTACCTGATGACATGGATATATCTCCTATATTCAATGTTACTAATTTATACAAGTATCACGAGTCATATGATGAAGTTATTATATTAGAGGACTATCCTAAGAAGTAGATTGAAGAAGTTGAATAGATATTTGATTAGAGAATTGGTAAGAGCACAAAGGAAAAATATTATTATGAATACTTAGTGAAGTGGAAGAATAGACCTATGGAAGATGCTTCATGGATATTTCAATTTGAGTTGGGTTTAACTTAGGTTGTGACATCTTAATGATTAGTATAACCATTTCTTCCAACCCTAGTTATTTGATGCAGGAGCATCCTAGGTTGCACTGCTATCCTGCATGTTTTCAATTTTTACCTTGTTGCTAAAACTATGTTTTCTGGTTTTTAGGTGCATGTTGCAAACCATGTAACTAGCTTTATATAATTAATAAAAGGATGGTATTTTTAGGGATGGAAGAGGTCCTATATTAATTCCTTTTATCAAAGGAACAAGTTCTAATTCCGCATTAGCTAGGAGATATGGAAATTCTCCTAGAGTATCAATTTCTACCAGTGTTGTGCGACAATTTTTTGTGCTTGACTTTCGCGATGGATGCACACTTATCCTTGGTGAATCAGCCTTTGCACACTTAAATGGTTGTAGAGGACCTAAAATTTAACCCAAAATTTAAGGCATAAGTTCTAATTCAATTAGAGCTAGGAGGTATTGCAATTTTTTCTTAGAGATCAATTTCTAGACATTTAACTATTGATGCAAGCCAATTTGTAGCTCTTCAAATATTTAATGTTAGGTTTATCTCAATGATGGGTATTTAATATTTTTTGAGGGCCAACTTGTGGCTTCTCTATCTTCTAGAATGATCTATGAGTGATTTTGGCTAGTATAAATAGAGTGTTTAGGCTTAGAGCTAGAGAAATTTTTAGAGAGGATTGGAGAGCAGAACTGGAAAATGTGAATTTGAAGTTGGATCTTAGATCATGAATGTATTTGTATCTGGCTATAACCTGGAAGGCCTTACAACTGGGCATGTATGATGATATTTTCATGAGTCAACAAAGAATATTGTTTTCTCTCTCTATAGTATTGTTCTCTTTTGTGTTTTCTTCTATTGTGTTAACTCTCACATGGTAGTTTGGGTAGCTGAGTGTACCTATTGGCCTTAGTTACTCCCAACCTACCCTACATCACTTTTGGATTATTCTCCTTCTTCATTAATTGAAAATTGGTTGTATCCTAATCTTTATGTGTCTTTTTCTCTTGGTTTTTTCATCATGTCTTTAGAATGTTTTATTTCTTCATTTGGTTTGTTCATCCTTTCCATGAGTTCCTTTTCATACCTTAACTCATTCTCTAATTTCTCATTTTGTAACTTTAGATTTGTAATCTCCAAATATTTTCTATATTTTCTTCCTATTTTGAAATTACCAATTGGTTTATCATAACAAGCTGAGTATTTGTAAGCTTCTAAATTTTAAATGATGTTTCTTCTTTAGCTATGAAATTATCTTCTATTTCTCTATTCTTTTGTTCAATGGATGCATGTAGTGTGATAGATTGAATTTATTGTTCTATTTCTAGATATTTTTCTTCATTTCCTAGGGTATTATTCTTTTCTAGTAGTTTTGTCATTGCTTCATATTTGTTACCAGTTCTTCCATGGTCCAATGATCCTTTTGTATTATGTGTATTGAGTGTCATTTAGTTGTATAGCTATATCTCTTCTCCTTTTGAGGAATTTTCTCAAATCTTTTGTAGTTGTCTCTAATTATTACAACCTGAGTTTTATTTGAATTATTTGATTCTCAATGATTTTCCCCATCTTATATATTTCCATCTTTGTGATGTTATCCTCTCAAGTTGCTAAAGATCCTAGCAAGAGAACTGAGCTCTGATACCAATTGTTGGAATATATATGGGAAATAAGATACTGAGAGGGGAGTGAATAAATATCTTAAACTTTTTACTTCTAAATTTTTTATGATAAATTAGGTATAATTTATTGAAATTTTTATAATATATAAGAAGGAGGAGGATTTAGTTGACATGTTAGGGAATCCCAAGAAAAGGAAAGCAGATGAGGCTTAACCAATGACTACAGTCCTGAGACTCCAGGCCCTAGCCCTTCTATTTCTCTATTTAAGGGGAAGATATAAATTCTAGTGAAAGAAAGTGGAGAAGTGATAATGAAAAATAGGAGGAGGTCTTGGAGGAATTTTAACACAAAAACCATAAATTGGGGATAGTTAGGGAGCTGATGAATCTCCAAGTGATGGAAGAAAATGATGGCAAAGCCCACTTTGATGAGCTCATTGATCCTGCTCTTGTCATTATCTTAGGTAATGTGAGGGAAACTGAGCTTAATCTTCTGAAGAACACAAAGAACAACATGAGAGATGATTTTTGATCTATCAAATGGTTGTTCCATGAAATTGAAGACCTTAAGGGGAAAAGAACCCAGGAAGGAAGCTAGAGAATCAGTAACGACCATGGGCACAATGAAGAGAAGAGAAGCCAACATGGAAGCCAATGGCACTACAATGTATAAGGACACAATTTTGACTAGGAGGATAGAATCACCAAGGTTGAACAAAGAGTCCAAAGGATGGAGTTCTCCCATCAGAACCTAGCTAATCAGGTGATTGCTACATTGAACACCCTAAATGAGAATATTAATAGTCTAGGTGAATCACTGATGAGTGCTAGATTTGGCAAGGAAAATATGGAGAAGGCTAGCTTGGACATTGGATAGGCTAAGAATGATTTGAAAGAAAGTAGGGATCCAATAGATGCTTAGAACTAGGACCAGGAGGATGCAGACAATTGGAAGACCAATGAAGCTATAGAGACCGTACATGTTCTTGATAGGGAGAACTAATAGTTAGTGCTTTCTTTTTGTCTTGTCTTTTTCTAGTGTAGCTAGTTTTTTGTATCCTAGCCATGGGCCTGTCATTTGGGTTTGGCTTTTGATAAGAAGATGCATTGTAGCAAGACATTATTTAATATTTCTATTTCAAATATGTTATAAAAAGTTTTGGATTTTAGGATCCCTATAAAACTTGTTTTACTTAATCAAAAATATAAAATAATTTCACCACATCCATAATAGTTCAACACATTATAGAATTATTTGGTTACCTAGAAACACTACAAGATGAAGGTAAGACTTGGGTGGGAATGAAACCCATAAATATTCATTGTTGCAACAATAAATTTAACTTGTTAAGGTTACAATGGTCAACAAAAAGATATGATCTACTTGGTGAAAGGTTTTTTTGTTGAAGAATTAAAAGACTATTAAGTCTTTCCTTGTTAGGGTGCTTGAAACTTATAGTAAAGTAAAGACTCTAGTAAGATATTTATATGGGCATGTTAGGACCACTTTGTTAAGAGATTATAACTATCTTAGTGATAGAATAAATGATTAAGTACATGACCCTTGGTATTTTTTGCAAGTTGATCTTGGGTCTCCACTTTCTTTTATCTCTGGTCTAATTATCCTAATCTAATAAATTTGTTCAGTCCTTCATTGCTCTAATTTCTATCTCTACTAGATCTATCTCTTTAGCTCCTTCACATGTGTGTATCCTTTCCACATTTCATCATGATCTCTCTCTCTCTCTCTCTCTCTCTCTCTCTCTCTCTCTCTCTCTATATATATATATATATATATATATATATATATATATATATATATATATATATATATATATATATATATATAATTTTATATGATTCTAGGGTTAAAATCATCTTTAAATATATTTCTTGTGAAGCTTCTAGATCTCAATCATTGGTTTAAACTTCATCATCTTTTACCATTTGTATCCCTTTTTTCTAATTGGTTGAGTTGTTTGCATAGGGATCATCACCTTCTACTAATGATGCATAATTAGAAACTGATATATCTCTATAGATATTATATCATAGAAATGTCAGTCAAAATGATTCACATATGAGTTTTTGCCATTACAAAATCACATATCAAAACTACATTTCTTAGCACATAAGTGCTCTGATGCTCAATCATGTATCTTGTATCTTAGCTTCTATAATTTTATGTTATTAGTGTTGAAAATATCTCCAATCAATCAAATAAGGTAACTGATATGGTTTTCATTTATGGAAACATATTTTTTTTGTAGATTAGTTATGTTTATTTGTGAAGCAAAATTGTCTAAGGATTAGACAACATTATAGCAACATGATGGATTTGATGATTCTAGGATATTCCCTTGGAATATTCTCTTACATAGTTAACTAGAGATGCATGACATCATGTTGATGACATATACTAGTGTGCATGTTCATATGACCAACTGAGTTCAAGTTTTGAAGGAATTAGTGATGCAATGATTTTACATCACAAAACAAAGCATATCAATAGAATGTGTTAATCGACGTGATTAATTGTTTTAATTATTATTTCTCTATGAGCTGACTCTAAGGATGTTATGTGAGTAGACTAAGGGAATAATTTAACAATATGTTTGGTATAATTAAATAACTTCATTTGTAAAGTTAGTGTGTAGGAATCTAACTGCAAAGTTGATATAATCTTCTACAATGAGAGTCACAAGTGAGTGCGATGTTATGAGTTGTGATGCAAAGAAATACTATGTGAGATATGATGTGAATTGATATGTGCGTACTCATTCTTCTTATGAAGAAGTGAAAATTAGAATATTTTTGAAATATAGCAAATAATCAAGTATTATATATCTATTATCTTGAAGAACTTATTCTATAGTTGCATGTTAGGGTAGTGGGTTCTTCTTGCACACATTTGTATTTGATCCAAAAACTCCTAAGAAGGTTGAGGCTTCTAACAAGGCTTAAGTCTCCTAACAGGGACTCGAGAAACTATACATGTTTCATAGACTCCTAACAGGTTCAACATCCTTAACTAGATACTTCATATAGTAAATCACCTTATGGGTACCATCCCGATTGGGTTTTCCCTTGGCTAGGGTTTCCCTAGTTAACAAATATGGTGTTATGAGTTCTCTCCTTGTATGGTTCCTTATTTTTTTTAGGACGATTAGTATTTTTTCTCATTCATATAGAAAAGTAATTAATAAGATATAGTTGTGGGTCAAAATATTAAAAATATTGATTCACCCAGCCCCCCACCTCAGTATTATCTATTTCTAACAATTGGTATCAGAGCCTACTTATTTAGAAGAAGCTTAAAAACTTGAATAAGATTCCTATGGATATGTAAAATTTGAAGAAGAATCTTGAAGAAGCTCTTGAACAAAATGATCTACTTATAGATGAAAGAGATGGCTTTAAGGATAGATACAAAGATGCAAAAGCCTACATTGTTAAATTAAAGGACAAGATGGATGAGCTAAAACAAAAATGACCTAGTAAGAAAACTAATGATGATGATATTGAAGATTTGAAGAAATAAAATGAGATCCTAAAACATGAGTTAAAGATAGTTGAACTTAAGTTATGTCTTAAGAAAAATGGAGGAAATAATTACTCTAAAATTAAAGCTAAAAGGTAGATCTAAGATCCCAGTTAAGCAAGGTAACATCTGAACTAGAATCTATTAAGTTAGAGCATACATAGTTAGAGAAATATAACATTATACTAAAAGGTGAGTTAGTGCAAAAAAAATAGAAACTTGAGAAATTATATACTAACAATGAAAAGATTGAAGAACAAATATGGGCACAAAGATCTAGCTATGACAAGACTGGACTTGGATTCTTCCTTGGACAATCTATCAAGAAACCTATTGAGAAAGAAGAACTTGATACTCCTAAAGTCAAGAAGGATTTGAAAAAAATAGATGATACATCCAAAGAGTATGTTACTTACTCTAAGAAACCTAAAGAATCTGATCAAGATAAGGACAATAGAAGAAAGGAATCTCATGCCTAGTGTGATGAACTCAAAGATGATTGCAAAGGAAATTCGTTCAAACCTATCTCTAATTTTTATTTTCATAATTTTCATGGATATGAGCATTATACAGTAGATTGTAAGAAACCTAAATTTGATAGTAGTAATGCAAATAGTAGAATGTTTAGGAATAGTAACCATGCTGGAAACATAAGAAGATCTCACAAAAATGAGAGTGGAGAAAGAAGAAAAATTGTTTGTTATAGATGCAACAAACTTGGACACATTGCAAGGAATTGTAGAGCACCTGATAACCAAAAAACTAAACAAAAGAAAAATGTACATGTCTAGCAATTATGTAATAATTTTGGGCACACAACAAAATTTTGTAGAATGGATAGAAGAGACCTAAAAAGAAGTTAGAATTATAGAAGGAAGAATAGAAGAAATGAAGGAGCAAGCAAAAGAACTCAAGGAAACATTTGTAAAGGCAAATGAACCTAAAAGTTATCATGTAGCTCTAGAAGATGTAGCTAACAAGACAAGAAGTCACTTTTTGCCTATGACTCATCCTACCAGAATTAAACATTATCAGTGAAACAGAGTGTTAGTTATTAATAACTAATGTTAAGAAGAATATCAGAGGTTGCATAGTTAATAGTATGATCTAAACATTGAAAGGAGTCTATAGTGAAGTGTATATTTATTAATATGATCAGGATAAAGATATATAAGAAGAATGACCTCTCTATTATACAGAGATAGTATACTAAACTAGTGGTAGATATGCATTTATTTCAAAGTATAGATTATGAAAGATTTAAAGCACACAAATTGATTTTCAAACATCATTTATTTTTGTGAAATCTAAGTGCAAGATCGGAGCAAGATTTGAAAAGTTAAAGAGTCATGTAGTTACACAAAGTCACCAAAACCCCTAATAAACAAAGTTAAGGTATTTTCTAAATTTGTTGAGCACAATATTTCAAAAATAGTAAGACAAGAAGTTTTTAATGTCAGAAATAGACCTAGATACAATTTCAAGAAACACACATTTGTTTCTTTGCTTCATGACCCAATTGGAGCATTTTTGTAAGTTCCAAAAAATGTTCTTCACATCGAGGATATAAGAGGTTATATCCACTACAAAATTGAAAGCATAGGTGACACATAAATTCATAAGGAATTGGAGAACATATACAAAAATGACTTTTCACTAGAACCTAAATATGGATATCTAGAGCAACTGAACCTAGTTAAGAATATACTCTACATAGACTTCAACAATCATGAATGGATATGGATAATTCTAAGTAGAGTACATGATGATCTTTTATGGTTGGGAGAATCTATCATATGTATTGATAATGACCTAATTCACAAGGTCACAGGTTTGAGTAATGAAGAAGTAATCTAGTAAGAATTAAGAATGTGTGTAAGATAGGAGAGGAAAATCCCAACACATGTTTCAATAGAAGAAACATGACGGTCAACAACATTCAAGATTAAGGAGTAAGACTGATTTGAAAATTTTTGGGATACAAAGTGAATCATGGATCTAGGATAGATTCATTCCTTGTAGGATTTCTTAATGCAACCTACCTGGCAGTAAAAGATGAAGATGTTAATTTATGTGACATTATCCAAACATAGCTATTGAATAATATATCAAGAATCAAGAAGTTAGGGAGTGCAGTCTTTAGGTTTGAATCCCTACCAACACACATATTCTTCTACACATCTAAGAAGTTTCCTAGTATCATGAATTGGTATGAAAGTGAGTGCGCAATGCAAACAATCACTCATGCATACAGATAAAGAGCTGAAGCAGTTAGAGACAATGAAATTGATAGAATGATGAAGTATTTCCAAGTAGAAATGACGCAAAGATATAGGAAAAATCCTGTGCTAGTGGAAAATTACAAGGATGAATTGTGCTTCATGGTAGAGATAGATTTCACTTGTATAGAAGCTATAATTCCTCGAGTCAAATTCATTGAACCTATGGGCTATGAAATTAGTGAGGAATAGATTGAAGGATATGCACAGATAATCCTTCACTCAAAATTTGGTTTTGAATGTCTTGGATGGGGGACATATGCTAAGAAAATGAGAGAAGTCAAAACTAGTTAGATAATAAAGGACTCCAAGAAGAAGGTGGAAAACATGATTGATTCTATTTTGAAAGAATCAAGAATGACAAGAAAAAAATTTGATGAGGTAAAAGGGATAGCCATGGAAATGAAGGCTAGTGGTCAATTTGAGTTATTGACCCCTACACCATTTTCAATGGTAGGACCTACTGAAGAGGTAATAGTTTCCCAAACAAGTGTACAAGCACCTACTATATGTAGTAGTTATGCAACAACAACCACAAAGGAATCTAGTAAAGACTGAGGAAACACATGCACCTAGGAAGTCCACAAGACTTGAAAGGACCAAAACCCCTCCTAAGAAGATATTCAAGAAAACAACAAGAGGTACTAGTGAGAAGAGAAGAACTTTGTAGATTAGCTCTTCTAAATCTGAAGAAGAAATTGGTGATAGACCAGTAGAGCTAGCTGGTCAAGAAGTAGAGACCTCAACTAGATGAAAAGCATGCAAACCCAAGATAGAGAATGTTGTAGTTAGAAATATGATTCTTAAAGATAAAAGGTTTGATAGTATATGAGGACAGATACTTGAATACTTTTATGATAGATTGAGAAATAGAAAAAGTAGAGTAATAGAGGAAGATAAGAAAATAATAATCAATATGGTGAAAAAACTATGCATTGTAAATAATAAGGAAGAGATAACAGAAATTATGAAAGGTATATCACCTCTATTGAGAAGAAAAAGGAGATATTTTCTCCAAATGGGAGGAAATTATGAAGAAGTGAATAAGGAAACTAAAAAGACTATAGTTACATATATGTCTACTATGCCAAAGAAGAGTGTGCAGATAAAAAAGGTAAGTCCTATATCATAAAAGAGTGCATAGCCTAAGAAGGCAAGCCAATGTCTAAGGAGTGTGCATAGATAGAGGAAGAAATTCCAATAGTAGGAATTCCACCTCACAATTTTGAGCAACAATTAGCAACACCACTTTCTAGTGAATCATCATGTATCACCATCGGTAGTGAATATATGCAAGTAGATAACACAATGTAGTAGTTGATAGAATCGAGGACACATTCAAAGATTTTGGTGCCAACATTGTTGGCAATATTATGGACTATAGTGGCTCATTTGATGAAGAAAAATATTAGGAGCATAAGAAAGAAGTTGCACTTTCTACAAAGAAGATTGAGCCCAGCATTGAGTTAGCTACTTCAAGCATGCCCTCAACAGCAGTAGTAGTAACACCCTCTATGCCACCTACTCATGCAATAGTGGTCACATTAGTAGCAATTTAATTAGATGAAGAAGATGAAGCACAATATCTCATATCTTCTTTAAGTAAATTTCTTGAGAAGAAAAATTCAATCAAGTCTATTGAAAAGACTTTGACTTTAGTTTTCGATATAATGGAAAATACAGTAAGCCTTGTAGACACACCTACTAATATTCAATAGTGTACATCAATTCTATGTAAAGCTTTTGATGATGAGTTCACAACACTCACTGATGTGGCTTAAATTTAAGCACAAACAGAGTGTAATGGTAAACTCCTTAATACCATGTGTACAAATATAAGGAATGACATAGAAACCTTGAATGTATACATTAATGCATTGAGATAGTGTATAGAAGAAGAAAAATAGGCTTATGCTAAGTGCAACTTGGCATATATCCGTCTTCAAGAATTTGATGATCAAATCAAGGAAAAGGTAACTGAGTTTCAGACACTCACTAACAACTTTCTAAAGTAGAATCAAAAGTTAAATACCATTGAGGATATAATGTAGACACTTCATGACAGCATAAGGTAAATTGAAGTAGAAAAAGAGAAATCTCTAAAGAGATACACTCTTGTGAGAGAACACTTGTTCCCTTAGGTCATGTTGCTAGAGAATCAATTGGAGGAATTCTTGTTAGCAAAATATTCATATGACAAGTTTTTGGCTACAGATTTGAACACAATAGAGTTAGTTGCATATGTTTTATGTATGCTAATTAGTGTATCTAATTCACTAAAAGAGATTTGAAAGAAACACTTTGCAAAATTGAAAACCAACTTCACTAATTGCTTTTCCAATTTTTGATGTAGCTACCAAATTTTGACAAACTTTTCTTTTTGTGGCACCTTTGCCATTGATGTCAAAGGGGGAGAAGTATGGTAAACTATAAGTGATTAATTATAATTGTTATAATTGTAAGGGGGAGAAATAAGGAAAAGTATAGTAGTAAGTTTTCGCTAACTTTGTAATCACAGTCATAAGGGATGTAATCTTTTGAAAACATGAATAAAATGTTCTATTGTGTTATGGTTGTCTTTTTTTTTTTTGGTATGACAACATGTTTGGGACTTAGCTAATTTTCCCAAAATGTTACCATCGATGCCAAATGGGGAGATTTTTGGAAATATGTCCAATCAATCAAATAATGTAAGTGATATGGTTTTCATTTATGGCAACATATTTGTTTTGTAGATTAGTCATGTTTATTTGTGAAGGAAAATTGTCTAGGTATTAGACAACATTATAGTAGCACGATAGATTTGATGATAGCAGGAAATTCCCTTAGAATATTCTCTTGTGTAGTTAACCAATAATGAGATCATAATAATGAAGTATACCAGTGTGCCTGTCCATTCAACCAACTAAGTATGAGTTATGAAGGAATTAGTGATGCAATTATGTTACATCGCAGAATAGAGCATACTAGTAGAATGTATTAATCGACTTGATTAATTATTTTAATTATTATTTCTCTTTTGAGCCAACTCTAAGAATGTTATGCAAGCCAACTAAAGGAATAATTTGCCAATATGTTTGGTATAAGTAAAGAACTTCATTTACAAATTGAGTGTGTAGGAATCTGATTGTGAAGTTGATATAATCTTGTGAAATGAGAGTACAAGTGAGTGGTATGTTATGAGTTGCGATGCAAAGCAATAATATGCAAGATATAATGTGAATTAATATGTGCATAGTCATTATTCTTATGAAGAAGTGAAAATCTAAATATTTGCAAAGTATGAAAAAAAATCCAGTATTGTATATCTATTCTCTTGAAGAACTTATTGTATAGTTGCATGTTAGGGTAGTGGGCTCTTCCTACACATGTTTTTATTTGATCCAACAACTCCTAATAGGGTTGAGGCTTCTAACAAGGACTAAGCTTCCTAATAGGGACTTGAGACACTATACATGTTTCATAGACTCCTAACAGGGTCAACATCCTTAATTGGATACTTTATATAGTGAATCATCTTGTGGGTATCATCCCCACCAGGGTTTTCCCTTAGCTAGGGTTTCCCTACTTAATAAATGTGTTTTTATGAGTTCTCTTCTTGTATGGTTTCTTAGTTTGTTTAGCACTATTAGTATAATTTCTCATGCATATGGAAAAGTAATTAATAAGATTCAGTTGTGGGTAAAATGATTGAAAATACTGATTCACCCCCTATCTTAGTATTATCTATTTCTAACAATTGGCACTTGTTAACTTCTCAATATGCTTGGTCTTCATCATATTAATTGTCTCATACTATATTCCATGAATCACATATCTTCTTAGTCTCTACTAAATTCTTGATGATCATTGTTCTATTTGATCTAAGTGTTACTTTCTCAACCTTTACTATATAACACATTCACAATCATGACATTGAAATCTTTCCAAGTAAATGACTTACAAATGACTAAGTGTTTGGTCACTAATTGAAAACATAGGCTTAGATATCAACACCCTGTTTATCCATTCAATGATATTAAGTGTTCTTAGGAGTCCAATGATTCCTAATTACATAGATAATTTGATCGAATAGGTCAAAATGGGTCATAGGATACCCTATGACCCCTTTTAACCCATTCAAAGATATTAAGTGTTCTTAGGGGTCCTAAGACCACTAAAACAATATGTATTGAGATTTAATGGGTTAAAAGGGATCACTAGATACCCTATGTCCCCATTTGAACCATCTTAAGATATTTAGTATGCTTAAAGGTCTTAGAACCCCTAACCATGCAAATAATTCAATTAAATAGGTCAAAAGGAGTCATATGATACCCTTTCAACCCATTCAATGAAATTATATGTGTGTAGGGGTCGTAGGACCACTAAGGACATATATAATTTTATCAAATGGGTGAAAAGGGAATACATGGTACCTTATAACATGTTTTAACCCATTTGATGACATTGTGCTTAGGGGTCCAAGGACCCTCCCTATGACCCCCATCAATTCATTCAATGATATTAAGTGTTCTTAGGAGTCCTATGATCCCTAGCCACACACCTAATATGATCTAATAGGTCAAAAGGGGTCACACAATATCCTATGACTCCTTTTTAAATTCATTTGATAATATTAAGTATGCTTAGGGGTCCTAAAACCCATAACACAATAGCTTATGTGATCTTATAGGTTAAAAGGGGTCATTAGATACCCCATATCCGCATTTGAACCATCTAAAGATATTAAGTGTGCTTAGAGGTCATAGAACCCCAAACCATGCAAATAATTCAATTAAATGGGTCAAAAGGAGTCCTAAGATACCCTTTCAACCCATTCAATGACATTATATGTGCTTAGGGGTCCTAGGACCACTAACGACATAGATAATTTGATCAAATGGGTCAAAAGGGGATATAGGGTACCTTATGAAACCTTTTCACCCATTCAATTACGTTAAGTCTTCTTATGGGTCTAAGGATCCATCATATGACCCCAATTGACCCATTTAATGATATTAAGTTTTCTTAAGAGTTCTGGGACCCCTAACCACATGGTTAATGTGATCTAATAGGTCAAAAGTAGTCATAGGATATCCTATGACTCATTTTAACTCATTCGATGATATTAACTATGCTTAGGGGTCATATGACCTGTAAACACATAGGTAATATGATCTATTGGGTTAAAAAGGGTCATAAAATACCATACATCCCCTTTTGACCCATCTAAAGATATTAATTCTTATTTTGGTTCCTAAGATGTCTGACCATAAAGACAATTTGATTAAATGGGTCAAAGGGAGTCATAAGGACCCTATGACCCCTTTTGAACCATTTGATGACATCAAATTTTCTTAGGGGTGATAGGACCACTAAGGACATAGATAATTTGATCAAATGGGTCAAAATGGGTTATAGGGAACTTTATGATCCTTTTTGACGCAATTGATGACATTAACTTCACTTAGGGGTCATAGGGCACTCTATGACCCCTTTCAACTCATTTGAATACATGTTATATTTTCTTAGGGTTCCTAGGATCCCTATGAATGTATGTTTTTAGTTAATGGGTCAAAAGGGGTTATAGGGAACTCTATGACCCCATTCAATACATTCAAACACATTATGCATGTTCGGAGGCCTCCTAGAACCCCTGAGAACATATATTGTCATATAATTGGTCTAGGGTCATCGGATAGCCTATTTCTCCTTTTGACTCATTTAAATACATGATATATGTTACAAGGGGTTGTACAATCCCAAGGAACATATGTTCTCATTTAATGGATCAAAAGAGGTCATAAGGAAACCTACGAGTACATTTAACCCATTTAAACACATGATATTTGTTACTAAGGGTCTTAGTACCCCTAGGAATGTGTGTTGCCATATAATGGGTCAAAAGTGGTCATAGTCTATTCTATGACCCCTTTTGACTCATTCAAACACATGATATATGTTCTTAGGGATCTTCAAATCACTAAGAACATATTTTATCATTTAATTGGTCAAAAATGGTCATAGAGCACCCTATGATCAAATTCAACACATTAAAACACATGATGTATGTTCCTAGCTATCTTAGGACCCTAAGGAACATACATTGTCATCTAATGACTTGAGAGGGGTCATAATGTATCCTATGACCACTTTTGATCTATTTAAACACATGATGCATATCCTAGGTACATATGTTTTCATATAATAGGTCAAAAGATGTCATAGGTCACTATATGACCCCTTTTAACTTATTTAGACATGTGATATATGTTCTTTGGAATATATATTACCATTATATTGCTTAAAAGGGGTCATCGAGTACCATATGACCCCTTTCAAATGTGTTGAATTGGGTCAAAATGGGTGATAGAGTATGTATGACCCCTTTCAACCCATTATATGATAACATATTTTCCTATGGTTACTAGGACCCCTAGGGACATTTATCAAGTGTTTGAATGGATTGAAAGGGGTTTTTGGAGTTTATTATGGGTAAGGAACATATCAGGTGGGTTTAAACCTAATACTAGGAAACAAAGATAGGGACAAGCCTCAGGATGAGTTGAATCCTATATTTAGCAAGGTTAAATCTTAGTTCTAGGCCAACATTAACAAAATCATTAGGACTCACTTCTAGGCTCTATAGGGCCAAGGTGGTCAAACCTTAGGGATTGATCTCATTAACTTGATACTTTTCTCTCTAAGACTATCCCTTATAACAGAAATGGTCAATATTCTTCTATAATTTGTTGATAAACTTCCTGTGCATAGTAGCTAAATACACCAAAAAGTAGATGCAAATAAGTGATGACCAACGCTTAAGTTCTTAATACATTAAATCATAAATTTATTTGTTGTTGTGAATGTTTATCAATTAAGTGAATCATAGCCTACTCTTGAACTTTTAAAATGGACCAATGTCTTATCCAATGGGATATATAGAGTCAAAGATTAGCAAATTTAGACCTTTTGTTCAACTTTTGATTAAAATGATCAAAATTACTCTCTATGTTTCATTCTAATTCTCATCCTCTTCACAAACCCTAAACCTTTTCCATCACAAAAAGTAATTACCTAATTCTTTGAATTAGCAAGAATCAACAACATATATACAACTTTTGTAAATTGCGTTAAAATTGAATGAAACTTGTTCATTTAGTCCTAAGATTATGGATATATGAGAAAGGAGATAAAACTCAAAGATAATGATAATTTAAGAAAAATCCTTCTTAATCAAACCTTTATATAGCTAATAGAAAACTCATTATACAACTCAAAGAAAAATCATAAGTACCAAATGTTCACCTTTTTTTTAATTCAAGTATGCAATAACTAAACTCATTCATATAAGTATAGAACACATGGAAAAACTACAAAATAATACATGAGAATGAGAAAATTCTATAGATAACCCCCCAACTCTTCATCTTGGGAATCCATATAAAGGATTGCAACAAGCTACAAATGAGAGGAGGATAAATGTAAAAATGTTAATGGATACAAAAACTTTGGAAGGTTGGAATAAAAAAGTTATGTAGAACATTCTTCCAAAAGATCTATCAAAAAAAGATAAGTAGTTGACGTAGAAAATGGACATTTATATCACTGGCTTGATTTTTCTTCTCTTTTTCCTTCACTAAATTTTATGCAAAATATGTCAATTACTTCTTGCCAGAAGAGCCTTAATTTCTCCTACAGCTTCCCAGACATAAATTTTCCTTTTTGTGAGCCACTCTATATCTTTTACCTCTTGTAAATCTTGAGTGGCTTTTGTCCACCTAGCATCCATGACAATATATCACTATGCTAACAACATCCAAAATTAATGGTATGTAGGGTTGTATTCTGTGAGATAAAACCTTTAACTTTCCTTGTATTATTTGTAATTTCCTAGTGAAGAAACCAATTAATTCTTTTACTACTTCCTAGCTTTCCTTCACTATAATTATTTTATCAAGAAAATCTGACTTTTTAGCCATTAGTACAATTAGCCTCACCAAAAAATGGATATATGGTCCCCAAAGATTAAATGTGGGTGATATCCATGAAAGTGCCTCATTGCAAAATTGGTCAACACTTTGTAAAGCAACATAAACACTATGGCTCATTACATTCCTAAGGACAACTGTCCTTATATCACCTCCCTACTAAGTAGATTGAGCATCAATGCTCATCCTTATAGGTTTTGATGCCTCTTCTTCCCCAAATCCTTTGTTTTTATTGGAGCTTCAATTGTATCCCTAGCTAGCTACTATTGATCTTCATGCTCTTCCCTTTGTTCAGCAATAATCACCTGCTCTTCTTGTGTAATTTGTCCTTTAAGAGAGGCAACCTCATTTTCAAGTTCTTGGACCTTAGCCTTAATCTCTGCATCTCTCTCCTTATATACATGAGTGCTCATAAGCTCATTTTGATAAAAAAATTTCATATCTATGTAATCATGTATGACTTTGATAATCTAATTTCTATTTCCTCTACCTTGGCTTCATTGATAAATGAAAAGTGTTTTAATGTCTTCAAAATATCTATGAGAGAGGTGCTCTATAAATTCCATACAATCATGTTAACCTACTATGTGCTCTATGAATCCATTAATTTTGGCATATTGGAGGAAGGAGCCATACTTCAGATTTCTAGAGATTTTTTATCAATGTTGAAACTAGTCCCTCTCTAGAATCCATCTGCACCAAATGCCACATATGAAATGGCATTGTCCAAACTCCTTATTTGATCAAGCATAAATGCTTGTTCCATGTCCCATCCAAGAACCAATAGCATGTTTGAAATATAAGAGGAGTAACTGAGAGGGGATGGGTGAATTAGTTACTACAAAAATAAATCTCAAATCCCTTAAATGTCAGTACAAAATGCAAACAAGTAACTAATTATTGTTGAAGATCAATAAACACATAGAATGCTATAACTTAGTAATAATTGAATTATCTTAGTAAATGATTAATATATAAACCATTAGATTTTATATGTGATTACTATTACTTTAACTTAGTTTCAAACACATAAAATAAAATAGCATGAACACATTTGACACCAGGATTTAACATGGAAACCCAATTTGGGAAAAACCACCAATAGCAACTAGTTACTATTTTGTACTCTTCTGAAGTGAGACCTATTAGGAGCCAACCCTATTAAAAGTTACAAAATGCACTATTAGGTGTGACCCTGTTAAAGGATTTAATTACCCTATTAGGAGTGACCTTGTTAGAGGTCTTGAGAACAATTCAATGGAATTGCCACCTCATTAGAGGGTTTGCAAATAGTTGTTAAGCCAACTCTATTTAGGGATTTAGATCATTGCTATAATAATTAGAGAGCAACAATGAGATGACTTGATTTGAATGCAACTAAATTTCTGGTTTTAGATCTTTTTTTTGGCTTATACTTGATCCTTCTTGATTGAATATAGCTTTGCTGCTCCAAAAGGATATTCTTCTTATCCTTCAAGTTCACTTCCTCTTCTTATCATTAAATATTTAATCACATCATTATCTCTTGCACTTATTCTTGCACACATTGAAGTCACAACTTGACCTAATAATTATATCTTCCACTATGTCAAGTTAGCACAAATATAACTCAGAATAATCAATATTCATCACCTTAGTTAGCTGAAATCAATCGATAAACCAATTAAGCTTAGTAGAAAAAAATAAGAAAATCCTTCATTAGCCAATCCAACTCAATAGAAACTAACTCAAAAGTGATTTCCATTGTTAACCAATAGAAGTTTAGTTAACACTACAAACTTACAAAAATCCTTTCACAACTAAGTCAGCTTGGTTAGCACTATTTCCATCCAACTTTCTTTTGTTACTTGAGTGAGCTCTGTTAACACTTTCTTACTGCAACCTTTCCTTTGATGCTTAAGTGAACTCAATAAACACTACCTTCTAAACTAGGCAAACGTAGGAATACTTGATAGACACTGTGAACTATCTTCATTACCTAAGTGAGCTCAGCATATACTGACTAATAATGATATGACATTTGTGTAACATCAAAGACAACACACGATTAACCAATTCTATTCAACAATCTCCCACTTTGGCATTGATGGCAACACAACATGTCATAGCACGATGAATTTTTAAATTTTAGACTAGAGAATTCCCTTTGTCAATATGAGCTCTTCCTTTCACTATATTTTGTCTACAACAACTATTACCAAGTTCATTCAAAACATTCTCACTCTTTTAGCAAACTTCTTCCTTGGAAGACTTCTCCCTCTTAGGTTCCTTACTTTATTTAGGTTCTAAAAATTTCTCAAAGATATGATAGTAAACTTCTCCCTCTTTGACAACACATGCCAAAGATAATAATTTTGTAAATACCAATGTATCTTAAGTAATATTTCATTTACAATATGCTCTTGCTAATTCTGCACCAACTTGTTGATCTTAAATAAGTTCTGGTTGATGCATTCATTGAACTTTATTTAGTGAATTTTAGATAGAAGAATGACCCCTAGCTTACCTCTTAAATATAGAAATGCATCCTTAGGTAATGGCTTGGTGAATATGTCTATAATATGTTCCTTTGTATTCACACATTCAAATCTAACTTCTTTATCTTGCACTAACTCTCTTAAGTAGTGATATTCTATAGTAATATGCTTCGTTTTGGAGTGCATTACTAGATTATTTGATATATTGATTGCACTGGTATTATCACAATATATGAAAACTAGATCTTTGATCTCTACCTTTATTCCTATAAATAGTTGTTTGAACCAAACAATGTTAGAACAATTGACTATTGTTGCTACATATTATGCCTCTGTTTTGGATTGAGATGTACAATTTTGTTTCTTGCTTGTCCAAGATACTAGTCTTTTACCAAGAAATAATGCTCCACCACTAGCTCTTTTTCTATCATCAAGAATTCTTGCCCAATCAACATCAGTAAATACTTTCAAGTCCAAATTGCCTTCATGCTTGTACCATAAACCATAGTCTTCAATACATTTTAGATATCTCAAGATTCTCTTGATTTCTATCATGTTTTTTTCCTTAGGATTTGCTAAGAATCTATCCACTATTCTAATTGCTAGAGCAATATCAGGCCTTATTTGTACTACATACTAAAATTTTAAAATCATTGATCTATATATGGTCTTATCTACTTCTTTGGAGTCATCATTTTTTGAAAGCTTATGTCTAGTACACATAGGTGTTCCAGCTAGTCTTGAATCTTCAATTCAAAATTTCTTTAGTATCTGCTTGATATACTTAGATTGAGTGATATAGATACCATTCTTGTTCTACTATATTTGTAATCCACCAAAGAATTTTATTTCACCAAACATGGACATGTTAAATTCTTTACTCATCTCTTATGAGAATACTTTTCATAAGTCATCATTTCTTGTAAATAGAGTACCATCAACAAATATTTCTGCCAACACAATCTATTTATTGTTGGAAATTTGATTGAAAAGATTGAAGATCCAAGATAGAGATTGTTGCAAAAAAGGAAGTTGTTTGATAAATAATGTTTTCAATCATTATTTTGTCATTGATGTCAAACCTGCTATTTGTAGGAATGAAAATTGCTTATAAGATCCAAGTACTATCACTTAGTTGATTGATGAAGACGATTTGATCAACAAGATGTAACAAGAGCATGTAAGAGAAAGGTTAAGTTATGATATTATAATGAAGTGCAAGGATCAGCTAAGACAATGGTTAAATGATGTATTGATAACATACTTGAAGATATAGAGGTTGGTCACACATAGAAATAGTATAAGTATAAGTTAGAACAAGGTTGACTACAAAGCTCAAACTAAGTTCATCAATGGGTGCCAAGAAAGCTAGTTGAAGCTGAGTGAATTTTCAGTTGAAGCTGAACAAATGGAAAATCTAGTGTGTTTTGAGCGAACTTTAGGTGCTAAGTGAAGTTCAAGTGTCGATTGATATAGAAGGTGCCAAGCATTAGAAAATCTTAGTTGGTGCTGAGTGAACTTTAGGTGCTGACCATAAGTAGAAATGTAGTTGATGCTAAGTAACACAATATGTGCCAAGAACGAGTATTTCAATAGTGCCAAGCTACTACATTATTTTAAAAGTTGAAGATTCACCAAATGTGAGATGGAAAATTTGTTACCTTGAATTTTTTGAACCAGTTGGAGGATAAGGATGATGAGCTAGTGTCACAAAATTTTATGTAAACCATTTTTGAGAAAATTCAAGAGGATTCTTCATGATGTTTCTAGAAGAAAAAAGATATGGGTTAGATACAATGAATCCTACCAAACCCGTATGAATTGAAATTAAAGGAGGGAAGAATCGAGTGGGAAAAGAAGTTTTAGACTTCTATTTTAGGAGTCATAGACCAAGAAGCAAGAGCTACTGGTGTGCCAAATTACAACGTGGTTAGAAGGGTGTCAAGGAGAAGACATCTAGGAGAAGGAAGAACAAAGCACAAAGGCTTTTCTTTGATAAGGGGTCAGAAAGAGATGATTGCACTGGTGCATTGAGCATGGAGACTCAAGAAGACTAAGCTTGAAAGGAGGGAAATCAATCAAGAGTTGCAAGGATTGAAAGCAAGGCAATGATATGAGCTGAATGGTGATCTAAAATTTGCAAGTTGAGTTGTACTCTATAATTAGGTCAAAACCCCTTATTGTTACTCTCTAGCAATTGTATCAGTTTGGGTAGAAGGAAAATCCTATGGACTTAGGTTGGTTTAATAGCCAGTTGTAAATCCTTTAATAGGGTGACATTCCAAGTGAATGTTCTAAAGTCCTCTAACCAAGCCCACTTCTAATAGGGTGGTTAAATCCTTTAATTGTGTCACATTTAATAGTTTTTTGTAAGCCTTTAATAGGGCAAGACTTTCACAGGGCATCACTTCAGAAGAGTGAGAATTGAGTAGCATGTTACTAGTGGTTTTTCCCAAATTGTGTTTCCATGTAAATCCCTGTGTTATGTGTTGATCTTTTCATGTGTTATGCTTACATGTTGACTTATAGTAACCTGTTGAATAGGGAAGTTAAATCTTAGATGATTGGATAAGTTTGATGTGCTTACAAGAATTAGTAAAAAGTTTTGAATTAGATATATGGAACTGAATAATTGATTCACCCACCACCCCCCCCCCCCCCACCTTTTAGTTATTCTAAAGCATTTCTAACAATAGGTATTAGAGCCATCTGCTGATTTAGTTTCAAGGTACTAGAAGTAGGAAGATCAAGATGTCCAAGGGAGAAGTTCCCAAGCTCAACAAAGACAACTTTGTTGCATGCTAGACTCTAATGAAATTGTAGCTTGGATAAATAGGTGATTATACAAAATCCTCAATTGGAATAGAACATGTAGACCCAGCTAGACCTCTTACTATAGATGATTTGAGCAAAGGGAAGGAGCACAATTAGGTAATGCTCAAGATTGCCTCTGCACTCAGTTATGCTGAATTTGATTACATTAAGGAATGTGATGCTACATTGAAGATGTGGAAAGCCCTAATAAATATCTATGGAGGTGATCAGAATGTACAAAGAGAAAAGACTGAAAGCCTCAGAGGAAAGTTTGATCACATGAAAATGGAGGAAGGTGAGAATGTTGCTCAATATGGATCTAGAATGAAAGAAGTGGTAAGTGCAATAAGAATTCTAGGTGGTGAATTAGAAGAGGAGACTATGAATATCAAATACTTAAGGACCCTACTCCCCATCTATGCTATTAGATTTTCAGCCATTCAAGAGCTAAGGTGTGTATAAGGAAACACACTAGCCTTTGAAGAAATTGTGGAAGACTTACTACATTTAAATCGTCAAACTTGGACTATTATAGACCTAAGAACTTTGAATCTACTTTCAAGTTAGAGTTGACATTGAAGGATATTGAGCAGGTGATATCAAATAAGAAGAGAAGAAAAGGAAAACATGCATCCAGTGATAGTAGCACAAATGAAGAAGATGTGGAATAGTTGGAAGCACTATTGGCTCTGAGATTCCATAGAGGGAAAGGTAAATTCAAAAGTAAGTTGCTTATCATTTATTTTAATTGCAATGAAGTAGGTCATATTTCTACAAGGTGTAAATAAAAGAAGAGTTAAAAAGAAGGAAAAAAGTACAAGAACAAAAGAGAAGATGATAGCAGAGATTACAAGGACAAAGGAAAAAAATGCTACATTTTTGAAAAAGGTTTTGATGAGAATGATGATGAATTAGTCTATGTGGCTATGAAAGATGAATTAGATGAAGATGAAGCTACAACACTAATAACCTATGTGAACAAGAATGACAAGTGGATCATAGATAGTGGATGTTCACATCACATGATAGGAGATAAAAGTAAGTTCATTACCTTAACTGATGACGGGCCACCCCACTCGTACCAACTCACAACCAAAAATGCAATAATATGGAGACAAGAGAGATGAAGAAATGCTTCATAAAACTTCCATTAATACTTGAAATTCATTAGAATATTATCCAAATGGAAAAACTCCAAATTCTTACAATATAAGAGAGATTTCTCGCTAAGAGCTTCTACAAGAAATTACATCCGAAGAGCTTCTACTTGAAGAGCTTGTCTTGAAGAGCTTCTATTTCTCCAACTTCCATTAGAAGAGCTTCCATTTCTTGAACTTTATTACAAATGATAATAAGCCTTGCTTAAATAGGCACTTCTAACCCAAGACATTACAAACACAACCAATGTGGGATAAAAGGTAAATACAACTACCTTTAAATAAATATTAAATTCCCACCCAAATACAACTAAGCACCCAACAAATATTAAATACATGATTTAAGGAACTTTCCACAAACTTCTAAATTGCCACCTACACACCTTGATTAATGGAATGACAACTATTTTTATTATTTTCTATTTATGCCACCCATGCACCTTGAAAATAGAAATTCCTCTTTTCTCCTTTTTTCCTATTTTCTATTTTTAATTATTTTCTTCCTATTTTCGTCACTTTCTCTCTCCTCCACAAATTTTTTTTTTTTTGTCTTTTTTTTTTTCCTCTTTTTTTTTTTTTTTTCTAATAATTTAATTTTTCCATGCAAGATGCTCCTGCATCAGACTCCCTTGGTAAATAGAAAAGTGTGTCCCACACTTTGGTGCCAAAAGAATGATATACCACCATCTTCATCTTCACCACAAGCTTCCACCTCAATAGGGACAAGAAAACCAACATGCAAATATTCCATATTGTTTTTGCTGATGCATGATGCTCCTGCATCCGACTCCCATGGTAGGAAAAATTTTGTGAATATGGATTCACAAAATGAAGTAGCCACTGTTGACAGATTTTTTTCCTCTTCCTCCAACACATAGCTGGAACAAGTATCCAATGCTGAAATTTCTCCTTTGTAATGAACTCTATCCAAGTATAAATCTCATCCTCATCCAATCTTGTTGAATTAATCACACCTGTACTAAACCCAGCAATGCCATACCAATCTTCCTTTGCATACCACACATGACTAACAAGATTCTCATGCAAACCATCTTTAATATCTTTCAAACTCATCTCAAATTCAGCATCATATAATTCATAGAAATTTACCTCTTTGACATAGTCATCTTTGCTTGCCTCTTTCATGTCGTCAACAATGCATGTAACTACTCCACTTGCTTGATCTCCAATGAAGGCACTATACTTTTTCTCCATTGCTGCAATCTTCAAATCATCTTGATCTATTTCAGGTTCATAAATCTTGCCATCTTCATGCTCTTCCTCTTCTCTTTCATCTTCTTCCACTTTAGGTTCGCAAATAATTTCCTCTACATCCTCTTGCTCTTCTTTTGTACCACATGTCTCATACTCCACTGGATCTTCTTTCTTTTCCGCATCCAAATAATTATCAATGTCTTTTTTCTGGTAATGCGCTCTTCTCATCTGCAGCTCAGCTTCTAATTCATTCACTTGCTTTTGCAAATCAACTATCAATGCCTCTTGATTTCTTGATCTAATTTTCTCTAGTTGAGGAATCCTTAGAATCCATCCAATCAGAAAAGTCATCTTCTTCTTTCTCTTCTCCATAATCAAGTCTTCAGAAGACAAATCTCGTCCAAAACAAAAACCTCGTGCAAACTGCCCCACAATCGACGCTCTGTCTACACAATCAAGAACTTCTTGACAAAATTCTCCCAACTCAAGGTCCTGGTGCAAACTGCCTCACGTTTGGCGATCTATCCGCATGCTCAGGAACTCCTTCTCTGATACCATTGATGATGGGCCAAACCACCCATACCAAATCGTAATAAAAAATGCAATAATATGGAGATAAGAGAGATGAAAAAATGCTTCATAAAACTTCCATTAATACTTGAAATTCATTAGAATATTATCCAAATGGAAAAACTCCAAATTCTTACAATATAAGAGATATTTCTCGCTAAGAGCTTCTACAAGAAATTACATCTGAAGAGCTTCTACTTGAAGAGCTTGTCTTGAAGAGCTTCTATTTCTCCAACTTCCATTAGAAGAGATTCCATTTCTTGAACTTTATTACAAATGATAATAAGCCTTTCTTAAATAGGCACTTCTAACCCAAGACATTACAAACACAACCAATGTGGGATAAAAGGTAAATACAACTACCTTTAAATAAATATTAAATTCCCACCCAAATACAACTAAGCACCCAACAAATATTAAATACATGATTTAAGGAACTTTCCACAAACTTCTAAATTGCCACCTACACACCTTGATTAATGGAATGACAACTATTTTTATTATTTTCTATTTATGCCACCCATGCACCTTGAAAATAGAAATTCCTCTTTTCTCCTTTTTTCCTATTTTCTATTTTTAATTATTTTTCTTCCTATTTTCGTCACTTTCTCTCTCCTCCACAATTTTTTTTTTTTTTGTCCTTTTTTTTTTTCTCTTTTTTTTTTTTTTTTTTCTAATAATTTAATTTTTTCATGCAAGATGCTCCTGCATCAGACTCCCTTGGTAAATAGAAAAGTGTGTCCCACACTTTGATGCCAAAAGAATGATATACCACCATCTTCATCTTCACCACAAGCTTCCACCTCAATAGGGACAAGAAAACCAACATGCAAATCTTCCATATTGTTTTTGCTGATGCATGATGCTCCTGCATCCGACTCCCATGGTAGGAAAAATTTTGTGAATATGGATTCACAAAATGAAGTAGCCACTGTTGAAAATTTTTTTTCCTCTTCCTCCAACACATAGCTGGAACAAGTATCCAATGCTGAAATTTCTCCTTTGTAATGAACTCTATCCAAGTATAAATCTCATCCTCATCCAATCTTGTTGAATTAATCACACTTGTAATAAACCTAGCAACGCCATACCAATCTTCCCTTGCATACCACACATGACTAACAAGATTCTCATGCAAACCATCTTTAATATCTTTCAAACTCATCTCAAATTCAGCATCATATAATTCATAGAAATTTACCTCTTTGACATAGTCATCTTTGCTTGCCTCTTTCATGTCGTCAACAATGCATGTAACTACTCCACTTGCTTGATCCCCAATGAAGGCACTATACTTTTTCTCCATTGTTGCAATCTTCAAATCATCTTGATTTATTTTAGGTTCATAAATCTTGCCATCTTCATGCTCTTCCTCTTCTCTTTCATCTTCTTCCACTTTAGGTTCGAAAATAATTTCCTCTACATCCTCTTGCTCTTCTTTTGTACCACATGTCTCATACTCCACTGGATCTTCTTTCTTTTCTGCATCCAAATAATTATCAATGTCTTTTTTTTGGTAATGCGCTCTTCTCATCTGCAACTTAGCTTCTAATTCATTCACTTTCTTCTTTAAATCAACTATCAATGCCTCTTGATTTCTTGCTCTAATTTTCTCTAGTCGAGGAATCCTTAGAATCCATCCAATCAGAAAAGTCATCTTCTTCTTTCTCTTCTCCATAATCAAGTCTTCAGAAGACAAATCTCGTCCAAAACAAAAACCTCATGCAAACTGCCCCACAATCGACGCTCTGTCTATACAATCAAGAACTTCTTGACAAAATTCTCCCAACTCAAGGTCCTGGTGCAAATTGCCTCACGTTCGGTGATCTGTCCGCATGCTCAGGAACTCCTTCTCTGATACCACTAATGACGGGCCAAACCACCCATACCAAATCGTAACCAAAAATGCAATAATATGGAGACAAGAGAGATGACAAAATGCTTCATAAAACGTCCATTAATACTTGAAATTCATTAGAATATTATCCAAATGGATAAACTCCAAATTCTTACAATATAAGAGACATTTCTCGCTAAGAGCTTCTACAAGAAATTACATCCAAAGAGCTTCTACTTGAAGAGCTTGTCTTGAAGAGCTTCTATTTCTCCAACTTCCATTAGAAGAGCTTCCATTTCTTGAACTTTATTACAAATGATAATAAGCCTTTCTTAAATAGGCACTTCTAACCCAAGACATTACAAACACAACCAATGTGGGATAAAAGGTAAATACAACTACCTTTAAATAAATATTAAATTCCCACCCAAATACAACTAAGCACCCAACAAATATTAAATACATGATTTAAGGAACTTTCCATAAACTTCTAAATTGCCACCTACACACCTTGATTAATGGAATGACAACTATTTTTATTATTTTCTATTTATGCCACCCATGCACCTTGAAAATAGAAATTCCTCTTTTCTCCTTTTTTCCTATTTTCTATTTTTAATTATTTTTCTTCCTATTTTTGTCACTTTCTCTCTCCTCCACAAATTTTTTTTTTTTTGTCCTTTTCTTTTCTCTTTCTTTTTTTTTTTCTAATAAATTAATTTTTTCATGCAAGATGCTCCTGCATTAGACTCCCTTGGTAAATAGAAAAGTGTGTCCCACACTTTGATGCCAAAAGAATGATATACCACCATCTTTATCTTCACCACAAGCTTCCACCTCAATAGGGACAAGAAAACCAACATGCAAATTACCATACATCACTAACAATATCCTCATGCAAACCATCACCAATATCTTTTAAACTCATATCAAACACAACATCGCATGATTCATAAGAATTTACCTGTTTGACATTCTCATCTTTGCTTGCCTCTCTCATGTTGTCAAAAATGCATGTAACTTCTTCACTTGCTTGATCTCCAAAAAAGGCACTATATGTTTCCTCTATTGCTACAATCTTCAAATCATCTTGATCTATTTTTACGGGAAGCTTATTAAGAATTTCAGTGGCATATGTGCACCCCTAACTGATACAATAAGAGGGGATAGAAAAGAGTTCAAATGGACTGCAGCAGCTACGAGAAGTTTTGAATTGCTGAAGAAGAAGGTGACAGAACGGCCTATGTTGGCACTTCCAGATTTTAGAAAAGTGTTCCAGGTGGATTGTGATGCTAGTGGCAGCGCTATTGGGGCTATATTAAGCCAAGAAGGTAAGCCTATTGCATATTTTACTGAGAAATTGAATGATGCAAAGAAGAAGTATTCTATTTATGATCAAGAGTTCTATGCAATAGTTCAGGCCTTAAAGAAATGGAGGCATTATTTATTGCCAAAGGAATTTGTTTTGTATACTGATCATCAGGCATTATAGTACGTAAATAGCCAAGGTAAATTGAATCAAAGGCATATGAAGTGGGTAGAATTCTTGCAGAGTTATACATTTGTGTTGAAGCATAGAAGTGGAAAATCTAACAGGGTTGCAGATGCACTAAGTAGGAGATAGTTGTTGCTGACAACAATGCAGGTTGAAGTAGTTGGGTTTGATGAACTCAAGAATTTGTACCTCGAGGATCCTGATTTTGTTGAAGCATGGAAAGCTTGTAAAGAACCTGTCGCTGTAGATAGAACCAAGTGGTTAGACTATTTGATTCAGGATGGCATGTTGTTCAAAGGTAGTCAATTGTGCATTCCAAGGAGTTCCATGAGGGAAAATTTGATTAAGGAGAAACACAGTGGAGGGATGGCAGGACATTTTGGTCAGGATAAGACCATTTCCATTCTTAGAGAACATTATTTTTGGCCTCAAATTACACAGGATGTGAAGAAGTTTGTACAGAGTTGCCAGGTTTGTCAAGTTGCCAAGGGGTTTAGTCAAAATACTGGCCTATATCAGCCATTGCCTATTCCATCAAGGCCATGGGAGGACATAAGTATGGATTTTGTTCTTGGATTGCCAAGGACACAAAGGAGTAATGACTTAGTATTCATGGTGGTTGATAGGTTCTCCAAAATGGCAGATTTCATTCCATGCCACAAAACTCATGATGTTGTCCATATTGCAGACTTGTTTTTCAAAGAGGTGGTAAGACTACATGGTCTTCCAAGGAGTATAGTTTCTGACAAAGATACTAAATTTGTGGGGTATTTCTGGAGGACATTGTGGAAGAAGTTGAGAATAGACTTGAAATTCAGTTCCACGCATCACCCACAGACTGATGGTCAAACAGAAGTGGTAAATAGAAGTTTAGGCAATTTGTTGAGATGCTTAGTTGGAGATAAGCCCAAGGGATGGGATTTGATTCTACCACAGGCAGAGTTTTCTTATAATAACTCTATAAATAGCAGTATTGGAAAATCACCATTTCAAATTATATATGGGAATAGCCCAAGGACTGCACCAGAATTGAGGAAGATAGAACAAGGGGAGAGGACAAGTGCTAAAGCTGAGGAAATTTCTGAACACATCAAGCGTCTACATGAGGAGGTTCAAGCACACATTATCAAGATGAATCAAGAGTATAAAGCTAGGGCTGATCAAAGGAGAAGACATAAGGAATTCCAAGTAGGGGATCTAGTCATGGTGCACTTGCGAAAAGAAAGATTTCCAGTTGGTACTTACAACAAGCTGAAAATGAAGAAATTTAGCCCCTGCAAAGTTTTGAAGAAACATAACTCAGGAAATGCATATGAGGTGGAGCTGCCAGATGGTATTCACATTTCTCCCATTTTCAACATTGTAGATTTAACAGAGTATCATGATGATGGTGCAGATGAGGAGCTGGTTTTAGAGCCATGTCCAATTCCAGCTTCTAAGAAGGAGGAGATAGAAGACATTCTAGATCATCATGTGGGTAGGAGTACCAGAAACAAGAAGTATGAAGAGTATTTGGTCAAATGGAAAGGACGACCAATTGAGGACTCAACTTCAATTTCAGCAGCTAAGGTTTCCCATTTGGGATTTCCTCTACCATCCATAAAGTGACAGGGTCACTTTTCAATCTACCCTGGGTGTCTGATGCAGGAGCATCCAGAGGTATAAGGGCAATCCTGTGTCACCCAAAAAAAAATGTACTTAGACTTAGTTTCTGTTTCATGTCTTTACATTTTTGGATACCCATTTGGCTCAAATAAAGGTTCCAACTCTCATAGTTCAACTATCAGTGCATTTGAAAATCTCAAAAAAATAGGAGCATGTATTTGGGCCATCATTTCGGTAAACTAGAAGGTGTGAATTGGCTAGATGAATGTAATCATGATTTAGAGCATTCCAGAAAAAGAATAAGGTCAATAGGCCCCACGGCTTGAAAGATATTACAGTTTTTCAAGTTTTGGAGACCTCCTAAGAATGCTTCAAAGTCAGGTTTGGGGCATTAAATGACCTCAAAAAGGGTCAAAAAATGGGGGATGAGAAAAGCTCGTCCATAGGGCTATAGAGTGCTTTGAGAGCTCTCCAAAAATGTAAACGGTTTGTCAATTAGAGCTACGGTTCAAAAGTTATGCTTCCCAGAAGTTCGGCTACCATTTTTGGATTCTTCTAGATTTGCACCGACTTCTAACGTAGCTTTTGGAACCTTCTATTTTGTCAGTGGATGCCTACTAGCACTTTCTAGAATGTACTCCTAGTCCTTAACCCTCCGGGGTCTATTTAAGGAGATTTCTGGCATTGTAAAAAGTAGTTCGGATTGGAGCTTGAGAGGAGGTACTAAAAGGAGAAATATTCTCCAGATTTATGCTATTGTAAGCCCGTAGGGAATGTTTTGAAGTTTATTTTCTCTACACTATTTGTACTAGCTTATTTTCTTAGTTAATATAATTTCCCTTTTCTGTTGTTTCCATTCTATTCTTGGGTTGTGTCCCCGTCAAGTGGTATCACATCATGCATCATTTACACAATATGATGGAAATAGTGTTAGATTTGGTAATGATGTTCCATGTCAAATCAAAGGAAAAGGCTCAATTAAACTCACAAAGGAAATTTCATGTGATAATGCATACTATGTTGAGGGATTAAACTACAATCTATTGAGTGTATCACAGTTAGGAAATGTAGGTTGGAAAGTAAAATTTGAAAACAAATTTGCCAAGATCTATGCTACTAATGGAAATCTAATAGGAAAAGGTGAACAAACTAGGAGTAATCTATTTTACCTAGATATGAAAGATGCAACTTGATTTGTTGTTAAACTTGATGATGTGTGGTTGTGGCATAAAAGGTTGTGTCATGTTAACTTTGACAATCTTATTAGCATCAGCAAAAAGAAGAAAGTCAAGGGGTTGCCAAAACTAAAAAAGCCCAAAAACACAATGTGCAAACAATGTCAACTAGGGAAGATGACTAAATCTAGTTTCAAAAGCAAAAAATACACTTCCAAAGAAGTGCTAGAGTTGGTCCATATAGACTTATGTGGTCCAATAGAAGTGAAAAGTTACATAGGAGACAAATACATAATGCTATTTGTAGATGACTATTCAGGGATGATAACAACTATATTTTTGAAGCAAAAATCTAACGCATTTCAAATGTTCAAGTGGTATTTGGCCAGAGTTGAGAAGGAAATGGGTAAGAGTCTAAAATGCATAAGATCAGATAGAGGAGGTGAGTTTACATCAAAGGAATTTGAGATATTTTTAATGACAAAGGTATCAAAAGGAAAACATCAGCACCAAAAACTCCACCTCAGAATGGTATTGCTAAAAGAAGGAATAGATCAGTAATAGACTATGCAAGAACCTTGATGATGGAGAAAAATGTTTCTCTAAAATACTAGAGAGAAGCTATAAGTACTGTTGTTTACACCCTAAATAGAGTTCAAGTCAAGAAAGGTACAAATGAAACACCTTTTGAATTGTGGTATGGTCACTCACCTAGTGTAAAACATTTCAAAGTCTTTGGTTGTAAATGCTATATTCTTATAGATACTAAAAATGGCAAGTTTGATGCAAAAAGTGATGAAGGTATATTTGTTGGATACTCCACTAGAAGTATGACATATAAGTGTTTGAATGCTAACACTAAAAAAATTGTGGAGAGTGCAAATATAAATTTTGATGAGCATGTAGAAGTCCAAGCTGATGATTCCAAGCAATCAAAAGATTATAGATATTTTGTATACTTCTATGAAGGAATGATTGTTGAAGATAATGCAACCAACCAAGTTAGGATTCAACAAAAAATTTTAGTATTAGTCAAGTCACAACTAGTGAATGTCAAGCTACATTCAAAAGTTGAGTTGTAGAATGAAGAAAATGAACATTTTGATTCTAAAATTAGTGCACATGAAAGAGATGATGAAGTACCAAAAGAAGAAGAGCAAAATGAATTTGAAGTGGAAGGTTAAAAAATGGAAAGAAGGATAGAACCAAGGTTAGCCAAGTATGTGACAAGACATCACCCTGCATATCAAATCATTAGTGACAAGGATGCTAGACCAATGACAAGGAATAGACTAAGGAATGAACGATGTTAGTGGAGCAAGGTTGAGCTCAAAATAGTAAAAGATGCACTACAAGATGATGATTAGTATAAAGCTATGGAAGAAGAGATAGATCAAATTGAGAAGAAAAAAACCTAGACCCTAGTTCCTAGACCAGCTGACAAGAATGTAATTGGAACCAAATGGGTTTTTAGGAACAAACTTGATGAGAATGGTGACATAACAAGAAACAAAGCTAGACTAGTTTGCAAAGGCTATGGACAAGAAGAAGGACTAGATTATGGGGAAACATTTGCCCCTATTGCAAGAATGGAAGGAGTAAGAACATTACTTGCATATGCTACTTACAAAGGTTTCAAAGTCTACCAAATGTATGTGAAGTCTTCTTTTCTAAATGGTATACTAGAAGAGGAAGTTTACATAAAACAACTAGAGGGATTTTTTGATGACAAAAATAAGGATACGGCCTACAAACTACATAAGGCACTTTATGGTCCAAAGCAAGCAACTAGAGCATGGTATGAGAGACTGCACAAATATCTTGTGAAGATAGGATTTGAGAGAACATATGATAATAGAAACTTGTACATCAAGGTAGAAAAAGGTAAAGACATTTTGATATCTAAAATTTTTGTTGATGATATAATATTTGGAGGAAAAGATGTTCTATGTAAAGATTTTGTTGATCAAATGAAACATGAGTTTAAGATGTCAATATTTGGAGAAATCAAATTCTTTGTTGGATTGCAAGTACATCAATTGAAGCATGGAATATTTGTGACCCAATAAAAATACATCAAGGAGATACTCAAAACATTTGGATTGGAAGACTCAAAACTAGTTAGCACACTAATGGCAATGGGACACAAGTCATCCAAGAATGATGAGTCATTTGAAGTGAATCAGACAATGTATAGATCAATGATTGGAAAGTTGCAATATGTTGTACATAGTAGACCAAACATTGCATTAGCTCTTGGAATAGAGGCAAGATTTTTTGCAAATCCAAGTGAAAATCATCTAATGGCAGTAAAGAGAATAATGAGGTACCTAAAAGGAACTGATGACTTTGGTTTGTACTACAAGAAGAGTGAAAAGTTTGAGCTAAGAGCCTACACTAATGCAAATTGGGGAAGTAATATTGATGATAGAAAAAGCACCAGTGGAGGAGCACTTTTCTTGGGAAAGAGATTGATTACATGGACCAACAAAAAGAAAAGTTGCACCTCATAGTCCAGTGCAGAAGCTGAATATGTTGCAATTTCTATAAATTGCACGAATATTGTTTGGATCAAACATTTCTTGCAAGGTATGAAGAAAGAATTAAATGAGCTTATGATACTTTATTGTGATAATACAAGTGCTATCAACATATCAAATAACCTTGTAATGCATGCCAAAACAAAGCACATTGCAATTAAGTATCACTATGTAAGAGAATTGATAAAAGACAAACAAGTGAAGATAGAGTATGTTAGCTCAAAGGAATAGATTGCTAACATCTTCAAAAAAGCACAACCTAAAGATGCTTTTGAGTATCTTAGAGGAAAGTTAAGGATGATACCCCTAGCCAAGGAAACTTGAAGCAAAAGAAAAATCCAAGGCAACACATTGATGCAAAGGATACCTACTTTAGGATTCATGCCTAAAGTGATTAGAGTGCTAAAGTTCCAAATTAGTCACAAGTAAGGTGACAGAGGGAGAAATTGAAAAGGACCTACAAAAGCTAAACTTGTATGTTAAGATGCTATTAACATATGTCTTTGGCATTATTGTCAAAGAGGGAGAAATGTCAAGAAACTAATCAACAACTGATGAAAAGATAAAGAATGAAGAAAGAGGGAGAAAATGCATAAACTAATCAAATGAAGATTGAGGGAGAAATAGCACAACTGATCAACAGTTGAGGAAGGAAGAAACAAAAGCTTATTAGAATAGAGAATAGAAAAATATGAGCAATGCACACAGAGGGAGAGAAGAAAAGAAAAAGGGTACAACAACAAAGAGGGAAAAGTAGAAATGAAGCAATTGTGATAAAAGATCATAAGAGGGAGATGTGAAAACTAAAGATAACATAATTAATTTTTGGTATTTGACTAATTGGTCTAACCTAGTTATCATTTTGTTGAATAGTTTAGTTTGATGGTTGATCAATTTGGTTTGGCATCAATGCCAAAGAGGGAGATTGTTGGAAATCTGATAGAAAAGATTGAAGATCAAAGAGGGAGATTGTTGCAAAGAAGGATGTTGGCTGATAAAGAATGTTTTCAATCATTTTTTTTCATTGATGTCAAACCTACTATTTGTAAGAAATATAATTTCTTATAAGATCCCAGTACTATCACTTAGTTGATTGATAAAAAGGATTTGATCAACAAGATTTAACAAGAGCACCTAAGAAAAAGGTTGAGTTATGATATTGTAATAAAGTGCAAGGATCAACTAAGACAATGGTTAAATGATGTATTGATAACATAATTGAAGATATAGAAGTTGGTAACACTTAGAAACACTAGAAGTATAAGTTAGAACAAGGTTATTGCGAAGCTTGAACTAAGTTCATCAGTGGGTGCCAATCAAGCTAGTTGAAGCTGAGAAAATAGAAAATCTAGTATGTGCCAAGTGAACTTTAGGTGCCAAGCATCAGTAAAAATGTAGTTGATGCTAAGTAATATAGTATGTTCCAAGCACTACTACTTCAATAGTTTTGAGCTACTGCATTATTTTAAAAGTTGAAGATTTGCCAAATCTGAGCTGACAAAGTTGTTACCTTGAATTTTGTGAACCAATTGGAAGATAAGGATGATGAGCTAGTGGCACAAAATGTTATGTAAGCCATCTTTGAGTGAACTCAAGAGGATTTTTCATGATGTTTCTAGAAGAAAAAAAAATATAGGTTAGATACAATAAATCCTACCTAACCCATACGAATTGAAATTAAAGAAGGGAAGAGTCGAGCAAGAAAGGAAGTTCCAAATGTATATGAGCAATTTTAGTATGCTAATAGAAACCAAATTTAAATAAAGCTTCTACAAACTAAAAAACATTCATAAACTTCAAGATAGACTAAGATGAGCTCTCAATTGAGAATATGAGCCATTAATGGACTCTCTCAATGAGAAGCTCTCTTGTTGAGTGGCTTTGTCTAAATAGATAGGATGTATGCTCAAGCTTATGCTTCAAAAAGGGCTTCAAAAGGAGTTGGAATTTGGGTGTGAGTGTATGGTTTTGATGTAAAATGGCTTCTTAAAATGGCATTATGACTTTACTTCATGGATTGTGTTAAAATGGCTTGGGAGAGGATTTCTTAAATAGGTAAGAGGCTCGAGGGATTGAGGGCTAAGATGCAAGGATGAGAAAAAGCTCATGGAAGGCTCAGATTGCATGAGAGGAGAGCACATGGATTGTGCTTCCTTACAGCCAATTAGGGAGTGACACATGTCACAAGGTGAGAGGATGGAGAAAAGGGGAAGGATGAGTCAACAAAGGAGGCTCAAGGGATAAAATCTTATTAAAGACCCTCATAATGGCTTGTAAGAGCAATAAAAGGGCTTGGAAGAGTCATATATGGCCTAGTGGGCTTCATAAAGTTTTATGGTTGAGATATTTTGAGGGAGATGAGAGCAATTTCAACTCGGGCTTGATTAGGAGGGTTTTAAGCTTGCTTAGGATTGTGCAAATGATTAGAGGATGGATTAGGATGGTTTAGGATTAGCTTAGGGATAGGCAAGTGCATGGCATTTAATGAGGGTGGGTGAAGGAGGAGATATTTGTTAACTTTGGCTTGGTTTAGTAAGTCTTAACCCATGTTTGGAGAATGTGACAAGGTTAGGAGGGGATTAGGATTAGGTTTAAAGACATCTTCTAGAAGAGTCTAGACTTTGGATGAGGATGAAGACTTTCTAGAAGAGTCTAGAACTTCTTAGGATGAGGATGAAGACTTTCTAGAAGATTCTAGAACTTCTTAGGATGAGGATAAATTAGATTTTTAGGAAATAAATAAAGTTTTATTTATTTCAAGGGTTTGGGTTGAGGAGATATTTATCAAAACTTTTTTAATAAACATGAGGATTAATATTTAATCTTAATTAAATATTTTGAGTTGGGATTAGGGTTAGGAGATGATGGGATTAGCCTTTAATCAAAATTAAAGAAGGATTAGAAGATTTTGGAAGAGGTTAGTGGTCTTAAGGAAATTGGCCAAGTTTTGGGCAAAAAATAATTTATTTATTTATTTTGGGTTTTGTGGTCAATTTATTAATTAAATAATTAATAAATAAGGAAATAATGTTTAAATAAGATTTAAACATTTTTGGGAGGGATTCCTTAATTAAATATTTTTAATTAAGATAAAGGGATTTAATGGCATAAAAATAAATAAATAAATAAAATAATAATTAATTAATAAATGATGATGTCATCAGGAATTTTTTAGAAAATAAAAATACTTTATTTTGTAAAAGTTTTTAGGTGTCTACATTTTGCCCCTCTTTAATGTGATGCCGCAAGTGGCATGGCATCAAAGATAAGAAAATAAGATGCCCAAGGCTAGAGCAGAAGAGGAGAGAATGGACTATGAGATGCCCTCTCAAGAAGGCGACAGGGAGAGAAAGTGAGGCTTGATGGCTTCTTGAAAAGTACAAGAATCTTGGATGAGCAAGGAAACTTAGATTGGCAAAGAGAAGGGGCTAAATTAGCTCAAACTCTCACTATGGGAGAATGGTAAAGGAGAATCAGATGCACAAGAGGAAGCAAGCTTAAGACTTTAGGGAAGGTGGAGGATGAAGGAGTAGAGCACTATAAAAAGGAATCCAGGATAGGGAGATGGATGAGTGGATTATAAAGCTGATGCAATAGGATTTCAAAGACTCAAATTGGCGAAAGATGGGTTTCGGAGATCCCTAGGACTAGGATTGTGGATCTCAAAAGATGAGGCTTGGTGGATTGATTTGGATTGGTGGATCCCTAAGACTAGGATTGTGGATCCCTAAAGCTAAAGGTGAGGAGTGATTCAAAGAGATACTGATGCATAAGCTAGGGTAGGAGATACGGATGTTGGATATGGATGGGGGATAATGGAGATGAAGGAAAACCATTGAAGCTTTTTGAGCGAGGGATACTTCAAAGAGAAGTACCACCATGTAGTTGAGCACTAGATTTGCTATAGGACTATTGGTTAATTTCCAAGGTTACCAAGAGCATCAAGGCCTTTTCACTAACTATCCAGAGGACTGACGAACTGACTCAAAACAAACACGCAAGGATTGCCCCCAGTATCACACATGAATCCTAGAGGAAACAGTGTGGAACTGACACTGGGTAACCCATAGGCAAAAAAGAAACAAATGAAAGACTTGATCAAAATTATACTGTCAGAGTGATCCATTCGTAGCATACCATGATATGGAAGATCGTGGCAACTTTGAGGAGGGAACAAAAAGATTTCTTGGAAAAGATACTTCAAGACCCAAAAGGGAAGATTCCAAATCAAAAGAAAGTGAAAATCCAAAAGAGAACCGTTTGCCAACGAGATGGGTAGGACGAGGTACTAACTGACCAAGATCAGACATGAGGAAAGCTATATCCTACAAGGATCTATCGGAGAGCACCTAAGCTGGTGGATCTGGATGAGTCATGCATCTAGCAAGCTAAACTAAGAAGGATAACACTTTAGTGACAGGAGATCTAGCTAAAGGATGCATTGGAATAGCTAACCAAGATGTGCGATGTGTGCAAGATGCTAATCAAGGAGGAACTAACACAAAAGCTAGATAGATACAATGGTTCTAAGCTAAAGAGGATGTACAGGCTGATGGACCAAGATATTTACAAGCTGAAGCTAACCAAGATAGTTAAAAGCAGGCAAAAGCTCAGGATGATAGGATAGTGGGATGGTTCGATGTTGTGCAAGATGCAAAAGCTAAGGGTGGGGTGATAGCGAAAGATATGGATTTGGCAGGATGCATCCAATGATGATGAGAGATTTTGTGACCAAAGATAGCTAGAGGAGAAGGATGAGACGGCTGGATAGGATGGTAGATAGATAGGATTATGATGGATATAAAGAGATGACATTGGGTTTGCATGAGGATAGCCTAGAGCTAGATACCAATGACAAGGGAGGATGGACAAGAACAGATCTCCAAGGAATATCGTGCCCCCAATCAGAAGATAACATGTGGAAGGAGGTCTTATGATGGGTGTGATAGGATTGAAGCTAGGATGGAAAAAGCTGAAGGGGCTAGGGAGATGGATGATAGCTGGGATGGTTGGCTGAAGCTACAGGAAATAAGTGGATGGTGTGAGATGGAAGATGGAGGCTGGAGGATAGGTGTATAGATTGGAAGATGGAGTTGGATGTCAAGAGATGACCAAAAGCATGAGGGTGATAGGCTAAGCTAGGGATGACGAGATTACACATGATGCTTGTTTGCCAAGTTTTCATCATGGTACTTGTCCAAGGTGCTTGAATTGCCAAGTTTTCACCAGTGGACGCTTTATTTTTCTTTTTTCTTTTTTTTGACTTTTTGACTTTGGACTTAGCTGGAATGATTTTGGCTTTCTTCAACTATTTTGGCTTTTTTTGGATTTTTCACTAGTTGTTGGAATGCTCAATTTTGTTGCTAGCTGTTGGTACATTGGATGTGTGATTTATGCAATAGATTGGATTAGATGGGATCAATGGTAGGAGATGGAGGGATGAAAAGGTTGGAAAGGAGCATGAGATGGGGATGCTTGCAAGAGCAACATTGGCAAGGTTTGGGTTGGGTGTGAAAAGAGCATATGGCAAATAGATGGTAGATGGGGGCTTGATGGAAGATTTTTGGAAGCACGCTTTGGGATATAGGCATCCAAGATGGAGTTAGGAGATGGGGGGCATGAGTCACTGGATGGGGGATTAGCAATGGTGGATGCCATTATGCATTGGTTTCAACTTTTTTCTTTGGGATCCACATGGTTTTGGATTTTCTTTTCATAGGCTTTTGCATTGTTTTGCATTCTTTGATTGGATTTTGCCTTTTTGGATTATGTTTTTTAGAATAGACATATGATTGCCTAGGATGTGGATTTTTAGCTTTATGCGTTTTGAAGTTGGCATTTACATTGCTGTGGTAAGCTTTGGGAAGATGGTTAGGAAAAGCTTTGTGAGATGAAGAGGATATGGGAGAGCATGTAGGGGGATGATGATGGATGATGTGCCTCGATATGTGCCTTTGCTGATCTTGCATAGGAATGGAGGAAATAGGATTTGAATGATGGCTGATAGGAGGATGGAGGATCGTAGATTTTGGGACATAGGGACCCAAAATGGATTTAGCGGATGAAGGGGGGATATGGTAGGTTGTTTTAGGTTGCAAAGATGGTGGAGGGGGATGACATAAGATTTCTTGAAGGAGTAATGGGACGCTGGCATGGGGGGCTTGGAGATAGGCTTGGTTTGGGGGTGTGGTGTACCAACACCTTTAGATGGTAAGCCTTTGGATACATATCCAAGACCATGAAATCCTAGATTTTTTTGTGCAATAATAGGCTTTCTGATTCCTTGCTCTTGTGGTTCTAAACCTTGACCTTGATAATGCCATCGATTGAGCATTTGAACTAGGTAAGGATACTTTTTGCTTGCAAAAAATGTTGGAAGTGCTTTATCAGATGTACTGCAATAGGGAGATACTATTCTTAATTCTTCTGCTGAGAGGAGGCCACTATGGATGAATGTAAGTGAACCAAGAGGGTATATTATAGATGGTGAAATAGCTTGGATAGGTGGTAAGATGGAAGCATGGAGTAGAGGAGATGGTAGGATAGGATCTTGATTTAGCTGATGGGATAAAAAGATATCCTGCAGTAGAGGAGGTATGGCTTGAGGTTTTGGAGATGGAGGGGATAGTGACTGCACTATGGATGGAAGACATGGTACAATGATATCTTCGTTTATGCTTTGGGGGATGTCAACATGCTTTTGGTCAGGATCTTGATAGGATTGGTTTGGAGTGGATGGTGTGATAGGAGGTGAAGGGATGGACTCTTCAAAGGTAGTGGATGGATAGATGGGAGATTCAGTAGTGGAGATGGGTGAGTAGAAGATGGATGCATAAGGGTCATTATGGGAGATTTAAGAAATTATTGGAGGTGATGTGGATAGGATTTGGAGGGTTTTGACAGATGGTGGGATTTTGATGCTTGCGGGAAGTGGAAGGATTTTAAGCAATTTGATGGATGGTATGGGGATGATAGCTATGGGAGATGGAGGTGATATTATAGATGGAGAAGCTTCATTACTAACTACTTCACATGGTTGGATTAGATGACATGGCTTATCAACTATTGGAGGTGGCTTTTCTTGTATTTTCTCTAGGAGATTCCTAGGAGACTCGTCTGTCAGAGGTGGAGGTGGATCGACAGGTATAGCTAGTGTAATGGGGGTGGAAGATTGGAAGCTTGGTTGATTGGGTGATGGAGGAGAAGCTAGGATATCAGATGGCACAACTAGATACTTTGGAAGAATGCATGGATTTTATGGGATGCTTGGGGGAATGTTTCTAAGGCTTTCAATATACCCATCATAGTCAACAAGATTTTCATCATCATTGGAATAGGAGGTGGCGGGAGCAAGGAAAATACAACCGAACACATCATGATAGGTTTTGGATTTCATGTTTTGACGATGAGTCAGATGGGGATGGGGTCTTGCATATGGATGAACATGGAAGCTCATGGTTGGATTTGGATTAAGCACAGATTTTAGATTGGTTGATGAAGGATTTCCTAGGGAGAGTCAAAGCTGTATGAAAAACCTAAGGAGGATTGGCTGGAGATCTTTGGCTTTCCTGTGGATGGAAGACTTCAAGGGCATGCTGTCAAAAGGTAAGAGTTTTGCTTTGCTATGTGCTGGATTGGTGGAGATTGTGTCAACTTAAGGATAGACTAATGATCCTATGGGCATGACATGAGATTGACCACTTGTGGATCCCAACCTTTAGCTCAAGGTGATGAGGGATAACAAGTGACAAAGCTAGATTACCCTAGACAAAGCTCTGTCAAAGGGATAACCTTGGTGAGGCTGGTGGATTGGTCAAATTGATTGGATAGCAAATTCTAGCAGAATGACAACAACTCTCTAAAGGCTTGGGTGTGATTTTGGATTGGGTTGCTAGCTGGCTGGGGGGGGATGATTTGGAGAGACTTTGGATTTGGGATTGTTCTAAAGAAAGGAACTAGATAGATTCAGTTGCAGCGGGGGAGCTTGGATGATTTTCTGATGTGGCAGTGACTATACTAAGTATGCCTTGAGCTAGGAGATTTCTATTTTTTTGGGATTTTGACCAAAGTTGGCAAACATTCATTCAAAAGCTATGAACAAACAAGCAGACAAAATTTTGGAGCAAGCACGTCAAACACACCAACATACTAGAAAGCTTTCTACAAGGATGAAATTTGTTATAGCTAGGGAGTCCTCGATATACACAAGGTACATGAGGCCCAAATCTGTAGATGAAACCAAAAAGATGTCACACAGTCGAGAGGAGCGGTAACCCACTTCTCCTCTTTCACTTCTCAAGGGTATAAAGTTCCTTGAGGCTTAGCCCGAGTGACGAAATCTTTATTCCAAGAGAGGTTTCTTTGGATTCACCTCTCAATTTTTATACTTCGTTGGAATGCTGGAGTTGAGGTCATCCCAAGGGGTGATGAAATCCCCAAGCAGGCCTCCTAAAAAGTGTAAAACAAGACCACATACATGATCTTGGGCTTTAAAAGACATGCGTTTATTCCCATTGATGATTTAGATTTTGTAAGCTATGATTGAAGACACTTGTGATTATGGTATACAATGTTCATTCCAATTTGACAGCATCGTCAGCATAATGAAAGTCGAGAGATCGTCAACATAAGAAATGCGAGCATCATTGAAAATGCATCCAAACCATGCAATGTTCATTGATTGTTAGGAATTCAAGATTGAGTGTGAGTTTTTTTAAAGCCCAAAACAAAGATGTACGAAACTTGATTGCCAAGCACATGCTCGGAGGCCTTCCATGTCAAGATTTGTCCAATTTTTATGCCCAAATGAAGTGTGAGCGAGATTAATGTGTATTCAAGGAATTTTCTAACTTAGAAAAACCACTAAAGACCCAAGTGAGTGGAGTTTGATCTTTGTGGAGCACTTACCACCCTCTTAGGTGGACCCATCCCCATAGATGGTGTTGAGATTGCAACCAATGGTTAAATGGATGGGTGATTAAAGAGGGTGAGTCCAACTACAAACTTACTCAAAGCATCTTTATTAGTTTTTATAACTTAGAAGATTTCAAAAATGCGGATTCTTTTTATGCCCCAAAAGATGATTATTTGATCTATGGCATTCAAGATTGGATTTGTTGTTTTAATCATGCATTCATAAAAAAAACAAACTTGATTTTAATCCATGGCACTCAAGAGTGATTTTAGCAACATGCATTCAAAGACAAGTGATTAAACATTCAAGTTTTTTTCCTTTGAGCATTCAAGATTGAGATTTTGTGTGTTGTTTTAAGAACTTTGAAGTGCTTTGTTTTAACCTTAGATCATTCAAGATTGTTTTGGACTCAAATGTGAAAACGACTCTTTGGACTTTGGTTTTCATTCAAGATTTTGTGTTCTAGTTTGCATGTTTTAAGCCCAAAAATGATATTCCTAGGTTGTTTTGATGCATGAAAAACCTAAGCAACATTAAAGATTTTGCAACAAGACATTTGTTTGAAACAAATAACAAAGCTTTTAGGATAATTTTTGGCAACCATTTAGGACTCTTAGTTTTCATGAGATTTTTAGAAGAACTTTAAAATATTTGCAAATGAGGTTCATTTTATCCTTGATTGATGCTTTGAGTTTGATTTAGATTTTAGTCTGCACTTAATGTTGATTTTGAACCTTTTGAAATGGAAACTTGAAGTTCTTTTTAAATTCCCAAAAATGAAGTGTTCCTAACTTTGCATGAATGCATCTAAAACCTTGATGTTGCAAGGATGCAAATGATTGGATTGGTTTAGTTTCACTTGTTAAAAGAATTTTTTTTTTTGCAAACTTTTAGTTTTTAATGGATTTAAGTATGATTTGGGGGTTCATTTTAAGCACTAAAAAGAAGTGTGTATGATTTTTCTTCCTTAAAAAAAATGGCCAAGATCTCCCACAAGAAGAAGAAGAAGAAGTAGATGGAATAAGAAGAATATAGACAAGAAGAGGAAGAAGAATTCCAAGTGCTTTGTCCACCTATAAGCTTGAAAAATCTGCAAACACTATGAGATAAACTATGAGTTCCTTTGTCTTCTTCATGCTCATGTGGACCTACAAAACCAATTTATACAATCCTACCAATCACAAAAAGAAGTAAAATTAGCCAAAATTAGCAAATGACATACAAAACTTGACTAAAAAAAACTAATGAAGATGACCCATGCAAGGTCCCACCGGCCATGCCAAAATGTACATGAGCAATGTTAGTATGCTAAGAGAAACCAAATTTAAATAAAGCTTCTACAAACTAATCAAAATTCATAAACTTCAAGATAGACTAAGATGAGCTCTTAATTGAGAATATGAGCCATTAATGGACTCTCTCAATGAGAAGCTCTCTTGTTGAGTGGCTTTGTCTAAATAGATAGGATGTATGCTCAAGCTTATGCTTCAAAAAGGGCTTCAAATGGAGTTGTAATTTGGGTGTGAGTGTATGCTTTTGATGTAAAATGACTTCTTAAAATGGCATTATGACTTTACTTCATGGATTGTGTTAAAATGGCTTGGGAGAGGATTCCTTAAATAGGCAAGAGGCTTGAGGAATTGATGGCTAAGATGCAAGGATGGGCAAAATCTCATGGAAGGCTCAGATTGCATGAGAGGAGAGCACATGGATTGTGCTTCCTTACAGCCAATCAGGGAGTGACAAATGTCACAGGGTGAGAGGATGGAGGAAAGGGGAAGGATGAGTCAACAAAGGAGGCTCAAGGGATAAAATCTTCATAAAGACCCTCATAATGGCTTGTAAGAGCAATAAAAGGGCTTCGAAGAGTCATTTATGGCCTAGTGGGCTTCATAAAATTTTATGGTTGAGATATTTTGAGGGAGATGAGAGAAATTTCGACTTGGGCTTGATTAGGAGGGTTTTAAGCTTGCTTAGGATTGTGCAAATGATTAGAGGATGGATAGGATGGTTTAGGATTCGCTTAGGGATAGGCAAGTGGATGGCATTTAATGAGGGTGGGTGAAGGAGGAGATATTTGTTAACTTTGGCTTGGGTTAGTAAGTCTTAACCCATGTTTAGAGAATGTGACAAGGTTAGGAGGGGATTAGGATTAGGTTTAAAGACATTTTCTAGAAGAGTCTCGACTTTGGATGAGGATGAAGACTTTCTAGAAGAGTCTAGAACTTCTTAGGATGAGGATAAATTAGATTTTTAGGAAATAAATAAAGTTTTATTTATTTCAAGGGTTTGGGTTGAGGAGATATTTATTAAAACTTTTTTAATAAACATGAGGATGAATATTTAATCTTAATTAAATATTTTGAGTTGGGATTAGGGGTAGGAAATGATGGGATTAGCCTTTAATCAAAATTAAAGAAGGATTAGAAGATTTTGGAAGAGGTTAGTGGTCTTAAGGAAATTAGCCAAGTTTTGGGTAAAAAATTATTTTTTTATTTATTTTGGATTTTTTGGTCAATTTATTAATTAAATAATTAATAAATAAGGAAATAATGTTTAAATAAGATTTAAACATTTTTGGGAGGGATACCTTAATTAAATATTTTTAATTAAGATAAAGGGATTTAATGACATAAAAATAAATTAATTAATTAAATAGTTAATTAATTAATAAATGATGATGTCATCAGAAATTTTTTAGAAAATAAAAATACTTTATTTTCTAAAGGTTTTTAGGTGTCTACACCAAACTTCTATTTAAGGAGTTATAGACCAAGAAGCAAGAGCTATTGGTGTGCCAAATTTTGAATTGGTTAGAAGGGTGTCAAGGAGAAGACATCTAGGAGAAGGAAGAAAAGGGAACAAAGGCTCTACTTTAACAAGTGGTTAGAAAGAGATGATTGTACTAATACATTGAGCATGGAAACTCAAGAAGAGTAAGCTTGAAAGGAGGGCAAGCAGTCAAGAGTTGCAGAGATTGAAAGCCAAGCAAAGATATGAGCTGAATGGTGATCTAAAATCTACAAGTTGAGTTGTATTCTATAATCAAGTAAAAACCCCATATTATTACTCTCTAGTAGTTGTATTAGTTTGGGTAGAAGGAAAATCCTATGGACTTAGGTTGGTTTAATAGCCATTTGTAAATCCTTTAATAGGGTGACATTCCAAGTGAACATTCTAAAGCCCTCTGACTAAGCCCATTTCTAACAAGGTGGTTAAATCCTTTAACTAGGTCACATTTGACAGAGTGTTGTAAGCCTTTAACAGGGCAAACCTTTCATAGGGCATCACTTCAGAAGAGTGAGTATTGAGTAGCATGTTACTGGTGGTTTTTCCCAAATTGGGTTTCCATGTAAATCACTATGTTATGTGTTGATCTTTTCATCTGTTATGCTTGCATGCTAATTTACAGTAACTTGCTAAATAAGGAAGTTAAAGCTTGGATGATTGAATAAGTTTGATGGGCTTACTACACTTAGTAAAAAGTTTTGAATTGGACATATTGACCTTGAATAACTAATTCACTCTCCACCCCCCCCTCTCAATTATTCTAAAGCATTTTTAACATTTATCTGGTCATTCCTTGAAATAAAAACTACTATTATCATTTGTCCTTTGAAAACCAATATGTGTCAAGTAATTATGAAGTCTTTCATAAGAATCCCTAGAAGCTTGTTTGAGACCATATAGTGCTTTGTGTAACTTGCAAACAATGTGTCTTTTTCTAGGATCTACAAAACCTTCTAGTTTTTCAATGTAGACTTCTTTTTGAGAATTTCATTCAAGTATGCAGATTTGATATCCATTTGATATACTTTAAATACTCTATGTTTTGCATATGCTAGTAAAGTTTTAGCACATTCTAGTCTTGCTACAAGAGAAAAAGTTTCACCATAGTCAATAACTTCTTCTTGAGATTAACCTTTGCACACTAATCTTGCTTTGCTTCTTGATACTTTTCCATCTTCATTCAACTTATTTCTAAATACCCACTTTGTACCAATTACATTTTTATCCTTGGGTCTAGGAACAAGAGTTCAACTTTTGTTCTTTTCTATTTTTTCTATTTCTTCATTCATTTCTTCAATCCAACTTTCATTTTCTAGAGCATCCTTGACACTTCTAGGTTCAAATTCAGCAAGTAAACATGTATCTTTTAATTTGCTTCTGGTCATTGTTCCATCAGATTTGCCTCTAATGATTTGATCAAGTGCATGATGTCCTCTAACATATCTTGCTAACACAAGCTCTTTGGTCTTTGAATGAGTTCCACCATCTTCTTCTTGAATTTCAATTTCATGCTTGGGTCCTTCTATCTATGACTTGGGTCCATCAGGCTCAGTTTGAACTAGCTCAGCAGCCTCTTATTGTGACTTGGATCCTTGTAGCTTCGGTTGCACTATTTGTAACTCGATAACTATTGGAATTTCTAGGGATTTGAAAGATGAAGCTTGTTTCCTCTTAGATAAATTTGGTAGAGTGTTAGGTTCATAGTAAACAAATCTTCTATAGTCTTTAGGTTCTTTGTTGTTTTCTTCTTCACTCTTTTTTGCAAATTTATCAATTCTGACATGTGCACTTTCCATAATTTTGTGAGTGGACAAATTCAAACATCTATATGTTTTACTTCTATAGAAGTATCCTAGAAATATGCCTTCATTACCTTTTACATCAAATTTTCCTTTTCTAGATTCTTTTAGTATATAACATTTGCTGCCAAATACTTTCATGTAACTTACATTATGTTTGTAGCTATACCATAGCTAATAAGGTATTTTGTTTGAATCTTTCTTCAATTGAACTCTATTCAAGGTATGAACTATAGTTCTTATAACTTCCTTCTAGTATTTGAGAGCAACATTCTTTCAATCATTAGGGTTCTTGCACAATCCATGACAGATCTATTTCTTCTTTTAGATATACCATTCTACTATGGTGTACCAGGGGCTAATACATATCTTTTAATTCCTCTTTCAACAAAAAAATTATTGAATTAATGGGAGATGAATTCACCACCTCTATCTAATATTAAGCATTTCAACTTCTTTCCAGTTTCTTTTTCTACTCTTGCCAAATTCCACTTGAATTTTTGAAAAGCTTCTGATTTTTCTTTTAAGTACATTACTATCATCATTCTAGAATAATCATAAAAAAAAAAGAATAAATAAATTTTCTCAACTATAACTCTCTATTCCAATAGGTCCACATAAATCCATATGAACAATTTCCAAGACTTCTTCTGATTGATAGTCTTTGCTCTTGAAGCTTGTCTTTCCCATCTTACCAATTTGGTAGTTCTTGCATAGACCCATGTCAAGCTTCTTCAAACTAGGGATACCTCTTACTCTTCTATGTTTGCTTATTTTGACTAGATTAACAAATTTTTCTTAACATAGCCTTTTTGGCCATAACCAGCTTTCCTCTACTTGAGCAATAAAACATGAACAATCACTAAGATCATGATAAAATAGATTACCTTTTGTTTACTTTCCAGATCCAACTAAATTTGTTTTCTCATCTTGCAGTTTGGCTTGTACATTCATGAATTCTACCTTGAATCCAATATTATTCAGCTATGCCAAACTCTATAGATTATGTTTAGTCCTTGTACCCAAAAAGCAATATCACATACAAGTTTTTTAGTCAACAAGATGCATCCTTTTCCTTTTATGTTACAAGGTTCATTGCTTCCAATTCTTACACTACCTCTATCATAATATTCCATATGCTCAAATTTTGTTTTTTCACTAGTCATATTATGTGAG